>CM055966.1:40642500-41282500 GCA_029531755.1 Holothuria leucospilota
AGTAATGATGATTCCATGTATCTAGATCAAGTGAACAGATTTGTGGCCTATTGTGATCAGAATTACTTGAAATTGAATGTTAAGAAAACTAAAGAGATGATAATTGATTATAGAACAAAATACCGTGCATCTTTTGACCCTATCGTTATTAAGGACAGTCCTATCGAGAGAGTTTCAGATTACAAGTACCTGGGGGTAGTAATTGATGATAAGTTGCACTGGAAGGAGCATGTTCATTTAGTTGAGAAGCGTTTAAGACCTCGCCTTTATTGTCTACGTAAATTAAATTCGTTCAGTGTAAGTCCAGATATTCTTGCCACTTTTTATAATACTATTATATGTTCTGTTTGGACGTACTGCATGGTATGTTGGGTAGGCAACACTGACAAAACACAACTGAAAGTTATCGATGACATTATTAAGCGTGCAGGAAAGATTATCAATGAACACCTACCCACAGTTGATGCGGTCTACGAGTCCCGGGTCCGGCATAAGTTGAAGTCATTGTGGAATGACAAAGATCATCCTCTCTTTGAGCAACTTCATGGCCGGCTTATCCAACGTAGTGGTAGACTCAGACCCATCTATTCCATTACTAACCGGTATCGTTCATCTTTCCTCGGTAAGGCAATCACTTTACATAACTTAGATTTTATTAGGTAGTTTTATTCTTTTACATGTGTGTTTATTCTGTACATCACTTTCTATACTCTTATCTGTTTATGTTTGTAACTTTTTATACTTTTTATACTGTTATATTTTGGAATTTATCGTTTTATTTGTTTGTAACATTTTTACTGCAGACATGTAATTTCCTTGTTTGAGGATTTAATAAAGTGCATCTATCTATCTATCTATCTATCTATCTATCTATCTATCTATCTATCTATCTATCTATCTATCTATCTATCTATCTATCTATCTATCTATCTATCTATCTATCTATCTATCTATCTATCTATCTATCTATCTATCTATCTATCTATCTATCTATCTATCTATCTATCTATCTATCTATCTATCTATCTATCTATCTATCTATCTATCTATCTATCTATCTATCTATCTATCTATCTATCTATCTATCTATCTATCTATCTATCTATCTATCTATCTATCTATCTATCTATCTATCTATCTATAATTTATAAAGTCCCAAATCTGCGCCTGCTTTTCAAAGAATACAAGAGAAGCCACAGAAAATGGTAACTCTTCTCCTACGCTGTCGTAAGATGCATAACACAAGCTCGGTGGAATTTGGTCATTAGCGGATTAGTCTAAAACAACAGCACTTGTACCTAGTAGCATGTATACTAAAGTGGTATGAAAGGAGAATCGCCCTATGAAGGGAGGAGCCTGATAGAACTAATCTTGAGGTGGAAGTAGTACGGTAGCCTACCGACGATGGAAGAGCAAAAACGTGGAAAGGAACGGAAAAGAGAGGCGGGGCAACAGAAGGAAAGGAAACAAAAGATGAAGTAAAGAAGTTAAAAATAGGAAAGAAAAGAAGAGAAAAGGAAAAAGAAATGAGGGAGTAGAATGGGTTTTACTGATGAAGGAAGCTTGGAGGAAGGGGCAGAAGAAACTAGTGCCTCATTATGAAGAGAAAGACGTGGTAGGAAGGGTCCATACAGGCAGAGATAAGGGTGAAAAACGGAAGGAACGTTGCAAGAAGAAGGAGGATGCAGGAAAAAATGGGATACTTGGAGTTGAAGAAGAAAAGACAATGAAAATAAGAAACGACGCCAAGAGAGCCTTGTTAGGTGCATGGAAAGGACGAAAGGTTGAGGGATCGAAAACAAAGGAACGTTAGAGTGTGATCGCCGATTAGAATGGAACTCTGAAAAAGGATGGAGAGATAGGTAGAGTTAGGGGAGGGAATGAAAGGAGCAAGTGAGTGAAAAATGAGAAAGAGAGACAGGGAGGTAAAAAAAAATTATAAAAGAAAAAATTCAATCAGGGTATAATCTAACTGAATCAGTGCTGATGCACGGTTTCTCTAATAAATCCACAACTTATTGAGTGGAACTAGTGCTTTAGCCGTACGAACTGGATTGGGGGGGGGGGGAAGAAACCCCATGAAGTGAAAATGTAGCAAAATAATTGAGATTAAAGAAAGAAAAATGCCCCCCCCCCTTTTTCCGGATCTTAAAAAAATAAGAAAAATAAAACATGAACAAAAGGGAGCAAGACCAGATGAAATTAAGAGAATTTTTACCATTATGGATAATTTTTGCAATATGAAATGAAGGAGAACGTTCATATCAAATACCATGAAAATGCTAGAAAGATTTTTCTCGACGCTCTTTCCGCGGAACCAGCAATGAAACTGACTAATGCAGTGGCGGAGCTCAAAGATGAGAAGGCAATTAAGGAACAATTGTTATTGAAAAAGTTTGTTTGGTACCTTAGTTCAAATATCTTTGGTTCGGCTCCGGCTCCTTCCCCTCCCCCACACTTGTGTGAAGTCCTGAAATGTCAGTACTAAATATAAGTCTTCATAGGCGTAGGAGCCTAATTTGATTTAGGGGGGCTGTAACGACTTGCCCGAAAAATGTGACCAAAATTTTCGCGCTCTTCGCACACGAGCACAAGTTTCTGTATTGCGGGGGGGGGGGGGGATGAGGAGGCAGTTTGCCCAAACTCCCCTCCCCTTCGAGAAATTTTTGTTAAGTTTAGCTGGCCTAGATGGATTTGGTGCTATCCTTGAAAAAAAAACGTTTGAACTGTACTATACTTTAATAATGGTCAAGGAATGGAGTGCAAACGATGACGAATGCGGTAGAAGCGGGCTGAATTTTTGCATGACAAAGATATCATTTCTATGACAAACTTGCATCTGCATCGAAACAGTTTCAATTCCTCAAAGAAACCTATCTACAAATCACAAGTCGATTCTTCTACCAGATGATTCGTACAAAGCTTTTAACTTGTGCTGCTGTGCTTCTCCAAGAGTTGTTATCACAAGGTGGTGATAATAATGACAGCAGTGAGGTTAGGTCTAATGCGCGCCGAACGCGCGAAAACTCATAGTTTGAGAACCGTTTGTGATAGATCATGATGAATAGAAATATGATTCAGTCTAAAACACACCTCTCCCACTACTACAATGTTAAAGCTTAAACGCCTTTGGGGGATTCAATGGGGGACATGCGCTCCGTTCCTCCATGTCACTGAGGCATGGAGTATAAACGCGTGGCACTTGCGAGCGAAGTTGGCCAAAATTTTGCCTTACAACTGTTGTAGAACCCATTACCGTTGAACAACGTGAATGTGATTGAGACGGTGTTAAAGAATATCACAACAGAACTGAAGAAAAAAGTGTGCAAGGGCACGAAAAGTTTGGTAATTTGGGAAAGATCTTTGATAGAAAACTATCAAAATGCATCCATTATACGTTTAAAACGACACCTCAAGGGTACCCCTTGCTGACAGAGGATGGAGATATACCTCTAATTTTCCTATCAGTGTCTTGGCCAGAAAACTCGTATAATTTTATTTCCCTAAAATATAATTGTGGTACGATATATAGTGCAAATCGTGACAAGGGCACGGAAGTTTGCATTAGGATCATTTATTTCCATGAGAAAAGTTGCATGTAGACTCTGCACCGAGACATCTTCAGTTCCCTAAAATGCGTTCGCCAATTACAAGGTGAACTTGATGCCTAGTCATCCAATAAAGCTCTCAAATTTCATTAACGTAGCTTTGACAAAAGAAGAGGAAGGGAAAAAAATTCCCCTGCTTTGCATTCTTCAATGCTGTGCTGCTCTCCATAACCCATCAGTCTATGCACATGAGCAATCAACCTAATCGGGGGGGGGGGGGGCGATGAAAGGTGTGAATACGTTTAAGACACTATTGATAATAAATAATGACACTGAAAGCGCGCGGAGCGCTCGAAAATTTTGGTACTTTGCGAAGTATCCAAGAAAATGGTGTTCTGTGGTGCTAACGTAAAACATTGAAACACGAAAACGTCTACGGCAGCTGAGAGATAAGCATGGAGCACCGCATGTGTAAAATCTCTACTATATAATTGATTTTTTTTCGGGCAGGAATCACTGTTTTTTTTTTTCGAGCAGGCAGTTGGGCATGCTTAGAACGTTAGTTTAAATTACAGTACTGATTTAACAAAACTTTATTATCGCAATTTTTTTCCAGTTCCAGAAAAATTCTATATATACTGCCCGAATTTTTCACAGAAATATTTTTAGGGGGGCTGCAGCCCCCCAGCCCCCCCCCCGTCTCCTACGCCTATGTAAGTCTTTACACGCACAGTGATCATTGCATGGAAAAAGACAGAAGGCTACTCGTGTAAAGGACATTGTCATTCTCAATCAATTTTTCGGCGTGCTGCGCGTAAGCCCAAGGAGTCTCATTAGTCAATAAGTTCTGTTGTAAGTGGGAAAACATTGAGGGAATTGCCTCGTTATTACTTCTTGTAGAAAAGCGTAATTTACTATTCCCAAAACCCTTGCAACCCATGCAGTTGTTCACGTTCCCTAGCAACACTGCACCATTCTTCTCGAATTGACCCATTATTACTATCTAACATTTACAATCATTACACGTGGGGCACGCAGGATTTTCCCTGGAGATGGTCCACGATGGCCGCAAAAGCCATCAAACTTAAAGAAAATATTCAGTCCCCAGCCTCCGACTTCGCGCCTTCGCGGGCGCTCGCGGCATTTTTCTGCGGACGCCCGTGACCATATCTCTGTAATATCTACTCATAAAATTTTATTGAGTTTGGAAAGTATTATATGTCTGTAATCCTCAAACTTTGGTCATCCTTCTAAAAATATTCTGTAACCCCCATTTTGTAACCAATATATCGAAACTATCTTACTTTTTACGGTAAAAAATTCGGGGGCACGTGCCACAGACCACAAAATGAATCATTAAAGAAAGAATAGGTGGCTGGGGAAAGTAGGAACATTTTTTATGTAATGGATAATACTGCATTAAAAAAATTAGAAATAGGCTACAATGAAATATCTTAAATACCGCTGTTTCCCTCGACTCGCTTTGCGTGCACCCGTTTTAAACATTGCTTCCTTATGACTTTCTGCTGAATATTTTGAGTGTTTCATAGCTTCGTACACACTCTTCCGTATCGTTGTAATCACCCACATGCTAAGCTTTCTTCATCATAAAACTGAGGTTGAGGTCCAATGTGATATTGTGAACTGTCTGGTGCACATCAGATGAGTTTTAAGATACCCAAATGCAGCATTCTAATGATTTGAATTTTAAACACCTCAGGGCTTCCTGGACGTTGCCTTCTGGACCCCACCAGGGCCCTACGGCAGGCCCATAGACTTTTCAAGGGAGCTCTTTGCCCTCGGACACCGTTTGGTATTCCCACGGGTTTGCTCCCCCATCACTTTCACACATCAAATCACGCCCTGATTAGGAGACAAAAAGAGAAGAAAATCTACTGCTAAGCTTGAGTAAATTGTGAAATTGTGAGGCCCAGTCGGGCAGTATTTGAAGGAAATTATACTTGACATTGATTGTTGCAAGTCTTACTTCGTAGATGAATGCGAAAGTTGGGGAGTGAAGCTCAGCAGGGATGTAACAACAAAGTTAAGTCCTGTTTCAGTTTTGAGGGTACTGTAACCAGCATAAGAAGAGAGACAACCCTTGTACAAGAGGAGTACTACCGGGTCCTTGCACAGAGCTAATCTGAAACAAGGAACTTTGGAATCACCAGACCAGTAGTACTTTATCTCAGTGATCTTAACACCAGTAAGTCGTATTTGCTAGCATCTTACTGTTTCATCTGTCTGTGCAAATAGTGACCATGTCCTAAATCCACGATGGAAGTTGCCGGGGAAAACCTTCACTACAAGTTCCTGCAGCTTGTGATCATTGGACAGGAACGACTTTTCAATTGTGTACTGTAGGCCTATCTTGGGCAAAGGTCGCGTTGCGAGTTAAGAATCCTTTTACCAGTTTATCAGCAGCCCGAATGACATCATGTTCGTTTATTTATTTGTTGTAGTCTGATCGCACTGTTTGCTCGGAGGTTAAAGGAACGTACGAAAGAACTTCCTTGTTTTTATCACAAGGAAATCGTTCGTCCACCCACTGGCCAGTGCAGATTTGGATGTGCAGATTGAAACAGCCATGGCCTACAATCTACTTTCCACAAATGCAATTGTTGCCATAATGCTGCAGATACTGTTTATCCTGCCTGTGACAGCTTTCGGTGAGTACCTTCACACATACTTACACTGTAAAGATGATCATAAGCAACTACTTTGGATTAGCACGTGGCCGGCAAAAATATTTAATATTTTCATAAGGAATTGGCTTTCTAGTGAGAACTGACCAATTTGTTAGTTCTATTAAAATATGTTAAAAAGTATCAAATTGTATTGGGCCAGAAGACGGGGGGGCGGGGGGGGGGCGGGGGGGGGGGCGGGGGGCGGGGCGAGTGGGCAATAAAGGGGAAAGAATCATTAAGGTGGAAGGTTATATTTACTGGTGTCACCGAAGCACTCGGCTTTGTCCAGTTAAAAATTGAGTGTTTTGCATGTCAGGTGACAACATCTCTGTACCAGAGTGTACAACGTATTCAAAACTGTAAAATACTTAACAACCCTCCTTTAGTGAGCTAGAACAGACCGGGAGGCCATATAAATCGTAATGTCGGCTTGATGGACTAGCATCGTACGTCAACAAAAAGCCTTGGTAAGTTTGGTCATAGTTTCAGCCCAAACTGTCCGGACTTCCTATTAAGCACTTCGATATGACCTACGAAAATTCTGTTTCATATTACATTCTGTTTTATAAAGTATGTTTTTGTAATCCTTAGCTCTTCTGTCTCACAGCTAAACCCTACTCAACCATCGGGTGCCAACTCCATTCACTAAACCAAAAAGTGCATTTAAATGAATTCAATAACAAGAAAAATCTACAGTGTGGACATTCTTCGCCTAGCTTACAAGCCTAGGGAATCCAGAATTAAGAATGTTCAGAATTGTCTTGACTTTCGTATTTCCCCGCTTGCAGGATTACGAAAAATTGTACAATGTATCCGTTTTGCAGTTTAGAAATAATTTTAAGGCTGATGAAGCCGCTAAAAGTCGAATAAATCAGCTCGATCCCATCGAAAAAGACCTGAATGATTACTTGCAGGATCTTGATATCCACCCCTCGAAACATTCTTTTTTATCTAGAGGCAGGTACGTCGCTAAGAGGATGCTACACCTTTCAGAAATTTTCAATTGTGCAGTCTGTCGGGAAAATTTTGCTTTCCGTCGGGAAAAAATGCCAGTTCATTATTTTGCAATTAATTTTCTTTGTCAGAAAAAATGCTTTTTGGGTGCAACAGAGACGTCGAAATTTTATTATGATCTTATGATTACAACGTTGTACTTAAGTATATTATTGTAGGGTGGAAATATTGCTTTGGATACTTTTAACCAGACCTTCCTGTATTGAGAAAATTATTCTGTTTGTTGGGATATTATTGTATACTGTTAGAAGAGTTATCACGAATTGATGGCTCTGTGTCAGTGTTTTCTACTACACTATTCGAGAAGCCATTGTCTTTTGACGAAATTCAGGCTGTCAGGAACTTTAGTACCGTATTGCTTAATTGTCTGCCATGAAATAGACACCATGTTCGACACTGCGAAATAAAAGTCTTTTGGAATATGATGCATCTCAGCCTTGCTGTGCGTCGGGGATGAGTTGTAGGTATTTGTGGTCAGTTGCGTCGGGTCGCAATCGCAATATCGGGGTTGATATCAGTCTATCTACTGTTCATCAGTCACACTAGAGGGCGAGCATATTGACTTTTGAAACCGTCGTCTGATTTCGTCAACCCTTCTTTGTTGGCCAATTCGTAAAAAGAATTGGTCGCAATTGGGTCGATGACAGCTGCACACTACCACGACTTTACTCAACTGCGACGTGACCCCACCCTCACCCAATCTTCCCTGACTCCACTACGAATATCAAACAAATCGATATTTCCGACGTGGTCATGAAGTAGACCGTCAGATCGCAATCTCGACCGAAAGTCGGGTAGAAAACAAAATTTAGAACTCTTAACCGACCCGTCTTCCACGCGACTGGTTTTCACCGTCGGTTTGCAGTCGGGTCGGTGCGTGCGGGCTGGTTCTCCACATATTCAAATCGTGAAGTCGGAACGGTTTTGTGTTTGCTGTAAACGCTTGAAAGTGTGTACACTTTGTATTGCGGTGGTTGCAAAGGAGGTTGGCTTTCCTGCACATGGTGGTTTTAAATCATGCTGTGGTGCATATTTCAATGTAAAATGTGTTGAAGGTTTGATAAATATCTCACATTTTACTTCCTCAATAATGAAAAACGAAAAACAGGGCTTCAAATCCTGACTCCGTTCACATTCACACATCATTTGCATATATTAGTTAATTATAACTTTTTTCTAATATACCTGTCTATAGACCGGTCTTTTAGAGAAAAGTGTATGTATTTTGATGATTACAACATGCAGATAAGTTCTATTGCATCCCAAAGTGGTCTTAACGTGGGACAAGTTACCAAATTAAACACAAAAATATTGATATGGCCTTATATAACGTAAATTGTACATCTGGCATTGTCTTTAATCAAGTTATATCTGACTTGATATGGCCATATCAAACTTTATATCCATCTGGCATTGCCTGTTATCAAGAAATGTGGCTTGATATGGCCATATCAAACTCTATATGCATATCTGGCATTGTATGTTAACCTATCTGGCTTGATATAGCCTTATAATGGTTAACATTCATATCTAGCATGTTCTTTTTTTAGATGGTATATGGCTTGATATGACCATATAAAACTGGATATGTATATTAAAAAGGCTTTTTATCAAGTACATTTCTAGCTTGATATGGCCCTATAAAGCTTAATATGCATATCAGACACAATATTTTTTCAAGTGATATCTGGCCTGATATGGCAATATAAAACTCAGTATGTATATCTGACATGGCCTTGTCTCAAGTGATATCTGGCTTGATGTGGCAATACAAAACTTAACATGTGTATCTGGCATGGTGGTTTACCAGGTAAATATCTGGCTGGATATGGTCGTATAAAACTTGATATGCATAGCAAGCACAGTCTTTTTCCAAGTGATATCTGGCTTGATATGGCCACATAAAGACTCATATGTATATCTGCCATAGTCGTTTACCAATTTATATATTTAGCTTGATATGACCATATAATTCTTAATATGCATATCTGGCATGGCTTATCATCAAGTTGTACATGGCTTGATATGGCCATAGAAAAACTGAAAAACTGATATGTATATCTGGTATGGTCGTCCTTCAAGTTATATCTGGATTGATATGGCCATATGAAAATTGACATGGATATCTGGCATGGTCTTCTATCAAGTTATGTATGGCACGATACGGCCATATTAAACTTGATATGTATATCTGACATGGTTTCTCATCAAGTTATATAAGGCTTTATATGGCCATGTGCAAACTGATATGTATATCTGGCATGGTCATCTATCAAGTTATATCTGGCTTGATATGGCCATATAAAACTTGGTGCAAATCAAGATACTTATATCTGGCTTAATATGTCCATATAAACCGTAGCCAGATATACCCAGATACGAAGCCAGATATAGATTTTGAGTAAGGGTTTAGCGCATATCAATTCCATTTGTGGACAGTAAAATGCTTTATTCTAGTGCCCATAGTTTTGTAAATGCTTCAGAGCTTCCGGGGGCTTTGCCCCTGGCCCCCACAGACGGACATTACTGAAATGGGCACTAAGACGGGTAACTGTGCCCCATGCAAGACGATATTAAGCTCCTGCCATGGAAGTACTACCTCGGAGCTAATACTTCCTTGACCATATCGACACAGCTGTTGTAGCAGATAAATGAAAACTGGTGCGCCAGGGTCAAATTGACATTGCCAAATGTTCAACTGCTTCTTGGGGGGACTTATCATGTCCTCCCGTTATACTTAAATTTCCATCTTGTACTTCTTGCCAAGATTTCCTTAAAACTAGGGTTATGAGTTTACCGTTGTTGACAAATATATTTTGTTGGGAAAAGGTAAATCGCCCCACGCCCCCCCCCCCCTCACCGATCCTTAGGGACGATCCTATCTATAGATCACTTATTCGTTAGATAGTTGATCAAATAAACAAAGCCTGGATTGTCTGTAAATTGTAAATCATTAAAATGTCTTGATGTGATTCTCAGAGAACAGTTCGTTGATTGAGTTGACTGACCCATCTTAGACATACGTATTTCCGTGTTGCTGCATGTATTACTTAAGTCAGATTTGATATCAGTATTGTTTGAATAAAGCCTTACACTTGCTCGTTAACTTTGTTGTAACAGGGAGTAGCTATTAGCAACTCCCTGGTTGTAACAATGGAACAAATCACTCATCCACGAAGTCCTTTCAAAACTACCATTACTTGACCCTTGTAGCAATAAAATTTAACGAGAGAGGAAAAATCAAACAAACTGAAAGAATGTTTTTCCCACCTTGGTATGAACGATTTTATTTTGGTAAAGTTTCTTCGTGCGTGTTAGTTCTATAAACACTGCTTTTGTGAATACCACTGATGCACAAAATTCAAACAGAAAAGCAGTTTATCAGGGTCTCTTGAATTAGGGAAGGACCCTGTAAGCATAACAGACATAACGATCACTTGAACTTGAGTCAAGCGTAAACGTTTGGCGTTCATAGGCAACTATTTTCAAGGCTTTTACTGGCAACGTCTCGTTCGGTTCTTTTTAGAAACAGAACAAGCCTCATGTCCTACATTACGAGGGTTTGAACCAGGTGCGATTCCAATCTACCTTTTGGATCCAAATTAGTATCAGCAGAGCCAGGTGCCGACTGTCCAGGACTAGGAGCATCTTTTGAAATCATTTGAAGTTCAAATTATACATAATGACAATACATCGTCTAGACTTGGTAATTCTCTGGTATTGCGAGTTACGATATACTCATACAAATATGTAAAAAAAAGCTCATAAACGTATGTCATTGTTTGTGTACAAATCAAGGAAAATAGTGACATACTAATCAAACACAAAACTTCATTTGCTTCAACAAGTTCGGGAATCGATATGATCAGGCGCCTTGTACGAAAATTAGAAGTTGCCTGCGTACCAGGTAATTTTGAAGCAATCCAGGCGCCAACTTCTCAAGGACCATGGGGTAAAAATCTCTCTGCGCCTAGTTAATATAATGCTTACGCTAAACACATGTAGTTTGCTTTAAAGTTCCTAAGCGGTACTGGGGAGACATTGAAAAGTAATCACTACGCTGAACAGTTCCATGACTGGTTTGTTTCTTTTTCTTTAAGTTACTGTCACGTCTTCGTTGGATGTGATCAAAATTGTTATGCAACTTGCTCGTTGTCACAAATGCTACACAGAATTAAGCGGCACCAGAATGTGTGTATGCGCACGTGCCTGTGTGTATGTATATGGTGCGAGAGAGGGGAAACCTCTTTCTTTTTGGGGGCAATGCTGCTTGGGAACAAAAATAATGAATAATATATCTGGAACAAGAACGTTGACGTTGACTCAACAAAAACATCTGTACCACCAGCGTGCAGCCTAGAGTGGACACTAGGCTGCCCGCCTTTAGACCAAACATTATTGGATTCAGTGGCGTGGATCCATCCCCAAAAGTGGGGGGGGGGACTTTTAACCACTTGCGAATCGCCGTCCTGGGGGAGGGGCCTAAGGGGAGGGGTGTTAAAAAAAGGAAATTAGAAGGTGTCTTTATGGCAAATGGTGCCATATTTGGGCGCAATTTAGCTTTTAAAATGTAGTGTCAATTCGTAGTTTTCATTATTTTGAAAAAGTGTGGGGAACTTTTTGGAGATGTCCCCCTTCTAAAAAATGAGGGGGGCGCGTCCCCACCCCCCCTATGATCCACACCCATGATTGGATTGCCTCAGAAATGTCTTCAAATTAAATTAATGATGACCAGATGGAACTTGTCATAATGAAATACTAAACTTGATGAAATGAGCAAGAGGGCGGAAGAAGGTTCATAGGATGGGGGGAGGGGGGTAAAATTAACTAAACTTCCAGGTAAATACTAGAACCCCAATCTTCCTTTGGCCTCATCTGATTGATCGCATCAGAAAAAAGTCAATTTTTAGGAGAGAAAACTTCAAACTTAACTCACTCATATAACCTGGCATTTAATGGACCTGTGTCCAAAATGGTAATTGCAAGATTTGAAATGAGTCTGACCATTAAAGGCAAAGGTATGAGTAGTTCCTAAACATTATCTAAGAATTTCAAGTTCTTTCAAAGGAAGTCATTTGAAGATCAAGAACCTGTTGGTAGCATATTTTGGAAGTTGTGGTACCCTGCTGGGCTCAAATCCACAATAATTGTGGCCCGTTTCCTACGAGAGCATACTTTATGTGTGGTCTAAACAAACAAACACTTAGCAACAGTTCCTTCATGTTCCGTTCCTTCCCAACCTGATGCTAAACTGGGTCCCTGGGTGGCATTAATTTTGGGCTGTTCAGCTGTTTTTTTGTATATTAAAGGAATTGTGTCCATGTTTGATCGTACCTTCTTGGTTTCAGTGGTCGATCATCGCTGAAAATTGTAAGTTCGAAGCACATCCCAGTTGTAGGAATCTTATAAATTAACTGTTGCCTACTTCTGCGATCATAGCTATATGTACTATACGGTTAGATGGTTAGTGGTTGCACTGATCTCGCTTATCATGGTGTATATTGCAGATACAAACACTCGGTAGAACTTTTGAGGACAAGTTTAACTAGAAAATGAATATTCGAAAATCGTATAACCTATATATACTGTACATGCAGTTGTGATAAAGGATCCCTGTTGGTTGGACTTTGACAGCAGAAAAACATTCATTTAGCCAAAACCGGGTTTGACTGAGATGCCATCATGAAGGATCTGCCCATGGACAGTCAAAAAAGAGACAGTAGAAAGAATCTCTCACCGTCGAGAAGAAAGACCTAATCTGCACCGAACTAATTAGATCTTTTTAGATATTTTTTATAGAAAAGTACAAGTCGTAAGTGTATGACTAGACGCAATAATGTCTTTATTTACTTTATCAAAATATGACGATTTTTTTTTTCAAAAGGTTATACACTGGATACAACTTGCTTGACCCAATCGCCAACAGGAAATCCAGTTGTTACGGTCGACTACCATGGGCTGGTCAGCGGTTTCGATTCTGACGGAGATCTCTCATATCGAAGAGCAGCCAGCACTAGAAACTATGAGAAACACATCGGTAGCACCATTGGTAGTAACACATGTAGTGACAATACAACCAGAGGGGAGGACATGGAATCCTGTGGTTTCTTCCGTAATGTGTTGATTGAGCCATTCCAGGACACTGACAGTGGTGAGGGCGTACGTTTTGCAGGGGATAGGGTTATACTGACCTACAGTAATAATAATATCGACGAGAGAAAGGAGCTTCGTTTCGGCGCTTTTCATTGCATAGCTACGAAGAAGGACCAGACTGTATTCACTACGGTAGTAATCATGTCCAATATAGGTGAGTTCGCTTATGCTCATCAACAGCTGGGACGGGGGAACATACTCTCCACTTTTGAACAGTGGCGCCGCCAGAGGTTGGTGACAGGGGAGTAGCTTAGTAGCTTACTACAGAAGATGATACCATAAGCCCACCCCAGATAAACCCAGAAAGTCGGTGTAAATTGCACATATTCACATCGGTGGAAGTTTGCAAGAGGAGCGAATCCTTTTTTCTTTGTCACCCTTTGCAGGTGATGTCCCGGGGAAGGGTCCAAGGGGAGCTAAGGGGAGGGGAGAAATTCTTGTTCATTTAAGATCGCTTAGATGCTAAATGGTGCTATCTTTGACAAATTTTCGGACTGATCATATATTGGAAAACTTTCACGATTAAGTAAATTCTTTCTTTTGCTTGAAAAAGAAAAGGTGTGGGGTTAGGTAAAATGGCGGTATCTTTGGCAAATCTTTCAATTAATTACATGTTAAGAAATTACAACTATTTAGTGATATTTGGCCGTGGCATGGCACTCGTTATAATAAAATGTGTATCGACAAATACGAAGGTTACCGTAAATACGAAGGTTACCGAAGGTTACCGTATATGCTACTCATGGTATTAGACTACTTTAAGATTCTCTATTGATTCTGGGGTCCCTGCAGAGGTTGGAGATGTACCTTTTTCGGAAAAATGAGTTGGCCAGAATAATGTACTACCCCCCAGTAATGGATAGAAGATATAAACTGTGTCATAAAATATGTCTTCCCCTGAATTCCACCACTTTACATACTTGCAACTCTGTGCTCTTCCACAGGGCGGTAGCGAGAATAATTGGGGGGGGGGGCCCATCGATGTTGGAGATTCTATGGCCTGGGGAAGGGGGTCTTAGGGGAAGGGCGTATTTTTTGCCTGAAGTCAAGGACTCTAGATGCAAAATGGTGTGAGAGTTTCCATTGTTTCTTCTTATATTTGTATTCCAAAAATGCTGGTCTCGTAATAAATTTTCGTCCTTCAGTGCAAGACCTTTTATTGAAAACTTTTGGGGAGCACGTGCCTCCGTGGCGTGGCTACGTGCCTGCTCCTCCATAATGACTTCTACTGTAAAACCCTCACCATTGAAGAGTGCCTATATATATATATATATATATATATATATATATATATATATATATATATATATCAAACGGTATTTATAGTAAACACAGTCATCCCGTGAGGCTGCACGAGCGCGGAGCTGGCGAAAAGTTTGGTATTTTGTGAAGAATTCGCAAGAATTTTGATAGTTTGAGAACGACTTGTGGTAAACAGTGATTAAAACAGATTCATCATTCCGTCAGAAACACACCTTACCCTACCCCCTACAAAAATCCCTAGCTTAAACGCCTTTGTGGCTCATTTTAAAATTTTCGGGAAAATTGTCGGAAATCGATTTGAGGGCACATGCCCCCACATGCGACATGCCCTCGTACCGGAGCCACTGCTTTTGAAAGTGAAGACGATTGTTTCCTCAGCACTTTTGTTGAGAATCCTGATGAAAATGGTAGGCACATGTTTGCTTCATAGCTTGTATTTTAAGTGGAATCAATGAGGTCAAGCTCGAAAAAGGTGGAAACAGGTATTTAATGGATTACATTTGCCTGAGATTATACCACAGATCATCTGGTCTCCTAATTTTTTCGAGAACCTTGAGTG
Organism: Holothuria leucospilota; assembly: GCA_029531755.1. Lineage (NCBI taxonomy): Eukaryota > Metazoa > Echinodermata > Holothuroidea > Aspidochirotida > Holothuriidae > Holothuria > Holothuria leucospilota. Next base: position 40,657,725 of record CM055966.1, read on the forward strand.
AGACCTACTTAACCTCACACTTTTTTAGAACGTTCATTATTGGCACTATATACTTTTGCCATGAGTAATATTAAAATATAGGCGTATCACAATCAATGGGAAGTAAAAGAGAAGAATATTATGTTGTTATTTACCATTGCGACTAAGGTTAATAAATGAACGTAAAATTTTATTAAGCTTTAGTTACACAACTGGTTGCAGACACTGGAATTACGGTTACCATTTCATTTCATTTATTTTCTACAACATTATAAGATTACAAACTGATATAAAATATACAGAAAACGTTAGAGGAAGCCTGAAAAAGCAGAATGCTTGTAATTATCAGGCCACCTTTACAAAAGAGTAAACTAACAAAACAAAAGCATTACCGTGACATCGACCTTAGAATTATTTTATGCGGATACGGTTTTCTAAGGACGGTTTCCTAAGAGTTACAACTTTGCTTCTTCCTAGGTGTTTTTCAACCTTTGTCATTCACTATCACGGCAAACCTTGAGGATAGGGTGACAATTCAAATGTCTCCATTTGCTAGTACCAATCCAGATGATGTTAAGTGGAGGCATGCTTGGGAAAATACTGTCCTGTATAAAGAAGACTGGGACGGAATTATAAACCCCGTCATTGCCAATGTAGGGGTGACCGATGCAGGTGTATACGAGGCATACACAGACCATTCAGCAGAAGATCTCAGCGGATACGTCCGACTGATAGTTCGAGGTAATCTTAATATTTTCCATATACTCTGCTGCACCACAACATTAATCCGAAAATAGGATCTATGTAGAGAGAATGACGCTGAGCAAGAAAAGTTGAGAAAAAACCTGCAAGATTTGTATATACCCTGAAGCTTCACCATGCCTCTTTTACCAGAACAGCCTAATGATGCCAAAAAAGGAAATGCATTCTTGAAATGAAGAGACCTTCTGTCAAAATTGCAAAATTTCTAGAGATAAGTTGAAATAGCAGTTGGATTCATTTTTGCTGACATGAATACCGGCATTTTTTTAAAGATCTCTACGTCTTTGTATGTATACCCCTACATATCTGGGCTCTTCCTGTCGAAAGCCTAGGCAGGAATTTGAAGAGATGAGGTTTCTTTAACTTTCCATGTTCCTGGTAATTATAAGCTTTGTATTATTATTAGCTTTTAGTGTATTAAATAAAATATTGGTAAATATTGCATACATATAAACTCATGTGACGATTGCAAAAATAGACATCAGAGCCGGAATCTTGAAACAGAATCTTATTGGCACATTTAAACCATAGCCTAAATTTACTTGTTCCTAATTGTAGCCTACCTGATCAAAAATAAGTATACTCTTCCTAAATTTATGTTGGATAGGCAGGTGAAGTTAACGTTTCTTCTTACTATATAGTACCATCTAACTAACTTAGTATATAGTAAAAGCGAAAAAGGCAATGTCAGCCACCCGTTACTAAGATAGGGCGCACGCATTTTCTGATAGTTCAAGTCACCCACACCTTTGTTTTAATTTACACTGTAGTCGCTATGTATAGACCTTATCAAAGAAATCCTAAGCTTTAGCTGGAAGGCGCGTCCCACAGTAACAAAATGCAGCGCACTGGAGGGTCACGTGCGTACGAATGTAATTGTATGGTTCAAGTATTAGTCTTATACACCCACAGAGCTGCCTGCGTAACCGACTATGTATATTCTCCTGAATGAGTAACGCGTTGTTTTCAAGTGAGCGTTCTACCCACGCTCAGCGGGGAGACCGCGTACTGCCAGGGCGACCACAAACTCAACTTTCAAGTTAAACTAGCTGCGAATTGTCTCGCGACAGGGGCGCAAACCCCGGAGGGACAAGGGGGGCCTTTGCCCCCTCAAGTGAAAAAGTGGGGGAAAACCCTAATTTGCCCCCCAAAAATGTGAATAGCAATAGTCATTTTTCGGTATTCAGGAAGAGAAAAGTTCGTAAATATTTTGCGTAACTTTACGCAAGCTTCAGAGTTGTCGTAAGTACAAAATATCCATAGTAACACATACAGAAGCACGCGTTGTGCATACTTGTGTAGAGTGTAAGACCGCGCTTGTCGCCACAGAAGACCGTGCGCGTCGTTTTAACAATAACAGTCAATGTGATTGGCTCAAAATGTAACCAAGTAAGATTCAGCTGAACACACGATTGGCTCATGTGTATCTATTGCAATTACGCAGCGTATCTTTACGAACTGTTTTAAGTTCTTACGCAGTTCGTAAGTATTTTGACTTACGCAAGAACTTACGCAAATGTTAGTGAATTCCACCCCTGGACCCCACCCACGAGGGCTTCGCGCTTTGCGCTCGCGGTGCACGCTACGCGTGCACACTTTCAAATCCACGCGTACACCATATTCCTTTTCGCCCCCTCACTCTCAAACAGAGATTTTGCGCCCCTGTCTCGCGATGCTTGTATTATGATACTTCGAGAGTTATTTTTTGGCCGTTTCAAGTCATAATGCACCCTGGATTCGGTCCTGAACTGTAATAGGCCTAAGAAAAAATTTGTCAAGCAAATCAAAGGCAGTCGGTACATTGGTGTAGTTGTGTAGTTAGGCCTTTTTCGAGGGGTAGGCATTAGCCTGTGCAGATTGTCTTCCGGGGTGTTGGTGCATAAACTCAGTCATAAGAAAATGTCAAACAAATTACTTAAAGTCATTAGCGTTATAACTGAACATGGCCAATAGTTTCGGCTTCTGAATGTTAACAAAGCCATGGGGTTGAGCACTTGCATAATTAGAGGAAATGGTCACTCAGTCAGACATTTGCATTATCAAAGCTAATATAAAAACCGGCAAAGAATGTTTTTCACTTTACCAGGGAAAATACCTATCAAGGCAGGAGCACTCGAAAAACTTCCTCAAACAGAAACATATCCTTCTTGTAAATTCAGAAACCGTGACCCTCCAGCAGCGCACGGTTTAACGCGCGTCTTTGCATTGACACGCTCCTTCCAGGTAAAGCTTAGGATTTCTCTGGACCTTATGCATGTGACGTCACAGGACAGAAAGTGCTCCCTCGTTTGAAGGACAAGCTCGTATCATTGCAAGTTACACCAACAAACGCAGACAGCTGATTTGTCAACCAATCGTATACGCGCGTAAGTCTGCTACACGTGCGTGCGAAATCTACGCCGTTAGTGCACGCGTGCTTAATTGTTTTCCTTCAAAATGACGTCAGTGTGACGTAAATACATAAGGTCTATATATATCCGTTTACCCAATTTAAGTATCAGACTGTCCCCCCCCCCCTCCCCCAAAGTACTTATTATCGTACTCTACGATGTCAATCAGAGGAAGTAGGAAATAAAGCTCTTGGACTTTTGTTTATTTTTGTTAACAGGCTGTCGGTATAACTTATGGGGTTTCCCCACATGTGAATTGACTTGCCCAATTTGCTACAATGGAGGTGTTTGTGATGATGGGTCCGGGTCATGTATTTGCCCACCGGGATTCGCAGGAGATCAGTGCGAAAAAGGTAAGGAGGACGATAATTAACTTAAAATTAAAAGCTTCCATTCCTTTCTACAAGATAATTTAGATTTTTATTTTGCTTAATTCGATCTATGATAACATTACTATAATTTCTTCTAGAAATTTGTGGTTGAACGCTCTCATGACTAAATATTCAAGTGACAAGTCAAAATTAGAAATTTCATAAGATACATTTCATACGACAAATATTGGATGCAGATTGTTAAATTTCGGTTCTGTTCACTTGGGGGGGGGGTAAATTACGAGATCTTGCAAAGTATATTTTTAACCAAATTATTTCTCTCAGTGACGTAAGGAATACTTACAAATTACAAATTTGTTTTGGGGCTAATGCAAACAATGGGAAAAACTATGATCTCTATTGTGCAGGCTTATACACGAAAGTCTAAGTGTCAATTCATGATTGGCTACTGCAGAACTCCCACGAACAACAAACAGTCGGACTGTGAAGATTTCTTTAAGTATTTGTAACATAGGCTTAATTGACTATGAAACTTATATTTGGAATAGACTTGTGAAGCTAGTGGCTAACTCGTATTTTTCTTGTGTCGCAGTTTGTCCAAGAGGTTTCATAGGGCGGCAATGTGACACAGATTGCTCATTTGTTACTGGAGAAACAGACTGCAGAGGAGTTGAAATTTGTCTTTCTGATCCTTTTGGATGTACGTGTGCTCCAGGATACACTGGACTTGACTGCACATCAGGTGACGAAAAACTAGATATTTATTATTAACGTCCAAAAAAAATAAATAAATAAATAAAAAGGAAGGTTTTGGCAGTGCAAAATTCTTGAGGAGAAAAATCAGAAGTCTCTCATGACGTTATTACAGATGCATCACACTTCCAATGTCACCTTGGTCTACTTATTCTCTGTGATGACGTCATTTTCGGTACTTCATGTCTGACAATGAAGCTGAAATGCTTCGGAAGGGTATTTCCTCCATGGCCCTACCCGGCAGCCTCGAAATTTACACAATGAGCCGTTTTTGTGTTGTCTTCAAGTTGGACAGCGGTCCCTCAAATTTCATGTGGTCCTAAATCTTTGGGTTCACTAGATCCCAGATGGTAGGGTTTTAACTCTACCCTAACATATGTTGGGTTTAACCTATTTTGGGTTTTAACCCAAAATAGAATTTTGTTTTGAGACTACTTATTTTAATATGGAGAGGGGCACTGGGGGAACCTTTCACCATAATAGGCCACTACAATATAAATAAGTACCGTACCTTGGATGGATACTAAAAAGAGCGATTTCTTTTGTGTTGCAGATGACAAGCAACTTTGTAATGACATTGAAAGCTATTCAGTTTTACTAACGGCTCTCAAAACATTCTGAGTTTTTATTATTATCTCATCGCTCCGTGAGGAGGATGAGATATTGTAGTCACTTGACCTGTTGGGCTATATTCGGCAATGCCAGCAGAAATAAGAACCGTTGCCATGGTAACAGTTAATTTTCACAAGTTACTAGTCTAAAGTCCTAACCCATGGTGGGGTACCCAAGGGTGACCAAAAGTCCATAACGGAGGGAGGGGTCAAAACGTGTCCGTGTGTGTGTGTGTGTGTGTGGGTGAGTGTGTGTGTGAGTGAGTGAGTGAGTGTGTGTGTGTGTGTGTCCAATTTTGTTTTCTTAATATCTCCAAAACGGTAAAGCCGATTTTCTTCAAATTTGGTGGGAAGGTGCCCTAGGTGGAACCCCAGTTCTGCATTGACTCCCGGAAGTAAAGGTCAAAGGTCAGAGGTCAAAGGTCAAATTATGTGAAAATCACTCTTTTGATAATAACTCCAAGAAAAAACATCCCATGAACATGAAACTTCACACATATAATAAGAGTGTCTAGCACTACAAAAATATATGGTTGCCATGGCAACCAAGGTCAAAAGTCACGTGATATTAACATTTTAAGCAAAAAATGTGAAAAAAGTGTTCCATGAACTCCTCCTAGTGGGCCTGACTGATTCTTTTGAAATTTGGTGGGTAGGTACCCCAGAGTGTAAACTTGTGTCTGCGTGACTTTCGGCAGAAAAGGTCAAAGGTCAGAGGTCAAATTCAATTTTTGGGAAAATTCACGGTTTTTTAGTATTTTTAGTATAATTCCAGAAGGAAACATTCCACATACATGAAATTTAGCAAATATGATGAACGTGTCTAATACTACCAAAATATATGGTTGCCATGGCAACCAAGGTCAAAGGTCAATTTTTGTGAGAAATCACATTTTTTTAGTATTTTTAGTATAATTCCAGAAGGAAACATTCCAGATACATGAAACTTCACACATATGATGAACATGTTGAATACTACCAAAATATATGGTTGCCATGGTAACCAACGTCAAAGATCAATTTTTGTGAGAAATCACATTTTTTTAGTATTTTAAGTATAATTCCAGAAGGAAACATTCCACATACATGAAACTTTGCACATATGATGAACGTGTTGAATACTACCAAAATATATGATTGCCATGGCAACCAAGGTCGAAGGTCAATTTTTTGTGCGAAATTACATTTTTTTAGTATTTTAAGTATAATTCCAGAAGGAAACATTCCACATACATGAAATTTCGCACATATGATGAATGTGCCAAATAGTACCAAAATATGTGATTACCATGGTCAAAGGTCACGTGACAGGAAGTCAAAGGTCGACTTTGGTAAAAATCACATTTTTTAGTATATTTAATATAATTCCAGAAGGAAACATTCCACATACATGAAGCTTAATTCACATATGATGAACATGTCTAATGCTACCAAAATATATGGTTGCCAAGGTCGAAGATCAATTTTTGTGAGAAATCACATTTTTTAGCGTTTCGGTACACAAAGACTTAACATTGATGATAGCAACGGAAATCAACAGTACACAGTGTAGACGCGCTTGTTACTAGTACTGACCAAGATATTATAAGCATAGATTCCAAACTACTATACCTACACTGTTACGCTCAGTGACTCCTCGTGTAGACGCAAATATTGAAGTGTGAATATGACATGCTCACCGTTCTTTTCGGCGATCTGCGTAGCCGGGAAATAAGAAGGCGTACGTTATAGAAATTTCATTGTTAAAAGAGGTTAGTGTGCGTGTCTTTTTACAACGCGTTCTCTATACGTGCGGAATACATTTTTTCTCTGTGTATTATCCGAAATACTTGACGCATACTTCTGCGCTCTTGGGAAGCAAACGCGCTAGTTGATTTCCCGTTGTGAGGGCGTAAGAAATTAAACGCGTATATAAAAGTGCGTTACTTAAAGATATAGGAACTGACTAATGGATGTAGGCGAATAAGTGTATGAACTTTAAACCAGTCATTGTGCGTTCATGTTCAAGTGTACTTATTTGTAATGCTGTCAGGAAGAATTAAACTTCTTGTAAGTAGAACTTAGTGTTGAGGAATGAATACTTCTTACATTACAATGTTCCGAAATGGTATTAATACTTTTGTAAGACATTTATTTCCCTGTAGCCTGTGCTTTTTTAAAACTGCTGAACAGTGATCAGCACTTCCGCCCCATATTTTGGGCTCCATGGGGAGTCAACACGCCATCCTAAATTTGGAATCTATGCTTGTAATATTTTTGGTACTGACTGTCCATTCCAATGACGTGCATGCTAACACGAGCAAGCATGCACATCGTATTATGTGCACGTATTTTCTGTATAGCGCACTGAAGGCGTTCTTTTTGCACAACAACAAAAGGGCGCATGAAGGGAAACTAGTACCCGTGCAGACGCCTCAAACACAGTCACACTGATCTGTTTATGTATGTTGATCCTACACATAGATCAGTGCGCTAAAGGGGCGGTCGCCCCCTTCCACAAAGCCTCCGAAGGCCTCTGTCGGAAATTTTTACCACCCTAATTAAAAATTCTTACAACTGAAAATTGTAGCTAAAATTATATTCTTAGGGGTTTATTTACAACACTTCTTATGTTTTTAAGCAGAAATTCACATCGAAATGGTTACTGACAAGGCCTGGAAATGTCATTTAAGGCAATCTCGGCGATATTTTAATCTAATTTTTTCCACGCGCTACACGCCAGATGAGTGTGGTGCTACGCTTAGATAGTACCAAAGATACTATAAGCATAGATTCCACACTCCTATACCTACACTTTTACGGAAATTGACTCCTCATGGAGAGGCAAATTTCGGGACGGAAGTGTGGAATTGACAAGTGCGCCGTTCTATTCGACGATCTGCGTACGAAAAAAAAGAACGCGTTACGGACAACGCCATTGTTATAAAAAGGTTGACCCAGGTTGACAGCACGTTTCATACGCGCAATATACCTTTCTCTGTACATTTATCTAAATATTTCTTCCTGATTGCATTTCAAAGTAAGTGCACTTGAACATGTATGCGCAATGACTGGTTTAACGTTCATAGACTTATTCGCCTATATTCATTGGTCAGTTTCTATGGCATCTTTAAGTAACGCACTTTTACATGCGCGTTTAATTTCTTAAGCTCTCACAACGGGAAATCAACTAGCGCGTTTGTTTCTCGAGCGCGCTGAAGTGTGCGTCATGTATGCCAGATAATACACAGGGATATGTATTCTGCGAGTATAGAATGCGTTGTAAAAGTGCACGCATATTGCTTACCTCTTTTAACAATGGAATTTTCTGTAACGCGTTCTTCTTTTTGTACGCAAATCGCCGAATAGAACGGCGCATATATCATATTCACACTTCCGCCCCGATATATACGTCTCCATGAGGAGTTACTGAGCGTAACAGTGTAGGTATAGGAGTTTGGAATCTATGCTTATAATATCTTTGAAATTAAAGCATTAGAGGCCGAAGAGGCGTTCAAGACACGCTACAGGTGTAGGGCACGTCACCATGCCCACATTGCACAGTGTTATATTATTTCCGAAGGTGACCTACATAACGTGACCTCCAATTCGGGTTCAATTTCGGTTTTAATTTCAATTTCCACACATAGAGCAGGATATATTGCGCTGTGATTCCACATTGATGTGCGTCCTCCAGTTATACGGCTCAACACAGTGCCATGTGCTGGCGATGAGATAAGCAACTCCGTGGATTGCCCTCTTGTTATCTCATCGCTCCGTGAGGAGGATGAGATATTGTAGTCACTTGACCTGTTGGGCTATATTCGGCAATGCCAGCAGAAATAAGAACCGTTGCCATGGTAACAGTTAATTTTCACAAGTTACTAGTCTAAAGTCCTAACCCATGGTGGGGTACCCAAGGGTGACCAAAAGTCCATAACGGAGGGAGGGGTCAAAACGTGTCCGTGTGTGTGTGTGTGTGTGTGTGGGTGCACTTGTATTGATATCCAGCGGAGGACCTTGACCAGAATACACACCTACCACCTGAGGACATTTTTTCCACCTGAGGACCTAAACCCAGGTCCTCGAGTAAATTTAGTTCCATTGCATTCTACACATGTTTTCCATTATCTAGGTATAGGTAAGGGCAGAGTCCTCTACTGGCTATGAATTTTAAACAGGTGTGTGAAAATTTCAGAGGTCCTCAGGTGTGTAGGATACAACTGGTGGACTTATATTGTATTGCCAATACAGTGGACTTAGGAGATAAATGTGGCTTCCCAATTGGTGTGTATAGGGCCCTCTAGAGGGTAGTAATACAGTGCATGTGTTCATTCATCAATCTCATAGTTGTATGTGCTGGTCCGCAGGTGAATATGCATACATGAAAACATGCGCAGGTCCTCGGTTTGTGATGAATACCAGTATGTGTGAGTGTGTGTGTGAGTGAGTGAGTGGGTGAGTGTGCACTTGTATTGATATCCAGCCGAGGACCTTGACCAGACTACACACCTACCACCTGAGGACATTTTTTCCACCTGAGGACCTAAACCCAGGTCCTCGGGTAAATTGAGTTCCATTGCATTCTACACACGTTTTCCATTATCTAGGTATAGGTAAGGGCAGAGTCCTCTACTGGCTATGAATTTGAAACAGGTGTGTGAAAATTTCAGAGGTCCTCAGGTGTGTAGGATACAACTGGTGGACTTATATTATATTGCCAATATAGTGGACTTAGGAGATACATGTGGCTTCCCAGTTGGTGTGTATAGCGCCCTCTAGAGGGTAGTAATACAATGCATGTGTCCATTTGTCAATCTCATAGTTGTATGTGCTGGTCCGCAGGTGAATATGCATACATGACAACTTGCGCAGGTCCTCGGTTTGTGATGAATACCAGTAAGTGTGTGTGTGTGTGTGTGTCCAATTTTGTTTTCTTAATATCTCCAAAACGGTAAAGCCGATTTTCTTCAAATTTGGTGGGAAGGTGCCCTAGGTGGAACCCCAGTTCTGCATTGACTCCCGGAAGTAAAGGTCAAAGGTCAGAGGTCAAAGGTCAAATTATGTGAAAATCACTCTTTTGATAATAACTCCAAGAAAAAACATCCCATGAACATGAAACTTCACACATATAATAAGAGTGTCTAGCACTACAAAAATATATGGTTGCCATGGCAACCAAGGTCAAAAGTCACGTGATATTAACATTTTAAGCAAAAAATGTGAAAAAAGTGTTCCATGAACTCCTCCTAGTGGGCCTGACTGATTCTTTTGAAATTTGGTGGGTAGGTACCCCAGAGTGTAAACTTGTGTCTGCGTGACTTTCGGCAGAAAAGGTCAAAGGTCAGAGGTCAAATTCAATTTTTGGGAAAATTCACGGTTTTTTAGTATTTTTAGTATAATTCCAGAAGGAAACATTCCACATACATGAAATTTAGCAAATATGATGAACGTGTCTAATACTACCAAAATATATGGTTGCCATGGCAACCAAGGTCAAAGGTCAATTTTTGTGAGAAATCACATTTTTTTAGTATTTTTAGTATAATTCCAGAAGGAAACATTCCAGATACATGAAACTTCACACATATGATGAACATGTTGAATACTACCAAAATATATGGTTGCCATGGTAACCAACGTCAAAGATCAATTTTTGTGCGAAATCACATTTTTTTAGTAATTTTTAGTATAATTCCAGAAGGAAACATTCCACATACATGAAACTTTGCACATATGATAAACGTGTTGAATACCACCAAAATATATGATTGCCATGGCAACCAAGGTCGAAGGTCAATTTTTTGTGCGAAATCACATTTTTTTAGTATTTTAAGTATAATTCCAGAAGGAAACATTCCACATACATGAAATTTCGCACATATGATGAATGTGCCAAATAGTACCAAAATATGTGATTACCATGGTCAAAGGTCACGTGACAGGAAGTCAAAGGTCGACTTTGGTAAAAATCACATTTTTTAGTATATTTAATATAATTCCAGAAGGAAACATTCCACATACATGAAGCTTAATTCACATATGATGAACATTTCTAATGCTACCAAAATATATGGTTGCCAAGGTCGAAGATCAATTTTTGTGAGAAATCACATTTTTTAGCGTTTCGGTACACAAAGACTTAACATTGATGATAGCAACGGAAATCAACAGTACACAGTGTAGACGCGCTTGTTACTAGTACTGACCAAGATATTATAAGCATAGATTCCAAACTACTATACCTACACTGTTACGCTCAGTGACTCCTCGTGTAGACGCAAATATTGAAGTGTGAATATGACATGCGCACCGTTCTTTTCGGCGATCTGCGTAGCCGGGAAATAAGAAGGCGTACGTTATAGAAATTTCATTGTTAAAAGAGGTTAGTGTGCGTGTCTTTTTACAACGCGTTCTGTACGTGCGGAATACATTTTTTCTCTGTGTATTATCCGAAATACTTGACGCATACTTCTGCGCTCTTGGGAAGCAAACGCGCTAGTTGATTTCCCGTTGTGAGGGCGTAAGAAATTAAACGTGTATATAAAAGTGCGTTACTTAAAGATATAGGAACTGACTAATGGATGTAGGCGAATAAGTGTATGAACTTTAAACCAGTCATTGTGCGTTCATGTTCAAGTGTACTTATTTGTAATGCTGTCAGGAAGAATTAAACTTCTTGTAAGTAGAACTTAGTGTTGAGGAATGAATACTTCTTACATTACAATGTTCCGAAATAGTATTAATACTTTTGTAAGACATTTGTTTCCCTGTAGCCTGTGCTTTTTAAAACTGCTGAACAGTGATCAGCACTTCCGGCCCATATTTTGGGCTCCATGGGGAGTCAACACGCCATCCTAAATTTGGAATCTATGCTTGTAATATTTTTGGTACTGACTGTCCATTCCAATGACGTGCATGCTAACACGAGCAAGCATGCACATTGTAATGTGTGCACATATTTTCTGTATAGCGCACTGAAGGAGTTCTTTTTGCACAACAACAAAAGGGCGCATGAAGGGAAACTAGTACGCGTGCAGACGCCTCAAACACGGTCACACTGATCTGTTTATGTATGTTGATCCTACACATAGATCAGTCGCTAAAGGGGCGGTCGCCCCCTTCCACAAAGATCCGAAGGCCTCTGTCGGAAATTTTTACCACCCTTAATTAAAAATTCTTACAACTGAAAATTGTAGCTAAAATTATATTCTTAGGGGTTTATTTACAACACTTCTTATGTTTTTAAGCAGAAATTCACATCGAAATGGTTACTGACAAGGCCTGGAAATGTCATTTAAGGCAATCTCGGCGATATTTTAATCTAATTTTTTCCGCGCGCTACACGCCAGATGAGTGTGGTGCTACGCTTAGATAGTTCCAAAGATACTATAAGCATAGATTCCACACTCCTATATCTATACTTTTACGGAAATTGACTCCTCATGGAGAGGCAAATTTCGGGGCGGAAGTGTGGAATTGACAAGTGCGCCGTTCTATTCGACGATCTGCGTACGAAAAAAAGAACATGTTATGGACAACGCCATTGTTATAAAAAGGTTGACCCAGGTTGACAGCACGTTTCATACGCGCAATATACCTTTCTCTGTACATTTATCTGAATATTTCTTCCTGATTGCATTTCAAAGTAAGTGCACTTGAACATGAATGCGCAATGACTGGTTTAACGTTCATAGACTTATTCGCCTATATTCATTGGTCAGTTTCTATGGCATCTTTAAGTAACGCACTTTTACATGCGCGTTTAATTTCTTACGCTCTCACAACGGGAAATCAACTAGCGCGTTTGTTTCCCGAGCGCGCTGAAGTGTGCGTCATGTATGCCACATAATACACAGGGGTATGTATTCTGCGCGTATAGAATGCATTGTAAAAGTGCACGCATATTGCTTACCTCTTTTAACAATGGAATTTTCTGTAACACGTTCTTCTTTTTGTACGCAAATCGCCGAATAGAACGGCGCATATATCATATTCACACTTCCGCCCCGATATATACGTCTCCATGAGGAGTCACTGAGCGTAACAGTGTAGGTATAGAGGTTTTTCACGTGACGTCACGCGTTTCAATTTGGCTCACTGGCCGTCACTGCTCATGCGCAAAAGACTGCAGGATCTTAGTTACGATTGTTATACACTGGGCGCCTGGCCGTCAAAATAGAGAGACGCGCGAACGCAGTGACGTCAGTGAAAAACCTCTATAGGAGTTTGGAATCTATGTATCTTTGAAATTAAAGCATTAGAGGCCGAAGAGGCGTTCAAGACACGCTACAGGTGTAGGGCACGTCACCATGCCCACATTGCTCAGTATTATATTATTTCCGAAGGTGACCTACATAACGTGACCTCCAATTCAGGTTCAATTTCGGTTTTAATTTCAATTTCCACACATAGAGCAGGATATATTGCGCTTTGATTCCACATTGATGTGCGTCCTCCAGTTATACGGCTCAACACAGTGCCATGTGCTGGCGATGAGATAAGCAACTCCGTGGATTGCCCTCTTGTCATTATTATTTTTATTTTATCAATAGAATGCACTCCTGGATACTATGGTGCGGGGTGCACACAAGTGTGCCACTGTTCAGGTAATTTATGTGATCGCAGAACTGGTGAATGCGACACTGGTACTTGCATTTCGTCGTGGGGCGGTCCGATGTGCCAAGGTAAGTGAAATACTTGCCGATATACATTTTTTTAGCATCATTTTGTGCATGCGTTGAGCTTATTTCACCTGAATGAATTACAGCGATAGGGGTAGGCACTTATCCCACGCCAACCACCAGAAAACAATAATGAAAAGAAATACTGAAGGAAAGTACTCTTACTTTCGCAGTGATAATTACTAATTCTTTACAGCACATTTTACAGATATTTCTTTGGCTCGAGTTTTTCAAACCATTTTCTATGATTTCGTGCAATCAGCTGATGTTTGATTTGTTTGACCCTTTAAGTTTAATATTTGCAAGCCAAAAACGCAGTAAATGACCTTATAGCCTGAACAAGAAGCTGCTCTAAGTACTCTTTGGTCTAAAGGACAACAATAGGTCTTGAGGTTGTCTCCGACTCAGTTTCCGATCTTTTGGGAGACAGTTAAAGTTTATTATTTAATATTTTTGTAAGCTTTACAATAAGCAATAGCTCTTACAGAATTTCATTCCAGTGCAGCGTATCAGCAGTGTCAATTTTGTGCACAAACCAACCTTTCAGGGGCGTAGGAAGATGTTTGATATGGGGGGGGGGGCAGACCAGATGTGACTTCTCGACCTTGAATCCCCTTCCCACACTAAAACACATTTGCTCAATGTGATTCTTCGGATTTTAATTTGAGCAAAACAAAAATATTCAAAGCAAAAGGAAACAAGAACAACACCATGCAGGAGTGATTTTTTTGTTTAGGAGGCTCTGGAGGACTGGAGATTTTGTGGGGGTGACTCCCGTTTACTATCTAAGCGGAGCGTCACCACAGATTGGCGCGGAGCGTAGCCTACCAAGAAAATTTTAGATTTGAATACGTCCCCGATCGCCGGAAATGGCACTTGTCAGGCTTGATAGTAGCCATCAAGATGTGCAATTTTTGTGAAAAAATGTAAAGCTTGATTTGATTTTTTGTTATAAAACACATTTCTGTGAGGACAGATTAGTTGAGCTGGCCTGGACTTGGGGTCCGAGGATTGGAAGTTTGAACCCCATTTACTATCTAAGCAAAGCGCCACCATAGGTTTGCGTGGACGGAGCGTTCCGAGAAAATCTGAGATTTTAATACATCCCAAGTCACCGGAAGTGGCGCTTGCCAGGATTTTTGAAGCCATCAAGATGTGTCATTGTTGTGAAAATTTTGTAAAGTTTGATTTGAATTTAACACTTTAAGTCTGTTACAATCTATCCGACCCATTCAAAATTGTTCAGCGTTGAGTTATCCCCCATGGATTTCAGTGGATTAGTTGAAACTGAGATTTTCTACAGCCAGAGTCTGTTAACTTATTATTAAGTTGAGTAGAGGTAGCCCCACAATTTGCCCGGCGAACGGCCAACGACCCGAAACTCCGACAGGCCCAATGCCGTGGAGTATTGGTGAGGTGGGATTTGAAGAAAGCCTGTGTACTAGCCTCCATTTCATTCGGGTCATATATTGCATAAAATTTGTATATACTAGAGAAGCTAAGTTCCGAGTTGATTAAATGCTTTTTTTCCGGAATCTAAACTGTAAAACTGCAAAAAATTTTCGGGTCATTTTTCACAAAAACATAGGCCTATGTAATTATTAAAAACAACAAGAAAGAAAAGCTGTAGGGGTTCTAGACCGTATAGGAGATAATATGCATTGTATCGAAACTACCTTGACTATCCGATGAAATAGCCAAATATTGGTCGGTGAGTCCTTCACCAACTGGCCGAACCGCATGACACACAAGAGAACAGTAGCTAGGCTTTGCAATATGGGATGAAATTTACGGCCTCTACATAAACTGTGTACTTTTCCTACGTGTTATGGTAAGGGGGAAAGGATTTGCGCTATCTAGTGATGTAGAATGAAACTATTGAAGAAACCAGAATATCTCTCCTGCGCGCATAGCGAGCCGAAAATTTTAGGTTTTCATTAGAGAAATTGTCCTCTTAAGAGCAAAAATGGGTAAAACGAAACTGTAAACTGTCGCAATTATTGGGGGGGGGGCCAAAATGACATTTGGCCCCCCTCAAAACATATTGGGGGCCATGGCCTCCTTGGCCCCCCCCCCCCCGGTTTCTACGCCACTGCCTTTAAGTTTAAAAATATGAAAATCCACAACATTTACTACTAAATTTAATACTAAAAGTCATCCTCCGGCCTCTGAACACTAAAACACTACAATCAGGTTACTTCAGGGTCGACGAATAAGATACTCACATCAGGAAGCGTTACCATTTGAACATATTCCCACTGATATACATTACTGACTACGGTACTTCATTATTTTCTTTCTGTATTCAACTTAGTGAAAGTCCTGGATGTGTACGGATTCGGAAGACCCGCTGCTGTTAATATAGATTCTACTTCAGGATCCTCCTATTTGCAAGCCATAACGGCTTTACCAGTAGAGGATGACGTACTGCTGAGAATTGGTCGAGAACTTGATACGCAAACAGGAGACACCGGGAGTGGTGTTTCGAACCAGGAAGTTGAATCCAACATTATATCTGGTAATACCGGACTTCCAGATGGATCCTTATCCTATACTAATGAAAGAGGTGGGAGCGTGCTACAACTGGGGAGCTCAAACAATGACCTCGGGAGTCGTGGAATTTTCTACGCCGAAGCAATAAGCAGCCAAAGAAGGGAACATATTGCTCTTCTTCGAATATCGAATCAACTTGATAGTGAGTTAGCTTGTACACACTTTTTCTAATAATAGGCCTACTCGATAATTGAACGACTGAAAGACCATTCGGAAGTAGTTACTTACACTTTATGATAATCTATGCATAATTTATCTGGCCAAGTCCTATTAGCCTACAAAATAGTAGGTAGATTGGTAGCCAGTGGGTGACGTAGAGACGTGCCTTCTTACAGACCATCGCCCCTACCCACCATGGAAATCGATTCCTACGGCAATGTTGGAATACTGGTCATAGTTCCCTTTGGAAGTACCCCTCCTTGCGATACCGGAATTCTCGGTTACAAACCTGCACAAACCTGCAGTGGTTTTAAATCGTTGTTTTGCAACTGGAGGTCAAATTTGCCCCCGGTCTTGAGACACGGTGGAGCAATTTCGAGGCAGTGACCACCAAATTTTGATTATATCCCTATTTGTTTCCTTTAATGCACACCTGACATGCATAGACCTCTACAGAACTACAGCTCTTTGCATGACAGCTGCAGAAAAATCTACACGAACTGTCCCTCCAAGCATTATTTCTAACCCCACGAACTAGCCGATAAAGCGGAAGTGAGCAGTACATTCTGGTGACCAAATGCTTAGTTTATAAAAAATGCGGTAAAATTTTGGGCAGTGAAAACCCCATTTTGATAGGATTTCGCATTTGGAAGATGCAAATTTTTGAAGATATTCTATTTTTACGGCTCCCTCAATGCATAATGGGAAATAGGTCACGTCATCTGGGCAAATTGATTAGACATAACATTTCTGTTTCTTTATAATGTTGATGCCGTCGTATGGAATATTTAGTATTTTTGTTTACCAAGCCATAGGTATGACCCATTTTTAAACTAGACATAGAGAGAAAAATATCCGAACAATCGAACAGTATTAAATTTCAAGGACAAAAAGGTATTCAATTACAAAGAATAACAAAGGAAATCCGATACAACTTGGCATCACATCCTTGACCTTGAGGAATCCTGTTTTCTTGACAAAAGTAACCACCAATGTTCATAAAGAAATATCTTTAGTTAAGAATGGAGTTTTGGTTCGGGGTTTGGATGACATGTACCAGGCGCGGATCCAAGGGGGGGGGCTTTCCCGGCCTCAGCCCCCCCCCTTTCGCCTCATCAACAATGAAAAGTACGCGAAAATTAGCATAATGTTAATCTAGGAGAATATTCAAGGGGGCTTTTAGCACCCCCTCCCCTTTCGAAATATCTGAATCCGCGCTTGTGTACATGAAAATGTTTCTTTCTTATAAGACCCAGAGAAAATTCCACCAGATGCCTTGATTGGAATGGACCAGGAAAAGTCACGGTGGTAAATAACCCCAATGACAAAGGGTTCAAAGTAAACAGCTGCGCTTCTTGTGATTACGAAGAACAATATTACATTATGTATTTTTTCTTTTCAAGGCCCAGTATAGCAAGGATGTACTTAATCAAGGAGACATTATTAAAACTGGGATTTACAGTTTGAAGTAATAAAGTTTAGAATTTTTATATTACATATCTGACCATTTTAACTTGTTAATACCGTCAGCTTTGACTGTTGCTCCAAATCAATACACGTGGACTGTAGGAACAAGCGAGTTGGTAACTTTGCAAGTTACCGTCAGTGCTACAAAACAGGTAGAAAATCTCCGCTGGAGGCATAATGGCAAGATAATACCGGAGGCAAGTGGGCAGGATACTTTCACGATTGAAAAGGCGAGAAAAGCTGACGAAGGTGTCTACGAATGTTCATTACAAAATGAACCGGACGGAAGTCAGGCAATAATGTTATTAAAAGTGAGGTGTGAGTATATAGGCAATAGTATATCTATTTACTTTTGTACTTAACTTGCCGAAAGCCGTTTCGGTCTATCAGTTAAAACTCTGGCTAACACACCCTCTACTTTGCAGGAAGATATCACGTGGTTACTTCTGAGCTCAGCTACTGATCTGCAGTAGCCTATATCTGTTGCAGCTCCCTGGAAATAAATTGTTCCTAAAGTTTCTTACTCGTGATATTAGCAAGGCGTGGTTCCATCTACAAAGGTGGAAGGACTTTTCACTATTTGCAATTCGCCGTCCTGAGGGAGGGGTCTAAGGGATTGAGGGGGTTCCCCCTCCCAGCACCCCTTCCCATTGAAAAATAGGAAATTGGAAGGTGTCTGTATGGCAACTGGTGCCATATTTGGGCGCAATTTAGTCTTTTAAAAAGTAGTGTAAATTCGAAATCTATGTGGTATTATTTGCACCTGTTACGTCAAAAATTGGGACCTTGTCATCGTCATGCATGTGTCAATCCAAAACCAGAGATCGTATTGGCTAATGTTCACTAATGTTCAGTAAGTATTGTCAAAACCTACGATCGTGAAAAATCACATAAAAATCATCGCTTTTGGCGATGTTTCAACCTAAAAATTACCATGTTATTTTTTCATATGCGATTAGATACTTCGCTGATCGAAAAACAGTCGTAAATACTATCAAAATTTGCTTCAAAATACTCATTCCAATCGGATTGGCGAGAGCTCCAAGCCGCACGGGGTGCACAGAAATGTTACAATCCATTCCCTTTTCGCTACTCGTACTGCGACCAAATCGCTCCATTTTTGTACCTAAGCTTCATTGCTATTATCATACAAGTACTGTACTTGTTGAATCAAATTGATCTCAAAGTAATAATGGAAGTTTCACGCACACTGGAAGCCCATACTCGACGAACTATAGCCTAAAACGGTAATTACACCAGTAGAGTAACTATGATCACACAAAGAGTGTACAACATGTAGTGAAAGAAAGTATTGCCACAATTGTTGTAGTCAGGTAGGTATACACAGTTTTAGCTTTAATCATTTTTGAAAAAGTGGGGGGGGGGACTTATTAGAGATGTTCCCCTTCCAAAAAAGTGAGGGGGACGCATCCCCCCTCAGCCTCATGATCCACGCCCATGGATATGAAGGCAATATTCTCGTTTGTTAAGAAATATATTCAGTCAGTAACGTCATAGGTGTACTTTTAGAAATCTTTTTTTTTAATGTTAAAGCTGCTTTGCAACGAAATTTTGAAGACTAAAGCGTAAATTCTAAAAAGCGTATATTGGTATTTATTGAGTGAATAGTTTAAAAACAAAAGAATTTCACAGTCTTTTTTTAACACCTTACCTGGTTTGCATGAGTCACTCCAAGACTGTTTTAACAAGGAGTAAAATTTTAGCCTCTTGCTTTCACCAAATATACAGGCTAAGCTGACAAGGATCGGCTTTATTCTGTGGGGTAAACTTGCTGGTTATGGTGGGGTATACGTATACTCAACACGATATCTGCATATACCTTTCGAAAATTGTTGTTTTCGTTGTAATCTCGGGGCGCTTTTTACGTGCATTGAAACGGACACGAACAGAACAGAAAGTACCAAACAAAAACCGGGACCAGACGCGAACAAAAAGGCAAAACTATTTACATTTAGTAAGCAAAGAGAAAGGTGTTCATGTGGTAGCTAATATGTACAAAACTTTCAAGCCGACCCCTTCCAAAGCTAGGTTATTTACATTAAACTAAGAGAGAGGTAATAGGCATTTACAATAGCCACAAGTTAACCTTCACCCCACTCACCCCACCCGCCCGGCCTGCCTACACCGACGAGACCTGGGGGCTTTTCACGTGTATGGAAATGGACACGAACGGAACAGAAAGTACCAAAGAAGACAAAGGCAAAACTATTACATTGAGCTAGCAAAGACAAGAGTGTTTCATGTAGAAACTAAGCTATGTACAAAACTTACAAGTCAACCCCTTCCAAACCACCTCCAAATCCAAGCTATGTACATTAAACTGAAGAATAGGTAATGGGTATTTATAATATTTACAAGTGCCCCTCACGCGCATGGAAACAGACACCAACAGAACAGAAGCACCAAAACAAAAACCGGGACCTGACGTGAGCACAGACAGACAGAAGGAAACCACCCACACCGAACCAACAGAGAGAAGAGTGTTATGCTACATGTAGTGACGAGGCTAGGTTTTAGTTGTTATCTCATGGCTGTGCTCGGGATTTGAACCCAAGACCTTGCAGTCGGAAGGTCTGGGGTTTAAATCCTGGCCGGGTCATACCAAAGACTTTAAAAATGGAACCTACTGCCTTTGTGCTTGGTGCTCAGCATGAACAATGGAGTAGGGAAAACAAGCCAGTGAGCCATAACTGGAAAAGAGGCCGTGGTCGTCTCGACTTGAACCAGTAGGTTGGAAACTGGGACGTTAAACCTCATCTAACCTAACCTCATTACAGTGACTAAATGAAAGAAAATACACCTAGACGTTCACTCAAAGGTAATGGCATTTCGACAACAGTTCGCAACAAACCTAGGATGAACAGGTGGGAATGTAAGATAAAAAAAATATATTCTACACATGGTCATTATTTATTCTTTTATTTTAAATTCTAGCGTGCCCAAGCGGCAAATGGGGAATCTACTGCAATAACACTTGTCCCGTGTGTTACTATCAGGGTGTGTGCCACGATGAAACGGGGGAATGTGTCTGCCAGGCTGGTTACAAGGGCAGTGACTGCTCACAAGGTTAGTTAGTTAGTTAGTTAAATAATATTTAACGACACACCAACACGAATGTGTTATATAGTGTCAACTAGATAAATTCGTTTCAAGTCCTCCCCTTTAGTCGCCTCTTACGACAGGCGGGGAATACCGTGGGCATATTCTACAACCTCAGCCCACAGGGGGCCCAACCATGGGGGGGGGGCTTGCTCGGTTTTGTGGCGCCGACAACCCGTCAGTCATGGGATGAGTAATAACGGTATCATGTGCGCATTTTATAGGCGAAAGTTGGGGACAAACTACTCGCCACGCACTACCTGATCACCCCACCTGGATGCAGTTTAACGTCATACCCAGGACATTGCTCACAAGGTATGTTTAACTGCAGTTAACCTTACACCTGAAAAAATATAGTGTAGTGAATTGTCAAAATATGAAATCTGTAACACCTATGACAGTTGCTGGTAGCTCTCTGTTGTCACTGTGATTACTAAAAGCCTGTTCAAATTTTTACCTGTACATGAACCCATACACAAAATCCGGGGACAAGCGATTTCAGGCCTCTGCATTGTACATGTAAGTCAAACGTTAAATACTGGAACCAGCCTTGCAACGCAAATCTTTAATTAAAATTGTATGATCCTGAAAAACATAAAAGATTTTCCGTTTTTTGTATAAATTTGTGTAAAAAATTAGATACAAACTGTGTGTGTCGGTCCTTTCATAGACATGTAGGAGATATGTTTCATACGACCCTCGTACAAGAATTGAAACTCCAAACTGGTTTAATCAGACCATGAACTGATTGTAACATTTGAATGAATGTATTTTACAGCTTGTAGTGAGAATTCTGGGGATAAGTTGGATCTTTTTGGTCAAAACTGCACTTTACGGTGTGGAAATCAACGATGTCGTTACAAGCAAATATGTTCACCGGATCCCATCGGATGTCACTGTAGGGCAGGATTCGGAAACAACATCAGATGCGATGGTAAGGAAATGAGTGATACTTTTAGTAATTTGAATGTCATCCTTTTGCCTTTTTTATAGTTGATGATATGGAATCTACAAGTGTATAACCTGAGTGGAAAAATGTCATTTGATGTGGGTGTAACCAGTAAGTTGTGTCTACTTTCCTGGTCTTAACAACTCAGAGCCGTCAGGTTTCTACGCGGGGGGGGGGGGGAGGGGGAGAGTTAAACCGAGCTGAAGCGTGCTCAAATACCGAACACGGACATTTTCTAAGGTAGTTTTGGACGTTTTTATTCAAAAATATCTTCAAACTGAAAATTAGTAGGGGCTGCAGCACCGGCAAGTCCCCTGTTCCGACAGCCCTGCAACTCCCTACTGCTACCATAATTAGCAATGTAGTTGTCCATGAATTTAAATGCAACTTTTTATGCAAGTTATAGTAGAATTAAAAGCGGCACTAATAATAAAAATGTAGAAGGATGCGTAGGTATGGAAGGGTAGTTTATATTTTGCTGTGTACCTTATTAAAAATTTCGAGTATTCTGTGAGTGGGACCTTCATATATTTGACTAAAACATTTACGATTTAGGGTACACTTGAAGAAGTAAATATTATATATTGCATATACACAATTTGTTCATGATAGAAGCCCCCATTTAATGATTTATCCACGGCGGAAGCGAGAAACAGAGCATTGGGAACGTTCGTCGATTCGTGCTTTTTGGAGAAAATAATCTCCAGTTGGAAAACAGAAAAAAGGGCCGAACATGGGTTATCTGGTTCATCCTACCAAGAGCTGCGAACAAGATAATTGTCGAAAATTTCTTTTATCAAAAAAAAGTGTAATAGCCTGTTCTAGTATGTACTCATATGTGTTTACTTGTAAAACTTTTGCTGTTTGAAGCCAGTGAGCCACAACTGAAAAAAAGGCCGTGGCCGGCCCGACTTAAACCAAGTGGTTAGAAACTGAGCCGTAAAACCTCATCTAACTAACTTTGCTGTTTGAAATTTGTCATAGCCAATTCACAGTCCTGTTTATTGCGGGGCATACTCTCCTCGATGATCTACCAACTCCCTCTGGTCCGCTCCCTGGTGTGCAAGAGAATTAAACCAAATACCTTTTCATTTTCTATGAAATATTGCAAACTTATGCATTGCTCATGAATTGGGGATAAAGATTGAGGGTACTCTATCTCTAATGTGATTTGAGACCGACGGTGACGTCATCAAAGAGTCTGAGTGGACCTAAAGCCAACAAAGATACTCAAAACAATGTCCACCGAAAATGAAAACTTGGCTCAACTCCCTTGGGTCTCCTCTTTTATAATCCTATTTACAGATTCGTTGATAAATATTTTAGATTGTATAAGCAGTTGTCTTTCAAGCCCAAATCCGATGTTATTTAAAGAAAGTAGACAGATTCGTTGGATTGTCCAAAGTATTCTCACAGTGCTTCAGGAGCTTCGGCTTTGGACTCAGACTAGCCGATTACCCCAAGTATTATTCCAATGGGCACATCTAAATATAGAACCTTTGGGGCCCGTATGCCTTGCTGTAATATGCCTGCAACTCCGTAGTAGCATTGTGTCCCATATATGGTGTAGTAGTTTGCCACGTAATCTAAAGAACCCTAATTAGTATATGGTAAGCTGTTCCATATTCATGTCACAAAGAACGCAGTTTATTACCGGTATGATGAGGGCGGTCTGTGTTCTTTCTTACAATAGGTAATCCGTGTCAATGCAGAAATTTCTTTCAATTTATTTCATTACACAGGACCTTGCTCCCATCCGGATTATGGACCCGATTGCAGTATGGAGGCCCACTGTGACAGCAGCCTATATGACACAGTGACGGGATGTGATAACTCTGGTGGGTGTCAAGATGGTTATGCTGGCCCTGGCTGTCAAGGTAAATTGAACCGCTTACCATATACTAACAATTAACTCTACTTCATTTTGGCTTAACTTTGTCTTAAAATCCTACACTGGAGTTTTATTAAGAAAAACGTCGTATGGAGATTGAATGAAATCGTCATTAACCTTAAATATCATGAATAAGTCAACTGTGAGCATTGAGCTTGTAGCTGCACACTTCAAGTGTTTGCATAATTCAAAACAACCAAAAGTCATCACTTGTGTAAATATGTAGTGTTATGGAAAGTTTTTTTCTTTTTTTTTTTTTGAGTGTCTAGCTTTTATGTGTCCTACTGGGAGTACCGGCTCAAGCTATCTAGCTAAAAATAGAAAGTGGTGGGGAGGAGAAAGAGGGAAAGAGGGACGCAAATTTAACATACTGGATAACATCTGCATCGCAAAATGAAGCAAAACATTACCAGAATGTCTTTAAAAATGTAATTTTTCATTCAGTAGTATTACTAGCTGCAGAGGACAACTTGAATACAATTACCACGTCCCGATGCCACCCCTAACATCTTCTGTCCTTTCTAACCACCCCACACCCTTCCGGGCGTAATTATTTCGATCAGTCGTTAGTCTGTTAGTACAAGTAAGGCTTTACGGTTTGCCAGTCCACCGTCATTTGAAAAGATGTAACAAGTTTATTGGTAATGCTCATAAATTTGTTACTTGCCAAGAGCTTAGGAAAATTTCACCCTTAAGGCCCCATCTGGAGTTTGTTTGGCCTTACTTAGAAATTTCATTTAAAATGGGACGTGTTATTCAACGTGTCGTCGGTGAATTTACTGGAGTTTAATCCCAAAAGTCGTGTAGGAAAAGACAAAATACTTTCCCTTAAGATGCAAAATTTGGGCGCATATTAATCATTTAACTTATTACACACGTAAGAAAGGAAACGATTAGATGTAGTTTTTTTTTAATTTTTCATTTCAATTATTTCAAAAATGTGGCATGATGATGATATAAAACCACGTTTGCATCTTCAGAGCTGAGTGAAGGACGGGAGTGTCCTGCTGGATATTACGGCAAACTGTGTAACATGCAGTGTCACTGTGCAAGTTTTACTTCGTGTGACAGAAGCACAGGCTCCTGCGGCAACGACATTTGTGCTGAGGGTTGGGGTGGATCCGATTGCAGTGACGGTGGGTTTTTCATTACTTACATACCTACACACATGTGGTGGGGAAAAGAATCAAAAAATCACAAAGTGGGTGGTGGGTCAAGGTATAATAGTAACTCTAATCCAGGCCCGTAGCCAGACAAGGTGCTGAAGGCTGGCGGAAAAGCTTCTAGGGGGGCGAAAAATTTTCCAGAGGGGGCGAAACATACTAAAATGCATTACGGCAATGCTAATTTTTGATCTTCGGGGGGGGGGATTTTCTAAGGGGGGGGGCTCCCCCCTTGACTACGGGCCTGCTCTAATCTTGAGATACAGTCTAATATCAAAAACGTATGCTGGTATTTATGCTGGAATCAATTTTTATTTGGTCTTCGTTAGAGTTCAAAGGCATTAAGCCTAGGTAAAACTACGGAGATACAGTTTTCTTCTGAATCGAAACCTGCATATGTAACAACAACAATAAACATAAAGAAACATCTTTCCCTATGGTTTGGTTTAACACATTTTCGAACATCAACTTTCTATAAGATCACATTGAACTCTCTTTTCACAGCTCTGCCATACTTGCTCAATGGCCCAGTAACCAATATTACAGATGAAGAGATTCACGTGTCTTGGGAGTCATGGAGAGTTGGTTTCGACTTCGGAACCGGACCAGTGTCATTTTATCGTGTGAATTACGCACAAACTAATATAACTACCCAAGCACGTCAATTGGTGACATCAACGCATTTCTCGGTCCCAGTCACAGGCTACACAATAGAACTAGAAGGGCTGAATCCTCTCGAACAGTACACGGTATCGATATCACCAGTAAAAGTCATCGGTGGTGTTGAAACTGCCGGACCAAGTTCTCCTTCTTCATCTTTTACATCTGGTTGTGGAAGTAAGATATGTTATCTTGTATAAGCACTATAACATTGCCAGTGCAAGGGTTCTAGCGCCCTCCTTTAAGTACTACTCCATAGTACCCTTATTTCATGGGTAGCTCTTTTAATCACGTGACAGTGATTTTAACAAGTAGTTATTACATGCATGAGGACTTACTTTTTGTTCCACCTTTTTATGTAAAATTTACCTTACATGAAAGGCACTAATGGGATCAATAAGGAGAGATAATTGAAAAGAAGAGTGGAAAGACCGATTTTTCTTTAAATTTTTCGCCTAATTGTATTCAAAGCACAGGCCTACACTGGCATAGGTATTATAAGCTACACCATATATGTGAGTGTACCTGGATACGGCCATAAGCCTTGATTATAAGTTACAGTTTGGGGGCAAACGCAAAGTATTACATTTGCTCCATAGCTAAAATGTGCAAAATGGGTTAGTAGAACACACAGCTGTCTGGTTACTAGCTCAAGTAAAGGAGACATCTCCATAGATGTACGTGTATTAGAGCGTGCTGATTACATGTGTAATCTTTCACCACTTTAATAACTAAATGGAAAATAACTCATTCATGGAAGGAGAGCATTCTTCCCTCGTATTTTACAGAACCCTTCTTCTCTCCAATTATTGAGTCCATTACGTCACCGAGCGAAGGAGTGCTTATAGTGCTCTGGCAGGTAAGATAGACGTATATAACCTACATTACTTACATTAAAGATCATACCGCTCTCACAGTATTTTGACTTTTACACACCAAATATGAAGGTAGCTGAAGGTCTGTGACCAACCAGTTGTTTACTATACAATGTTATATTAAGATCACCTGATAATAATCTGTTTTGTTATTTGAATATGTTAATAGTTGCCAAGATACCCCTTCAAAGTTTGACCATATCTGAGATTGCTCATTAGCTATGCATAAATTATGCGGAGTGTTGCATTGTGTCTATTCTTTATAAATTATCTGTTAATTACTTACTACTTAGTTTCTTGTTAGGACATTTTCAAAGGAGTAAATTAATAATTCCAAAATGAACCCTAAGGGGCATACCAACATTACAGCTGTCCTTGGAATAACAATGAAGGCTTCAAACAAAAGCTAGCATAGGCCCAACACCTGTTTCTTGAGTCCCACTTTCCACGTCACAAATTTACATAAGTAGCTCATGGTTATTCAAGATGAAAGAGGAAAACAGAGATTGCCTTATAAAATGGTCCACATTGAGATGGATTTCGCTATATTTAACGTTTTCAATTTTTTTTTCATCAAACAGACAGATATCAAATTTACCTGTCTACAGAACTTTTAGTACACTTGAATGGGCAATCAGCAACATGAGCACAGTCTCTTACAACAGTTTACAACAAAAACAAATATAAATTACAAATTAATTGATAAAATTACTTCGGAAGGCTACCTGAAGACTGAAGAGGTAATCCAGTAGGTTCGCGCCAAGTCCAGTCAATTTGTTGTTTCGCCCATTACGAGTAGAGGGAAATAAACTTACTCTAAAATAAAGCTTGTTCGATAACTCACTCAGTGTAACGTAAGACAATCATGCCACTAACAATTCTTTTTACAAGTGGTCACTTAGTTAGATCGAGAATGTGACCGGACAGCTCCCCTCCCTCGGACAATTCCCATCGGGAGGATCCCCCGACAAGTGCCCTAGAAGAAAATTAATTTTCGCCGGTCAATTTCCACCCGGACAATAGACGAGTTGGGAAATTAGATTTTGATGTACCACTGTAGCACAGATCAAGGCCACGGACAATTGCGCACCGATGTGAAAGCTTTTAACAACTTTTTCATCTCGCACAATTTACCGTCATACTGTCCAACCTTTCGGTCCAAGTTAAGGGAATTAACTTCAAAAGATCTTTTCCTCTAAAGAAAGTTTTCTTTGACCCGTGATCGATGTTTAGAGAACCATAGTTTTAAACTGGAAAATTGTGCGTGTTTACACAAAAATCTGTCTTGCACATGCATTCTCTGTTGTGGTACACTTTTCCTCCCAGCATGCATTGTATATGGAAGTTTCCCAACTCGTCTATTCCCGACCATAACATTTACCCTTCAGAAAACTTTCCCCACTACAAAATTTGAAATTTCTCTGAATGGGAATTGTCAGGGAGCCCCTTATTACAGTTCTCTGTCGGATCCTGAATGGATTACAGCGTATGGGAGTCAGCTACATCGATCATACCGGTTGGTAATCTGCAGGGGTAGGGGGCGCTTCCCCCAGCCCACCCCACCCCACCCGCCTGAGATTTCCAAACTGGAAAGGAAAGTTGGTCTACTTGAGAAAAAATAATAAAATGCTGACAATGTCACTGTCCTAATTATGAAAAATTGAAAAATAATCGCTAAATAATGGAAATTTCTAGAGATATAATCAGTTCAAAGCTTTGCCAAGTGTAGTGTCGTTTTTTACCTAAGTCAGGCCTTAAATATCACCCCTCCACTCAGTACTCTCCTCCAGGATGACTCCCATGCACAGGTGAAAAAGGGGTCCGACAGGGTGTCCACAATCTATAGGCACTCGTCACTCGGTCCTCCGCTTAGATAATGTCATGAACTGCTCCTCTAGAGATTTCGTCCCCAGGCTTCGGCCCTGTCATGATTTACCATGAACGAATAGCAAGATTTTATCAATTGGTATTTTCACCCGTTCCTGTAGATCACCAACGCTCCACGTCGCTGGATGGACTGTGTACCTTCGATTAGAGTATTTTACGAAGGCACTGGAAGTCAGGAGGGACAACTAGGAAACTTTAATACCAGTGTGGATGAAATAAAAATAGATACTTCAGAGCCCTGTACAACATACAACGTTTCACTGGCAGTGGAATACGAGAATGGCAAGATTGGAGTTCGAAGTGATTCAAAGTCTGCATTAACTAACTCCTCAGGTAAAACAGTTTACTATAGACATTATGAATTGACGTCACCTGGCGTCATTTTAGAGCCGGGTAAACAATAGACCCTTTTCCAAGTAGCAATTACAATGGCTTGTGGGATAAGTTCTGGTACGCGATGTTTTTGTCAATGGCATTTTGCTGTGGCAAAAAATGATGCACATCAAAAATCTATCCCACAATCCTTTGTAATTCCTATTTGGAAAAGTCTGTGAAGCATACTGCACGCAAGGCATAGACTTCGCAAGCGAGCATAAGTCTACCGGTCGGTACACAAATCAGCTGTCTGTATTTGTTGGTGTAAGTTGCGATCAGGGGCGTCGCCAGAGCATTTACCATGGGAGGGGGGTGGTGCCATTTTTGCCGACTGAGAAGAAAGAAATGCCGACTGAAAGTGTTGATAAGAGATGCAGATAGAGCTGAGAACCGTTAGTCCAACCTGTAGTGGTCCAGCACGGGTGGCGCCAGGATTTGCCCAACGGGGGGATTTGCCCAAGGGGGGGGGGCGGCAACGACACGAAGCCTCGACAGCCCCGATGTCGTAGAGGGGTTGGTGAGGGGAGATTTGAAGAAAACCTGTGTACTATACCATGTCATTGCGTGGCATACATTGCATAAAATTTTGTATATACTAGAGGAAAGTAGTTCCTCCCGATTAAAGGTTTTTTCCCGAAATCTAAACTGTGAAATTACAAAGCGCCCGAAGCGAGCGAAACTTTTGGGTAAGCTTACACTAAAATTAAGAATCTGTACTTATTTAAAGCTTATATAAGCCAGCCAGTGGCATTCCCAGGATTTCTCTCAAGGGGGGGGGGGATGCAATATGTTGTGTGATCGCCGGCCTGGGGAAGGGGTGCAAGGGGTATCCCCCTCCCCTCTGAAAATTTTTGAAAAATTAGGTGTCCTTACATGCAATCTGGTGCTACATATGTCACCTTTGGAAGCAAAATTTGTGTTAAAACATTTACGTTTTTTAGGACCTGAAAAAAAATTGGTATCCGTGAGGAGGACATGGCCCAACGGTGTCCCCCCTGTGTACGCCACTGAGGTCAACTGTCCAGGCAGTTGGGCCCTATCGGGTAGAACTTACATTGTACTTCCTCTTCGAGTCAATAGCCGTACCGAAAGACAGACTCAAGAGAACATTAACTTAGTTTAGCGAAATGAGATGAGATTCCCGGCATTTACATTAAACAATAAATTCTACTTAAGTTACTTGAAAATATGGAAAGGGTTTGTTCTGTATTCAGCTATTAGCAACGAAAATGAGGAAGAGGGGGCAAAGCATACCGAAAATTTAGGGTTTTCATTGCAAAACGATCCTTTTGAAAGCTAAAATAAGTAAACGGACCATGGGTGGCGACAGAATTTTCCCAACATGGGGCCGGGCCATGCCAGCGACCCCAAGTTCCGACAGAATGTCGAGGGGGTGAGAAAGGGACATGAAGGAGCCTAACTATCTCATGCCATTGCAGAGTACCGTATATTTAGCATTATATCACTTAATATGTCAAGAGCCGAGTTACGCACTGATACTGTTCTTCTTGAGTCTGAATCGTAAAATTGCAAAGGGCGCGAAAATTTTTGACAGCCTGACACAAAAACATGTTATCTTTAAGAACAAAGAGAAAAACATCAAAACTATAAGGGTTGTAGACTGTATCGGGGACAACATACAGTGTGTTGAAGCCACCTGGACTACCCGATGAAATAGCCCAACTTTGCTCAGTGAGTCGTTCACCAGCTGACCGTATACCGCATGACACACACTAGAGCACGGTAACTAGGCTTTGCGATATGGGATGAAATTTACGACCTCTACATAACCTGTGTACCCTGCCTACATGTTACTTGGTAAGGTTGACAGGACTTATGCTATCTATCTATGTGGAATGGAACTACTGAAGAAACTGGAGTGACATTACAGCGCGCGTAGTGCGTCGAATATTTTGGGTTCTGATTACAGAAATTGTCCTCTTTCTTTCACTTCTTTTCCTCTTTCTTTTTGTCATGTTTCCATCATTTTGCCGACTGGTGAAGAATTTACCTACTCAATGCAGAAACCACATGAACGATGAACTCCTTTAGTATACAATGATACTGAAAAGCCCTATGTAGCTTTTTTGCCCACAGAATATGTTTTAAGTTTCAAAAAGTGTTGCTTACGGGCTTTGAAAATATTGTAATAAACGTTGTCTACAAATTCATTCCAATCTCCTGTCTTCCGTCTGCACCAGCCCCTTTCTCTTGCCCTGCTTTGTCCCTCCCTCCCCTGTGCTTTTCTCTGTTCGATCGGTCTTTTTCTCTCCCTCTTCTCTCTCCTCTTTTTTCTCTTTTTTGTTTCCTCTTTCTTCTTTCCTCTAACTTTCCTTCGTTTGCACTTCCCTTTTTCCTTCATTTTGCTGACTAGTGCAGGATTTTGCCGACTGCGTGGATCTTGGGGGTGTTAAACCCCACACACCCCCTCTAGCGTCGTCCCTGGTTGCGATGAAACTCGCTTACTTCCGTGGAAGGGCGCATTTTCTGTTCTGTGACATCATGCGCATAAGGTCTATATATATCATAACATGCATGTCAAAAATGAATATATTTCCCAACCTGACTTTTGTGCTTGTCGATTGTATCTTTCATTTTAGATCCGACTATAAAACCTGCTAAACCTACAACACAGAGACTAAACGGAACTCATCCCGTTGGTATATTTGTTTCGTGGACAGTAAGTAAGAAGTTACATTGTATGATTCCTTGCCGAAGGCAAAAGGAGCATATGCAGTCAACGATGTCTTGTGTATATGTTTGTGTGGTTGTGACGCTTATCTGGATACTTTTCATGTAGATACTTTCATACTTGGTATATGAATTTATCACATTGAGAGAAAGGAACCTAGTGTTTTGGGTTGAGGTCAGAGGTCATGTGAGGTCACCAGAGGTCAAAACTTAAAAACGTTGTAAAGATATCTCAAGTAGGAAGCAAGCATACTTTTCTCACTATAGAATGCGTTATTGTCAGAAATAAACCATATTGTTTTGGTAGAGGTCAAAGGTTATCTGAGGTCACCGGGGGTAATACTACGAAAACCTTGGAATTGCTCGTAACTACGATATGTTTCTCATATTTGGTATATGGATTTATCATATGGAGAGGAAGAACCCTGTTGTTTTTGGGTGAGATCAAAGATGATCTTAGGTCACCAGAAGTGAAATAGCGAAATAACTTAGGGTGCGAATGATGGAAACCCTTCAAACTTGATATGTAGGATTGCCACTGAGAGGGAGAGTCCCATTGTTTTTGAAGAGGAAGTCAGAGGTCAATCGAGGTAAAGAACTGAAAACCGTGTACATTTGACCTAGAAATGACCCAAAGATACTTTTTAAATGGCCTGTGGATGGGTTATGGTCAGTAGATGAACACTATTGTTTTTGGTAGAGGTCAAAGGGTATCTCAAGTGCAAATCTTGTAAACTGCATACAAACATGATTTTATCTAAATACTGTAGGTGCAAAATTGATGGAGCTATACTTGGCATATGGGGTTGTAACTCATTTGGGGAGTAATTTCAGTTTTAACGTGCAGCGGAAGGGAGCTATTTTTTTCGAAACCCCAGGAAAACAAAGTATTCAAGAAATATTTTCAGAGGCAAGGAATCACTAAGTCCTTTGGCTTTCTGGTTATCTCTTAAGAAGGGGTAGAAGTATCATTATACAAACCATCATACTGCTTAGAGGCTCCCCCTGTGGGCTGGGGGTTGTAGAATATGCCCACGGTATTCCCCGCCTGTCGTAAGAGGCGACTAAAGGGGAGGACTTGAAACGAATTTATCTAGTTGACACTATATAACACATTCGTGTTGGTGTGTCGTTAAATATTATCTAACTAACTAACTAGCTGAGAGGCTAGTACCACCAACACTACAGTGCAGTGTGTTGGGATAACTTAGGAGAATTGACGTTACTTACAGCTTGGAATTTTGAAGTTCATTACACTGAGTTTCTCGTAAAGTGCATTTCATCATTAGCAGAAATTTAGTTGACTGAACTTAGAAAGATTCATGCAGCAAGTTACCTCAACATTTTAATGTTATCCCTATTTAGGGGTTTTACTACAGTGAACATTTAAAAGCTACTACGGAAGGCTGTGGCAGTTTAGTCTTTTACATTTCGAAGACGGTTATTTATTATAAAATCACCCTTGTTTCCGTGAAGAAAACTGCTTATAACAGTAGATATTCTTTTTAGTGTGCTTAGTTATTATGATAAAACATCCCCTTAAAAGTGATTTACAATTGCGCTAGGAAAATAAATCAAAATAACAGCACATAGTCCTTGTGAACAGTATCTTTAGTGCACAATGAATACGCGAGAAGTGCATACTTTCGATTTCCTGTATATTGTCCAAGTTTTGGAAGTTCAGAATATTATGGGAAATGACTATTTGCAACGTTTCGCTTAATATGATGCATTCATTTCAGCCCATCCAACCAGAGAAGACAAACCTCAAGTGCGATCCTTCCACTGGGTTCTTCTACATAGTCAAATGGAAACTCTCTGCTGGGGAGGGGAATATCTATTACTCTAATGATATCAGCGAAAGCGAAATGACTTACAATGTTTCGGGAAATCTCCTGCAATGTTCCGAGTACGAGGTAACTGTGGGAGTGAAAAATGCAGCTGAAAACGTCGGACCGGACAGTGATATTGCCTTGGTGAGAACCGACTCTGATGGTAGGTTCACAGAAAATCTCATCCTTTAATGTATCTGATTGAGGCAATTACAGCTAGCAGCACCATTCTAAGCAATTGAAAAGAATACTTGATTTGAAGTCATTTCATCTTCGTTTAAATAAATTTCTTAAAATGTCTGGGCCGAAATTGCCTTTGAACGTGAACCGCTTTATACTCTATTAGCTTGATCACAAGTTACCGTTGCCCCTAAGAATATCACAACTTTCCCAAGATTTGTGAGAGTAATTAAACTAAATTTTTCATTTAACAATTTAACAGAACCAACGACAGTGCCGACTAATGTAGAACTTAACAGACTAGACGGGACAAATCCAGTCTCCTTACAGGCTCGCTGGAAGGTAAAGGAAAATAGACAAACTATCATATAAACCTTTAAAATACGATCTACAGTAGTATACAATTTCATTAATTAACAAAATAAGTAAACGTTGTAATAATGTATTTTATTAATTAAAAGTTTATTATCGTAACGAAATAAAATGAGCAAATGAGTAAAGAATAAACAATTAACAATAAATTCAATGATTCTAACCATCAGATAGAACCTATAACTGTGGAAAATTTGAAGTGCGACCCCAGTGAGACTGATTACTATTTCGGAGTTTATTACTTCCCTACTGGTGATGTCAATTCGACCAAGTTCCTGGAGGTGCCTAGCAACCAAACGGTTGTCACCATAACAACCTCTTTGAAACAGTGTACCTTATATGGTGTTTTCGTCACAGTTAGGAACGTTGTTTTAAGAGAGGGTGCGCAGAGCTTGCCAGCAACTGTGAGGACTGATTCGGAAGGTATATTAAAATGACATTTTAAGTTTCTGAAGTTTTTTAAGCTTCTCTTAACATGGCCAACGTCTTCATGGCAATATCATCCACACTTAAGACCTTTTTCGGATAACCTTTCCTTCCTTGTGTATGGGACACTTCCCATGAATATTATCTTGAAATAACCTTTTTGATTCCTTGCGAAAGGAATCTATGCAACCACGATGGCGAGTGTATGTAAGTATGTGTACATGCGTGTGTGTATGTATATGTGTTTATGACGCTTAGCTTGTAAACACGGCATCTTAAGATAGCAATAGTGGACACTTCATTAGTCCGTATATAATTTAATTGATGTTACGAGAAAGAATCGAATTATTTCGAGTGGAGATCGAAGGTCATCTGAGATTACGAGGGGTGGAACTACGAAAAACTTGTAAACCGCTTAAAACACGTTCTCTCAAGATAGCAATGATAGGTACTTTGCCTACTGGGTGTATTGATTTTTAGTATTGCGAGGAAGGTTTCTATTGTTATTGATGGAGGTCAGAGGTCAATTGAGGTCACCAGAGCTGAAAACCTGAAACCGCGAAACACAATGTCTCAAGTTAGAAATCATGAATATTTTCGTACTTGGAAGTTGGAGTCACTGGAGGTCGTATGTTGAAAACTTCGTAAATATAGATTATATAATCACCGATCTCCTAGTTGGCATGTGGATGTCAACATATTGCGTTCAAAAATTCATTGTTGGTGCCGGTTTAAGGTTATTGGTAGGCAAAAGAGGTCAAACTGTGATAACTCGGTTTGGAACTGTTAGGGATCTAAAGTGCAGCAGGTGGATGACCCACGTTGTTTACAAAAACCGCATTGCTTTGATGAAGGTCAAAGGACATGTGAGGTCACGAGAGGTCAAATCGTAAAAAAAACATTCAAAAATTATGCCTTAAGAAGGATTACTTTGAGGTATAAACCTCAGTGCGAAAAAGCATTACTTTCGGCAAGGAATCACTGCCTTTGAGGGGTTGTTACTGAAATTTGTTACACTCTGAAAACTCCCGACTCGGATCCAACAGGAATCTTACCAAATTGGCACAAAATGGGAATCCTACTTATTGCCCGACTAGCTTTTGTTTGTTTTGACAAAGAATTCATTAGTTTTGGAACAAAAACGGTAAGGCATTTGCTT
The DNA here is from genome assembly GCA_029531755.1 of Holothuria leucospilota. Taxonomy (NCBI): domain Eukaryota; kingdom Metazoa; phylum Echinodermata; class Holothuroidea; order Aspidochirotida; family Holothuriidae; genus Holothuria; species Holothuria leucospilota. The sequence continues at coordinate 40,692,974 of CM055966.1, forward strand.
CAGTGTATGACATTTTTATCGTTTTCTGGTTCAGTTTGGACTAAATGTTTTAAGGGTATAACACCTCCACATTAAATATTTTCACACTAAAAATACCGGCGTTCCACCTCTCTTTGAAATGATAGACCTGCTTTTCTCTTGTCTGTCCCGAAAATGAGATAGCTGGTTTCACCACCTTGATATTTGTGAAGCGTTCTCATTCATCGATAAAATAACCAACCAGAATTCTTCATCTCAGATTGCATTTTGTTTGGTTTTGCCACTGTCTAAATGTAAATAAATTCGAATTGTCAGGTCTTGGCTTGAGTCAACGTAAACTTTTAACAATTATCACGAAGGAACATTTTCTTACAATAACAATTACCAAAGCTGAGTCTTACAATGTTGCTTTATTTCTTTTACATAAACCTGGACAGTGTTTACTTTATAACAAAATTTACCGTAAGAAAAGACTACTAAACATTTGTTAAAATAGTTAAAGCCTCACCTCATTTACTCTCATAGATCCGACGGCAACGCCATCAGACTTAAAGGTTGACAGGGTCCCAGGTACTACATACATGAGGATAAATGCCAGTTGGCAGGTATGGGTTATTTTTGTTTTGATCCGTTACAAAATAAAACTAAAAAAAGATTTAAGCACAGATCAGACTTTAAGCAGCATACTTTGTACCTATAATTACATAGTAAAAGTGAACCTAATCATTTCGAAAGTAGTGTTTTGCGTTTTGCTGGCTATCGCTTCAGTGCAAAAGATCGGGTGATTTTGAGGGTTAAAGCTTCAGACCTCTGTTTTTTCAAAGGAAAGAAAACCGCTAAACTAAATTGACATGATTTCGAATTACATTAATTAGGATAATTTCAAGTCATTTTGTTTATTTATTTCATCCGTACAATCATATATCGGGATACAGTATGAACAGGACACTAAAAATTATTTATCGAGCTAGTACCTATAAAAGAAGAGTACGGAATAGAGAAGAATATAACGAAAGCAGTAAAATAAGAAAAACAAATAAAAGAGTGAAACTCAGTTATCGTACTGGGCGATAAAGTGAGTTTTTACTTTACGCCTTGAAGGACCTGCCAGATTTGACGAGTGACAGCGGTACTTGGAGGCTTCCTGAATTCGATCTCTGACAGTACCGAATGATAATTACGCCGGTATTACTACATTTAAATTCTTTGAATAAGCCAGTTCAGAGTCATGACAGCGCATGCACAGTGGCTTCAGGTCATAGGTCATACGGGTTCATAATGCATGTGCTTAGGTTCGTAAATTGTGCACTGTACCTAACAATAACTCTGAAATGTCTTGTTGAAAGTCTTTCGTTTTAAATTTCGTAAGTGTATCTGAAAGCACAATTAGAATAATGTAATTTAGTGTAATTTATAACGACATTTATAACTGCATTCTGTACCCAAATGACCTATGACGTGAAGCCACTTTGCATGCGCAGTAACAACCTTGAACTGGCTTATTGCTTTTGTTTTTTCGTGAAGATAGAAGAAATTTCTCAGGAAAACCTCAAATGCAACCCTAATAATACAGAATACAATTTTGAAGTTTACTATCGACCAATGGGTGAATTAAGCAATACAAAGACAGTGGCAGTACCAAGTACTAGAACCACTGTGACTATAGAAGACAATACTATGCGTCAGTGCACGGATTATGAAGTCTACGTCACTTTGAAAAATGCCGTAGGACGGGAAAGTAACCAAAGTTCCATAACAACTGTGCGCACGGATTCAGAAGGTAATTTCTTCTTACACAACATCACTTTACCTTCGGTTCTGTTTGGTAGTAGCCACTAACTAGCTTCTTAGAGAGAATCTTGTCAGAACATAAATTTTAGGTTGGTGCAACCAGAATTAGCATAAGGTGACTGCACTTTGGTTGACATGCAAAGTTGTCAAATTCAAACTATGTGTTCAACTATAAGCCACGCTGATTGGACAGATCGGTGAAATGTGAGATGCCATGTAGCCCACATTGTACAGAAAAACATGGGATCACCACTTCGGACCTCCATGGGTAGACGGAGTGGCCAGATTACAAGATGACTTAGTATTGAAACAACACAAAGTTTCTCAGCAGTAATTAGATTTGGCAATAAAACTACTATATGGACACTGCGTGGACGGGCCAAATTTAAATTGGAGGAGGGGCTAGGAGGGAGTTAGCTGTTAATATCTCGGGGAGGAAGTGTTCCCTTAAGTCTGCCCTGTCAATGCCAGTTTCCATTACTTTAAGCATAGCCGTTTGTGACATTAGGGGAAGCTCTGTTGCCTAGGAATTCCTCCAAAGTAGTAGGCCTACGATTTTACAAATGAATTAACCCTCTAGCATTAGATACCACCAACAGTAGTAAAATATCCTTCAAACGTGTGTAGAAGACTGACACTTGTCCGTGTGGTTTCCACTGGTTTTGATTTAAAGATTTTTATTTTTCGTGTTCAACCGTCTGCAAATTATTAGCCATATACCCTTCCTCCTGTCACTCTCATGCACATGCATCTTTATTGCACAGAACCTACAACGAGGGTGATGTTTAATGCCAATAGGCTAGAGGGAATTGAACCCGTACGGATCCAAGTCACTTGGACGGTAAGTTCTTAACATTGCCACACTTTTTAAAGATTTGTTCCTAGTTTGATAAAAAAAAAAGTACTATGAGAGCTCGAAGTACAATCTAAAAGAATTATACCTACTGTAATAATGCGTCGCATGAATGTGGAATTAAATTGGACGTAAATTTGAAGACAAATAGAACATTGTCTTTAGTGTGAAACCAAAACATGTAACACCTTCTTGCTTCAAATTCATTTTTGTAGACAATATGACACCTTAAACTTAACACCTAGAATTAATAAAAATAGGAGCATCTGGGTCTGAAATTTTTATTAAATTACCTCAACATATCACAAGTTAGTTTCCTTTTGACATAGACTGAAGGAATATCAAAGGAGAATTTAAAGTGCGAGCCTGGTCTTGGTTATACAATTATCTTACGATATAATCGCCTCGACGATACATCTTTGGGAGGAGAGAAAGAAATTTTGGAAGAATCAGCAACTAGCGCCATCATTTCAGAAAATCTCAATTCCTGTACTGAATATAACGTTTATGTAGATATCTCGAATGCGGTTGGACGGAAAAGCAACAATATGGACACAGTTCAACGAGTCATCACAGATTCACAAGGTAATGACATGGAATAAATACCCTTCGAGGGTTGTAAACTCCACGGTAACGGAAGACTAAATCCAGGCAGAGAGAGGAAGTTTGGGAGGTGGGGGCAAGGGAGTTTTTTCACTGTGATCATTGTAATTTTTATCACAACACAGGACTGCCCTGTCTTCAAAGTGGGCTGATGGAGCTGCTGTTCCGCTCTCTAATCATTTACACCTTGAATTCTTTGTTCCAAAATGAATCAAAGAACAGCTAAAGTTACCTTAAAAAGTAATCAAATTCAGGAACTGAACGTTTCATTCCCTAGATCTTAGAAATTCCAGGCTATGGGCTTTCTTTGATGGGCACTGATGTAAGAAAGACGTCCCATCGCATTTTATCATGCTATGCTTACACGATTACAGAGCTGCAAGACTGTTGTCTGGGAAATCTCTTAAAAATTTTCCATTGTTATGATCCTCAATTCTTGGAACACCTGGCACTTCTTGGCATGTTTTATCTTTGAAGCTTCCTGTAACAATCTGAGAGTAGTGGGTCATTGTTCGTAAGCGAAGTATGGATTAAAATCACGTCAAACCGCTTCTAGTTTTGAGCAGTTAGGTAGTAGACAATTTCATGTTCAAAGTTTATGAAAGAAAAATGGAACATAGTAACCCCTGGTAACCCCTAATGATTCATGTTCTTCCTACCTGGTGATGTTTTGCAGTAATGATGTAAAGCTATTGTTAGTAATAATACCAGTGTTTGCAAGAATGAATAATGAAATGGGTGTTTCCTAGTAATATTTTAGGTGTTTTGCAGTACTGTTTTACTCCATCGAAAAGGGGTAAGTAAGAAAATGCTAAAGCATAATGGAACATTCTGCGTTTTGTTAAGTTGGTGGACAATGTATTGTTCTTCAGTTGGTCTTCTTTTCTTCATGCAGCTATTACAATACAACCAATCGTCAGTGCGACTTCCGTCACCGAAACAAGTGTATCTTTTTCTTGGGAGGTAAATTGGCGGCCTAATTTACTTTGAGAATGATAAAGGTAACCCATAAGTACACGTAAAACAGAAAATCGTTTTGGCGCCCGCGAGAATTTTGCAGCAACAAACGACTGTAAACAACGCATTCAATGAAATGGTTGCTTCGTTTGAAATGGAAGCGATTAAAACATGTAGTTTGGTTAGATGGTGCTATCACAACGTCTCAACAGATTTGAATCAGCAACCAAATATTGAAGCAACAACCAGTTGACCGTAGCTTACTTTCCTTTATAAGTGTCCCTATCATACCTCAAGTCGTAAAAGTTTTCTTAAATGGGGGAGGGGGATACAGTGCTCGGTAAAGGCGTTAACATTGGAACATTTAAGGTGCGACTGCTGGTCCGCCGGGCCCCTCCCCGAAAAATATAGAAGACGTAAGTTTTTCTAAGCAATAAACTGAGTTCTGGAAGCCATGCAAGCATAGTCACGTCATTAAAATTACCGCATTCCCATTAGCAAGGAATACAAAACATAATGGCTAGCAAAATGAGGTTAGGGATCGGTCCTGCTATGCCCCATCTGGATGAGCGTGTATAACGATATCTCTTTCACGTTAAGTTGAGTTTTCATATAAACCAATCATCTTTTACAAGCTTTCAGAGGAGGCAAGTAACCAGTCACTTAAGTGTGATTATCCAGAGCATCCATATGAATTCGTTATCATCTTGGAGTCCCATGATGGTAACGGGACAGTAATTGTGATCGAGCAGTCACAGCAGACGTATTATTTCGAAAACCTCACGGAAAGTACGTCGTATACAATATATGTAATGGTCAGAAACTTTGCTGGACGAATGGGACCATCTGGAGTAGCTGCTGTCACCACCGAAGGTAGTACATTAAGTTACTTTAAGTACAACAAACAAATATTTCATTCATGTTGTTTATTAATTGAGAAAATATTTGTCTTGTTTTAGCTTATTTATCTAACTATATTGTGGTACACTATTGTGCCAAGCTGCCTCTGGAAGTTTTAGAATTGGAGACGATTTGCTCACAAGAAGTTTGCCATTAGCTAACGGCTAGCATATCCGTGAGATCAGGAGGTCTTGGCTCCAACTTGAAATGCTGTCTGGTGGAAAACAAAGGAAGTATTATTCATGCAGTTAATTTTATAATGATACAGTTTTCCTCGCTTAACCCCTGGAAATTTTTCGTTCGCATTTTAGCAAGTATCGGCGTTTTATCGGGATTTAGGTGGTAGTCACTAATCATATGAGGACGTTTGCACTGCGAACCACTATTTCATATGACCTGTGCTTTTTTGAGCAATTCAGTAGAAATTCGTTAAAATTAGTATATTTTATAACTCACGTACGACAAACAAGGAAGAGTGCCAGATTAAATAGACAGCGTACAGAAAAAAGTGATAAGGAGCGAAACAAGTAATATGACTGTCCAACTGCAAGGTTACCTTTGCATTAACAATCAAAAATGGTATTAAAATTACTGGTCGTTTCAACACAAACCGATTTTTCATTCAATACGCAGGTGCTTAAAAGAAACAAAATTAACTTCTGCATGGGAAGTTCAATGTTGATTTCACATGTTAACTCATACCTCATTACCTTTGTCATTATATACAGCCGTGAAGAATTCATTGGCTATTGGGCTGGGTGTCAGCTTGCCGTTACTGCTTATACTTGTCCTATTCCTACTGTACTTCTTGGTGTTGCCAAAAACGAGGTCAGTACATACTTGATACGTGGTAACCGTTAATGTTATGCACAACGATCGAAAATTAATACTTCAGTGATTCGAAGAAAATAAATCCAAATTTACTTTCGAGCACGCTCACTGAAACGTAAGGTTCCCAATGTTTATTTTGGCAAGCATTGCTAGTCTGTTGTTTGGTTGTCTTTTACTGCACTTGAAATGATTTTTATTTCAGAAATAAAAACAAAAGTAGTGGGAATGACGTTGGGCTAGATTTTAAAGGTAAGAATCAGTTCCTTGCCCTATTTAAGTAGAACCGTGGTTCATTATTTTGTGGATTTTAATATGATATCAACATTTTGGCTTTTCATAAAGACTATCAGACTTTTGCATGTAATCTTGCAGAAATGAAACAATGCAAAAAACGTAATCCAATGAAAATATTGAGCACTTTTCTTATGAGGTAACACAGAGCAAAACTGGTAAATACGCTTTAATTATGTGTGGTAGATTCCATCCTACCATGATAAATGCAATGATGCCTGTAACTATTTGTATCTGCAACAGGTCAGATAACTTACCCCTAACAAGCGTGTTCCTTTAATATGAAATATTTAGAGGTTGCGTTATGGAATATTTACATTTTTACTTTTGGCATTTTAATCAAAATAAAAGTACTGACGTCTTCCTACTCTTAGTGTATGGTTGATATAACATTTCTTAAAGTAATATTTTAATGCCTTCTTTTACAGGGTACATTCATGACGAACATGCTGAAAGTAAAGAGGTCTCAGTCTCCCAGAAGTCCTCAGACGGTGAACAAAATTCCTGTATTCCGGTGAAAGAGTTGCCAAAATATGTAAAGACAAAGAAAATGTCAGAAGATGGTTTTCAAGAGGAGTATAACGTGAGTTTGTGTATAGTTTACTTCCGAGGATTTTCATGTATTATAGCCAGCCAAACATCAACGGAAGACACTTCTGACAAGCAATCACGTCTCTTTTTGCGTTTTGAGTTTTCTTTCCTATTTCTGAAACGAAGAGACAAACAACAGAAAAGTAATGGAAAACGGCAATAGAAAGGCAAATGGAAAGTAAGCCAAATGAAGAAGAAAAGAGAAGAGACCACATGTCTAAAACCGTGACTTGAGGACATGCAAATATAATTTTAACGTCATGATATTTCCAATGCAAAATAAACGTTGCATGTCCCATTAATCAAGGCAGAATATTGCCATTTGGGAATTCACAAATAAAACTTCAGTCCGATGTAGTATCAAAGAATCTATCTTTCTTTGTTTTATATGTCTTGACAGAGGCTGATACAAGGAAATTACAGACAGTCTGCGGTGGGAAAGAACGACGCCAATAAAGAGAAAAATCGTTTCAAAAATATCATAACATGTAAGTTATAGTAGAAAATGTTACCACTTTGAAATTGTAAAATGAACACTGTTATCTTTAGGCTTCAGCCATGAACGATGTATGCAGATGCAACTAGTTGAAGATACCTTGTCACTTCACAGCTTTTCAACAAGATAACTTACAAATCCCTACAACTTTTTTAGACAAAAAGGTCGTATGTTGGTGGTTAGAACAGGCCCGTAGCCAGATGCAAGGCACTGAAGGGGGCGAGCTTCCAGGGGGCGAAATATTGTTTAGGGGAGGGGCGAGACATACTGAAATGCATTGAGGCAACGGTTATTCTTAATTTAGGGGTGAAAATTTTTCTTGGGGAGTTTTGCTTCCTGCTTCCCCCCTTGGCAACGGGCTCGGTTAGAAGGTAGTCTAATTTTAAATGATAATTTTATGCCCTTTTGAAAAAACATCCATGTAGGCATAAGTTTTCATGATCTGCAAGGAAAGACTTACTGCAACATGCACAGCTCTTAAGGTTGCGAATGAGGCTGTGCAGCTAATTCATAGTATATGTTTTAAAAATTTAATCCATTGAATGTTTCCTATAGCAATTTCCATTTCTTGATATTGAAAAAAAATAGAAATAAGAAACTAAAATACTCCAGAATCACTTTAAAGCCTTAAAAGAAAATTTTGCTTGAAAAAATGATTGCTTGGTTGGCGGGATAACTGCATACATTTCCTATGCCAAACAAAGCAAACACAATTTTCTCTTTTGTTCCCATTTAGATGATCACTCCCGTGTGCAGCTTCCAATAATCAATAATGATCCTCACTCTGATTACATTAACGCCTCTTACATTGATGTAAGTACACTTATGTACTTTATTATTACAAGAAAACTTTGTAAACAACTTTGAAAATTTGCGAATCAAGACACGTCATGTAAGATCATTAAGTTGCAACTTATACTCAATGTGTAATACTCAGTCTGTGAGATTAGTATATCAGCACGCTCTTGTCACAAATTGTGCTTCTGATGTACCACGACGAATAAGGGCAACATTGCTATTTATAATACTTCCATAACGGTTTTTTGCTTTCGCTGAACATCTTATAAAGTCTTTCTTAACATAATGAGGCTGTTTAGTAAAGTTGATTAAAATGAAACGTGAAATCAATTAAACATTAATGAAAAGTTTTGAAATACTTTTTGCTTTTGCAGGGATATAAACTCCGTAATGCTTTCATCGCATCTCAAGGTTTGAATTCATAGTTTCATGCATGCCTATTACTTTCTAGCAGATTTCAATTGAAGTCATGTGTCTAGATAACGTAGAACTGTAGAATGGCTCTCTCTTTACCTAAACTTGTTTTTGCTTTAACCTATACTAATTCGGTATTCAAAGACATACACTCTTCACCCCAAGGGAAACTAAAATTTTCAATTGGTGACTGCTCTTTGATTGAGATCAAATTCAAAAGATGCAGAGTAGCTCTGATTACACAGCATACACAAAGAGTGTAGTTCTGATTACACATTAGGATTTTTATGCCCACCAGAATATGGCCTTAAGCAATAAAATAGGTTTAATTGTGTCTGCACACGCAGGATCTTAAGACAGTTTTGGGAGGGGCTAGAAGGAACTTAGTTGGGAGAGTTGTAACTGTCTGGGATGAGGACATTTGCCCTTAAAGTGCAGTTTAAAAAGTGTTTTCGGAAATTTGAAATGACTTCTTCCAGAACGTTAACTTGGAACAATGACGAGAGTTACATCACCTTAAAAGTGACAGGCATTCTTATGTTTCTTATCCCAAAGGACCAAACAAAGCTTCTTTGGTAGATTTTTGGCGAATGATCTGGCATGAAGGATGTACGAAGATTATCATGGTGACTAATCTAACAGAGGCAGGAAAGGTAAACCGTGTTCGCTGCTTATACCTTTAGTCTTTACACCAGCATTACCTACAGTCAAACTCAGAGCACAAGTTAAGTGGCAAGAAAAGTAAATTTACTAACCTTTCCCATCTCAGCCAAGTATGAGCCTTTCTTTGATGTCTGTGTTGATGAGCTTGACCACCCGAAAATTTGTGGATAGTTGTGCCTTTCCTACTAAGCTAAAGTATATCATTAGTAGAAAATGAAAATTTCATAGTTGATGTATTTCTACCGAACTTTATAATAAGAGAAACATGTAAACGTCTTTCTCTCTCTCTCTTAGGTGAAATGTCTGAAATATTGGCCTGATCTCAACACAGTACAAACATATTTTGACATGGATGTCAAAACAATTGAAGAGAAGTATAGTAATCAGTTGGTAACCCGCCATATCAAGATAACCAAGGTAGGAATGCAATATTATTCATTTAACATTAAAACTTTTGTATACACCGTGCTCACATACACTGTAATTCTGAAGGGGTGCAAGGTTTCATTTCCAGTAAAACGCAACGATTTATGAATGATCATGATCTCGACTAAAAGCTTAAAAGTAGTACAATTGGTTTGGTATCTGCGTGTCTGTGGTCAACGTGGATAGATTATTTTCTTTATGAAGGTTTATTTAAGCAGAAAAGTCTGCACTGTGCGCTATATCCCCGTCAGGCAATGAGACTAATCAGCAAACGTTTGTTGCTCTCCTAGGGTGAGGAAGTACAAGAGGTTACCCAATTTCATTTCATCGGATGGCCAGACATGAAGGTTCCACAAAGTGCTGACATCCTGTGGGATATCCTTGACGAGACTGAGAAGAATCAAACTACAGAATCACCTCCAATTGTTGTGCATTGCAGGTAGGGATGAGGTTTACACTCACGTGAATTGCTTGTGTGACAAACATAATTGAATTATCTCCAGCACAATTAAGTGCCTAGAAAGAAAGTTTAACATAATCAGATAATTCAACCATGGGCGTGGATTATGGGGGGGACGCGTCCCCCTCATTTTTTGGAAGGGGAGACATCTCCAGAAAGTCCCGCCCCCACTTTTTCAAAAATATAACATAGATTACGAATTGACACTACACTTTAAAAGCTAAATTGCGCCCAAATATGGCACCGTTTGTCATATAGACACCTTCAAATTTCCATCTTTTCAAAGGGGCGGCGGACAACCCTCCCCTTAGACCCCTCCTCCAGGACGATGATTCACAAATGGTGAAAAGTCCCCCACACACACTTTTGGAGATGGATCCAAGCCCTTGAATTCAGCTGCATTCTGACCAAGTGGTTCGTGAAAAAATACAAATAACGATGTCTCCACACATGTCGCTACAACGTGAAGACATAAAGAATATATATTTAGAAGATGGTATTTGTAATATTTGCTTTTACTTAGATCTATCTCGAAAGTTATATATTTGCACATATGAAAACAATACTTATGATAGAAACAATAACGATGCTTAAGTAAAGCTGCCAGTAATATTACGTTTAATAGGATTACTAGTAAAACTTTATTTTTACGTTTCAACCTCAATTACAGCGCGGGCTGTGGTAGAAGTGGGACGATAATTGCTCTCAGTGCTCTTCGGGAAATGATGAGAACAGAAAATAAGGTGGACGTTTTCAACTTTGTTAATGATATGCGAAAACAAAGGACGACAATGGTTCAAGTTTGTGTAAGTTTTATAAATGATTCTCTACGATGATTCTTATTCAAGATATACATTTGAAGGATAAAATATATTTAGGTGCGAGTAAAACTTCGCTTAAAATAGTAAAGTCATACGCATCTAATCTGCAAACGATGACATCAACCATCCGCACATAATGTAGTAGGAAGCCAGATTACTAATCTATGAGAAACATTGATGGAAAGGTAGGCCTATTTGTAGAATTTTTTTTTTCGATGCATCGACCTTTGTGCCCGTCATGTTCAAGGAATGTTAAATGGTAGGACTCAAGCAACATTTGCAAAACAGAATTTTTTGTTACGTCTTAACATTTTTTGAGAGCAGTTTGTGAAATTTTAACGTTTTAATATAGGAGTTTTTAATCAATTTTTCATTTTTGCATGTATAGGACCAATACCAATTTATTTTTGAATCTTTGCTGATATATTCACAAGTTGGTAAAACAAGCGTAAACGTTGATGAGTACAACGCAACGTTAAGAAGCTGGAAAACTAGGCAGAACAGCAAGGCACTGTGCAAGCTGAACAAGCAATTTAATGTGGGTATTGTTTTGTTTATGTCATAAAACTGATCAATAAGAAACGTCGATATCTTATCGCTTTGAAACATTTAACACCTTACAAGATATCGCGCCAGTAGCTACAGGAGTCGGTAAAGTTTTTGGGCAATTTGCCAAAAGTTTGACCTTGACATCACCAAAATTTATTTTCAGCTATTACATCTACTATCATTACTGATCTGTGTAAAGTCCCCCTTTATCATAATCCCCATCTCTTGAATCTTGGCAGCTTGCTACCGGCTCGAGTGAAATTATATCTGTATTTTTAATTTCATAAGTAGTTAATAATTATTTACAAGTGTGATGTCGTTGTCCTTAAGGGACTTGATTTTAATAAATGTAGGACTCTAGTATCTTTTTCTGACACTGGCATTTCGAAATGGCTTAAAATCTTTAATTTGATTTCTTTTTCAACAGATTATAAAGTATGTAAGTCCTTTCCTGAAACCACCTGGAGAGTTGGCTGGTTCTTTAGCACAAAATTTAAATAAAAACAGATTTCCAGAATTAATCCCTTGTGAGTATGATCCTATGTCCCACACTTTGGTAGGTAAACGTTTGTTAATTATTCTCGTGTGACTTAGGCAAATTCTGTAGCACCGATTCGGGCCGTTTTCCACAAAATGAATAAATTGACTGCGCTAAAGTACAGATGATTCAATAAAACAAAGGTCAAATTTCTTCATTCCAGACAGTTCCAAGTCTCCCATTTAAGTTGTGTCTAGCCCTTCCCAAAACTGTCTTAAGCTCCTCATGTATACACAAACCTAGTTTACTAGTTAAGGCCATATCCTGGAGAGTATACAAGGTCCTGATGTATAATTAGAACACTCTTTCTATTGTTTTAAATGTTAGCTACTCTACATCTCTTGAAGTTTCAAATTTTCCGATGTCAATCAAAGAGCAGTCACCAACTGAGAATTTTGATAACCCCAACCAAAATTATACGGGGGGTGATGAGTGTCTGTCTTTAAGGACATTACTGTAGCAGTAAAAATATTGTAACTTTATATACCGCCCCCCAAATCAACATGAACATAAACATAAATGTTACACTGTATATTTGTTGTTATATACTGATCCTGGATCCAGGAATAATGCTGACTCATATTTTTCCTGTATTCAAGTAAACCGTTTCAGACCGAATTTGATGACTGAAGTTGAAGATGAAGATGCAACTAACTACATCAACGCATCATTCTGTGATGTAAGTGTTCTTAACAAGGGCTGCGATTTGTTTTAAACATTGGGGGACATGACCCCATGCATCTTCAAATAATTTACCGTGTGAAAAAATCAAAGCCAATGGGCGATTACTCAAATATTGGGGGTCATGTCCCCCTGTCCCCCCCCCCCACCGGATCCCCGTCCATGGGTCTTAACGGCCCTTTACCAAGTTACGTAGCACTGCATTTTTAGCCTTTGTATACTGGATGGATAAACATACTTTTTCTTATGAAATGTCCATGATTATAGCTTGCTGTTTGACTAGCAGGCTGGGGTGCTAGTTTGAACATTTCGTTACTTAGTTAATTAGAATTGTGTTAAGAGATAATACTAAAAGGAAGTTTATTTATTAGGTTTACCATTCTTGATAAGTGCGAATATAAAGAAGACCTAAAGTCTAGAATTACAAGGATATATATTTTAGAGGTTGGAAAATGAATTCCATTCATCCAAATCCCATCTTCATAGCTTATTCCATTGCTGAGATATAAAATGTTGAAATTTGTTCACTTAATTTGAAAAAAAGTCGATTGCGCAATAATTTGTGATGCCCTTCTTGTACAACTCACATTACCTGCTTTTGTTTCCTTATGAAATTAATATGTCTATATGACCTTGAAACATTTACCGTTCCCTTGCATAGCATGTTGTGAGGAGAGGGCTTTTATGACCAAGTCACCCTATAATAGTAAGACAGTGATTACATTTTGGCAAATGGTGCAGTGGCTTTCGAAAAAACAAAGAAAAACAAAGACTGTATTTTGAGTAGTACAAAAATGACATCACAAATTATTGCGCAATCTACCATTTCAAATTGAGTGAGTAAGCTTCAACATTTAATATCTCAGCTCAGGAATGTCCTGTAAAGGTGGGAGTTGGACTATCTGGATGCATTTTTCAAGCTTTGTAACATATATTTTTGAAATTTTAGACTTTAGGTACACTTTAAGTTCTATCAATGTATAAATTTGTCACTGGGTCGTGCAGACGTAGTACTCTGCCTCCATCTGCAATGGCATGTGTTTTGACTGTTATATAATCTTCCAAGACAAAGATGCTGTAAAATGACAGATAAGCATTTGACCTCAAGGGCGTAGGAAGCGGGGGGCTAAGGGGCTTACTAGCCCCCAGTAAAAATGTGGGGGGCTGAAGTATGCTTTCACCCCCAAGGGCAAAAACCCCTTAATTGTCTCTTCTGTAAGGAATGTCAAAATTTGGCAGTAATTTTCCTTAAAGTTTGTCCAATATTTGCACCAAATTGCATCTGAGGACCCTCAAATACCCAAAAATTTCCAAAGGGGAGGCGGACATCCCCTCCCCTTAGACCCCTCCCCCGGACGTCTATCCGAAATAAGGTTCAGCCCCCCAGTTTCGAAAAGCTTCCTACGCCTATGTTTGACTTTTTTACATTGAGGATTCTGCTTGGGCCAACAGGGATATAAGAAAAGGGACCAATTTATCTCGACACAACTACCACTCTCAAACACGATTGTTGACTTTTGGAGGATGATTTATGATTACGAATGTCTCACCATCGTCATGTTTGAGTCAGAATCCAAAGAGGTAGGCAAACATTTCAGTTATAAGGATAATTTTAGTTGTCTTAAGTTATTTAATTTTCATACGGGGCATTGTGGGTAGTATGTAGTTTGTCAGGAAGAGTTACAAGGTATTTAAAGGGAGAATGCAGTCGCCCCAATAAAGAATTGTATAGTAGACTATCCTATTTCCTGAATGGCTCTTTAGAATCATGTGACATTATTTTTCTCACTCAATTGTAAAATTTACAAGGAGCAACTGCTTGGTTTACCTTGAATATGCAACATTTATGTCCTAAAATATTATGAAAGATACTTGGAAGAGAAATAAGAAGAAATTTATGACATTTAGCTATTGTTTCAAAGTAAGTTTGGGGCGACTGCTTTTGACCTTTAAACGTTTCGACTCACAGTGGAACAAAAAATGTTCCAAGTCAACCATGCCTAGTGAATTCTTCATGGAATTGGTTCATTTTTATTGCTTTGGGGAATCAGAGATTCTAGTCTGAAACATGAACATTGTTTGACCGCCGTCATGATAACACTGGTTCGATGAAACTTCTTGAAAGAAATATGAAAAATCACTCAGGTTTTGACGAAAGATAAATTTAGTTCAACTACAGCAGGGGAAAAGAGAAAATTGTGTTTGTTTTGTTTGGTATAGAAATTTTGTTTCAATTTTATTCCTCGTGTTACCTTACTTTACAGAGTTGCCCAGTTTATTGGCCGGCAGAAGGAAGTGAGGAGCACTACGGACCGTTTGTTGTGGGCACACATGGGGAGGCAACTAACAACTACATAACAAAACGTAACTTTCATTTTTCTCTTAATGGAAAGAAATTTTCTAATACACAAGAGGTGAGTACTACATACCACATCGTCCTCATATTACATGTTTATAATTCTAACCTCTAACGCGAATCGATTTCGAAATATAAATGATATCGAGAATGAAAGGGATATGTTTTGTTAACTAAATCCAATCACTGAGTCACTCATGAATTCCATGCTTACATATTAACAACACTAAACCCTTACTTTTCCAGTGCCGCGTCATCACACAATTCAGTCTACAACATTCAACGGGTTTTTCCAAATCAGCTATCCTTTCCCTGATTGAAGAAGTTCAAATAAATCAACGTCAACAGGAAGGAAAGCGAATTGTCGTTCAGTGTTTGTAAGTAAATCTGAATATAAATTTTCTTTCTCAACTCAGGATTCCTTCACAAACAATTCAAATGTACTTACTCACTCTTAGATTATTTTGAAAAAGCAAAGTAAGCCTTTTAAGTTAGGTCTTTCTTCTCTTTCATATTCAGAGCATTTAGATCAAGTTAGAAAATATCAGTGTAGAAAATATAAGTGTAGAAAATATCATTTGATCTTTATCAAATATCAATTGATATATATCCAATGCCAAGTTCACAAACTTTTCTTCAAATGGTAAAGACAATAACAACTATTTAGTAAACTACTTACATTGGGTATTGTGTTTGTCCTTTACTCTTTATTTGCTGGAAACAAACCTTGTTTCTCATCCATTCTGTTCAAACCGTACAGTTTTTCTTTGAAAATCAAGTTACGAATTTACTTCAAAAGCATAACTCATTTGTACTCTCTTGATCCTGGGAAATCTTTAGAATATGAATTCTATGCTAACGGGAAGAGACTCTAAATACCTTTACAGTTGTACTATAATGCTATATTTTCCCTCCATAAAAGCGACGGGATAAAAGAGAGCAGCATTTTTATGGCTATCTATCACTGTTGTGAGAGACTTCGAGATGATGGTGTCATTGACTTGTTCACTGTAGTCCGGGGGTTGCGAGAGAGAAGGCCAGAAATGATTGGAACAATGGTAAGGTCTTTTTAAATTGAATGCATTTAAAAAGCACTATGATACTATCTCCCCATTCGTTCCTATTTGGCTTGTAACATTGTGCGTCCAGGGAGGGGATTCGAGTTTAATAATAAATTATGTGTTTGTATGGTAATGTACATTTTTTTGACTGACAAAAAGTAGAAACTCTGCTCATCAGAACTTTAAGAGCATCTAGATGCAGTTCTGACTGACCATTATCAGGGTAAAATGGGTGGTCTTGTATCCACCTTTGGTCCTGCAAAATAACCAGGCTTGTACCGTCGTTCTCCGTAGTGGGAGAAATATGAGAAAGTGATATTCGACAGAGTATGAAATTCTTGAACTGTACATTTGTTACGTCGCAACATTGGTTTTGTCTAGGTATTCAGGATGGGTTGGTATTTATATACATATCAAATATGAACGAAAACCAATAATTCTCTAAAGCCCGCAGGAAGCCACAAATTTTGAGCATTTGGTCTAACAAATTCTGCAGAATCTCGGAATGAATTAGTTCTCTTCATTTGTCATCCTCATATAACCCCTAGTAGACCTACACGGTAATTTTGATGATCTATATGCCCAACACTGGAAGGATTATTGCAGGTTACAACTCTCCTTGGTCAAATATTACGGGATATATCCCCCATCTTCCAGTGACATAGACCATTTGGCAATTGAAAAACGTTTGATGACCTGCTTCCATATCCATGTCCTATTTCTGCAGACAATGTGGTACATTACGTTAAAAAAAGTGCAGTTGATGATCCCAATGACCCTTCAGGAATCATTAATGACATTTGTTTCTAGAACTTGATCCTCGAACTCAACACATTTGAACTTTTTGTTGATCTTTTTTATCTGTACGTCTGTCAGGATGTCTTTGTGAAAGTTCCTGTTGCAATCGGATCCTTTCAGTTTACTTAATTTAGATTAAAGTTTCTCATTACTAATTCATTACTTGTATTTCTTTTTTACTTCGAATTTCTCTCAGGAACAGTACGAATTCTGTTTGGATACCATTAAAGAGCGCCTTGAGACATCCAACGTTTATGCCAATATTTAATTTACACATTAGGAGGACATATTCTGCCACGGAAGGGGACATTATCATAACTAATCTTCTTATAACGGCGGTTTCATTAGATGTGTGCTTATTGATTGGTCAAAGTTTTGTTCTGGCTGATAATCGACGGTTCGAGCATGTTTTGAACGTACAACTCTAACCTGATTATTCTTTTCTCCACTGAGAATACTTAAAAACGGAGATGCTCAAAAGAATAGATGTGGCCTCTTTCGAATGGAATGAAGTTATCTCCAGGAGTGACTTGCACATATCAATCACTTCAAATATCTGCACAACATTAAACATGCCTGCAGGGTTGGGAAGTAACGAGTTACAAGTAACGCCGTTACTGTAACGAGTTACATTTTGTGTAGCGGAATCCTGTAACGAGTTACATTTGCATTCCAGTAACAGAGCAAGTAACTAGTTACAATTCTGTGTAAAAGTAACTGTAACGGAGTTACATTTAGGTCTCGTTACTTTCCCGTTACAAATAGTCAAAATGACCACAAATTGCATTTTATTCGAAGTAGTAACAGAAAATTTTCAAATTGATGACACTTTGGTAGTAAAATGTAAAATTATTTTCGATATATTTATCATTCATCGCTATTGTCGACATCGCCCTCGCCAAAATCAATTTTATTCACGATTAGAGTCAGAAGGTGATATTAAGGTCACTTGATTGTCTATTGAACTAAGTCTAAAATTGATCATTTGTGTGTCAAATTACTTATTAGACAGATCAATGCTTATTATCCGTGAGACCGAATCTTTGTGCGATTCGTTGAAAAATACTGAACGGCCCTCTAGCTAAGGAGCCCCAGCTGACTTTATATAGTATATATACTAATTAAAGTCAGCTGGGCCTTAGTTTACTCATATTGTCCTTTAGAGGACACAGTGGAGATAGTGCACCTTGACAAACGGGTTGGCCCATAGGCATTCAAATACCAGGCTTACTTTGAAAGTTTAATCATTGCCCCTTGAGACGTTAGGGCTGGACCCGAGTCCACCCTATCCGAGTCGGAGCTAACTCCGATTCTAGATTCCCGAATCTTTCCGAGCATGGTACTACCCCTCAAATTCGTGCCAGTTCTGATTCCAATGGCACCGTAGACATGTCTTTTTGCCAATGTGTAACATATCATACATACAGATGTTTTAATTCTATCGGAAATGTCCACCGTTAATAAAGTCATCGTTTGTACTCACTTTCATAGCCTGGCCTCCTCAGTAATTTAGTTGATTGTGTGTGACAATACTTTACATCTGTACATTGTGCACAAATGGAACTTTAAACACTTTTAATGTAACTTTCATATTTGAGAACTCGGCTGGAATGAACTCCGAGTCCGAGTCAAGTCCAGTTACATAACATTCCGTAAAAATTTGATTCCGGAACCTTCTATTCCGGGTGATTTCCTAATCTAGAAAAACGCTCTTGAGACCGGCATTAAGCTAACCGAATCCGGACTCGTGAGTTGGAGTCCAGTAAATTATACGGTGCCAAGCGTCGGTAAACACCGTGCATCCATTTATGTATCTAATTTAACATGTATGGTATCCTTATTTGATGAATCAAACGTATGAATTTAGGCTATATCATATGCTTTTGAATGTCCGTAACTCATTACACTGGAATAATAGAAAGGTTAATATAAAAAAACAGCAGAATATTGAAATGGTCAATGGCGTTAAAAGTATCCTAACAAAACTAATTGAAAAAGAAGAGAAGTGTCCGACTTAAAGCTTCACCTATTGTAAAGGGAAAGTGAATTATGGGCACATTGTCTGCATGTATAAACTACATAGTATCACCGTTTCTATGCATTGTTTTATATCGACACAATATGAAACTTGAAATTTGTGCGGAAATATCACTTAGCCCAACCTTAGTGGTAAGGTTTTAAAATTTTACTGTTAACAAATGTATTTATCCTCGTATTTTACTATATTTATGCCCTTGAGGGGTGAAGACTTTAATTACTGCTGAAACAACGCTCTCCCCCTTTCCGGTATAGCCGCTAACCTCTCTAAATTAGCCGACTGTGTGCTGGGAGTATAAAGATTTCCATCCTCATAGAAATACTGTCGTAACTGGAAAAGTTTTGGTTATAACCATATTTGTCTTACAAATAGTTTGCGTAAGCTGCAACACAGTATCATGATTCGCTGCTTCATGATGAGCGTTAGGAGCCTCTGTGAGAATGCCCATTGAAGATCAGCTAGCATCATTGACTTTCTTTGGGGAACACCTAAGGATAACCGGCACAAATGAGGTGTCGGTCGTCTCATGTGCCCGCTTCTTACTATCTAATTATGCCTCCTCCATTTCAGGTACTGAGGTTCCGTATATTTACCTTGAAGTAACTTAGTTACTTTTGAATTGTAGCTAGTTACTTTTCAGTCAAAAGTTTCTGTAATTAGTTACTTTTTCAACATTGTAACTAGTAACTGTAACGAGTTACAATTTTACGGAATTTACTGTAACTATAACGACTTACTTTAAAGTGTAACGGGAACAACCCTGCATGCCTGACAGGTTATCATACCATTATTGTTGCTATCATTGGAAACTGTATTCCTGTAAAATGTTACGTGCATTTGTCGTTACCCAGTCCCTTGTATAAAGGTGCTTGAGCAGTGTCTTTGAAATTACTCCAATTTCATGTTACCAAATTCAATGTGTATTTATGATAAATCCAGCAAAATCAAGGATATTATGCAAACGTAAAGAATGGAGCATACGTAAATAAATTCAAGAACTCATACGGTAATCATGGAACACTCAAAGTGTTAAAGAATTTTTGCTAATTCGTATACAACGGCTTAAAAGGGTTAGGAGTTTCGATTTATTCCTGTTTGACATCAATCTGCCAAAAGTAGAGTTCCGCAGGGGTAAGTCTCGTAAGAATTAGATATACTGACGTCACGCAACGTCATTTTGGAGGCAAAACAATGAAGCACATCGCACGAACGCAGTAGACTTCTCTCACGCGCTTGTAGTAGACTTACGCGCGTATGTGATTGGTTGACAAATCAGCTGTCTGCATTTGTTCTTGAAACTTGCAATGAAACGCGCTGCGCTTGCTTCCAAACGAGGGAGCACTTTCTCCTCCGTGAAGTCATATGCCTAAGTTCTACAGTTCTTTGTCATATTCCTTGAGCCATAGCTTGGTTAATTATTATGAGTTGCGAAAGTTTATTCATCTATTAAATTTTTTAAGTAATGGATGTAAGAATTGGATGCTTCAATGCTTGCACACACTGTAAAAGGTAATTTTTTTGGCTAAGAAACTGTTCGAACTGCATGTTTGTTTTATATGTTTATGAATTCTACTGTTGGTAATTACATAACAATCAAAGATGATTTCACCATGCAGAAGCTTCACCCAACCCCCTGCAGAGAGATACGTTTTAAATGTGTTTCTATATGTTTTTTATTTTAACCTCTTTCCCTTTTTTCTCCTTTCTTTTTCCTCTTTTCCATTCTTTCGCCTTTTCATTGTTTTTTTTCCGAGACGAGGGTGCCTCCTAGCCCCCCCCCCCAATCTTCCCATGGATCGGTCTGCCTTAGTATAATTCTTTTGAAAGTTACGGATCAAGTTTGGTAAAGATGATCATCTTAATTAAAGCTCATCGTAATGTCTTATGCAAATAAACCTGTTGTCGTAGGAAATGTTTTGAAGAATAATCGGAGGAGTTTTTGTAACTATTCTGTTATCACTATGTTAATGGTGACAATTCAAATGATACGTTGCTCCATTGTAGATGGTTGTGTGACTCGTGTGTTTCAGAAATGTCGGCCTGAGGCCTAATCTACTGATCTTCTACTCAGA
Source organism: Holothuria leucospilota (assembly GCA_029531755.1). Lineage (NCBI taxonomy): Eukaryota > Metazoa > Echinodermata > Holothuroidea > Aspidochirotida > Holothuriidae > Holothuria > Holothuria leucospilota. Next base: position 40,713,941 of record CM055966.1, read on the forward strand.
AAAAAAAAAATGGTATTTAAAATAAAACTGTTGAAATAAAACATACAGATATTCGGTCTAGATTGGTCAATTGTTTGGCAACAAATGATGCACTTACCATATTCGGGATTTTGTTGTGAACAGTTAAAGCCCCCCCTCTTGAGGACACTAGAACTCCAGTCGGAAAATTTTTGGCTTAAAGCCTGTCAGAAACAAGGAGACAGTTGCTTCTTCCATCGAGAAGACTTTTCTGAAAGTTTTATTGCCCATTTTACAACAAAAGGACATTTGGTCTTCCTTAAGCAGTTGTTTAATTTAAAATGAATAAGTACAATGCAGCAGTAAGAAGATAAAAAACAAATATATAACATATACGAGGTGAATGCAAGAAACTCACTGCAAAATACAAAATTTAATTCTCAAAAAGCTTTTTAAAGCCATAAAAAGTAATAGATTAAAACAAGTGTAATTCTGGGTTGAGTTTGAGTTTCTAATCACATGTTATTATATGACATAACAGTTAGACAACATAAATTACACATAGTATAAATGAGTAAGGAAACCTGACATTTAGACACAGAGCAAGGCTCACGCAGCCTTTTCCTGATCAATGTTAACCAGAGACGCCTATGCAAAGGGAGTTCTCACCGTTCGTTTACTTACTAACCTTTTTCGCCGATCTTTCCTCATACAAATCGGTCCAAATATGTGGTTTTGGAATAAATTTCGCTCATTCAAAGAGTAATAGTGAGCTACAATTATAAACGAGAGAAAAATGATAGTATTTAAACAATTTAAATGCTTTACTTAATTTTGCAAAGGGATGATTATTCATAAATTATGTTAAAAATCCATAACCAGGGTCCTAGCCAGCAGGAGGTGGGCAACTGCGCTTTGCCCCCCTGAGATTTCCAAACCGTTTATGTAGCTTTGGGTACTTGAGAAAAGTGCTGAAATGCTGAAAATCTCAATGTCCTAATGAAGATTTTAAGGTCCTTAGAGCCTGGAAAATTGCACATAAGCTAAAGATTTCCTTTTTTCGCCAAATTGTCCAGGGGATTTCCCGAGACCCCCAGCGTGGACGCGTTTTATACCTGGGTTACTCTCCTGACGGATGAACAAACCCTCTTCCTCCTACATGATATACAGTTTGAATACATCTAAAACACATACACAACATAAAGATTTTTAATATTATTTCTCAAACCGTGCCAAGGCATGCTTTTATTAAATAGCCTATGATTACATTCAGCTATGTGCTAAATTTAATCAACTTGTAAAGTAAATTCTAATTTTGATGAAATTTACCCTTTAGTTTTGAAATTGAAAGTTATTTCTAAAGCATAAAATCTAAAACTAGAGAATATTTAGGTGCAACCTTAAGATGTGCACGGTCTAGAATGTGTCATTTTGTCCCATCTCATGGGAGGTATTGTCAACCACAAATTTTCTTGGAAGGCATTCGCTACGGTTACGCGCCAACCGATGGAGGATTCCAAGTGGCGCACTTAGAGAGGGCAGCACGCACCGTTTACCAGCAAGGCCGTAGCCTGGGCGAAATCTTTGGGGGGAAGTTCATGACACTATCTAAGCGGATCACCAAGTAGCGTGCCTACAGATAGTTGACACCCGGGCAGACCCTTCCTTTTTCACCTGTGCCTAAATACCATCCCGGGGGAGGGTGCTGAGGGAAGGGGTACATGTAAGGTCTTATTTTTGTCTGGGCGTAAGTCAAGAAATGCTGTTTAAGAGAAGGGGATGACACTCTCCACTCGTTAAGAACATTTTGTCTTCGTGAGGTGACTAGGAAGCAAAATGGTGCTATCTTTGGTAAAGCTTTACAAGCTTTGAACTATGACATGATCTTACATTCAATTATTTACTGAATTTTTCGGCTGTGACATGGCACCCCTATTAGGCTAGTATCCGGTGCCGGCCTCTCCCTAGTTCTCTCAGTACGCCACTGGCTGAGCCACCATCGGTTGGCGCGTTGCCGTAGCGGAAGCCGGCTTGCAAAAAAACTGGTAGGTCGAAATGTCTCCAAGATGTGACACATTTTAGACCTTAAAGTTGCATCTATTCTTTACTTTTAGATTTCCTGTTTGAGAAACAAATTTAAATTTCAAGAAGAAAAGTTAGATTTGATTTAAAGGGAAAATGCAGTCACCCCAGTTTGAATTAGTGCACCCGGGTATCCTATTTCATGAATGGCTTTTAAGAATATCATGTTACAGTATGTTTCTAACTGAGTTGTCAAATTCACGTAAAGGAATTTCTTGGTTTACCTTAAATAAGCAATGTTTATGTTGTAACATATCATGAATAGATACCTGAAGTGAAATAAGAGGATATTTGCCAGGTTTAGCTGTTGTTTCAAAATAATTTTGCGGCGAATGCATATGCCCTTTAAATTAAAAGTTTCTTTACCAGCTCGTTGAGTTAAGCTAATTATTAAAGGTAATCATCAGCTATTTTATCTCTAGCCAGCGTATATGCTAGTGTATTCAAGCCGTCTATCTTGTAGGAGGAAGATGGTTCATTCGTTAGGGAGGGAAATCCGCATAACAACGGGTCCACGGCGGAGGTCAGGGGATCTCCCCGGAAAAAAAAATTTTGGGGAAAAGGAACGCTTATATGCGACTCTCCAGGTTTTAGGGCCTTGAAATCATAATTTGGACCCTGAAATTTTCCAGTATTTTTTCTCAAACTTACATTAAAGATTTGGAAATTTCAGGGGGCAACTTCCCCTTCCCACAGGCTACGGTCCTGATCAGCCTTGTAAGGGTGCCATGCGGCAGCCGAAAAATTTACTAAATAAATTGAATTTCTAAACATATAGTCAGTTCAAAGCTTTACCAAAACTGGCAGCAATTTGATTTTGAAAAAACTTTGAACAAAAATTTCTAAAAAAGTAGGAGTGTCACCCTCCCCTAAGGCTACGTCTCCTTCCATAACACCTGATCAAAAGTAGGAAATATTACTAAATAATGAAGATTCCTAAACATATAATCAATTTACTGTTTTATCAAAGATAACATCAACTTGCATCTATTTCACCTCACGTAGACAAAAATTTCCTATAGAGGAGGAGCCTTGTACCCAGCCAAAAAGTAGAAAGAAGAAACACTAAAAATGACAATTTCTAAACATATCATCAGTTCAAAGCTTTGCCAAATAATAGCACAATTTTGAACCTCAGCCACCTTTCATAAATGCCATGGGCAGATTTAGGGGGGCCCAGGGGGCCCGCCCCCCTTCCAAAAGTTTTTGAAGTTTTTTTCAACGTCATAACACAAATGACTAGACTCTATTCCAATTAAATAGGCCTTTGTGATGTGTCTGAGTGAAATTCAAATTTGTTCATTATTTAAATTTCTACCTCAGAAAATCAGTTTTGTGTTAATAATTCTGTTACTGACCTCCGGCTGATAACATTTTGGCTTATATTGGTCACAATAACTTTTTTCCGGGCATTGCACGAGGTTACCCATGAGCGCTGCATTGGACTGCTAACTTCAGTCTATAACCGACCGGGCCCACATCATTGGGAACACTGCTTCTACTTTCAAGGGAATTTCAGAATTCTTTAATATTTAGAGGAATATTTTCAACAACCTCACGCTTTTAACTATAACTTGCTGCAACATTAACATCTTCTTTAAGCTTTGTAATTTACTTTAATGAAATGTACTTCAAATTTAGGGTAATATAAGGGAAAAGAAGACTTCAATTCGGGAAACTGCCATCCTAATATGTGGACAACAAAGGCTACTTACACTCCTCTTTCAACCAACCAAAATTTAAATTTCACTAAATTATGAGCATTTTCCAGCCATATATGATCAGTTTCAAAAATATTCTAAAGACATCACCATTTTTCATCTAAGCAATCTTAAATTAACAAAAAATTTTCTTAAAGGGGAGGGGACACCCCTCCCCTTAGACCCCTCCCCATAAAAACATCTTCCACCCAACCAAAAATTAAAATTTCACTAAATTATGAGCACTTTCCCGCCATGTATGATCGGTCAAAAAAATATACCAAAGACATCACCATTTGGCATCTGAGCAACCTTAAATTAACAAAAATTTCTCAAAGGGGAGGGGGACACCCTCCCCTTAGACCCCTCCCCCAGGACGGTGATCACTCATCACATACTTTACCTCCTATCAAAATACCCTGCCACCACCCCTGGCGCACCGCCTCCCCCCTTGCATCCTTGCCCCAGATCGGACTTTTATACAAACCGCTATGACCTGCCCCCCCCTTCTGCCAAATCCTGGATCCGCCACTGAATGCTACCCCTTCCCCTTAGTACCCTCCCCTAAGATGGCACCCATGTACAGGCGACAAAGGAAGAGTCTACCCGGGTGTTAAGTATGTATAGGCACGCGACTTGATGCTCCGATTATATAGTGACATGAATCAACTGCCTCCTAGGAATTTTGCTGGAACCTTCTAACCTCTTCAAGTTCTCCCTCACATGGTGGCCGAATATATAAGCTATTTTATGCATTTTAAGGGTCTTAACAAGTCTTTTATTATTGTTTTCAAATAATGTAGTGACAATTGAAATGTTAAGACACGACAAGAGCTGGATGGGACGGTGTCACCTTTTGAGGCTTCACTCAGAATGCAACTTTGCAAAGCGGACTGATATTATTTAAATTGAACAACTAAACGAACCAGAGGGAAACATCCTGAAATAGGTTCCGTTATCTTCACTACTACCACTTTTGAATCACAAATGAAGCACAAGCTTTCAGTACTTATGATTTATACAAATAAGCTCCCACGCTCCCCGAGCCAAATTGTATGTATGATACGCACCGTTGCAAACCGGTTTTCATGTTTTCTTCGAGTATACCTGCATCTCTGATAGCAAAACACTGTTAGAAGTGAACGCATTTTCTATAAGCTTTAATCAACTGACAAATATGAGTCCGAAATCTAGAGCACAGAAATCTTCTGACGCGTCATATAATAAAGGTTAATACTAGATACTTGTACTTAAAATATTACAAAACGTGACTAACCTTCTCTTAGGCCAGTCGGTACATGCTAACAGCGATATCAATGTTCTTCTACATTTAGTAATGTGCGTTTATTGCGGATGATCAGGCTTTTACCATTTTCAATGTGGTCACCCCGTGCAACAGCAGTGGACGCAAGCAATTCTTTACCGATTTACTGGAGAGAATCGATAAAACCAGGGAGCTGTTATAACAGCTCCCTGATAAAACAACCAATCAGGTTGGTGGGGATTTCAATACTGTATTAAACACTTATTAAGATAAATATTGACTAATGGCTCATTCTGACCCATTCGGAAAGCCTTTAAAATATGCTAACGGAAAACTTAACAGATATATGGAGATATCGGAACAAAGATGTAATTGCCTTCACTAGGTCAAAAATTGCTAGTAATAGTCGTGTTACTCCAAGTATCGATAAATTCCTCATTTCTAATTCAGTTATCCCAAACGTTTCGCATTCTAACATAACAAACTATCCGTGCTCGGACCATGAAATAATACGCTGCTCCTGAATCTCTCTCTCTCATTCTGAGGGGCCGAAGTGGTGTATGGATTTTACCAATCAACTTCTTGAAGATTAGGTCTTTTGTATGGAAATCAGTGAAGTCATTGAATCAATAAAAATGCATAAGGAGTTTGAATGCAAAGTTTAAGAGTGGTACTATAACCAAAAAGGCAAAATAAAGTATCACTCCACGAAATTTGGTAAACAAAGCAAAGAAAACAACAAAACGAGAAAAAAGGTATTGGAGAGACAAATAAAGTACGAAACGTATAAAGCGCAAAAATTCTGCGACTATAATGTCACGAGACTGAAGATAGACTTGGCGACATTGTCTCAAAGGAGATAAAAAACGCCACCTTGAAGCAAAAATTGGGTGGTTTTGGTAGAAGGCGAAAAACCAACCCGATTTTTTCTTAACCTCGAGAGAAGCAATTAAAAGAAAAAGGTTACGAAGAGTTTACTTAAAGATGACGGGACAAGTGTTACCGATCGCGAAAGCATTATGTAAGAAAAGGATGAATTCTGTTCAAGTTTTTATAAGCGTGAGTCAACTGACAAGAGTAACAAAAGTACTCTGATTAATAACATTACTAAGTTGTTGTCTCCTGTTGACACTCGATTTTGTAATAAAAGTTTAACGACTGAAGAATTATTTGTTTCACTTAAATCAATGAAACCTGGTAAAAGCCCTGGTTTGATATCCTAACTCCTCAATTTTACAAAGCTTTCTAGTGATATTGGGAGGAAATTCTTATGCGACTTGTCGATGAAATTTACAACGCCGACAAACTGTTCAACTCTGTGAAAATTGTCATGCAGGGCCGTAGCGAGCGGGGGTGTGGGGGTGTCACACCCCCCAATATTTGGTCGCCCGTCGGCAAATTTTCGGTCTGTCGGCAAAGAGAGGAGAGGGAAAGGAAAAGAAGAGGAAAAGAGGAGAGGAGAAAAGAAGAGAGAAGGGAAAAGAAAGGGAAAGGAAGGGAGTGAAAGGGAAGACGGAGAATGAAAAGAAAAGAGAGAAAGAGAGAACGGGCCAGTCTGTTATCGGCTATTTCGATTTTCGGCTCTTCATCTAATTGGCCCATTCAAGTTGAGGCTCGTCGGCAAATTGATTATGCATGTGACGGCCGTGTACGGCCGTATCAACGGCCGTCGGTGTAATTGGACGAGTGACTGAGTCCGTCGGAAACTCGGGAAAAGAAAGGGAATTAACGGCTTCCGTATAGGTGCACGATTTCGGGTCATATGACATTCTTGAAAAACCACTTTCTGCACATTATTCCTCACTTATATCGGAAGCAGCACCCGATTACCCATGGAGAGGGTATCCTTAGCCCGTTTTCTAAACCCTAACCTTGACTTCAAACACATTTTGCAAACTTCTGAGGATCCGGTTTACCCACGAACATCCTGGGAAAAAATAATGCGTGCCGCGTATGTCCTCCCTTCACTGCAATCTTAGGCTTTTAACTTTTGAACGCCGAAATGAAACAGATACAGAACCCATCTCCAGATCATGGCGTTCAAAGCATATTTTCAACGCTTGTGTTAAGATTCTGAACACTTTTTCTCCCTTTTTGAACGCCGGACGCCTATCTACTTATCGTATATGAACGCATGACGCATCTAGTGTTTAAATGCTGAACACATAGTGTTCCAATTCTGGACGACAGATTCAGCTCCTGAAGTGTAGTGGCATGACGGGAGGAATAGCCTAACACATTAGAATTAACCGGAATCTTTGCATTGGATAATGCATTTTGAACCAAAATATACCAATCCTGCATGAGACTTAATTTTTAACGAGAGATTAAGCTAAAACCTCAGAGCTTCCGGGGGCGAAGCCCCCACGGACCCCCACCAGGGGCCCTAAGGCCGGCCTAGTGTTTTAGGCAGCCCCTGTTTGTGGGACAATGTCGCATTAACGGCGACAAATGTCGCACAAAAAAAATCTGATAAGCATATTCTACCCGGGTGTAAATTTTGAGGGGGACACCCCCTCCCCTTAGACCCCTCCCCCAGGCCACAGATCAATAAATGTCGCATTGAGAAAACGTCCAGGCTAAAACAATGGCGGGCTCTTGATCCCAACCGCTTAAAACTATAGCTGCCTGGCGAGAGGGATAGCCTAATACATTAAAATTAATGGGAATCTTTGCATTTGATGATGCATTATATACAAAAATATATATCTATCCTGAGACTTAATTTTTCACCCAGAGATATACTTAAACCTCAGAGCTTCCGGGGGCGTCGCCCTCCGGAATCCACTAGGGGCCCTTAGGCGGGCCAAGTGTTTTAGCCAGTCCCTATTTGTGCGACAATGTCTCATAAACGGCGTCAAATGTCGCACAAAAAAAATCTGACGAGCAAATTCTACCCGGGTGTAAATTTTGAGGTTCCTCATTAGGGCAGAAATCCACTCAAATACTGCACCATTTGCGATCTAGGCACCTTACAAATTCCAGAAATTTCCAAAGGGGAGGGGGACCCCTTAGACCCTTCCCCAGGCCACAGATCAGTTTATGTCGCATTGAGAAAACATCCTTGCTAAAGCACTGGCGGACCTCTGGATCCCAACCGCTTAAAACTAAAGCGGCCTGACGAGAGGAATAGGCTAATGCATTAAAATTAGTGGGGAACTTGTTTGTATTTGATGATGTATTATGAACCAAAATATATCCATCCTGAGAATTCATTTTTCACCCAGAGGTATACTTAAACCTCAGAGCTTCCGGGGGCTGCGCCCCTGGACCCCACCAGGGGTCCTTAGGCGGGGCCCTGGACCCCACCCGCTAAAGCTCGTTTTCGCACTACGCATTACCAGATCCATCGGCAAAACATAATCTCCACCCCCCCCCCCAAAGATAACACCTTCGCTACGCCCCTGTTGTCATGATAACCCTCATTACAAGGAAAGGGGATTTGAGAAAGCTTACAAATTGGAGACCAATCAATCTCCTTAACACTGGTTATAAATAATCTCAAAAGTTGTTACCGCCCGGCTATCAAAGGTCATTTGCACCCTGGTCTCCGAGGATCAAATCTGGTGTACCTGGAAGAACTATTAATTGCTGACAGCGTTATCTTAACGGATAATATCATCCGCTATCTAGATTGTAAAAAATAACGGCTATATATTAAAAATGTATTAGTATAAGGCTTTCGACCGTGTTAACCAAGGCTACCTTTTTGAAGTTTTGTATAAAATGGGATTTGGGGACTGCTTTCCCAATTGGACTGTAAAACTGTATTAGAAATTATTGCCTGCATTAAGCATGAAGGCTGGTTTATACTTCAGTATAGCGCTAAAAGGCTATGTCCCGGATTAGCCCGGAAGAGCAAGTGATGACCATATATGGTTCTCATAGCTTCATAGCGGGTAAAAATTTGGGCGTCTGAGCAGGGTTTAACGGTTTCATTTCCCCAAATTTTAGTGCATACAGGGGAGTTTGGCAGGGATGCCTAGCTTAGTTCTGCCTTACTATATGTTTCAAGGGCAGAGCCTTTTCACGAAGCTATTGTGAATTACAACAAAATTTCCGGTATAAGATATGATGATCATGAAGCTAAGATATTCCGGCTGGCTAACGATACTACTTTCTTTTTAGCCGACGCTAAATGTATCCAATATGTATTTAATGTGATCAACTTATATGAAAAGGCGTCAGGGTCTAAGTGAAATATTTAAAATTCTGAGCTTCTCGTTATTGGCAATGATCAGACTGAAACGGATTACGACCTGCCTACTAGTTACGATGGTACTGCAATTCTTGGGGCGTTCTTGGGGAGCAATCGTGATCAAACCCAAAAGCAAAACTGGGAAGATAGAATAGCGAAATGTACTAACATTCTTAAAAGATGGAGGTGGAGGAAGTTGTCGTTTTACAAGGCACGAGTTGTAAACTCTCTCATTATAGCCTGTTTAATATACCACGCTATACCATTCCCCCTTTACCCCGACTGGGCTATTGCCAGTAGCAAAGATGCTATCGTTTTATTCATATGAGGTGATAAAAAGGCTGCAATCTCTTTCAGTGTTCTTACATTGCCAAAAGAAAGAGGACAGAGGGCTGAATATATGTGACCTTGCCGTCAAGAGGGATTCACGGAGAATTACTATATTTGTAGACTTCTAAGCAACTCAGTGAACGACAAATTACAATATATGCTTTTGCGTAATTTAAATCATTACGGGAAAATAAAGCTTGGGCTGAATATATTTCGTTCAATTCGGCAATCCAAAAGCATTAGAAACCTACCACCGTTCTATCAGGAATGGTTGGCAGCTTGGGAAAAGATTTCTGCAGATGTTTTGTTCCCTCCCGGAATAGAACCGACGTTCTGCCCTAACCTCTTTTTCACGATCCGTTTATCCTTGACGAGGATGGGTTGTTACTTCACAACAAGAATTTTATTGACGGTGAATTTATTTACTTCAGGGATAGTTTCTATTACATGATACCACACTGTCTGCCGGCTCAAGAAATCTGTGACTGCAACATTGTTGCTTTAAACCATGATTCAAGAGTTAAGTTTAGGGATATCGAAAATTTGCATGAAATATTGCATGTCCTACATTGTATTCCCAAAACTAGGTGCAACACGATTCTTTCTAAGAACAAATTAATGGTCAGCGTCCAAAGAAAAGATAATCTATTGTTAAGACTGAAGTCCGGTTACTCCTGGGTTGATCGCGTCATTTTGACTGCAAAACATGCCTTTTTTCTTCTTACGAAATGCGACAGATACTACCCCCAAAGGTCAACTGTATTGGCAGAATCTCTAAGCCCAAATCAGCTTCAAGAATAGGCGGTACGGTGTGTATGGTGGTATCAAGGACAATATCGATCGATTTTAAAATTCTTTACAATATTTTTTATACAAATGACCGGCTTTACAAGTATAAAGTGTTTAACTCTCCCTTATGCACTCTTTGTCATATTGAAGTGGAAACTGTGCATCACCTTTTTATTCACTGTCCGTTAATCCACGGCTTTGGAGCTAGTCTGACCTCCAAGGTTAGCTCCATTTCTTTTGATTTACTTCTGTTCACTGCTGGGATGAGGCTACTCTGCTTGGGCTAGACCTCCCAAGCAAAAACTATGGGCTTGTTTTGGGTTGTCTTCCTTTTTCAATTCTTACAAGAACGTGATATGGAGTACTCGTATTGCTATTGCCAGTAGTGACAATAGCTACTGTAATATGGATAATCCCAAGTTTAAGTTTTATCACAATACGATGTGGAAGAAAACTAACCTGATTTATCACTACTTCAGTAAAAGTCACGAACTTTACAAATTCTGGTGTATTTGACCAAGGGGAAATCCCGATTGTTCTCTGACGTCATGTGGGTGGTCATTACACTTATATTTTCGACAGGTAACATGATGTGTTATTTTTTCAGCTATCTATATCCAATCAAAAGTGCTAAAAGTACATTTGAGCTATTGTAGCAAAAGTTTAATTGTGTATTTCTTTACCAAATAGTTTTAAGTTTATATAGTTGAGCAATTACTAATGTGAAAGATGAATTCCTTTCCCACTTTATACTTTCCTTTTGAAATTATGTGTGAAATGAGTTGTTCCATACATATGATTTCGTAATGATTCGTAGCCTACTTACCGAAAAGCAATCGGTTCCGCGAGTGTTGCAAGTTTGGAATTATATATATGTTCATACGTGTATACTGTCATTTACGTTTGCGTGTAAACAGGTATTATTTCGAGCGCGAATGTTGATATGTACACTTGATTATTGCAAAAATGTAAACACTGTCAATTTTGTACATATTGTAATCTTGTAATTATTGTTATCTTGGTTTCAAGTAGGTGGACTCTCCTTCAAATAAAAGAGAAAAAGGCGCTAGACTCCGAATGCTTAGTACGTGCATGAATTCAAGTCCCCCTGAGACTTGACAGTGAGTCTTTTTTCGTTTTGCGGTTTTAAGTTGTTGAATGATCGAGTTGTTGCAGTTGCTTTTTCTTTTTAACCTTCCTTTTTCTAGTTTTAATCGACTCCTCTTCGTCCCCACTTTTGCTATTTTTAATAAGGCTTCGTTTTGTTAATCAAGTCCAGCTGCAAATTTCCAAATCAGGTCAAAAGACGCTATTGCATATAGCCATACATTATCAGAGCGCGTTACCCCCACCCCTTCCACATAGCTTTTTTCGGTTGCAAGTTTTGCAATATGATACCAATGGGATGGGGTCTTTTGTCAATTTGGTATGAGAGTAGACTAGATGAAATACTGGTACCGAAATGGTGTCAATTGAAGCACTTCCGAAGAAATTATGGTCTTAAAAGCTGGAGGCCGTATATTTGGCTTTGAGTAAGTAAAAATGCCTGGTTAAAAGTACGGAAATTTTGAGCTCCGCTAGCAAAAAATCTTTACGGTCGTGGTATGGTAAATTGAAAGCCATGAGTGGCCAACTTAATTGGCAGCTTTCTTGTGAGGGGTAGCTTGTACATTGCGAAGTTCTAGAAGGTTTTAGCCCGGGGAGTCAACCACTAATTATTGCCCCGTTGACTTACACACTAAATCAGATCAGTTCTTTTTCCCTGTAGTTCCTTATAAAAGTTCTCAACATGGACATGCTACCCCTCTGGTGAAAACTCACAGTAAGGGCTCTCATGCCAGATTCATTTTTTTATACAATGACAATGAGATTCTGAGCTCGAAGCCGGGCTTGAATAATAAGTAAACGTTCCCAGCTCTGATCAATACGGTACCCAGGCAAAGTCTGCACTTTACAGATGGGTTGTCAAAGTGCCTTTAATTTTGCACAGTCTAAATTTCAACTCATTTCCAACAAGTCAGTAATTTAAAAATGATCATCATTTTAGTAAGTATATAACACGTCACAGTGGCGTTAGTGGGGGAGGAGGCAGAATGCCCCCTGAAAAAATCGAGAGAAACTATCGAGAAGGGGAAGGAGAAAAGGGAAATGAAGGAGGGGAGGAAGAAAAAAGAAGTAGGAATAGAAATGGGGAAGGTAAATAAATACACCTAAGGTCACCGGCGTCGGATATACGCTATAACATCCTACGATCCTGAAACTAGGGCTCCGGGAAGCAGGGTGACCAGACGTCCCGTAAAATACGGGATTGTTCCGTATTTGGTTCATTTGTCCCGCGTCCCGTATTGAACCTCCCCGGGACGCCTATTTGTCCCGTATTTCCATGTTGCTGAAGGGGGTTGATCCTTACAAAATCGACACAAAAAAGGAGACAACTCTGGTAGAATGGACGGATACAACTACTGCAAGGAAAATTGAAATCTACTGTAGAGTGCGTTAGCAGTTTTTCAAAGCCTGCTCACCCCCACGTGTTCATGTATAACAATTGTGGCCAACGTAGGATAGTGTCGAGGTTCGTAGTCAGTTCCGCAGTTTAGTCCCGCATAACACTGGTGCCTCTGGCATACTAGTCGTATGTAGCCTGCAGAAATAGTTGTAGTGTCTCCCTTATCAAATCAGAACTGCAAATTGTAACTTTTATATGACACGTTCTGAGTTTGTTACATATGCCCAATCTTATATGCAATTATTCAAAGCTGTGTCATCAAAAAGAAATATAACTAGTCTAGTAATTGACATTTTCAACACATTTTTGGACCTTGTGATTTATAACTTGGACCACTCTAAGTACGACTTTCTGGTGCTTTGAATGCACTCAAATCCAGAAGCATCCAGGGGCTTTGCCCCTGGACCTCACCAGGGGTTCTAAGACGGGCCCCTGGACCCCATCTGATGGGGGCTTCGTGCTACGCATGCACACAACCCACCTTCCAACCATGCAGTGTCCCGTATTTTACTTTTCAAAAACTGGTCACCCTGCCGGGAAGTCCTGGACGAAATGTCAAAATCAGCAAGAAAATTGTCCTTGCCGACTGGGAAAGCTGGCTACGCGACTGGTAACACGTATTGAACGAGCTCCTCAAAATTTAAAAGGGATTAAATTTGTTATATCGTATTTTTCCGCGGAACAAAAGTTTGATTATAGTGGTCAGCTCACTCTACATGTTAATGATAAAATGCTACGTGCAGGGCTTCCACTTTCAAAGAAATGTGATTTTTGAGGAACTCCAGAACCTGCAAGGATGTCCGAAGTTGAAGGAAACTAAGGACCAAGAAAAACTCAGAAAACCGACCTAAATCTAAAGAAAGTGATAATTCATGGAATTTCAGATAGGATTTTATATTAAGATTACACAACATTTAGGCACATTGGCATTTCCTGTGCACTGCATGAACTAGATCAATGGTTGTAGACTAGCCTATGAAACTTTTAGTAGAAAGTCGAAACCATGGTGTTTATAATATTGTTCTGAAGTTTTCAACTTAAGTGATTTTACGTGTGTATTAGAATGTTTTTTCTAACTCAATTAAGTAGAAACAAAGTTTGAAGAAAGGAATCAGACAATATGTTAGGAAAGGTTTTAGGCTTTTGAGGAAATTTGATTTTCAAATGTGGAATTACTGCTCTGTTTACACTGATTTTAGGATTTCAGTGTAATGTGAGTATACAGTAGTTACAGAATGTTGAGAAAGCCTGTGTTTTAAATCGGGGTGAATCGTGTAAAATAGGTCAGAATGAGCAACATATATATCCAAGAGCCTCCATCTCAAGGGAAGGTAATTTAGTCTCAGTGATTTAGGCTTTAGCCTTTTTAGAGCCTTACAACTGTCCGTTGAACATAACACTTGACATGCCTCAGCTTCAGTAACCGATCACAACAACAAGGATCCGCATACAGTAACTAGGCCTAGTTAGTTTACTAGCCTAGGGCCTGTGTCAACAAGGACAGTCACAGCTGACCTAGCGTTATATAGTTTATGTAACCAAACATGACATAACATAACGAGTTAAAAGGCAGAGGAGGGCTGAAGTCCCGTAACATCATAAGATGCCCTGCCGACCCAAAACAGTAGCCCTCGAACAGGGCTGTGTTACATTACAGTTGATATGGCCCAGGCCTATAGGCATATAACACTACACTTCTTATGCCTTGCCCATATTGGCTAAAATAAATTTTTGGCTCATTAAGATCTTGCATCAAAATATGCCAGCCAATAGGCCTAGCCTAAAATGGCGAATGTGATTCACTCAGATATTTTATTACCATTTAGCCTAAATGCTGTCTTCCTGCTTCTGAACAGTAAATTTACTTGTAGGCCTAAATCTGCCTTTAGTGATCATTTGCCAAACAAAATCTGCAAAAAATTAGGTCATTATTCTTCCTGTTGGTGACATTGTTCGTAGTCATTGTCTCATAATGCATGACGGGAAGTGACTTCTGTTGTTGAGGAAACAAAAAATGCGGTAGACTGCTCAAGTTCACTGAGAAACTCATACGAACTATTGGAACAGTGATATAAGTATACTAAGCCACTTTATGCATACTCAAGCCTTAGCCTACACCTGCGTTGACAATGATCGTTTGCTGTACAGTAGGCTTCATTGACATGCAGCCACGCTGGATTCAGAGTGGTTAGTTGTGCGTTTTGACAAGATTTTTGCGACCTTTGACCCTAAAAAAGTCTCACACAAATATATTGTTCACTGTAAGTAATGCCAATATAACACACTGACTTCAGGGCTTGAAAATAAGCTTTTCCTCTCTGGAGCTAAAAACAGCTTCTGACAACCTTTATTTTGAAGCTTTTCTGGAGCCGTTTTACCATTGTCTGGAGCTGTTTTCAATTTTTCAAAGAAACCACTGTTCCCTGCATGTAACATCCTTTAATCATCTCCTAACATTACTTGTGCATTTAGTAAAACAAATTCAAAATATAAGAGACACGAAAATATTTAGAGTATTTCTTGGTGTAACACAAGGCAGCACTATACAGTGTGGTCATTCCATTTCAGGAAAACTTGGAAGGGGACGGGGGGTTGGGGGTTGGGTGCACTTATACGGCAGCTTTGGATTGCCCTCATTGGCACCTTGAATGTGGAGAAGGGGGGAGGCAAGAGTTCGCAAATTCTATCCCCTGGCCTATGGCTATGGACTCATCTTTGATTGAGATGGTGCAAGGTTCCAACTCCACTCTTTTGGTGTAACTGGACACTTCTGTGCAGGGAATTTTTCTGTGAATTTGAGATTGCTTGCCTCATGCACCTGGCACTATTTTTAGCTCCAGACAGACACCCACTTTTTCGTTTTTCTGGAGCAGTCGTGGCAGTCTCTGAAGTTTTTGCTCCAGAGTTCCAGTCTATTTTCGAGCCCTGGACTTACTGTAATGGCCAAATTTTTCACTAAAAATCCATCCATTCATGCATTGTATTTGTGGAAAAGCTTTTGCAGAAAGGTGTATGGGATACCAGCGGTCGCGTAGGTGAAGTTTGGTGAGAAATTTTGCTGTTTGGGGACGTGAGAGATGATGCTCTGTAGGCAGGTCGGCTAATGATCCAAAAATTAGTGTTATCCGGGCAAGAGCTGTGAAGTGTAGTGTAATGTGCCCAGGCCATGTAACGTAACACACAGCCCTTTCAAGGGCTAACCCAAAACATACTGTAACTCAAACCAAACCCAAACCACAACAAAGCCCAACACAATTAGTTTCTACCGGTACCACAGTCAAAATAGAATTTGTCAATATTTATCTTGAAGCAATATGTAAATTAACAACCCACTCATGCAGACTACTGTATTCCCCTCATTGACAACTCTAGAGAGAAGCTGAACTTTCTATTGTCAAGCGGCTTCACCAGCTTCTTGCAGTGGCTGTGAACATGGGAATTAGCACAATTGTTACGCTGTGTATGTTTAATTGAAGAGAAAACATGCGATTGAATAGAGAAACAATCAAAGAGAGAGTTGTGCAAATGTGAACTCAAAAGCATGACTATTGTGCATAATTTTGACAGTATTTAATATTACCCAGGACTTGCCATTCCAAGAAAAGTGGAGAGGCTGCTTGACTCGTGGCCAAGAGTCGTGACCCAGAAGTAAAGTTGGCTAGCCCACCCAAGCCAGTGCTACTGTACATGAAACAATAGAGCTTCAGAATTTTACTACATGAAAAATTCTTCAGTCTAGTCTGTCAAGTTGTAAAATATTTGGAACTTTGCCTTACAAATTGATGCACTGTATACTATAGTACAGTATCATTACTCTGCTGTACATTCCTCAACCTTTTTAGGAGGATAAGTTGTGTAAAGGGCCCTGATAATTAAGTCCGGTTGGTAAATACTGTAGGAACAAGAACAACCCTGCCTAAACTCTGTCCTTTTGCTATGAGGGCCCTGGCTGTCCTTGCCAGTAGTTTCCCCATTCAACATGTGTTCAGTCATGGAGGAATCATCATGAGACCCTACAGTAGGTTAGGTGCTAAGTGAAGGGTTTTAAAATGCTATCAAATCAAGTACTGTACGTAAAAAAGAACAGAAATTTGTCAGTGTAAAGTAGATCCTGTTTATTCTTTTCAGACTAAACAGACCTGGTTGCAAAGCTCTTGCACTCAGCTACACTGTACAGGACACCCACATGGCTGTACACAGGGGGCGCAGGGGCAGTTCCCCCCCCCCCCTCCCAAAATTATCAAAGCAACTTTTCAAAACGTCGAGGTGTATAAACTTTCAAGATATTACAATAAAGGTTGCTTACTTGCAACTTGAAAAACACTGAAAGTGCCATTTCTGGCAACATGGGTCATGTGTGTAGGAAGTGAGAGGGACAAAAGGGATGACCATCCCTCTTGAGTATATTTTGCTCTTATTTTTCTATTTCCCATTTTGCTTAAAACATCTTAAAAGTGCAATTTTCTCAGTGTACTTCAGGTGCACCAGTTCCAAGTCCTTGTTTAAATTCCATGTTACTTCCTGTTGGACAATTTTGATGAGATATTTCTCTTATGCCCCAGGAAGACCATGCCATCATCCATCTTCCCCTCCACCCACTTGCCCTCTACATCATCAAACCCAGTCCACTGTTTGAAGGTCAAAGCAAGGCCATAATTTAAAAAGCTGATTTTTGTGGTTTGTTTGCTGCCCCTTTAATGTCATTTGAAGAAGCTTAAATGTATCATTCTAATGCCCGCAATTATTAAGTACCCTTGAGTTTTCAAGGGCTTTGCCCCCACTGAGGCATTGCCTTTGTACCCCACCAGAGGTCCTAAGCCAGGCCTCTGCATCCCAGGCCACTGGGGGAGTTTGGGTATTTCAGCCTGAATTCCACTCCACCTGCTCGACAAAATCCCTCCTAGCCCCTACCTGATATGAGAAGCATTTTTGCACTGGTTTTTGATATGCTATGGGCCAAGTGATGGTCGCCCTCTCTTTTGAGTTTGCAAAAATTGTTTGGAGTTTATAGTAGAAACCCCAAATCGTGAGAAGTACCGCACAAAATAAAGAAAGAAGAAAGCACAAGTTAAGAAATTCAGCTTGAAGTTGTAAATTTTGTGTTTCTTCCATCATGTTCAAAATACAACTTTACAGCAGAGATAAGTTGATGCCTGATTGTTCATAACAGTTGGACAAATTTGTGAATTTACTTCTGCCTCTGCAAAGTGTGTGACTTGATTGTGATTGGACCAAATGACTTGTGACTTGACTTGTGAATATATTTGACTTGACTTGTCATGAGTTGGGACTTGACTTGTGACAGAACTAAAAGACTTGCAACTCGACTTGGACTTGCAAGAAATGATTTGTGACTTGACTTGGACTTGTAAAAATAACTTGCTACCATCTCTTAATGTACACTGTACCCCCAAGTATCTTCCCATATCAACATGCAAAATCACCCTAAGTTTACATACTGTATAATTGACAGTACACGTATACAGGTTGAAAAAACTTGTTGCAGTCCCCCTGCTGTGCAGTGAACAATAGTTCATGTTGTCCTTTGCTGACTAGCCAACATGTGGTGGAACTTGGAAGATTCCTAAATTTTCTTATCTTCAATGCATTCTACAGTAACATTTACAATTTCCAGAGCAGTGGAGGTCACATTGACAAACTTACAGTACTATTAGACAAACACTTTGTAAGATTTCCTTACAATCAAGTTGATTGGTACAGTACTCTGCTTTCAGTTGAGGGCTGGTACTTTGTCCACCGGTTCTGGGTAACAAACAGTGCCGTTACAGAAATTTCACTGTTTCACCTGACCCTACTGTATCACTGTTTATATTCTTTTCAGGTTCTCTTACATACAACTGTTGGTGATATTGATATTGAATTATGGTCCAAGGAAGCTCCAAAAGCTTGCCGTAATTTTATCCAGCTGTGCCTCGAGGGCTACTACAATGAGACCATCTTTCATCGCATCATCAGGGGATTTATGGCACAGGGAGGTGATCCGACAGGGACTGGTGAAGGAGGTGAATCCATCTATGGTGCTACATTTAAGGTTAAACTTTAGTTTCTTTTCCATTTGTACTGAGAAATTTCAGTAATACTTTTTAATCACCTTGTTTGATGTGCAATTGCTATATGTGCAGGGATGTAGCTACGGTGGGCGGCGCTGGGTGGTGACACCCAGGCACTCCAGGCAAACAGACGTCTCCCCGCCCACCACAAATCTGCCTACGGAGACCTAAAACTGGCCCTAAATTTACTCCCTAAAGTAAAATGAGGGAAATAAAAAATTAATGGCTGAAAAATGGGGTAGATGCCATGGGGTGGGGTGAGGTGCTTTCCTCAGATCAGACAATTATCCGGCACTCAAATTTGGCTAGCTACATCCCTGTATACATGTCATAACATTTACCATTTCAGGCTAAGACAGGCACTGTACTACTCTAAAAGCCCCATAAAAAACTGACAGTCTAGTTTTTTTCTTTTTTTAAACAAATGTAGCAGTTTCCCCCAACATATTTGCTGCGAGGGTTAGGAAGCATTTTTCAAAGTCTTCCCTTGTAGTAGCTCTTTAGTTGCATTCTGTACAGTACATATAACCTTGGTCAGTGAAAACATGTTGTAGATACAATCAGTCTAGATGGCTACAGTTATAATGTTTCCAAATGACAGGATGGAACACAAGTCCCCATTCAACACCTAGATGGAGAGAAATAGGTAAGACAAAACTTTTATCCTACAAAGGAAAGAAACATAAAACAGAAGTCAAACCTTCCATCCTTGTACCACAAGTCCAGTGCCTTTAAATGGATTTTTCTAAACATTTATTGTAGTACTTTGAAGATTTTTGTCATATTCTCTTCCTTTGTGTCATATGTTTAAAACAAATTGTTTGAAGTGTATTGAAGACTTTGTCCATCGGTATGAGTTCAACTGCTTATTTTGTCTTCACAGGATGAATTCCACAGCCGTCTTAAGTTCATCCGACGAGGCCTTGTTGCCATGGCAAATGCTGGTCCAAATGACAATGGCAGCCAGTTTTTCATCACTTTGGATAAATGTGAACATCTCAATGGGAAACACACCATTTTTGGAAAAGTAATCCTTAATTTCTCACAAGTTATGTAAAAATAGAATGGAATTTATGAAAAATGTTTGTAGTTTGTGCAGAATGCCAGTAACGGAGAATGCCAGTGTCATAGTATTTTCAGAACCAGCTGTTAATTCACATATGTATCTAAGACACTGGAAGTATGCGTAATGTTGATGATATCAGTAACACGATATAATTTTGTTATAGCCAGTGCTGGTGTATTTGTCTTTTCTGAAATAATCAGTGTGTTAGAGGAGATGTAAAATCTTTGTGTGCAGTTTTAGGTGCAGACTCATCAGATATTAGAGTATGCACATTGAGGCTTGGCTATTTTCATGCTGTCCAGTTTCTATAACTAGAGAAGAAGGAAGACATTATGGAGAAATTTTTTTGCATTCTCATGAGGGGTAGCACCTGAAAGTGAGGGTGGGATATTATGGTCATGTTCAGACTGGTGGGATATTATGGTCATGTTCAGACATGTTCCACCACTGTGGATAGCAACCCAGGTAAATTTAGAGACAAACAGTAAACCACCCAGTGTGCAGAACGAGCCATACAGAGTAAGTCACTGAACAAGTTCACTGTTGCAGGTGCAATGTTTTGGAATTTACATGTCAGTATTTCATATTATTTCAAACAAAATGAATTTTTTTTGCAAACAGCATAAATGTGAACAAAGTAATAGTCATGAAAGACTGTAAGACTGGTATTACCATACCATTTATTGTCTTCAAAGTCTGGCATAGGCTAGCTGCAGTTCGCAACAATTAGCAAACTATTTAACCAATTTTATGAGAATTATGAAGTCCTTAAAATGTGAAAAGCTTTTAATCATATTGCGAACTTTTTTCTTCACTCTTTGTTTTAGCTTATTTTCAGATTTTTTTTTTTTTTTTTGTGTATGAAGAATTTAGTGGAGTTAGTTGCTTTTCTTCAATGGCCAAAAGTAGTCAGATAAGTGTAAATATGAATCTGAAATGCAATTCTGCACCCTCTTGGTTTGTCATAGACTTTACTCACACTATATTCTGTATGCTTTGCCTTAGGTGACTGGCTCACACTATATTCTGTATGCTTTGCCTTAGGTGACTGGCTCACACTATGTTATGTATGCTTTGCCTTAGGTGACTGGCCAAACCATTTACAATGTTCTTAAGTTTGGTGATATTGAAGTTGATGGTGATGATCGTCCTGTTTACCCTCCAAAAATCAAGTCCACAGAGGTAGGTATTTTTTATTCTGTCACATCAGTTATCAGTTTGAATAGCTAAAATAGAGCTCTAAATCTTTTTCTTGTAAAGTATGGTAAGAGATAAGTAAATCTTTGAAGAGATGTTACACATTCACCACTCAAAGACAATTTCAAAGCTACAGATTTTGTATTCTTTGTAATATTTGATGAAGGGAACATAAGGTGAACATCTGGGTTAGAGTCTGAAGACCAAGCGCTCCATGTCAAACGAACATAATCTCTGTGATCAACAATCTTGGACATGGCTAATTAGCTGATTATTTGCATGACTTCTTCACTGGAGAAGGACACAGTGACAAATAGAGCCAGATCTGGCTGTAGTCATTGTTAAATTGTCATTGCATGTTATTAATAGCGTTACCCAAAGAAACTTGAGCAGCCAAGTGGCCAACCAAGCAAGCAAATCAATTAGCACGCGTGGAAGGAAGCAAGTTGGATCACCCGGGCTTTCTTATCAAAGCCCAGGGAAGCATGTAACATTTCCTTAACGGACTTGTACGCGATATGACATCATGTTGTGCAACTACACATCATGATACAAAACTGCACATCTAGTCATGAATCTACACATCAAGTTAATATGCAACTAGACTACCAGTAATAAGAAACTGCATACACTGAGTATTATGTTTATCCATCTCTTCTGTCTTGTTGAATGGTGTTCCCAATTGTGTATGGAAGTAGGCTGGCAATAGACCTTATGCATATGATGTCACAGAACAGAAAGTGCTCCCTCGTTTAGAGGCAAGCACATATCATTTCAAGTTACACCAACAAATGCAGACAGCTGATTTGTGAACCAGTCATATACACGTGCAAGTCTACTAATACCGCTTATGAAGTCTACATTGTGCGTGAGATGTGAATTCATCGTTTTGCCTCCAAAATGACATCACATGACATCAGTGCATAAGGTCTTTTGTTGAAATCAATACTGTAATGGTCTTCATGAAGGCAGTTTCAGAAATAATTCATGATTACCGTACATAATAAGCAATTAACAAATTTCATTGAAACAAACATGCATTTTGGAAGGTTTGTGTGGCTGAGTGGATAAAAGGCGGTGGCATTTGAATCTAGCAAGCAGGAGGTTCAGGGTCCAATCCTGGGCCAGGTCAATTTATTGGTAGGTTTTTCAGCCAAGAGCAATCTGCTGTTTTCCCATCTGAACTGGACTTTCCAAAAAACTGTACTCAATCTAAATCCTTGAGCTGGTTAGCTGTCCAAGGTGAAGAATAAGCCACAGGCTCCTCCCATATTCATGGGAGCCAGTGAGCCACCACTGGATAAAAGACCATGGCCAGCCCGACTTAAACCAGTTGGTTAGGAACTGAGCCATAAAACCTCATCTAACTCTAAATCTAACCCACATTCATGGTTGCTTAGCTGCATAAAACAACTGACCCTCGAGGCCTGAATTATTATTTTGTTTCCACTGTCAAACACTTTCCAGTTAATGAAAATGCAAATTATGTCAGGGATTTAGCAAGAATGGCAGGGAAGTCAGAGCCACTTCTGACGAAAGCTTGACTATTTCAAGACCTTCGATGGCGTACTCGTTGAAATGGCAGGGAAGTTGCAAAGGTGGGTCAGAAGTCAGCACTTTATGATCCAAGGATGTGACACACATCATTTTCAGAGTGGAAATACAGTATTTTTACTTTTGATAAGTTCTGCAAATGGACAAATGTTTAGTTTTTATTTATCACCTTAAACAAACAAATGGATTTCAATAAAATGTAAATAGACACCCCTTTTTAAGGTCATTTTTTCACTGTCCCCTCTTTTCCTATTTGCATAACTGTGAATATAGTGAAAATACTTTGTACTATTGTGTTAGTTATGTTTTAGTGGTAAGGAAGTATGGAAGTGTGTTGAATTGGTGACTCTAATCCTGCACTGAATCATCCACAGAGGAGACAAATACACATCAATTTCAAAATGACCACTTTTTACTCTGGCGATGTTGGCAATGGGCATGAAATGGATAATTTGAATTCCTTTGAAGTACTTGACAAATAGTGGATGGGTTTCAATAAAATATGAAGAAATATACATATGTGAAAGCTTGTTCTCAATGGCAACTGCTTTGTAATGTCAAGATTACTGTGTAAATACATGAATAAAAATAAAACTGACAAAAACAGTCATTGTTTGCAGATATTGCCCACTGCCCACTGTAATACAGCACAAACCATCTGTTCTATGTTTAGTGTCCCTTCTTTTTCTGAAACCTTCTGAATTATTGGCAGTTTTTAAGTCCAAGTTTATTTTTGTACTCTCCATGCAAAGGCGAGTCATGAACTTCATGTAAACAATATAACATAATTAAAATCACAACATTGTTTACCCTACAATGTACCCAGAAATTAAGTTAATGGAAGGATAGAAGTAGAGGAATCAGAAATATGTTTTTCATATAACCAACTTCTAATATATGAATTACTCTTGACTACTTATTCTAATCTTATTAATCATGCTGTTTGCCACTACTGAGTCAAATAAGGTGGGTGGGGGGGGGGGGGGTGGGGGGATATTCTGCAAGATTTGTATGAGTTGTCTGTCTAGGTAAATAATTGTAAGGAGAGATCAAACACAGAGGGAAATCACACATTTGCAAGGTAGTTCATATGTAGCAGGGAAATCTATGTTCTTTTATTTTCGAGATGGGCACTTGTTTGAGAGCTGTTCAAAGTACATCATGAAACTCAAATTTACCAATACTTTGTGCTAAAATTGTTACACTTCTCTGTACACAATGCTTTCATGGTGTGTTATTCTGCCCAATGATATATGATTTGTTCAACCCAACCACATATGCCTAAGTGGTTGGGCTCAAAGACATTTGATACACATTGTAAACAATTTTTAATTCGAGGTCTAGGTAACTTGATCCACCATGGATTTCATGGATGGATGAGCTGAGGTTATTCTGTCAAAGTGTTCTTGAAATGAACTTTGTCAGTGGTCAGAGTGGGTGATAAGAGGGATATTGATTACACCTAGCTTGGCTTGAATACTTCTTCCCCTTATTTCTAATAGGGCCTGTTATTCACCATGTTGTTTTGACACTTTCAGGAAAACATATCCCAATAGTTTCCTTGTGGCTTGTATGGTAGTAATATGCTATGAGAAATGCAGTTTATAGCACAATACAGAATTTGTAACTTCCATGATGGTTTTACATATTTTGTTTATAGAGACATATTTTTTCCTTTTTTTGTAGGTGCTATCAAATCCTTTTGATGATATTAAACCAAGAGTGACTTCTAAGAAAGAAGACACCTCTGTTGAGAAAAAGAAGAAAAGCAAGTCCAAGGCAACAAAGTAAGCTGAGAAGGGTCATCAGTAGGCAAGGTTTTATCCTTTTATCATTGGATACACCCTTCCCCACCCCCTAAACCCAACCATTTTGAAAAGAGAAAAATTTTAAAAACATTTTGAAAAGAGAAAAATTTTTGGCGAAAAGGAAGGCTGTACTATGGGCTTTGTGGAACCCCAATTGTCTGCTTTTCCTTACCTTTTTGCAATCTCCCTGTTTTTCCCTACTTTTAGCTGGAAATGTTTATGTCCCCAATTTTTTTGAATTGGGAGTAAAAATTTTCAGGGAGTATGACTTAAAATATAACACCTTGCATACAATCCTTTTATTCCAAAGGCTGTTTTCATTCAATCAAATTGCTGTTTGCAGTTTAATGTGCAAAGAAATGGTCAAAGTTGTTTAAGTGGCACATTGCTTTCACTCAGCCAATAGCAAACTGAAATCGTCAGTGTTTGATACCACTAGAAAACATTCTGACATGTTTCATTTACAGTACTTCTTTCTTGGCTGTTTTGAATGATTCTAAAAGCAGCATAATGCAGGTTTTACGCTCACACTACTTTAATATATGCCACACATACTGTACTACTGCAGCTACACTGCAACCTCATCTTCAATAATGATTAACTTGATTTACTTGGGTTGTTTGAGGATTCGTCCTCACCAGGTAGCCTATCCAGGTGTAACTTTTGTAAAAGATGCTCCTTATCAGTACCATTATTTTCTGGCCTCCTCACTTTTTTCATGAGAGACTAAAATCAGTGCTCTGCAATTGGGCTATTTGTGGCATCTTATGGGATTCAAGTCCAACCAGTGCCCTGTAAACCGTAATACATCAAAGCTAATTTAGATTGTCAACCACATTGTCAATTGGACATTCCTAGCCAAAGGCAGTTCAGGTTTTTATGCAGACCCATGTCATTTGATCAGGTAGGATGTCGTTTCTGAGGTATGAAGGCTTCAGTCAGTGTACCAGGAAGTGTAGTTTGTCTGCCCACTGTTTACAAAGTCATTGTTCATTGATGGTCAACTCTAAGAAGGATTCGCAATTTAACATATTCTGTACGTAAAACATTGTTTGTCAAGAAAGTTATCTGTCTTCAGAGAGCTTCATTATAACCTCTTTGGGCAAAAAAAAAAAAGAAGGCAAGTGAAGAGTATAACAAAGGCCTCACCTCCATGCCCTACATCAAAGGAGTGTCCAAGAGGATAACCAGAATCTTGAATCACGCAGGAGTTAAAACCTTCTATTCCCGATCTCAAAAGCTACGGGATATTCTCAGCCAGCCCAAAGACCCCTTGCCCAAAAACCACACTGCTTGTGTTTACTCAATCCCATGTAGCTGCAGAGAACAGTACACTAGTCAAACAAAACGCCCACTCAGAGTGAGATTAACTGAGCATAAGAGAGCTACAGAACAAGGTAAGGTGGAAGGTTCTGCTTTGGCTGAGCATGCTCACTGTAATAACCACACACCTCTGTGTGCAGATGCCAAAAGAATTGTTAAAGTTCAGCATTTAGGGATGCGGCTAATTAGAGAGGCTCGAGAGATTAGGGTCAATGAAAAATCCACAATTAACAGGATGGATGGGAAAGATGTCAGCCACATGTGGAACAGTCTTTTTGCACCCAATTATGGTCCTTTCTCACTTGCCTTATCCAATAAGGACAGATCAATCGGCCAGTTAGAGCATAGAATCCTAAATTCAACTGTCCAATCAGAACACAGACAAATCAGCCAATCAGAACACAGAATCCACCAATCAGGGTTGCAGCATAACTATATTGCTTCACTGCACTTACTTCCTTGCAGTCGTCGAGTGGCAGCATGGTCTATTCCAGCTGCTGTGCACCAATGTGTTTCATATGTGCATGGGTTTGAATCCCGCTCGATGAACGTGGGTGTTTCTCCGGGTACTCTGGCTTTCCTCCCACATGGCATTGGCTTGCCTTAAAATCGGTTGCCCAGCCGATGAAGTCAGTTGCGCACCGGACTGAAGCGCCTTCGGGTGGACCAGTTAACTAGCCCACTTTGCTTTTTTTTTGCTTCCTTGCATCAGTCCTGAAGAAGTCAGAGCCACTTCTGACGAAAGCTTGACTATTTCAAGACCTTAGATGGCGTACTTGTTGAAATCATCTTACTAGTATGGATTCCCGTCGTGAAAGCCTTTCTACTTATTAAGAATGTTGTCACCAAGTTGCCAGCATCCAGCAAAGAAAATTCTCTCATCCCCAAATGTTCTTCACCAAGTGTCTATCCCAAAGTTTTTGGTGTTTCCCACTTACCCCAAATGAGATTTTTGGTGTTAAAACATTATGCAGAAACTATTCTCTACATTTGTCACAAGTTTTGTGTCACAAGTGTACATTGGAATGTATGAAACATTGTGCTAGTTTTCCGGCAAGATCTGCATCTATTTTTGAAATGCATGGATTAAAAAGCCCTAGGCCTATTCAAACTACCCTTCCTATCCAACAGCCCACCCTTTAAAAGTCATCTTCTAGTCCTGTTGTTTATGCAAGGACCTTTAACATTCATTGTCTTTTCAACAATTTGTGAGGACACTTGCAATCTCCATCTTAATATCCACATTTTACAAATATCAGAGGCTTCTTGCAGCAGAGAGTCTACAATCTTGATACTGTACACTGACAATGTAGGTAAGGCATACTATAACAAAATCTTACCTGGAATCTTTGCCCCAACAACTATTCTTTAAACCCTCAGGATCTAGTAATTCAACCCCCATGTGTACCATCCGTTCAGCATGCCACACTACCAGCTGAAAGTCTGAAGTATCATCCACCATGGTGAAATTGTGAACATCATTTTATGTTGAGCTAGCCCACTGTGTCATATACATTTTACATTTGAGGACAGATAATGGCATAATTTGATATCCATAATTGGTAAAACACTTGGAGCTTCCAGTGACTTTTCCTTCTGGATACTCTCCTTCACTCCTCCAGCCACCATCTGGGGCTCATTAATAGCAGACCCCTTGAACCCATGCTGGCCAGGGTCAGTGTGGATATATGTATCATATAAAATCACTTTTTAAGGCAGAAATTTGAATGAAGTACTGAGACAAGCCACAAGGCAGCCAATGTGATATTTCTACCCCTCAATCCCCCTCAAAAATTGTGTCCTCATATTGTTTCAACCTGCTAGAGCCAGAGTAGGTATGGTACATGTAAAGAATACCTTCGCTAGCAACGAAGGGAAGTCTTAGGAAGGGTTGTAAGAGGATGAGAAAGGTATGATCTTTACTTCAACTTATTGGGCCTACATCTCATTAGGGATAAATGGGGTTAGGACCAATGGGCTGTAGAACAAAGAGATGTGATTTTGTGGGACTATGAGATTATTAATGGGTTGTCAATTTCACTGTCAGCTTTATAAGTAATGGGATCTGTTTATAATGGACA
The DNA here is from genome assembly GCA_029531755.1 of Holothuria leucospilota. Taxonomy (NCBI): domain Eukaryota; kingdom Metazoa; phylum Echinodermata; class Holothuroidea; order Aspidochirotida; family Holothuriidae; genus Holothuria; species Holothuria leucospilota. The sequence continues at coordinate 40,741,868 of CM055966.1, forward strand.
GTAGGACTGTATAAAGTCAGTCTCCAGTCAGAAACCATGTTGGAACCTAAGCTTGATTCAAAATGCAAAGTGTCAATAATAATCATGATTGGAAGGAACAAGAGAAATTGGAATAAAACTATTGATAATTGCCTAGAAACTTAAATAATTAGCAGTTGGAGGGTACAGGTACTCCATACACATTTGTTGCATCTGTATTTGGTACTTGTACAGCAGTATTAGGAAAATTAATCTGACTTGCATTTTATCATTCAAGATATTTTTAACTAGCGAGATTTTTGTAAAAGTTCACAATTTGATACACTTCCTGGAACTTCTAAGGTCACTCCTAGTTTCTGCAGTAGATGCATGCCTATATAGACCAGGCCCTGTGTGCTGTAGCCTTCAAGAAGTATGCCATGTTGTTATTGCATTGTAAGAGACTGCAGCCCCAGATTGCTCATGACTCTCTGAAATGGCCTAAAAAGAAATAGCTGACAGTTACTGCCCTGACGTGAAGGAAAGTTTATAGTTTGTTATACAGTCGCCAGCTGATAACTTGTCAGTTGAGATGTTAGTTTTCCATTTCAAATTAATCTTAAGTAGTGTGCAATGTTTCTTTAAAGAGTTTGCAGTCTTTTAACGTACGTAATTTGTGCTGGTGTGTATGATTCACCCCTAGTTTGGTTTTGGTGAAAAGAGAAACCTCTGCATTCATAATTGTATGTGCATATGTTTCTGTGTGGGTGTACACACATGTTTGTGACACTTAGCTTCTAAACAAGATATCTCATGAAAGGAAACTGACAGTTCTCATACTTGGTTCATAGGAGCCCTCTATCAAGAGGGAGAACCCTATTTTAAATTAGAATTGATGGCTCAATGCCAACCACATTTTGTCAAATTACAATAATTACTTCAAAAAATAAGTGAAACTAAGATTAACCTTTGACCAAAAGATGTTGAATGTGTCGAAAAAGGATGTGCTGTAGTTGCATTATGCCATGTGTGTTTGTAAGGAATTACCCCCATTTGAAAGTACAATGTGAAAATTGGAACTTATTCCGTCTAGTTGACATTTTATTATTGGTGGGATATTTGCAAAAATCAGCAAAATATTTCAAATTAATGTACTTAACTACCTTTCCTAACTTATTTCATCAACATACATGCTTGTATTAACTGGACAGATCATCCCACACTGAGGGGGATAAGCAAGGTGACCTGTTCCACATATTCCATAAGTCACATAGAGAAGGTACATTTGAATTTGATGAAAACTTCTGAATGCAGGTTCACTGTGTTTTCACCATACGTCGCGGACCCTATCACGTACACTATTGTTGCTTAATTCTGCATACTCCTTACCAGTACACGCAATATGCAAACGTGCTGTCATGTTACCTATAGTCTCTGTGGTAAGTAAGAGATAAACTCATAGAGGAAAACTACTGACTTTTCTATTTATTGATCCTCGTGGCAATTTGTTAACAGAACTTTTTGTTGAAGTTCAGATGACTTAAATGGAACAGGTCAATGAGGACACCCTTTCTACAGTATGTGTGCTTCAAAATCAGCACATCTTTTGCATTGACGTGCTCTATCTAGTTGTATATAATAGGATGTCTATGACATATCTTAATATGATGTCAGATGGTTTGACTGTATGAAGCTTGGAGTAAGTGGTTATGAGGAAATGTGATGATTGTGTCAGTAACTTGAGGAGTACAAGAATGGAAAGGAAATTGCATTGGTTTCCTAGAGCCCTTCACTACATCATCCAAGGACATGACACATCATTTTCAGGATGGGAAAAGTTTGCATAGACAACTGTTGCAAATGGACAAGTTTTCACTAGGAGAGCAGTACTATGTTTTTATGTTAAAGAAATTTTCAGGTGTTTTCAGAGTAAATAAGTATCTTATGATGTTATAAAATTAAAAAAAATATGTATTTTGTATGTCTTCTTTACAATCAGAAATTTTAGTCTTCTATCATTTGGAGAAGAAGCAGAAGAAGAGGAGGCAGATGCTGAAACTGCTACTGCAGACTTTAGACAGAAGAGCAAGAGTGCACATGACCTGTCACATGACCCTACCCTACTCCCAGATGTAGGGGATGGGTAAGTTATTTTACTGCTCTGCTAGATTGGAAAATATAAGTATTATCAGTCAAAAGAGAGTTTTAAAAAGATAGAAACTTAGATTGAAAGGTGTTGTAGGTGATATCAGGACTGCAGTATATCAGGTAGTGGTAATTTTAAAATTATTGGAAAATGAAAACAAGGGCAATCCCAAGAGTTGCTTACTGCATGGTCAATCCCATTCCCTTTTGTCAGTTGTGGTGACAGTTAATGCAGCAAAGTGATGTGATTGGAGGAATATTTGGCAGGAAAGAGCTTGTGATGTACTGTCTGATAATGTAGATGATGAGTCAAAGCCTTCTTAAAATGCTTTGGCTACTATTTATATTGAATGCTGTGTGCTTGCATTGAATGATCTTTGATATTCCTTTTCTTTTATAGAATAGGAACAGTTTTTGTGAATTATTAAAAATTGAAACAGATATACACACAAGGGACTCCCCACAGGGGAACAGGGGGAAATTTGCCCTCCCCCTCCCCCCTCCCCAACTCCTTGTCCTCAAACATTGCAAATCACAGTCTCCATTCATTAAATAAATAGGTATTAAGATATTATTATGGTATTGAGGATGACAGCATTCCTTTCATCTCAAAAGTGTCATACCTTTTTATTGGATCCCTGGACAACTTGTTATATGGATTAATACTGTGTGAGGCATCATGACTATAAGGTATCCCCCCCCCCCCCATTAAATTTCTTACAGCTGCTTTATTATGCAGTGTCAATTCAAAACAAATCCATAGAACTTCAGTATGTCTTAAGATGTTCAAGTTTTTACAGATACTCAAAGTCTTGTGCTTTTATTACAGAGCAAGGGATATGAGTGTGAAAGGAATTATTTAAAAGCTTTAAGGGGGATTTATCCCACAGTCAAAATGGGAGGACAAAAGTATGCTATCTCCTACTTTTCAAGGATAAAATGCCACATTTTCCCCTCACTGAAATATCAGACTTTGTGATTGAAATGTCAAATTGGTAAGCATACTTAAAAACTACCCAAAATGTAGCATCGAATTGCGTCTTATAGCAATCAAATATTCCAAAATATTTTCAAAGAGGCACAGACATGGTAATGGATGACAAAACTTGTGTAAAACAAGCAACGTACATAGTATGGTGGATGAGATAAAATTTACTTTGAAATGACTCTTCAGTAAGTAAACCCTTCAAACCATTTCTAACCAACACCAGTTCCTAGATATTTTCTTTACACCTATGTTCCTTGTCTTAATACCTCTTGAATGATACAGATACTGAGACATTCTGTCTTCATGTTACATCATGTACCTGTTGTAAACATCATGGGAGAGGTTCAGGGTAACTTTTTATGTGTTTAGCTGTTGTCCTTACACAGTACCCTGAAATGACAATTCTACCACCTCTAGCCATCCGTTATTAAGAATCCTGCATTCTGATTGGTTAAACACTGACCTGTTATTCCACAACATACGATCAGTAAACATAAACACTGATAAAAAATAAAGTTTTTCACCCATTTTTGGTGGTAGAATAGGAATAAACCACATTTGTCGGACTATTATTGTCTCATAAACCGTCTCAACTCCAAATTTGCAAAATAACAGAGTCGGCTTTGCCTCGTACGTTATTTTGCCAAATTGGGAGTCTCGATGGTTTATTCACCAATAATAGTCTGCCAAATGCGATTTATTCCTTAAATAACTTCCTTCAAAAGAACGATTTATCTGTCAAGTACCATCATGGTGGAACAGTTATTGTGGATAGCAATACATTGTGATGAAATATTAGAACAATTAGTAGGGTCCTGCCAAAGGGGGACCAGTCCCCCTTCCTTAAAGCAAGATGGGATTATAATTCCACCCCTCCCCCCTTCCCACCTCATTTACTCATTGAGAAATATTTTAGGCATCAAGTTCCATGCATTTCTCCTAACTACATTACTTGAGTAAAAACAACATTAATGTCAGTGGAACACTGTATTATGCCAGGATATTTAATTCAATATTAGTCTGATCTATGGTTTGCAGACATCATGGTTTGAAGAGTACCTTGTATGTTGCTATGTAACATAGTCTTGCCTAGTCTGGGGAGATGTTTATTTCAGGCTCTATGACACTAACATTGGGCAGTCCTAATTCTATACATATCCTACTGTACACTCTGCAGCCTCCACACACAAATGGTCAGTGTGAGAGGTACATACAGTATTACACTGTTATGGGACATATACCTGTGCGTTAGATCATGTTGTGACAAGCTCAGAAATATATGGAGGAAATGCTGGGCCTAGGGCTAAATGTAATACACTACAACAAATGTTAGTGGAATTTGTGGGCTAACTTTTTTTTCTGAATTATTGTGGCTACATTTTAGCAGGCATTACATTTGATAATGATCGGATTTGATCTAGAACAAATAGCATTGAATAAATGTAATATTTTGCAAGCTGCTTGTGATTAACATCACACTTGTGTTAACAAGCATATTGTTGAGACAAGTTTTTTTTTCATAATGACTTGTGAGCGATCAGAAAAAAAGCTTCGTAAGTTCTTAAAATTTTGGAGCTTCCGTGGTGGTCATGGGCCATTTGGATCCCCCTTGGGACTTTGCCCCTAAACCCCATAAGGGACCCCTAAGATGGGCCCCTTGACTTCACGCTGCTTGTGCAGTAGCCTTACAGTTGTGATCATTGACTTCATAAGGATAGTGGCCTTATATAACCCACACTGTCCCTTTTCCATAAGTCTGTAGTAGAAACCATTACCAGTTATTAACCAATATTTCACATATTTGGCTTACAGGTTTGACAATAGTCAGAACAGTCCTCCAAAAATAGTGGAAGAGTCACCAAGGATTGAGGAAGAGGATGGAGCAAAGAACAGAATAAAAGAAAAACTGAAGAAGGAAAAGAGCTCCAAGGTAGAACCAGACATCAAAGATGAGAAGATGTCGTCAAGAACGTGAGAGTCACAGTATTTTGAGATAATCTTTAGATTTCTACGTTTCATGTTACCTTATATACAAAACTGTACTTATAACAGCTAGCTGCCTAAAGTTATGCCAGCACTAAAGGTTGCCATCTGTCTGAAAATGGAACATTGTTTTATCAGTCAGAACTAAAATTAAGCAGTTAGTTCCTGAATAATGGATAAAGAACTAAAATGTCAAGACATTATGCTATCTTTGGTCATTTCTTGGTAAAATGATTTGATTATGATGATAGCTGTCATTGAATACTTGCTAAATCATTAAAACATGTCTCGTGCTAGGCAATTTAATCTGTCATTCATTTTGTGTAGATGCACCTCTAATTGATATTAAGTGGCCTGATCAAAGGAAATTATAGTAACTCAGGAAGAAGGTGCGATCGTTTGTATCAATGTCTCCAACCCTGTATTTCTAAGTACATGTCACTGAAAATTAGGACCTAAACATTCTGGGATAATTCTCACTATTTTTCTCCAGATGATGCCAACATCCTAAAAATGTTCCTAAAATATTTTCAGTTTTCTGTAATTTGCTTTACATCTTCTTTCCACACAAAGATACCGTATTGTCAGTATCAGATTGTCAAATTACCATCTTTCATGTGTGGTTCTGAAATCTCATTTTGAATGGTTTTGTTGCACCATAGAAATGTCCGAAAATAATGTAATAACTAAAGTCAGGTTTCTATGAAAATGGCAACTACCTTGTGAGATATAAGGATGGGAGCATACCCACAACAAAACAAGGTATGAAGATTCAAGTTGAGGCATGGGGGTTATTTGGCTCTTGATATGTCTTCCTAAAATTTGAAACTTTTCCATGTCTTGCAGATATTTTTCGCAAAGTACTAGGTAAAAGACAAAATTTAACCATAGCCTGGTGTTTAAACCCTGGGTTTGTTCTGATTTATTAACAGAGAAGAGCTGAAGAAAGAATCAGATCAGTTGATGAAAGAACTAGTGAAAGGCAAGAGAAAGCATGAGGCAGAAAAAGAGAAAGCAGAAAGTAAGCCAGTGGGTTCATTTTAAATGTTTTCATTTCCAAAAAATGCAGATACACTTCAGCAAAATGACTATTTCTGTGTGTGATTGTATTTAATCCATGATTTGAAAGGAAATGTTTTTCAACTCTAATGTGAGAATGGCAAAAACATACTAAGATAGTGTTTGTGCAGAAAATGACAATAACTGTCATATCACTATAAGTCTTTGCAACTGGTACCCACACACATGACAAGGGTATTCGCACCCCCTGACACCTTCGACAAGGACTCCTTCCACAGCTGCGCTAAGTCCTCTCTACACTTCATCAATAACATCCCCTACCACCCTGGTTAAAAGTGGAACAAGCATTAAGCAACATCTTTTTATGCCATCTGTCAGCTAGATGTGCATGCTCTCTTCACTTGCAATATGTAGTCATGCCACAGCTTCTAGCATGGAAGTGCTTCCATGCATGTAGTGTTCAAACCATACACCTTCATGCTTGACGTTCCTGCCACAAGAAGTTGAGATAATATGTTTGGAAATGTCATAACCACTTGAACATGTGCTGTTTGCACCTGCAACAAAGACAAATGGTGTAGCCAGACAAAGACTGACTTAATGCTCAACCCAGGTGTGACAAAAAATTGAATTCATGGACTTGAAAAAGATTGGACTTGAAAAAGATTTTTACACTTTCTTCTGGCTGTAGACATGCAGGGCTAAAATGATCCCACCTCCCTCAACCCATGAACATGATTTTGTGTATCAGGTGTTTTTCTTTTTCATGTTTAGCCAATTGTACATCTGAAAATTAAAACAAAATCAGAGGTCTCTAGTAGTTGGTGTAAATCTTGACCTCATGAGAACAAAAAAGCACAAAATTTATGTGGAATTATTGGCAAAGTCAATAATTGCAGTTTAGGGAGCCAAAGAGATTATCCTGTTGAATGTGCTGCAAGTTAGCTAAAAACTAGTGTTCAAATTGAAAGAACTCTGTACTTACGACCAGCTATTGAAACCACTCCTTATACTGTATCTTGCATGTATTTTTCAGAGATTGCCTATTGTTGGTGTGAGTCTTGATCTCATAAGACAGAACAAGATCAATTCTTATCTTCAAAATATATTTGAGCATTTGGATCTGTAGATGGTTAAATTTTGACAGGTCAAAGCTCTGAAGTTATCCTTAAGAAAAAAGAGATGAAGATTACTTTGCAGTTCCTCATGAAATGTACATAAGCAAGTTGAAGTCAGTCCTGGTTTATTGATTAAAGATTACATGATGAGGCAGACCTCACCAGAATTAATATGAGCCACCTGAAAGAAATTTAGTCTACACTTCAAAGGAATCCAGTTTGTAGATTATGTAGATTCTGTCAGTGGTGGAAGTAATAGACTAGTTTGAGCACTTCATGTACCAAATTCAGAAATCCTAGTTGACGAAACCCTACATGTATTCAAACTGGATCATTATATAGTGGGAGAATGGTAGGCAATGTCACTGTGTGATAATGTTCACCCTATCAGTAAACCTTGCGCATTGCTTCGTAGTAAAAATACTCCCAGGGGAATAGTCGGAGGGGAGGGGGAGGGAGGGATTGAATGTCATATTACACTGACTGTGATTCTTAGGCCCACCATAGATCAAACCATTGAACCTTCTTTTAAATAGTATGTTATTACATGCAGTGATACTTAACACCAGATTTCTTTTACATCTTTTTACCATTTGGATTTCAGAGTTAGATATTTCTGATTTCAAAGCAGAGAAGAAATTATTCCAGAAGAGGAAAAAGTTATCAAAAGGAAGCAACAGAGAAGATGAGGTAAGTCAGATCTGCCAAAAGCTTTGTGCCTGTTCTCTGGAACGTGGCTTAAATTTAGCTGTACAAAGGGCATTTTGGGGTATACCATGTTCAAGTCTAAAGTTATTCAAGGTCAGAAAGCTATTGGGGCTCATCAAGGACCCTATACCAGGATGGAGCTTGGTAAACGTGGCATCACAATATCTACCACCCTAGCCAGAAGGACATATGGCTTATTGAATTTAATTGATGTATGATAGTAAGGCGTACCTGTGTGATCATTAAGATGTGACTAGACAAGAAGTAATTTTCTTTCTTCCCACCAGGTGGTTAATAACAATGTATCTGTATACATCCTACTCCAGGGGGTGGGGAACCTCCAGCCCACAAGTAGTATTCATCCCACAAGACCATTTGATCTCGCCAGTGAGGCAGTTCATAAACACATGAAATTTAATTGATAGCAGTTTTAAACCTACCATTTACACTACTTACGATTTTCTGGATATTGTAGGGAATGTGCTTTGTAATAGTACTGTAAGTGTGGTACTATGCCCTACAATATGCACAATGCAGCATGCATGTTATGCATGTTTTTATGTATAAACCATGGAGCATAACCATTGTGCTTCTGGTAATGTTATTATGTTGCAGCTTTGCATGAAAGATTGGCTACAAGGCATTGAACAGAAGTTCTCTGTCACAACTTCCTCCAGTAGGATAGTTAGGAAAAATATTTTTGTGGGAGCTGTGTTTATTCATTTGTATTGGGTGGATAAGAGACTCCTTGCCCTCCAATGAATGGGTTGAAAATAGAAAAAATGAACATCCTTGCCCTGTAAAGTGAGAAAAAAGCAAAACACTGAGTATTCCTTCCCAAAGGCTATTTTTCTGTCCAGCTACATGTCCACTTTGCTTAGGTGCTTGTTATTTATTATTTCATACATACTGAGAAGAAGAAAGCTTGTCAAATTGAGATATATGTTTTTATGGAGAATCTTGCGCTTCCAGTGCCTTTTTGAGATGTAGTGGATGAATGCTTTATTGTAATGGCCACAAATTTGTACATACTCCAGAGCTTCTGGGGCTTTGTCTCTGGTCCCTCATTAGGGTGTTTGGGAAAAGAAAGTTTGCAGTGTAAAGTGAGACTCATTCCAAATGTACTAGACTACACTCAGATGCATAAAATGTGGTAGGTCTTATCAACCTGCCCTGGATGATTCTAGTTTAGGTTTTAAAAAATGGAAAACTTAATAGGAGAAAGCAGTGCCCCAAGTTTATTTTCAGAAATCTGCTGAATCTTACACATCTCCTCATATTTCACTCTCAAGTATTCCATTATTTTCTGTATAAAAGTATTGAATATTGAAGATAAACCAAGGAGTTATTCTGCATGAATTTAACAAATGTGTAGCAAAAGTATTGTCACATGATTGGTAGGAGCCATTCCAGAGTTGCGATGACAGGATACACCAATTCCAGTTGAGAGGACTTAATTTTCCCTTTATTAAATAAAAGTAATATTTTTTATGTTACTCTGTATGTGTAAGATAACTCTGATTTTATGTCAAAGCAAGGTTAATCTGAATGTTTTTGACGAAAGCCCCCTGTGGGCTGGGGGTTGTAGAATATGCGAAAGGTATTTCCCGCCTGTCGTAAGAGGCGACTAAAGGGAAGGACTTGCACCATATTTAAACTTTGCTTGACACTATATAACACATTTGTGTTGGTGTGTCGTTAAATTTCCTCTAACTAATTCACAAAAGCCATGTAGTCTAGAATAATGGCATAGACTTTTGATATGTTGAAGCCCTATTGCTTTCTTAAAAGTTATAGTGACAAAGCTGTTTTACCTTGGCAGTTTAAGGAAGGAGGAAATCTTCCAATAAAAGATCAGTTGAAATTACTTCAGTATAATATCTTCTCAAGATATACCTCTTCAAAGTTCTGGGGTTCAACTCCTGGCTGGGTCATACTGAAGACTTTAAAAATGGAACCTTCTGCCATTGTGCTTAGTGCTCAGCATAAGCAGTGGAGTAGGGAAAAACAAGCCAGTGAGCCACAACTGGAAAAAAGGCCACGACTGGCCCGACTTAAACCAATTGGTTAGAAACTGAGCCGTAAAACCTCATCTAACTCTAACTCTTCAAAGTTTGATGGCTTCTGAAGTAACTCGTTACCTATGCAAAAATAATGATGTAGAGTGTTGGGTAATGTTAAGGTTTCTTTTTTTAACCCTACGTAAAGTGTCTCTTAATTACTGATTAGAGAGTGGTGAGTGACATCAATATTTTTCTAGGAAACAATTGTAACTTCCATAATAAATCCCTCAGTGGATAACAATGCTACAGTTGTGCTTGAAATCAAGGTTGAAAAACAAAGGCTAACATTAGCAATACATGGTGTGTTCAACTGTCGATGTCACAAATTTGCTTATTTAGCTCATATTTGTTCATGATACAAGGGTGAAATAGAAATCACCCTGTGAATGGTCAATATTTGATGGATTTTATTGGGAATTGCAGCTATTTTCTGGATTTTAAATGCCTTTTACTTGAAATACCCAACTAATTTTCATGTCACCAGACCTTTAAAAGGAAGTTGCTTTAGTGGTACCCAACAGTAGTAACCTTTAAATTGATGTAAATTTCCCTTCAAGTACTTAGGTTGTGAGAAAATTAGATATATTATTCTAATATCATTAGGAGAATGGCAATCATAGACTCTCTCCCTCATTTTGGCCTGAGAAATTACTTGTGGTACACATTTTAGTTTTCATTGTTTATACACTGTTGCAAATTGTCATTAAAATGTTGCATGAGGAAAATAATTATTTCATTTCAATTCAATGCCTTTTAAGAAGAGCTTTAGCCAGGATTCAAAATGTGTTTTGTGTGAAATGTCTTCTCTCACACTGATACTGCAAGTGGGTCCTAATATTTGAAGAGAGATGTCAGTGTGATTCCTTCTGTGTGACTACTGTATGATATGGCTATTTTAGTGGGACAAGTTTGGTTCTTAAAGACAGACAGTCATCACCCCAAAGTATATTTTTAGTGTAGGGGTATCAAAATTCTCAGTTGGTGACTGCTCTTTGATTGACGTCAAAGTTTGAAAATTCAAAAGATGCAGAGTAGCTCACATTCCACACAATGCAGAGAGAGTGCTGAGATTACACATTATAGCCTTGTATACTTACCAGGATATGGCCTTAAACAATAAAACAGTTTTTTGTCTGCATAAGGAGGAGCTTTATACAGTTATGGGAGGAGCTACAAGTTGCATAGTTGGAAGAATTAGAACTGTCTGGGATTGTGAGAATTGCCCTTTAATATTAGTGAGTCTTGAATTCATTTTAAGCTGAAAAATGTCAGACTTAACACTCAATTTGGAAAGCTCTGCCTAGCAATTTTTTGGCCCTCTCAGAAGCCATCCTGCATAAATTTGGCAGTCTCCTTTTATACTTGGCCTGCCAAAAGTTGGCTAGATGCATTGTTAGCTAATGCCTTGCTTGTAAGGTGTAAGAGTGAAATTTGCTTAAAGTGAAAACCATCAGAACCATACATACACTCAGTCTTTGGCAAAAATGTTCCCTTCTCAAAACTTGGTGGTGAATGCTTGGTTTGTTGAAAAGAGGTTTGCAGGTATAATATGTAACTGGCAAATAAATTACTATATTGGTAATCAAGGGTGAAAAGTAACAGTGACATGTTGAGAGCTAAACTAATGAAAAAGTAGCCTCAGTTCCTGAAATTTTGAATCGAATGGATGCAACTTTGAGTCAACCAGATGCTATTTTTGTATCAAAGATTTTGTGACTTCTTGGGTATCGTCTCACAACTTTCGTAGTTTCTTTTCTTTTTTTTTTACAAACTCCCATAAAGGCTCTCCTGACAATGCTTTATAATGTTGTCAGTATTTTTTGAAAGTTTCTTGAATGTTCACCTTTTAAACAATTGAGATCTTAAATGGTCAAACTTTCAGCACCCTTGTTGTAATTGAGATAAACCTTTTGAAATTTTTAACCTGATCAAAACTCAGGTTTGTATTACAAGGCAATTTTTTTTTTTTTAATTTGTATGGTATTAGTCACAGTCTGAAAGAAGAAAGAAGTTTTTGTAAACCTAGTAATTTACATTTCCTGAAGGAGATTCCTTTAGAGTCATTAGAATTTCATTTGGTGAGATGGGTGTCCCTGAAAGATAGATTAAAACCACATAGACAGCTCTATTGACAAATGGATTAACTGAGAAGATGTTGAACTTATTAATAAAGGTGCTCCCAACTTAATTTATAACTTCCTGTTACAGTTGATAAATTAATATCAATAAGGAATGCATCCTTATATGAGATCAACCCTCAGCTATGTAAGTCTGGCAGCTAAGGCCAGTCAGGTTGAGTTAAATTGTAAAAGTTATTTCCATTTCAAAACAGACAGTGAGTAATTGCATTTTTCAAGTTGTTTTTTTTTTGGGGGGGGGGGAGGCATGTGTATTTTAGGGAAGGAAGTGGGGAAGGGGGTTTCAAATCAATATTTCAAGTGCAGAAATATTCACAGCTGATTTTGAGAGGTACTTGAGTGCAAGTGTCACAAATTTGCAACATTGATTCATTTGATCATCAGGAAGGAAATATAGCAAGTTATTGGAACAAAGTTGAAAGCAAAAAAAAAAAAATGTAGCTGAAAGTTATTTCATGGTGACTAAATTTGAACCCTCAGAAGTGGAGGAAAGTCTTCCATATTAGGAAGGGAAGACTACATGGTAAAAGCATGCTGCATTTGGAAGATACAATTTTCAAAGAAAATGTTGCTTTTTCCCATTAAACAATGCATGTTAGGAATTCTGTGGTAATACCTGGGCACATTAATGAGATATAGCTTTTGTATTTCCTTTTAATGTTGACACTGCTGTACAGATTGTTTGAAAAGTCTGTGAGATCATGAAGCTAGCTCCATGGTGAGATATAGACTGCTGTATGAAATGTCTCAGAAGTTTGTAAGTTACACAGTATTTTAAACATAGCAAAGTTTTATGCTAGACCAGTGCTGGAGGATACTCAGTCTATCCAACAGTACCATTTCACAAATAGACACAGGTTTGTCAATTGTAGAGAAATGAAAAGGACTCTGAGGCAGTGTGCCTACTTTCCATCAAATTTGATGGTACTGAAGATAATTGGAGGTATTTTAGAACCAAAAACAAAACAATCTTCCCAAAAGGGTATCTTGAATTATAGCTGTACAGATGGAGCGTCACTACGGGGTTTGGAGTACACTTTCAGGCAGGATCCTCATGAAATGCCACCACCAGAGACTATTGTGCTTCCATTCACCACAGAGTCAGATCGTCAGACTCCAGAGTAATCTTTTAGAACTGTTATAATTACAAAAAAGGACAGGATTAGCAGTCAATAATTACCCACCTGAGATGCCAAAATTAACCCCCAGGGGGTAAATACCCACTGGTAAAGAACCACTTTATTAGAAAATGTGGTACAGTATGTGAGAGAACTTCTCAGTTTTCTCATAAAACTTGTGACATGAATAATACTAATAAGTCATCACTGAATATCTGACCTAAGCCTTACTTAAAAGACATCATGTGTAATATGGAACTACCATGGCAACTGTTATGTCTGTAATGTTAAGAAGAAATCCTGCTGCACTTGTTAGTATGAGAATACTTGTTATTCAGAGAAGTTGAGGTACTTTTCATATGTGTTGTTGTAATTGTTAAGACGATTCTGTTCTGTTTATTTTCAATGCTATTTTGCAGTTACATGGCTCAGTAGTGGCTTGTTTGCTAACAATTCATAAAGGGAGGCAAAAAGCCGTTACCAACATTTTCTCAACACAATATGTGTCATGAAAGTCTCGTGAATTACACAATGTAACCCTATTTAGCTTGACTTGCATAGGAACTCATGAGGCTTCCAACCAGTTTATGATACAACCCAGTGTAATATAAAACCTAGTAGGCTCAAAGGAAAAAGAAAATATTCTTTTCAATGTCACTATCAAATGGTGATCAGATATATGATACAGCTATAGCCAATAGTACTTTTCATCAAAAATGTTCCTTCTACTCCAACATCAGCTGGTCAAATCAAGGAGGTGGTAGAACCTCCTTGGCTAAATGTTTTAGCTCCTACTTTTCAAATCTTGCATGTGAGCTCTGTCTCCATGGCAACCACCAATCACAGTGTGCAATTTCCTGTTGGTCTTGACATGAAGAAGGAAACAGGTATAAAGAGACAGTAAATATGTATTTATATTCTCTTAGGGGTTGCCTAGCAAGTGAATTTTAGAAACAAACACAATGGATTGCATCTCTCAGCAACAGATTCAGGGAGGCTTGAAGAGAAATGCAACATGCATAGAATCTTAATTGTTACGAATGATAGATTGGATTGGAAATTCAATCAAACCTTGAAAATGTCTATTATCAGCTGCATTTCATATTTGATATGTTGCAGTGGGTGGTATTGTGTGGAAAGCAGCATGCAAATTGTAAAAGAAGTAAATTGAGACACAGAGATCTTTTTACCTTAAGCTGGTAAATTAATGAGACCAGTGTCTTTTAAATGCATTAAGGGTTTGTTACCCCCCTTCCCCCTTCTCCCTTCCCCCTTTTCCCTCCCCCATCTAAGGAATTTTGTTGTCATGAAGTTTTGAAATTCACTGTTGGAAGGCATGAGATAACTTTTGCACACATGAGAGAACATAAGAGTTTTATTCACAAAGAAAGTGCTACAAAATATTTCATATACATACCATTTGACAATTTGATCAGCTTTTATTGCAAATGCCGGCATTACCAAATAAATAATTTCCTTGATAGGCAATGGATTGTAGAGAAAGCAAAAGGATATTTAAGGCCCAGTTTGCAATTTGAAATAAGATTGTGTTGGCTGCATAGGCCCTTTGATGGAGACATTTATCTAGAACTGAAATAAATTAGCATATGTGTTTTAAATTAGCATATATTTTTATGATAATGTAGGTTTTGTTAACTGAAAGGACTTGTATCAATTAGTCATGCCCCTCAAGATAATGTCTGTGTCAATATTAAGTCCCTTCAACTGTTTACTTGTGATAAAAAACTAATGCACACCACTCGGTATTGTACAATAGACTTGTCGTCTACTTTTACTTGACACCCTTCATCCCTGTAGAAAACTCTGTCTTTTGTCTGATGAAGCATGAGATGAGAAATTTTTTAACAACTTTTTGCATGTCATATTTTATTGTACCTGTCTTCAACTTTCAAAACTTTTGAAATTTGAGCAAGTTAACTTTTTTGTCTTCTGTTGTAGACACTAAAACTCCTGGCTAGGTTTCAAAACAAACTTCAGGAAGCATCCAGTAAATTTGATGATTCTGATGACAAGGAGATGAAGCAAAGAGAGGATGATGCAAGATCCAAGGAGGATGGAAAGAAGAAAGAAGATGAGGATAATAATGATGATGTTGCAGGAGATGACTGGTAAGTAGTGTTTTGTTGAATCTGGAAAGACATTGAGTCAAGATGAATTATCAGTTGATTGTAAGATGAATCATGTGGACATGCATGGTACTTTAGGTACATTTTATGAATGTAGTATTGCAGACACATAAAACCACATTCACCACGTCCAAGGAGGGGATCAGTAGCTTGGTGAAGGAATAGAAAATGCTGTACCTTTTCAACCCCTCCCCCTTTCCAAGTTTTTTGCTGACCAGATGAAAATTTTTCTGGGACTATGAATTCAAGATGACTTTACCATCACTTGACCAGTAAAGAAAGGCTTTTTCTGATATGCTTTGCTTTCAGCTTGTACCAAATGCATGAAACCCATTCATAAACAGAAAAGTATACCTACATGTGACATAACATTGTACCTATACATATATGTGCAGCTTTATCCATATAGCTATATTTACTTGTGTATAGGTGTAAGGATGGTTATGCTGTGACATGCCACCTGCTGGTGCAAGTTCATTTTTGGTAAAATATGCAATAAAAACTTTGACTGCTAGTATCTTTAGAACACTTCACAGGAAAAGATTTAAAATTACACTAGAATTCTGAGATTGAGTTCCTTTTAAACATGTAGAAAATAAATTTCTGTGTGGGGTATCCTTTTAATAGTTTGTGAAATAGACTATGCCAACTGTCACATAACTATTTATGAGACATCATGGATTTTTTTCAATGGAAGACCTCTGTCACAGAAATCCATTAAAGTCATGAAAATCCATTCATGCCACATACAATCAGGGAATAATTTAGTATTCAAATTTTGCACTGAAAACCCAATGGTTATGCACGCAAAAAAGTGCTACACATTTTTGTATTTGTGTAGCAGATTGCGATGCGATACCGGATAAATTATTCCGTACATACAATGTATGTAAATACCAGATGTTTTGTGACACTAGTGGACATCTGAACCCCTCTGTTTTTATCCTATATGAGTGGCCAGTCTTCAGAATTATCCCGCTTACTTTAGGAGTCTTACATAAAGGGGCCGTGGACCCAGGGCCAGTCCAGTCCTACATAAGTTTGCAATTCATAGCCAAGACTTTGGAAGTACCTTGGTTTTGTAAGTTACTAGATGTATATTTGAACTCATGTGAAGTGAGGTCATGCACTGCGGTCAAAGTTCTCAAATGAAGCATATTTTATGTGCACAAGCAATGAAAATGCTCACTTAGTTACTAACCAAAATGCTTGCAATACCTCAGTTTTGGATTTGATGGGTTGGGGGATATGACCAGGCATTTTGTATAAAAATATGAAGTCATATGGTCGTATATTTTTAAAGTAAATCAGGCACTACATGCCATAGACAATGGGGTACAAATCGTCTGGTGCCTGTTAAATGTAAGGCTTGGTCTTATTGTTCTTCAACTCAAGTGGTCAGTTAAGTTGCTACTCATTAGTAAAGATGGCATATTTGAAAACATGACAGGGACATGTTTTTACAGTACTTTTTGTATAAGGGTGATGTCTCTATTGTGATATCTCTTATTCACTTTCCATCACCTGGAAATGAATTCACATCATCTAGGGGTGCATTCGTTGCAGGAGATTTTTTTTGGTATGTTCTGCCTTGACCATAGTTGGCTACACTTACTGGCTCAGAATTTGTTCACTGAGGGTTGATAAGCATATTGTGTAATGTAACAACCTTTTCTCTCCATTGTAAGAAAGAATACCAGCAAAACGTAATATTTTTGAACTAAAGCAAAAATGCTCTTAATTGCTCATTTCTTCATGTAATAGTACCAAGGTGCCATTTGTGGCTCACAGTGTGAGCTCTAGAATGTCCCACAGCAATTTCAAGGAACCTAAAATTTAAATAGGATGTACACTGTGCAATTCATTTCTGGCTAACACTATTGTTAGAAAATGGAAACCAAAGAAAAAGTGGCTCTCGGCCCAAAGTACTGGAGAATGCCATGTAATAGTGTATGAAAAACAAGAAGTCTAGATGAAATCAATGAGAAGGAGGAAAGTTATTGCTATTTAGAAATTCCTCAATAGTGTTTTTACTTCTTTTATGATGGCCAACATTCAATAACAGCCAGTGTCCTATTGATGCTGTTTTTGGACTTCATTTAAGTCCACTGCCTTGAGTTCATGTGTTTTCTTCATTGGGAAATATTCAGTAGAGTTACTGCTGTCAGGTAATTTCAGAACTTCAAGACCTGGGATAAGTTACAACTCTACACTGCTGTTTCATTTATGAGGTATACCAAGGTTTAACCATTTGAAACCAAACGGCTAGTTTTCTGCCCACACAGAGAACTTAAAATAACCCGATAGGCAGGTTTTCAGGCCTTATAACCTTTGCCCATTATCAAGTGACTTTAGAAGTCATACATTCTTGTATGCTATCATAGCAAAAGGCTTGCTGTTTATGCAGAACTGGCTTCGAAACTTTCAAAAGAAAATGACAAGAAAACTGTAGTTTGCAGACACTCTTTACTGTTAATAGCAAGTGATGTGCAAGAAGATATGGGTTAGTCAGATAATGGACAAGAGGATGATCTTTACAAATGTAGAAAGAAGTAATGGAAGTTTTCAGGAATGTGGCAAAAGTATAGATAGCAGTTCTGCTAGTATTAGTGACAGACAGTATGCCTAATATTTATGCCTAGGATTATGGCCTAAAACAAACAACGATGGGGATTGTAGGACAGGTAAAAAAAAACTAGGGAAAGGTTAAGGCATTAGACTGAAATTAATTCTGATTCGAGATCACAAACTTTGCAAATAATCTAGTGTTCAGTGGGTCAAAAAGCTGTGTAACTTGAAATGATCTTCCTTTGTTCTTTGGGTAGATGGCATCACATGGTTTGTTTTTCTCTTTGTCAGGCTGGCTCACAAGCTGCACTTTGATACCAAATCAAGTCTTGTGAAGGATGCTAATGTTATCACTGCAGATACCTATGACATCTATGATCCTCGCAACCCCATGAACAAGAGGAAACGAGAATCTGGAAAGCAGAAGAGTAAAAACAAGAGATGAAGCATTTAGTGGGAGGTCTTAGTCAAATCAAATGCTATCCAGGAATAAATTGGTGGCAAGAGGATTGATATGTATCTGTCATGTCTGCCTGGAGTTGAGTGAAGATAATAAAGCATCTCTGAAGATGGTCCTCACCTGCTGTCAGATAATTTTGGAACTTCAAGGCCTTAGATTAGTTAATAACTCTACACTGTTTCATTTATCAGTTACACCAAGGTTTCATTATTTGAACCTAAATGGTTAGTTTTCTGCTCGCACAGAAAACTTAAAATAACCTGACGGCTGAGTTGTCAGGCTTCACAAACTTTGCTGGTGATCAAGTGACTTTAGAGGTCTTACATTCTTGTTTGCTATTATGGTACATTTGTGCACCCTTCATAGCCAAAGGCTATTTTTCTGCGTGTGTTGAACTCACTTCAATATTTTAGCAAATGGGAGGTCTTTGTCGAATCAAATGCTGTCCAAGAATTAATTGGTGGCAGTAGGAATGATATATATCTGTCATGTCTGGCTGGTGTTGAGTGAGGATAGTAAAGCATTTATGAAGATACTCCTCACCTGTCATTTCTGACTGACAACATTTAACATTCTCATTTGGTATCTAAAGATGGAGAGATCATGTCGTAGATTGGTGGTCTTGGAAATGGAATCATTGATGTGCCATGGAGACTCCTATAAAGCATCTGTGGATGGTACTTCATTCACATCTTTTATCTTTACTAGAGAGTTACGTGATGGAAGAGATAACCAGTGATGATGGACACCTGAAACGGGTAATACTTTAGGTTGATATGTTGTTGTAACTGCCAACCTAGCGATTGACTTTCAATATTTCAGCTGTCTGTGAGAGATAAGGCATAGCCCAGTCTACAAACAAGTTGTGGTTTCAGTTTGGGTTGGATCTCACAGAGTGTGAAAGTTGGTATATGAAAGGCAAATGCAGTCAACTTAATATAGCAACCACTTATATGCTGGTACAAGAGTGGTTCTTTTTAATCATGGTTAGGTTAGGTGACTGCTTTTGTCCTTAAAAAATAAGGGTTTGTCATGGTTGCCATTATGATTCTTATTGTCTGTGTGGTCTGCTTACACAAGGGGCATATGAGGACCAGAGAAAACATGAATGAGCAGAAGTAGGAGTAATGTTAGTCTGATCTGAATCATGTCCAGACTGAAGATCAACATCAAGTATGGTTTACATCCCACATATGCAATTGTCCTGAGTGCTAGAGATAGTAGGATGTACAATGGAAATACAAGACTACTTGATTCCAAGTGTTTACACCATGAAACAGGGCTGTCATAAAGTCACTTAAAGAGTGGCAGCAATTAATCAGCACACAAATCATGCTGAAGCAATGGGAAATTCCCCCCTGTAATATCCAAAATAACCCCAGATGAGGGCAGATGTAATGAAAATCACCCTCCTCTCCTTTGTAATAATGTCCAACAATAAAAAAAGATAAAAATATCCCATGTGGAGCCCCATATAGTCTCTGTAAACTTTTTAGGGCTTTTTGTTCCAAAACATTTAAAAAGAGCCCTTATGAGAGATAAATAGAATTTGTACCCAGATACCCATTACTGCTGAATGGATGGCCAGAATAAAGTGCAAAAAGTCATTATAAAAGCAATCTGATGTGTTTTAAGCCTAAATGAAATAGCCAGTGTTACCATGTTATTATGTCAAGGATCTTCTGTTTCTCCTTTTCTTGAAAAATAACTGGGATGTCCATGGCTGCCATAATTCCCCTGCTGTGACAGTCATGCTGTGGGTTGTGATTGCCCTTACATGGACTGATCCTCCTCTGAAGTGAGCTCCTTCTTGCCATATGTGACTCCTTTGTACAGAAATGTACAAACTAGCAAGTTGATTTAAGTTGCCTGGTCAGACTCATATTCCTTTTGCATACTCAAATTTGTGCACATCATAGGTTAATCAAGGCAAAAGTTGCAAAGTCCTCTTAAAAATTTGTTACTCTCTGGTGTTTGATAGTTTAATGAACAAAGTTTAGAATCTGATTTAAATAATTAATCCACCAAGTTACTGTTACTTTTTAAGACCTTCATTTGTAGAGCCTTTTTAAAGGAAGAGTTTGATCATAGAATAAATTTTCATATGTGAAAGAGGAACTAAATCTCAGCAATTTGGTGAAACTTATTTTCTATTCGGACATGTAGTTCTTGAGATATCATTAAATAAAGTTACTACATTTGTGACCTAAAGTGAGCTTGAGGCAAGCAGGTGTAATATTACCTCCTCACATTGATGAGCAATGCTTTGTTTCCTTTGTTTTTTTTTCAGTCTGTTGTGTTGAACTTGAAGTTAATAGGGACAGGAGCCCCCCATGGGGAATTCAAGTTTGTAAATTTCCCATGTTTCTCATGCATTTACATTCTGATAACATGGGACTATGGAGGAGAAAGTTGATTGTAAAGTTTATAGAAAAACAAAAGAGTGTTCATTAATGTGAGGCTATGATGTCATATGTGCTTGCTTCAAGTTCACTTTGGGTTGAAAATGTGACAACTTAAACTGCTAATATCTTGAGAACCACACATTGGATTTCAATGTAAATTTCACCAGAAGGTGTAAGTACCCCTCTAACATATCAAACCTTGATTTGAGCCTAGACCATCTTTTAATTCTAAAAAGAGAATTGAATATGATGTAATATAAAGCATCTTCTTTCATAACTTCTACTCATACTGTATACCAAGTGTAAGTATCCTTTAGGTACTAATGTATAAACCAGGCAACAATACTGTACCATGAGCTCAGCAATCACTTAAAGGCAGTACGCAGACGCCCTAAAATTTGCTGTGAAAAATCAGCAGATTCTTGCAAATCTCTTATTGCATTACAAGCACCTCTGAAGACATTTTAGACATAACTATTTCAAACAATAGGTAAAGCAAGGAGAAATTCTCTCTGAGTTTCACAATTCACTAACAAAACATTGTCACCTAATCAAAATAGGCCATTCATGAACTAGAGTGGCGGGGCACACTAACTCTGATTGGGGTGACTGCCTACTGCCTTGAAGTGAATTTGTAACAAAGAAAATGATGCCACACCCTTTAAACTGTAAATGACCATGTAAGAATGATAGAGAATTCAATATTAGGTAGCTTGGTAACTGTATTTCCAAAAATGAGGTTCTCACAGACAGAAATTTTCTTCTTAGCAGCTCATGAATAACTTGTTGGCCTAATTAAAGTCCAACCCTCGAATATTGCAACCTTCGTAGCTCTTGTAGAGTATAATATTTTGAGGAAGTCAAACTTTTGCCAGAGTATGTAGGTGAGACAGAATTTTTTAGTTACAATAAAAGGTATTTTCTCACCGTGCCATTTTAATGAAATGTAAACACAGTGTGGGCCATGTCATTTCCGGTTTAGTCATTATTGGTACTCTTGAATGCAATAATTGGTGGACTTCCTTGCAGTCTACCATCTCCCTCACAATCTAATGTCAAGACTGTTGTGGTAAAACTTAAAAAGTATCTCACCACCATACCATTTCCCGCTCAACCATTTTAAAGCATTTTGTTTATCGGAAATTTATGATATGAATATGTGAAATTCCAGTGTTTGTCATTGATATGCCCTGCAAGTTTTGGTTGTCGTGGAAGTTTGCTGCTGAATTAGGATTGTTAACTGAACCAGGTTGTATTCGGATGAAGAGAATGGTGTGCCTTTACCACTGTACTTTGCAAGTTTACTCTTTGATGTGGCATAGGTACAGCATTCAATTGCATAATGAAACATCTTATCCTGCAGTAATAATTTCTTAACCTCCAAATAATTCCTGGATGATGCTCATGTTTACCTGAGTAGAATAAAACTTGAGTGAGGAAAAATCCTTGTACAGTGCAGGAAGAGGTGGTGGGTAGGATGATTGGTTAAATTTCTAAGATTTACCTCGGATTACTAGACCAACTTACCTTGCCACACACAACATACAGGGAAAGATGGGTTAGATTTGAAATAGGTGGTGTCACACAAGGGGGACGGCTTGTGTTGGACATGGGGAGGAGGTGGGTCGGAAACCTTAAAATGATCCCTATCTGTGTAAATATACGTATATATAATATATATATATATATATATATATATATATATATATATATATATATATATATATATATATATATATTATATATATATATATATATATATATATATATATTATATATATATATATATAATATATATACGGAAGTGAATCTATTTCAAATCTACGGTATCGTCTTTCTTACTAAGGCAAAGGTTGCCAATGTTAGACGCATATTCCACAGGTTTAAAAAATTATGCGACTTTGTCCGCTTCCCACCATTCTTCAGTTTATATATATATATATGTATACATATATACGTAAACCTACGTACGTACGTATGTACGTACACATAGACCTATACTTATACGTACACGTATATGAAAATGTAAATGTATATGTTCATGAAATGAATTTGCTATATAGTGAAGCCGAAGAAGCACAAATCTTCCTTTATCCTTGTCGCAAGTAGCATTGGGTGTAAGTTCAGAAATCAGGAACAGCCAAACTTTTACCATCCAGTTTTATATCCAACTTGATTTGAGCAGGGAGCTGTCTCGCACATCTCCCTGATTTGGGAGCTGTCTCTCACATCTCCCTGATTTGAGTGGTTACCAGAGAGGATAAAAGCAATAACAAGAAGGTTCCAGACAATGGCACGAAACGGCTGCACGTGCGCGCGGAGCGCGTAGAAAAATATGCATGTTGAAGAAAATTTATATATCGTACGTAAAAACAACTGTTGTGCGAGATTACGAAATTCGAAGTAGTATACACCCATGGTGTGATCCACTAGGCTTTGTCCTGCTAGAGTGAAGACTCCAGAAGCCGGTATTTACAAGGTTGTCGACAACCAAATGAAGTTTAGTAGTGCAACGTACAAGCAAAGTAGTTCTACCTTTCTGGAAAAAATCAGGCTAAAAGCTGGCCACTACTGTAGAGAACAAAGTGTGTTGAATGTAGAGAATTCATGAAAATAGGGTTCCATGGACCTTTAAAGTTAACTTTCGGAACATTAATTCCTTGCGTTTTCCCAACATTGCTCTTAGGGGCGCACTGAGTGCGCTGAAAATACACTATCAAAGTTGGCCAGATCCATCAGTCAATTTGGGGAAGGGGTTATGAAGATGGACGACAAATTTAAGTCTCCCTTGGCGATCTTACTGTCACGGTGGATTTGCTGTCATTCAGTTTAGTGTAGCAATAAAAGGGATTGAAAACACAGGAATGCAAAAAAATTTTAATATCACAATATCCACGCAATACTCGATATAGTATGACGCTATGTTTTATGAAACATTCATCTTATAAGGTTCCATTAAACGTTGAAAACAATCTTATCAATAGGGGCACGAACAGAAATCTTTTAAAATATTTTTTTAACTAGGTTAGGCTAAAAATGAGACGAGGTGTTTTATTTTTAACAAATGTGGTAAATGTTGAATCATATTTAGTCAAGTTTTGGACAAGATTACGGTTCGCGTTCTTATGGATCAAATTTGTTTTAGAGCGCTGGGGCAACTCCCATGGTTGCATAGGGACATCCAGTGCGTTAATTTGAATTCCTTGAATATGGAGTTGAATATAACGTTTGTCTGTGTGTGTCTAAGAGTCTCAGGAATCACCAGACATGTATGTTGCAATAAATGCGCGCGAAGCGCGCCAGAAATTGCCTTTCGTGGTCAATAGAGCTACATACTACGGTCGTTGACAAAAACAGTGAGAGGGGACGAGAGGCATTCCGCCCCCCTCAACCAAAATACTAGGGATCATGTCTTATGGGCCTACATGCAAATGTTAGCAAATATTGCGAGTTTTGCCAAAACGCTAAAGGTACTCCGTCCTCCCAGACCAAATTCTTGGAGGGATCTGTCTCATATAACACCAATTTTAGCAAAGATTACTCCAGTTGACTATCTCCCGGAACATTGAACAAAGGTATTACTTTCCAAACCAAGTTATAAAGGAAATGTATGTATGTGTCTATACGACTGTCTTACTGGTCACCGAATATGCACCCTGCATGGTGCGCGCGCGAAGCGCGACGAAAAAAAACATTTTCATTACTTTAAAGTCATCGAAAAGTCTAATGTTAACATAAATGTCGGCAATTATTACGATATTTGCCAAAACATCATAAATATTTCGTCCTGCGCAACCACATCATTAGAGGGGACTATGTCTTACACTCACAATTTAAGCAAATATTATGGTCGTTGACCAAACATTGGGGGACATGGTCCCCCGCGATCGCCGCCCATGGGTACTGTCACATGATTTTTAATGGGAAAGAAGCGAGCTTGTAATAGGTATTCCAATAGTTCTGAATCAGCATAATTCAACAGAAAGAGCATTTCCTATGATTTACAAACCAAATAGAATGAAACATACGGTTGACTTTAGTACACTTTATACCTACAGAAATCGCTGATAGCCTACTATGATGGTAATAAGGGGAAATGATAATTTGCAGTGCCGCCTCTCCTCATCCGGCTCGTTTAGAGCAGTGTCCCCCTTCTCCCCCCCCCAACTCCCTCACCCATTGAAAAAAGCTTCCTAGATGACTTTTGCTCTTTCTGTGACCGTAGAAGCTGCGTCCGTTCTCCGACTAACAGTTAATGTTGAAGCTTTGTGCTAAATTGATTTAACAGACGTGTGAGCTTTGTAACATATATGTAACGTGTATGTACAAGTCTACGATTTCCGGTAAAATACAATCGACTGCAAGTGTAAGCCTCGCTCCAAATTCGTTGTTATTTTTATGATCTCTAGATCAGTTTTGAAATGGAAGAGGCTATTTCCTCGAATTTGTTAAAAACAAATGTAAAGGGATGTACTGAAACATGATACTCTGTATCAAAAGGTCAAAGGTCACCTACTTCTTGCCTTCTTACGTGATCTTCGACAGTTATGCAGGATAATGTACTTCACAAATACAAATGATGTAGAATTTTAGGTGCAACATGAAGGGCCTAAAAAGAATCCAACGTAGACACCCTATGGCAGTGCCGTAGCCAGATTAAATTTCTTTCATTTTTAGGGGGTGGAAGTGGGCAACTATTACAGGACTAGGTTAGGTCTGTATAAACGGTTGGGGGAGGGAGAGGCAAAGACAATTGCAGGTATCAAAACTGTTGTATGAATGGTTCGCCAAATATGTTCGCCCTACAATAAATTAAATAAGACCAGTGCTACTATAGGATTTTCTTTCACTGCGACGCCGATGCTTGAGAAACGTACTTGCCTATGAACAGGGAGTTGGAACTCCCTGCTATGAATCTGTGATGTTGAGCGTTGCACACCTTACTTGCTAACACCGCGCAGATCATCTTTAGTCCATACGAAACTTTATGTCCGCGGGTCTTCACTCAACTTTCCCTCCAGTATCCCACAGGCATTTGACGGGAACTTTGTTTACATAGAAGGGTGGAACTAGGGCGGTAGCAAGCGAGAACGGCAACCCAGGTTAATTTGCTGCTTGCTAATAGGCTGATATTTGACCTAAATCCACCGGGGGCAGGACAACTCCCCGGTGTTAGGTCAATTATATGGGGGGGGGGGGGCACTAGTACTGAATTCTTATCGGATGACCCAGGCTGTACATCAGTGCAACAGACTTTTGTCTTCAACCGACATAGGTTCAACATATAAACACAGGTACCCCGATGTTAGTTTCGTAAATCAATAATTTTCCAAAGTGTAGCTGTTCCTTTTTTTTCGCTCGCGCCTGCCAATATACAAGGTATCATTAGAATAAATGACAGAAAAAATGTAAACAACTCTGGACATTACTGCCTCGCCGTCGTACAGTTCAAGTATGTAGTAACTTTTTTTAAGATTTCATTTGAATTTTTAACAATCCATATATTTAGGTACAACTCGCGTCCTCCTGTGAATGGTCCTCTCATATTTTCGAGCAGGCATGCACGCAAGCCCGTAGCCAAGGGGGCGAAACCCCCCGCTTGAAAAATGTTCGCCCCCTAAAAGATCAAAATTTACCATTGCCTCCCCTGAAAAATATTTTGCCCACTGGAAGCTTTTTCGCGCCCTGCAGTGTCTTGTCTGCATACAAGAAACTGCAACATTGTAATTAGGGGGTAGTCTAAGAGTTGTGGACCCCCTACTTATTGTTTCCAACCAGCCCGAGAGCGTAAACTTGCACAGTGTTCAGGGTAAAACGTTCCTATTGCAGTTTGGAATATTACATCTTGACATTCTTAGTGTTTCCATCCGTTAGACAAATATCTCTCTTATTTTAGTTATCTATTTTTTATCTTTTTATTTTTATTTATTCTTCTCTTATTTTCTGAATGAAGAGAATTAAGTTACGGTACGATACTGTGCATGTATGGTAATATGACGATATGCACCAAATGAATACTTTTTGCAATAGTATGTGTAATATTTTGTTCAAAGACGTTTTTCGCAATACTACAGTACCTTGTAACGAACTACACCCTCATCAAATCCACCAGTTCTGGTGACGTCATTGGTGGTGTACCCACTGAACGATATGCTATATAGGAAGGACCATTCCACAATGTTTTGAAGCCATCATTGAGGGTCGCGTGATGTAGGTTAGCTTACTCAAGTCGATTCCACCGCCGTAGAAATGCGTACCTAGAATTGAAAACACTGAGGCATTGATGTATGCTAACGCACAGTAGCTGGCCTTAGCGTCTTTTCGACTTCTTGCATGCTAATTTGCGCGCTTTCACCCATAGGCGTACGGGAAGAATTGACAGGGAGGGTGGAAGGTGTTTGCCCTGAAACTTTTGCAAATTGCCCTGATTTTCCCCTTTTACCACGATAGCACTCAGGACGGGTATGGATGAGTCCCCCCCCCCCCACAAACTACAAAGAAAGATATTATTTCGGGAGATATTATTTCGTTGTGCAACTACTGAGCATTTTGCCCTGTTGGCAAATCCCGCTGCCCGCCGCACTGCCCACTGCACTGCGACCGTGCCCTGAAAATACAACTGTCAGTGCCCTGAAATAAGCATTTTCCCTGCTCTGGGAGGGCTGCAGCCCCCAGACCCCCCGACTCGTACGCCTTTGCTATCACGCGTTAGCAAGCACGCCATTGCGCCGTTATAAAGTTGTCTCAGCAACTTCATGAAAAGGCCTACATCACAATAGCCAATGGGCGTTCGGAAGGGGGGAAGGAGGACACTTGCACCTGGAAAATCAAAAACTTGAAAAAACGAGAAAAAAAAAAAGAAAAAAAGACGAAGAAAATATAACATCAGCATTTCTTAGCAGTTCACTCAGTGTGGATTTCTACTCTCAAAACAGGAATTGAATACAAATATCAACACTCAGGCCCCAGCAGCCCCCCCCCCCCTACAGCATATTTTTGGTATTTTTTAAAGTTTATATGATATTGCTAGTGTTTTCCCTTTTTATATGCAGTAAATACGGTAGGCCTTGGAAGTGTCATTTCCAGCGATCTGGAAAGCATTTTGGGCAAAATTTTTTTTGTGCTCCGCGCCAACTCATGGTGGCGCGGAGCACTGAGAGTCTGTCTATGGGCTTCGCCCCCTTGACAAATTCCTGGCTACGCCTTTGTCAACACTGTGTGAAGTAGCATCTAAACTCTTTTCTGGGAATAAAATATTTCCCATGAAAAAAGTTTGGCCCCCCCAAAAAAATTTGCCCCCCCCCCTTGAATTTTTTTCTGCGGACGTCCATGCAACAGCCGTATAACATACAAAACACCAAAGGCTTACCGTGTAGGAGGGTTTGAAGCACATCGTTAGCCAAATGCAAGCGTGCATGTGCGCGCGTGTGTTAGCTTCCCTACCTGTTTTTTTTTTATTATTATTTTATTTTTGTGTCAAAAGGACGCGTTCGACGCGGTGTACAGAACATCTGTGCACATGTATGGCAGTATGGACAGTCAGTAACAAGCGCGCCTACTCTGTCTACTGTTCAGTGACGGTGCTATCGCGAACGTTACACAGTCATTGCGTCTCGACGCACCATTCGAAATGCGGGTCACACGCGCTGTCCTTCGAATAGGCAATACCACTCCTAAAGCAGTGTTCTCCACTAGCTGTTTTGTCTGGGGGCTCCGCCCGTACAAATTCTTCAACACTACTTTAGCGCCCGGACAAAACTTTGCCGCCCGCACAGAAAATTGAACCGCCCGGTCAAGAAGTTGTCTGTACTCTCAATCACAAACACCATAACTTAGTCGTTTAACTGCCTTTTATATTTGATTTCAAATACTCATAACAAGCAATGTATAATAAAACATCGGAGATGCAAACCCAGCTCACTTGCGCCTGAGCTCTTATATCGTTCAATATGCAAT
Organism: Holothuria leucospilota; assembly: GCA_029531755.1. Classification (NCBI taxonomy): domain Eukaryota; kingdom Metazoa; phylum Echinodermata; class Holothuroidea; order Aspidochirotida; family Holothuriidae; genus Holothuria; species Holothuria leucospilota. The sequence goes on from CM055966.1 coordinate 40,770,643, forward strand.
TAGGCTACTGCATTTCTTTCATATGTTTCCACAGTAGAAATTCGTTATCATCAAACTCATACACTAAACGAAACCATTCAATTGAACTGTCCCCTAGGTTTTCCGATTTTCACCCGAAATTTCCATTAAAGTGAACTACTTCATTCTTGAATACTTCCAAGTGGAAACTGGAGCTTCAGATCTGCACGTCAAATATATTTAGAAATTGCAATTTGCAAAAAAATGACCTCAAAATGCCCAGATTTGAAGTCATAGGGAAGGCTAAGAACAAGGTCGTAGATTGCACCATTTGCGATCTAAGCCCTCCTAAATTGTCAAAATTTTCCCAAAGGGGACGGGATGTCCCCCTCTCCTTAGACTCCTCCCCCAGGACGGCGATCACAAGAGCCCCCCGGACAGAAAACAGACCAGTGGAGAACCCTGTTAAAGTCAAGAAAAGTTTAAAAAAAATCTTTTGATCACACAGTCATAGTGTAAAAATTCCCCACTCAGTTAATTACAACAAAAACACTAGAGACGTAATGAGTATAGTAACAAAGGATTGCTTTAGCGTGTATATCAATGATTCTGCGTTACATTACTTTCACTTCTAGATACGCGTTTCTAGGGCAGTGGAATCGACTTGAGTAAGCTTACCTACATCACGTGACCCCCAAGTCGGCTTCAGTTTCTAGGCATATTCCGCGTTGACGTGCGTCCTTCAGTTATATAGCTTAGTGGGTGTACCGGAAAGTGACTCATTTGATCACTGTGTCAGTGTAGCGCCCGTATTACGTCATGTGGCTAGGATTGGTAACCAGCAAGACCAAGTTCTCTGAGGTTATGGCTTGTGTTCGCTGCAATGAATTGTCAACTTTGATTATACAAACTTGTAAGGGAGCCACAGGGACGGGATTTGTATGTCTGAAAGTGGGGTGTGTCCCAAACACTGGCGAATAAAGCGAAGGCGCCGCAGAAGCATGAGCTTCAACAGGTGGGGGCGGGGGCATGCCCCCACTTTTGAAAGTGGGGGCTATATCGTTTTCCCCTCCCCCAAATTTTTCAGAATCTAACGATAGCAGTAGGCACATGTTCGAGTCCATAGCTTACAATAGCTCAGCCAATTAAACTTGAAAATGGTCGTCATTTAATGTCAATCATCATTGAATGGATTAAAGTAGTTGGAATACATCAGATTACCCTACATCACAGATCACCTGAAATCCAAAGTTTTGCAGGGCCCTTAAACGGGCCCGAATCTCACGCTGCCTAGGCTTTGCGATACGCAATTGAATTCTTTCTGGTAAAGGTTACGGTATGTCAAGTTTCCCACTTTTGAGAAGCTGTTGAAGCTTTCTGCAGGAGTAAGAGGTGCTCCATTGCAGGACTCGGCGGAATATGATCAGGTATTTCATTACGATCGCGTTTTCTTTTGTCCTGTCAGGAACAGTGAGGTTGTGAAACTTTTGTCCAGGCAAGACATTTACTGACACTACTTTCTCCAAGACATAATATTGCCTACCCTAAAAAGTCAACTGGCCCACCGGACCTGCTTCTTAGAATTCTTACTGGCCCGGCGCAAAACTCACTGGCCTCCAGGCCACAGACTTTTCAACCCTGACCAGGGTATGCCCTAGGGCCGGGTATAGGTCCTTGGGAAATGGCTCCTCGGGTCACAAGGCTTAGAATCCCCGGGAGGCTGTAGACTCAAGTATTTTGCTGGCCGACTTTACTTGAGTTTCCACTTAATAATTATTGTAGCCAGAACTAAATTTAATACTGAGATTTCTTTTTCTCTATTTAAGTTTACGTAAATCTTCCCCAGCCATTTCCCACCGCAGATGGTCCGTGGGCCGCCGTTTGAGAACCTATAGGCTCTAGTGTGAACATCAGAATGTAACTATCTTCAAATTGCGTCAGATACACACTGAACCAAGGCTCGGTACCACAAAACAGTGCACAATATGCCCTCTTTTTCATAAAAAAGCCCTTTTCGAATTACCAGCCATTTGATTTGATATATGGGGCTTGTTGGTGGGAAGAATGGATGATAGTAGAACTTACATGGGGTTGTTGAGCAATAAACCCACCCGCCCATGGTGACCCATATGTAGTAACAGAAAGACAACAATACGCGATGAGTGCTCTCGGAGAGCGCCGAAAGACTTGTCTAGAACGTTTTCAAAATATGACTTACTTCATTTTGCATTGCAACTATTTAGGCCTATTTGTGTACTAAACTTCCCCTATTTTCTCGTCTCCCCTTTCCTTTCCCTTATTTTTCCTTATTTTTTATTACTCTTTCGCAGTTTAAAGAAAATGTTGGGACAGGTAGCACCCCCCGTAATAGTGCCCCTGGGAGAGACTAAATATTGATAGACTGGTAATTTCTACGTACGCCTAGTGTCTTAAACGGTCCTCCTAGCAGCTCTAATAATTCTCAGAAATTAAAATCTGTCCTGATACCATTATCATACATGCTACCGCCTTTTGGGATAACCAGATAAACACGTTTCCGTGTATCTTGTTATCAAGGCGCTCACCGAATCACACAAAACGCCACGACAATAGGACTCTGACACGATCACCGCTCCAGTAGGGGTGTTCACACCTTGTCACAGTATTGGCCGGAAATATTGTTAACATGTCTGTATGTTTCTCCTGGCCGCGTATGGATAAACAATTAATTCTTAAAGTGTTAAGATCCGTTACAGGAGACTATAAGCTATAACTACAGAAGGCGTGTATGAACAGGTCAAGATCGCCTTGAAGGACTTGCCTTCCACATAGAATTCGGAAATCGGGATATTAGGTCGTTTTAAATTTTGAAGATCAAAAAAGATAAATGCATTTAACACCTTAGTACTATAAATGAAAATGTGTCGATATTTATTTTGCCCCAGTCAATGATGTAAAAAAAGGATTTGCCCAAACAATGATTCATCTCTCTGGCAATAAAACTGTTCCAAGTCAAAAACCCTCTGCGTCCGTCGAATCCGGTCAGTATCTAATTTTTGGAATAATGGTCTAACAAATCTAAGTGATCAGCTTACCTCGAGCTTTATTTTCGTTCTTGTACCCAAATGCGGCATTTTGTGTTGGACTTTGCCTAATGTATACGTAAACGCATAAGGACTCTCCGACATTCACTTATACCTGTATGTATTAGTACACATCTATATTTATAACTGTATGTGCGCAAAGCTCGACCTCCCCCCCCCCCTCCCCCGAAAAATAAATTTTCGTGATCATATAAAGTGATGGCGAAATAATAATCTCGAGGCGTACTCATTCAGCAAATTGTTACGTACTTTGACTCAGTAAGTCAAAGATTACAAACGAGTTTTCCTTCGCGTATATACAGTCCTATAGGTTGAAAGTTCCATCGGCTAAATAGGCAGATGAGAAGACATTTCACAAGGTTTTGTCCTGAAATCAACCATTTATAGTCCCAGATCCAGCCTCATGCGCCTAAAATGGCCCATTCACATTTTCTTGTGGGTGGTATTTAAAAGATAGTCTTACATAAGTTTACAAAATGAAGAAAGTACAATTTTCAATCATATTAGAATGTACAAAATGCAGTTTACTATACATGTTACGTTCAGTTTTTGAAACAATTCGAGTGTTATGCAAAAAAGTTCTATCACGAAACATTTCTTATATGTGATAAATGCAGGCGTGGTTCTAGACCGAGATTTTTTGGGGGGAGGGGGGCTTAGGGGGGCTTGAAACGGAAGAATAAAATTTTCTGTCATTATCAATACCGACATTGGGGAATGATGCTAAGGAGGACTCCATCAGTGGCGTACCCAGGATTTCTCTCAAGGGGAGGAGGGGGGCATGCAGTATGTTGTGTGATCGCCGGCCTGGGGAAGGGTCTAAGGGGAGGGGGTGTCCCTCCCCTTTGAAAATTTTTGAAAAATTAGATGTACTTACATGCAATTTGGTGCCACATACGCTACATTTTGAAGAAGAATTTGTGTTAAAAAAATTTACGTATTTTAGGAACTAAAAGGCATCAGGCATCAGGGAGGGGGCATGGCCCCCTGCGTACGCCACTGATAGTAATAATCGTAGGCATATGGGACTCTTACAGTTTGGGGTCCAGAAAATTTTTTACCCGAACTTCTCAAAAAGCTGCCAGAAATCCGTTGCAGTTCAGGTGCATGAAATAGACCACCAAACCACTACAGGCGCGCGAAGCGCGCGAAAATTTTTGCACATTTTTCGGGCATTCGATCAAAAATTCGGGAACTCAGTAGAAAATTAGGGCAATCTTTTCACTTTTACTTCATATCTGCCGGAATTTCAATTTGATTAAGGTATCAAATGTTGTTCATGCCTGGTCTACTGTTACAAAGGCATACTGAACTGGATTTGAGCAATCACTGGATTTGAGACCGACTTTTTGGCGCTCAGAGACCGACTTTTGATTTTCACGCCCCCCCCCCCACACACACACACACCCGTATTTACGTCCCTGGGACTGGCGTCGAACGTAAGAATGCAGCTGGGTAAGCTAGTAGGCACCCGCACTGTGCCTACGGTCGTAATACAGTACTAAGGCGAAGCGTGGCTGTCGTACTACATGCAGTCAAAACAACGGTGTACGTACGTGGACGTGGATACAAGAAACGTGATCACATGCCTATCTTGCATGACACATTTGAGAAACTAAATCCACTTGACTAAGATGTGCACAAATGTATTGGACAATTTTGTTTTTCTCAATACACGCAAATATAGCATGAAGATAACACACAACCTCGGAATTTTTTTGGGGGGGGGGGCTTGAGTCCCCAAAGCCCCCCCCCCCCCGTAAAACCGCGCCTGGATAAATGGGGAAATTATTAAAGGGTCGTTACACGCATTTTGTCTGAAAATCTTTACAGATATAAAACTTTACAAATCAATTGAAAAAATTATACGTTCTCATTCTGATGGGTTTGAAGGAACTTCAATACCTCCAAATCCAGTTAGGCCCTATCAGGGAGTTGGCCTCACAAGTTGACCACTCCCTGGTCCAATTCACAACCGATCGTGCGACCAATTTAAACTTGAGACTCGACTCAACCGTGCAGCTCATTTTTGATGTGCAATTGCATTTTAGGGAAACTTGCGTTGGCCAGGGAAATACGTAGATAATCTCCCTGGCCCGACTGACTGATGAGGTAGGCCTGTCTAAAATAAGGATTAATCGATGCGAGTATGCTCCTAGTTTTAGAAAGGGTCAGTGGCGCTGGCACGGGGGGGGGGGCGTGCCCCCCAATGAAAATTTTTTGAAAATTTTAAAATGATCCCAAAAGGCGATTAAGCTATAGATTTCTGTAGGGGGTGGGGTGAGGTGTGCTTCAACCGAGTGATAGATCTATTTAATCATTTTCTATGATAAATGTTTCTCAAACTATCAGAATTTTCGCAAATCCTTCGCAAACTATCAAAAATTTCGCGCGCTCCGCGCGCTTCAATCCTTTCCACTGTGTTTTTATTATCAATATATATTCTGATATCAACTCCCGGAGAAGCACAGCAGCAAAAGTTGAAAGCTGTTCACGAATTAACAGGTAAAAGACTGGCTTTTTAATTGGCATGTAGGTTTGTTGGGCAAGTGAAAGTGTCTCGATGCAGATTCTGAATGCAGGTTTAATCATGGAAATCTCATGTAATGAAAAAGTTCGCGCGCTTTGCGCGCATGCTTTACGATTTGCACTCCATCTCATGACCATTATTAACATAATAATACGTGGAACTATAAACACAACATCTGTAGGGGCCTTGCATCAATATGCGATTTTTCAATCTAAGTTGTTGTAGCATGATTTGGAAAGTTGAAATTACGTATTTGCCGTTATATATTTTCTAAAAACCTTTACCGAGCGCTCTTCGCGCAGCCATTATCGGTATAGATGGCAGACACGTAGCCAAGGGGGTGAAGGGGGCAGCCGCCCCCTTGAGCATATTTTTGGTATTTTTTAATTTTTTTTACAATATTGCTAGTGTTCCCCCTATTTATATGCGGTAAAATAGGCTTGGGAAGTGCCATTTCCAACGATCTGGGAGGCACTTTGGGCCAAAATTTTCTTGCGCTTTGCGCCAACCCATGGTGGGGCAAAGCGCTGAGAGTCTGTCTATGGGCTTCGCCCCCTTGACAAATTCCTGGCTACGCCCTTGATAGATGGTGATTTTTAATACACTTACGATAAACAAGCATTCTGAAAACGCCTTTGTTAGTCCTTCGCCCCTTTTGCTTTACCTATCAGGGAGGTCTAATATCACCTTCCTGCACCAATAGTCTCCCTCCCGCCCGTTCCCCATTGCTGGAAGCTGTTCATCTGGATTTTCGTTCAGAATTAGTAAAAATACGATAGTTATAAAGTGCTCTACTCTATGTTATCATTTGGATGTCAAGTAATAAGCATTATGTCATTGCTCCATTTTATGTACTTTATTCAGAGCTTTCCGGAGGGCCCTATAAAGGTATCTGCCAGCCTTAGATGCCTTTTTATAATGCACAATGAAGGGGAGGAAAAATTTCGTTATAGTTCAACAATGTTTCTGTGGACTCCACGCACGTACTTTTGGGTAAAAACTTTGGAGGTTTGTTTACAACACATTCTTCTCGTAGACAACATACTCTCCTTTTTCACCTAACCAAAAATTAGAATTCACTAGATTATGGACATTTCCAGCTATATATGATTAGCTTCAAAAATATTCCAAAAGATAGCACCATTTTGCATCTAAGAAACCTTAAATAAGCAAAAATTTCTCAAAGGGGACACCCCCTCCCGTTAAACCTCTCCCCCAGGACTGCACCTTTATATAGTGACAAAGGAAAGATCCTCACTGCTGTATTCAAAACGCAGGGGGCATAAAAAAGGGAATATTTAAGCGTCGCCACTCAGTTGGAAAAACATCCAGCCAGTCGGAAAAATTAGAATTCACTAATCTATGGACATTTTCCAGCCATACAGGTATGTGATCAGCTCCAAAATATCATAAAGATAGCACTATTTTGCATCTAAGCAACTTTAAATAAACAAAAATTTCTCAAAGGGGAGGGGGACACCCCTCCCCTTAGACCCCTCCCCCAGGACGGTACCTTTGTGCAGTGACACCTGACAAAGGAAGGATCCCCACTGTGTATACGAAAGCAGGGAGCACACCAAGAAAACGCATTTTGCGCAGACTTGGGACGTTAACTGAAGTGCCATTACGACATCATCTGTTGTGCCCCCAATCACCAAAGCCTGGCGGCGCCAATGGAAAGGGTTGGAGATAGACTATAACATTTTTGGTTTCCTCTTTGGGTATGAATATTGATGGACCATACTCCTGTAATCGTAGGAAAACGGGCGCATTTCTCCTTATTCACTTTGCGTCCCACCCTCCTGTTTCTATGTGCTATTTTCAGGGTTTACGTCTATGTGTATTGAATAACGTATTATACAACGAGTTCTGTCTCCCCCAAAGTTAGCTTTTCCAATGCCACCGATTACAGGTCCACAAACGGTAGTAGCATATTGTAACAATTGATATAAAGTCATACTAGCCAATTTAAAATATTATAGGCTATTCGACATAAGGAAAATTAGGCCACTTGAACCACAATCCTTTTTTAATTTTGTAATAAAAATCTCCACGGTAAATATATAAGACAAATCTTAGAGTTTTCATTCAAACAACTCATAAAACATATCGTACGGTACTTCAATCAGAAATATTTTTATGGAGCATAGTTTAAGTTTCCATGTCCGCACTCTGGTAATCTTAGAGAGCACTCTTAGGTAATCAAATCTTAGAGTTTTCATTCAAACAACTCATAAAACATATCGTACGGTACTTCAATCAGAAATATTTTTATGGAGCATAGTTTAAGTTTCCATGTCCGCACTCTGGTAAGAATTTTGTCTTAAGACATTTGTACGCTGCATATGTAACTATTGGCCTACATACAGTTGTTATGTCTACTGTCCTTTTAGAGAAAGCCGTCTTTAAAGTGTGAAGGGCGTTAGGGCTCAACGAGGCTCTGTCGCTCGGTGAAACTGATGGTTAGCTTAAAGAACTTTGCTTGAATGTGCGTAGTATATACCAATTTCCAAGAGTCTGGAAGTCTGACCTTTCCCACGGGGGTCATAATGATTTTATCTTTTCGTCACTTCCGGCTTTCCTGACTTACAGTTGGGTGTGCTAAAACCGGTATATTTGTAGCCTAGCTCTAGACTTAGATGATGCGCCTAGCAACCCTATATACCAGTCATACCGAAAACTCGACAAAACCTGCCTTCAGTAGGAAACTTGGTGGGAAACTTCTTACTTGAATATAAGCCTTATTGTGGAAGTCTATACCTTTTATTTCGAAAGAAGAATAAGTAAGAGCATAGGCGTACGGGTGTCAATATTTCTTGGGGCCCAGGAAAAGGTGTAAAAGTTGCAAAAGGGAATAATTTATTTTCTTATCTGTCTTATTTGCCCGAATGAATCCACTATTTTTGCCCGAATTGGGAGGGCATAGCCCCCTCCCCCGTCCCCGCCTCATACGCTTATGAGTAAAAGACATTTGACGATGTCGTTCGTAGTATATAGAAGAGAAACATTTACACCACATATCTTCTAAAACCTTGCTGCAATATTCTCCCCGGGAGATGATAAAATCTTCCAGGATTCTGTACTTGGACTTTGGGACTTCTGAATGTAAAAATACCCTTTTGAGGCATTTTGAGGGCTGTTTTGTCATAAATAGACTTACGTTTACGGTTTTTCTTATAGGTGAAATATCTGTGATACAACATAATCAAATTGCCTCAATCAAATTTTATTATCCTTTAAACTTAACTTACTTGTCCTTGACATTTATACATTTGGAACGTTTGAATACCAGATGTAAAGCTTATAAAGCTGATAATATCTTGCACATACATGTCAATATTATTGAGAAGTTATAAAGCTATGTAGATCGATTTGTCCTCATGTACCTCATGACATCAAAGATTCCCCACCATGCACAGTCAGTGTTCTCTATAAACTTCTTCCGCACGAAGCATGCCATGGCTGTCAGTATTTAATACTGACAATATTTCTCGAATTTTCGGAACAAGAACATCTTTTCCACCAAATGTGCTTAAAGCGGCTAACAGCTACTTAAATTACCTTTTTAATCATACATGAGCAAAATAGATTTCGGGTTTTAAGTAGTAAAACATTATGACGAACAGGCCTATAGCAACCGTCTGTGGAAATGACTCTGGGGACTGAATGAAATTAACCTCGTACGAGTTTAAGTGAACCGCGAATCTGCAGACGGAGGTAAGGTTAGTTAAATTTGATTCAATTTAAGTTCATACAGATACCCTTGGAGTGGAAGAGGACTGCACCGAAGAAACATCACTTAACATTCCAAAGAATGCTCATCCTTTTAATGCAGAATGTTCTTGGGGTTATTATGCTGATCAACCTTCTGGCTTCACAAGCAAGTAGTTTTGAATTGCGGCATCCGATATGAAATTTAGTGCGGCGAGGTTTGCCGATTGCGTGGGGCAGGGGGTGGGGTGAGTTGGGAGCCAAATCGGAGCAACGAGTGAGGACGGGATTTCTGGCGATATTTGATCAAATTTTTCATGCCCCTTGTTGTTTAGTGCAAGGGTTCCTAAGGCAAGTTCCCCCAGGCCGGATGGTATTATATATAGGAATAAGCGGAAATCCGGGAGGATAGGGGGATGTCCCCCACTTCTTGGAAATGCTCCCATTGACTCTTACTTTTTCACACAGTAACGTTTGCCTCAAGGGCCCATCCCCCCCCCTCCCATGGCCCATCCATCCCAATTTTCACACAAATTTCTGCTGCTGTATATGGGGGAGCCCAGTTGTGATTTGTGTACACTGTTGTCATTTTTCGTGTTGACAATGCGGGGCTCCATACTACGTCACTGCCCCCCCACCCCCCAAAGAGAACTAGAGAGAAAGAAAATCAAATTGTTATTCACAATTTGAAAGACCGTCATAACCAATGAGGGGAACTTGATTTGCCGAAAAAACTCTTTTTGAACTATACAATTGCAACCCATCCCAACCTGAACAGCTGTCTCGGGTAGAAGAGGAATAAACATCTTTTGCCATTGGCTCCTACTGAAATTCCGTAAGATAAAAACTTGCACAGTCACACTACATCAAGGAAGGTCGTGATACTTAAATGAAAGTCTGATGAACTCTTTGTAAAAACTTCGACAATAACACAACTGGCAAATTACACATGATCATACAATAACATACACATTTATTACAAGCAAACGTGAAACAAAGCCAATGCTGAACGTAATACGATCCCTTTGCTTTAGGCCTTCACTTCCCAACTGCTTGGAGCTTCGAGTTTACCAGCCGGAAACTCATTTTAAAAATATTATAAAGCTCTTCAGATGTGGAAACACTGAAACGCAACACTCTGCGGGAAGGAAATCACTTCCCGTCCCTACATCGATGTGAATAAACTGAACACATAAACTAAGCGTGGTCGGATCTTAATTGGGTCTTCCTTCTAGGGTAAGTTCATAATACGATCTTCTGAAAGTTTCTAAAACTGCCAGAGTCAAATCTGGGGAATTTTCTTGTCGTTACGTTGTTTCCTTTGGGTGATAGCTTATTTACGGTATGAAACAAAGAATGCAGATAATAACCACGAACATTGCTTGCATCGAAGGAAAAAACAAGGATATTTGCTTTCATTGTGCTAGATCAAAGATGTTGGGTCCTGGTACCAATTTATTATCTTGTATCAGGGAGCTGTGAGCTTACAGCTCGATGTTTGTATGAAGTAATCGGTCAATACGGATAACGGTATTCATATCATTCTTAAAAGGCAAACATATTCTCGGATAGAAACGAATCCAGAGGGAAGGGTAAGGGTCTAAACTCTCCCCCTGTGAGAACTGAAATGCCTTTTTGCGGTGTTTTCCTTGAAACTCTAGACTGATGACACCTGAGCCAGTCCCATAGCAAGATGAGGTAATGAAGGGAGAGGGGACGGGGGCGAGATAACTTCCAGATGGGCGAAAAAAATTAAGGGGCGAGATGCGCTTAAAATGCATTAAGGCAGCAGTATATTTTAATTTTCAAAGGGTAAAAATTTTTCTAGGGAAGCCACCCCCCACCCTTGGCTACTGGCCGGACTGGACACGTTTCCGAAATCCTGTGTCCGTCCCTGGCATCCACGACATTAATGTCAGTGTTAAGTATCATAAGTAGGTTTATCTTGAGCCTTGAATACCATGACCGTCAGTCCTCGTCCCCCAAGCCTGCATAGTTGGCCGCGCGGTCTCTCATAAAACCCGCCAGATGACCGTAATCTAGTGTGTGAAGCTCACATTACCTCTGCTCCGAAGGATCAGGATTGATGCCAGGGATTTTACCAGGGGGTAGGTACATAAACCAGGAATAAACGTCTTCAACCATGTCACTTTAGCCCCTCTCATAACGAGCAAGGGCAAAATACGTCCAAGATCGACTACATTATAGGTTATGTACAGTGGTCTTGATACAAGCTGGAAACCCCTCACGATGACAGAACCCACTACCATTGAACGTGCCTGTACTCATAGCACTAAGAATCTTTTGTTTCTGTATGTTTTTTTTTGTTTTTGTTTGAGTTCATTTCACTCCATTGCAAGGACTCATTTATTTTCTGAAGCAACATTATTTCTGTGAGTCCAGTCTCAAAACTGTATGCGTCCAAATCAGTAATCTGATTGACAAAAAAATGAATAAAAATAGAAAGATAAAAAATTAAATGCCACACCTTCTATATAAAACAGGAAGAGATTAAGGGTAAAATGTAGAAAATGAACAAGCAGCAAGGAGATGTTGATATAAATGACGGAGGTTTAAATTAAAAAGGATAGATCTACGTGATTTTATGGTAAGCCGGACGAATTACCTTTACCATGCGTCCTGAAATATTTTATAAACGATTTCAGTTTTCTTTAATTCAGTCTATATGGGCGTATAGGGTCGTGCAAAGTGAATTTCTATGCGTTCGGGACGTATGGACCCATTTCCATGCGAACTAACAAATGGAAATAGTCCTTCGCTCAAGTAATACAAAATCCTAATTACAGGTAAGCAACTTTTTTGGCCGTGGATAGTAGGTACATATTTTCGTCTTCTGTATCTGTGTATATGGTCTGCAGACGATAAGTTGAAACTTATGTAATCTGCATGACGAGAGTGTGACCCCCTGCGCTACATTGGTGGCCTGCGTACCCCACCAAGTCTGGACATGTCTAAGTTTAAAGTGCACAACTGACGTAACAAAACGACGAAATAGTTACATTATCTGATTATCATGAAACTAAAGATCCTGCTAAGTGTAAATGATTCGTGGCGACCGCAAATCTTTGGCAACATTCCAGGTAAAAGGTTATGCTTAAGCAGGACAATTTATTTTTGTCCACGGTCAGTAAAGTGAGGGAAGAGGTGTTAGTTACAGAATTTAGGGGAAACCCCCACCCATGTTAAAGGTATCACTTTCTCGTTTGTTAAATTACTTAAAAGTTGAAGAAGGTTAACATAATAAATTAAACTTCAAATAGAAGCCTCCCATTGACCAGGTCTAGAAGGATGTACGTTCAAAATGACGCAGTGCAATACAAAAATCCTTACATATCACCATATTCGTAAGAGACTTTCACAACGGAAATTCCTGATGGGATTCCCCCGTCGAAATGAGCACAGAAGGATTAAAAAGGGAGTTTGTGAAGGTATGGGTCTGGGGCTACACAATATTTTCCCGAATGGGGATTATGCGGTATTGATTATTGCTTGGAATAAGGCCTTATCAAACGATTAAGTTAATTGTCATTTTTCTTTCTTTTGTTTTCATTTTCATTTTTGTTGCTTTATTGGAACGTATTATACACTGCACTTACTGATAGTGAAGGAAACAAGGAACTATTGTACACTGCACTTCCAAATAGTGAAGGAACCTAGGGACTTACACGCTAGACACCGTTCTCTTCTCCTTCTGTATATACCATTTACAGCAAAATATAAACTTGATGAAAGTTGAGACTTATTAAAATAATTTTCAACTCATGTTATTTTTCCGTAATTAGGGCAACTTTCCACTGGAACATGTGCCATGTTGCCTAGCACAGTAAGGAGTTCAAAGTAGGAGCGGGAAGGGAATAATTTTCCCAACAAACGAGATCAGGACTCAGGGCCCCTTAAGTCCTGTGTGAAAGAATCTAATTACGCTAAAACGACTTATAAAATTTTGTTTCTCTCGTGTGAAAAATTGTTGCCTAAAGTTAGAGGCCAAGCCTTGAAAAGACCGTTGAAAGACCCTCTGGCCACCTTCTACTTGTTTCAGAAATGTAAACTAATTTTGTACAAAGGCAAAGTTCCTACTTAATGAGGAACAATGACCAGTTCTGTAGTAGTTTTGTGTAGAAATAGGCTATTCGTATGATATTACACAATCTACGCAAGTGTATGTGCAATAAGTACCACAATGGCGGATGGGGAGGGACATAAAAGGAACAGATAAAAAATACCCAGATCTGCTACGCCACTTAAATTTGAGATAAAGCGCTTAGTTCTGATGCAATGCGTACCGCCTACGTCTTGCCAAAATTGCTCTTTTCGCGTCGATCACAACCCTCACACAAGACTGTCAAACTTACTTTCCCTTTTATAGAGATGGTACTATATGGTATCAAGAACGATGCATCGCCTCTCATTAACACAATATTTGAGGGGTAGCTTTTTAGACTGTAGCCTTCAGTGAAACTTAAATTTCTCACAAGCTTTAGGCCTACCTACAGTTCCTCGGCAAGGGTAAGTGACGTGTGTTTCTGAAGACTTTGCAAGGCGTGAGAAGAGTTATTAGTACAATAATCCGCTAGATATTTTAAGGTAAAACTTCCTTTGGATACAACGGAAGGTGTCGCTCAGATCAGGGTTTCTCAACCTTCGTAATCCGGGCCCACTTTTGACAGTTGTAATTGCTCAAGGACCACCGGCTTTCAACATTAACTGAATATCAAGTATATTATAACTTAGCAATATGAGACAAGTTTCAACCAGGGAGCTGTTACTCCGAGTAACAGCTCCCTGTTTCCACCAGGGAGTTGCCCGAGTAACAGTCCCCTGTTTCAACCGTTAGCAACACCTAGCTACTGAAATCCATATGTGTAGGGTAAAAATTAACTAAATTTGTGTGTCATGACAGAAGTATTGGCTTTGTCAGGTTTTTGTTTATTTTGGTCGAGTTCCCAACCACGTTAAACGGCGCTCGGCGTCCCACCAGGTGGGCCGCGACCACCGGTAAAGAAGCGCTGGCTAAGATGATGTCACGAATTTCGAATTTACAGCCACCGTTCGTAACAAAATATTCTGGTTGCAACATTGTCCCAAACCGCAGTAATTATAAATCTTTTCATGAAAGATGGCACTAATGACTATTGCACGATGGGGTACAAACTTTCAATACTTCGTGACGTAAATAATACACAAACTTTGGGTTCGGATGGATCGACTTGCCTTCGCTGCTTCATGTTTACAACTCCCTAGTGAGGCCGTGGCGTCAAAACAAGACACCGGGTTTTTTCTGGGACTTTCCGGACTGATATGGATTCCAGGCGTCAGGTATGGTTCGCCGCTTTTACATGTCTACCTGTCAACTTAGCTCTCAGAGTTCAAAGCAAGAATGTTTTAAAGATGCACCCTCATATTTGAACATAATATGGAAAAATAAGCTTTTCTACAGTGGTTTATACCGGACTTTACAGTGGGGTGCCTAGTGGCGGGACTCTCTGTGAAGCATGAATGTCACTGTGAGACGCAAAATCTTGCAATCTAATTCATTAAGAATCTGTATTTTCAAGTGACTCTGCTGCCAGAAAATAAGTGCAATTTTCAATTTGAATGAGACAAAATTGTTCACTTGAGTTCTGTTCTGTTCTTTTATTCTTTTTACACCGCTTTAGAGGTATACAAGTCAATAACAAAATCAGCCAACATATAAGTACAATGTGGAAAGCGAAACAAATAGAAAGGAATGAAAAAGAAATTGGCATCAGCCCATCACTTAGAGAATGAAAGATACATGACAAAAGGAAACAACAATATTGGTTTTCGAAACTTCGTCTTACTCAAGTTGAGAAAGGAAAGCCTTACTTTAGAACAAATTCATTATTTCTTTGCAAAAATTGGAGAGTTGTTTTAGGGGTACTTTTGTTTTTACTTTGGAATAATTGTTGCATTTTTGAAGTGTTTGGCCTAGTTCAAAAATAGGATTTTAAGATTTTTTTCTTACTTGACGTTAGTGCAGTAAACTGAAATAAATAATGGAATTCATCTCCATTCATTTTGAGTGCAACACTCTTATTTTCCCCCTCTTCTTCTTCGCTAGCGCTTCCTCAAACTATCCATCGAGTATTACTCTATCCATTTAATACAAATTTTCTTTACCTATGGTTAGGAATTTTGTAACCCGTTAGTGTGAAGCAAATAGAAAAAACTTGACCGGTATGGTGGTGTTAGTACGATATACTTTAGATTTAACCAGGCAGGTGTTAATAACATTTCCCTTAATTTGGCTGGTGTCCTTATTTATTTTATTTTTTTTTTTAATTATTTTTTTTTCAGTTCAGATCTTTGCTTGTTATAGTTGAGAGGATACATTGTGTTTACAAAACGAACACCTTCAGCTTCTCTAATTTTGTCGTGTTTCCAAGAACAAATGATAGCCTATTTACTTTTAGAAGAAAAAACCCGTCATAGCCTGAAGGCATTCTCGGTCTCGTGGGGATCTTGTTTATCGGATTACACTCATCGCCATGCTTAACCAGTGACTCGAAACTAACCACAGACCCGTGGCCTTAATGCCGAGCCAGGGGGTACTACCCGAGTTAACAACACGGCACGTGCAATGCACGAGTATGCACGAGAGTGTCGCACGAATACGGTGATGAGATTTCGGGGAAACCAGATGTAGGCAGTATTGAACCGTGAATTTAGGGAGGCTTTTGGCTCGCCTAAGTGATGGCATTTTCCAGAAGAATCAGCTATCAGGGACTCGTGGAGGTCTGTTTCCTAACATAAAGGAACGTAAAAGACCAACTGATAATCGTTCTGGAGTAGCCAGTCAACAGGTTAATAGAAAAGATCGAGAGATCCTCGATTATTTGGCAAGATGTTTTGTCTTTGGCCTGAGATTGACATTATTCATCTTCAATTGGTGAATTTATGAAAAATTCCAATGCTGGCTGCAATTCTCGGAAAGGAATCTTCCGGGAGAATTCAGGAGAAAGGTATGGCATAGGGGCTTGAAAGGGTCACGCATTGATTTCAAATCGTTCATTTATCCCTAGATGGGATTTTTAATTTCCGTATAAGGACAAAAACGATGATTGCACCTCCGAACTGTGTTACGAGTTCAAGTAGAAGATGCGTTCTTTGTTGAGTATCATGACAGGTTAACAGAAGAAAAACAAGGTTGCCATTAACAGTTCTTTAAAGATCTAATCAAATGCAAAAATGAAATAAGAATTGCATTTTGGTAAGTGTTCGAAGTTTACGAAGAACATTGAGGGTTACCTTCCGGTCATTGCAGGCAAACACATGCTTATTCTATTCCAAAAAAGAGTGAAGTCCCGAAGGGACAAGAGACGTAAAAACCCCTGAGATAGCCCTACGATAGTGCAAGCAAGAACGGTTTTGAATTGTTGCACTAAGTTTTTATTGTTGAGGATACCCTGTTTTGTCTAGCCGTACCTCCCTTGAAAATTTGTATTTCCCTAAGTTTGGTTTGACTTCACGGCCTGCTTCAAAAAATTAGAACGTACCACAGACCCAGCCTGGGAAGTGTAGACTCGAAGAGCGAAAAGTTTTCAGCTTTCAGGGAATCTAATAGAGAGGGTGTTCTTAAAACTTCATGTAATTTTTACAGACTTCTGTCTTTAGTTTATTTCTTCCTACTTAAGTTTAGACTAACTGGCTTTTGCCACCCAGAGTTGCTCCCTCCTGATTGGTCAAAAGCGGAGTATGGTGTGAACTGTGATTGGTTGATGGGAAGTCTCCCCCAAGAGACGCTATTGAACGGAACAAGTTAATAAAGGTCGTAGAGTCCTCTGAAGGTACACTTGCACTTGGACTTTGCAGTCGTTACTTCGGCTTAGATATTTTATTTTCGGAAAGAATTCTTTGATAAAGAAGAGTGACCGGCAGACTGAGCATAAGTCTGCAAAATACAGTTCTATCGAAGTAATGTCACTTGTAAGCACTGTTAACACTTCAAAAAAGTCGCAGCCCTGAACCAGGTTATTCAGGTATAAATTCATCAAGGGAAATCGGCTGTATGCGCGTATCCCGTCATTTATGGAACTGTTTATTCGTTCGGCAGTGGACAGGGAAGCCGATACGAATCTGATTTATTCCAATGTTTTTATAACGAAACAAATGAGAGCCGTGTAATTGAATTTTCAGTTTCGCGAGCTTTAGCTAAGGACAAGGTCACGAAGAAGGACTTAACCTTCACGTGGAAGAAGAGTCGACCTTGACGGGTTGAGGTACAGCTTTGATTTATTCCACTATACATTTTACTCCAGTTGAGATCTAGAAGGGACGGACTGAGTGGACGCTGCATGGTATTAACCGGTGGATGAAGGACTGACTATATTAGAGATATTAGCAACTATATTGATTCAACGTATTAAGCTTCTGAAAGCACCTGTGAAGTTGGGCAGGAAAAGGCTGTTGGTCTCATTTCAAAATACCGAAAAGGACTGGAACACACAGAAAGTGCCGTGAATGATAAAGGTAAGGTTTCGCTGTAACAAAAGATGATTACGTTTTTATCTTTTCTTAACATTTTCACAGAATAAGTTTTATTGATTCAAGCATGGAAGTGTCTACCTCCAGGTAGAACTTCCCTGGTTCAAATGTCGGATCAATGAATGTTGCAAGCGGAGGTTTGGGAGGGGTAAGAGGTGGCGCGGCTGCCCCTCAAAGTTTTTATCGAAAACAAATTACATTGAAAAATTTGAAACGCAAAAGACAGGATATACGGTGTATAAGCAGGGAGTGAATGCAGTAGCGAGCTACAGTAGTAAGGTATAAGGACTTCCCTTTACATTGTTCCGATCATGGGTTCTGATTCATTATTTTACCTTTGAGCACGTTGCAAACGAACAAACAAGGTATGACAACCATGAAAACATCTTTTTACCAGTTTCACTCCTTCCCTTTCGGTTGGTCTACATAGTGAGATAAACCTGACAACGTCCTTGAGATCTCTTAAATATGAAAGTGAAAGGCCTGCCATATTGCATTCATTCATTTATCAAAGCATTCCTTCATTAATCAAACTGGTCTGCTTTTCTGAGTTTTTGAGGAAGGGGTGAACGGGAAATTTTTAGATCACTCTGTCAGTGGTAGGCTGCCCCCTCCCCGTTAGGGGAATTTTCCATTCTCGTCGGGAAGTTTCAATGGGTACGACAAAGCATGTAAGTGGGGCCTACTACCTTGGAGATAGTACTTCCATGGATAAAGCTTGCAATCCCCGACTGCGGTTTACTTGAGTTCGCGCGCCTAAAAATTTGGCGCCATTCTCCCGACAACCTATCCCCCACCCCCCGTCGGAGAGCTCCCCTCTTCCAACGTCTGACAAAGCCTGGCTCCACCTCATCTCTCTGTGCTTGAAACTGTTATACCCTCCGTTGAGCCTTGCTCATTCTGAAAACAGTGCAAAATTGTCTAAAGAGATGAGAGGGGATTAAAACGCTATCCCCTTTTTTCGTTTGTTTCATTTTATTGTGTCTGTACGTAATTAAATTTTTCAGCAACCCACGAAGCAAAACGTTTTCCAAAAAATAAGATTTTGTTTCGTAATCAGAGTAGGTTGAAGGAAATATGTTCAGATTACTAATCTGAATATATTTCCTTCACCCTACCCTGATTAGGAGAAGTTAGAATGCCAAGGAGAAGTTAGAATGTTTTTTTGCAATCCGAGTTAAACCTAGACAAATAATTTTGAGCACTGTATTAGCAACCTTCGTCACATTATTAATATCCATGTACTTGATTGGCCATAATTCACTAAAGCTGTTCTGCAGATAAAGACGCATACGGGCCTCAAATTTATGTCGTTCAAGCTTTCTGATCCTAATAAATTGACCTGTGTGAATCGTGACAATAGCATTCGAACCCCCCACCCCTTGCGGTTACACTAGTTATTCAATTGTGATATACTTCTGACATTTTACATATCCTCTAATCTCCTGGATTATGGCAGTTTTTGAGAAAATTTTGACCTCCCAGGCACAGCTATATAGTAACAATTTTGGGCAGAAAAATTCAAACTGAAAATTATTGGGGGGCTTTACCCCACCCCCGGGTCCGAGGGCCTTGCATATGAACTAAGCTAACTGCTGCAACTGTGTTTATATCGTGCTATGACAAAGCGTATAAAGATGTGGAATTTAAAGGGGAAATGCAGTCACCCCAACTTGAAGAAGTGTAGTAGACTGTCATGTTTTGTGGTTGGCTCTTGAGAGTCATGTGACAATATTTTTTCTCCTAAAATGTGAAATTTACTAGAAGTAACTGATTGGTTTACCTTGAATATGCAATATTGAAGTCCAAAAATATTTTGAAAGATACTTTGAAGAGAAATAAGAAGAAAATTGTGAGATTAAGCTGTTGCTTTAAAATAAGTTTGGGGCGATTGCTCTTGCCCTTTAACGCAGTAGTGTTAAACAATCGACCCCATGTTCAGGGTTCTATCTCCGGTCCTGTCATAGTAGGGTAACGTGTCTGAGTTCTCGTCCGAGAATATGTCCACGGTTTTTCCACCTGAATTGTCCTTCTAAATTGAAGAGGTTCCATGTCTGAGCCAACATCTTTAACTGGAGGCTAAACACACTTAAGTTTGAAATCCATTGACTTAATTGTGCTTCATTTGTGATCACTCTTCTTAAAAGAAATACCTGTCTTTAATCTATACCAAACTTTTTCCAGTGAACTTTAAGACTACTGATCTTGAGGGGTTTACAGTGACCTCCTGAACATTTCTTTTCTTTAAGGATCTAGAAGAAACTTTAAATAAACCTAACTATACTCTCTCTTATAGACACACTTGAGTCACTTTTTGTGGGGTAATAAAACTTGATGATCACAACTGAACGAAGTACTCATAAGTGTCTCACAATGAAGTAGGTATGATAAAATACAGGAAGTGTCTATGAGCTGATTCCAAGCAGAATCTGCACTCGGCGGAACAGTTTAAAACCTAATGGGCTCGTTAAACATGAAATTTAGCCCCTTAATTGTCTCATTTGTGTAAAACAGGTCTATATTGAATGTGTTCATTATTTTAGGCCCTTATAACCTACTTTAGGTCTGTGGTTATGTTATGGTGTCTCCGCTGTCATTTTGAAGTGATACTTAAACAGAAAAGGGTGCTATGTAGGCTAAGGTTGAGATAGATGAAATCAAATTTCACATGCGTAAAATATGTGAATTTGATAATGTTTGTTGGAATGTTGCCAGCCAGGTATATAATGCTAGGGCATAGGCTAAAATGGTAGTCTAAATTTAATCGCCCCAAAATGAGTTAATGAGACAAGTATCATTAAATAGGACTTTGAGCCTTCCTTCGAATTTTGTTTATCCATGAAACTGTTGGTAATTTGTTATTGGATAACTAATATCCTGTGTCTAATATGTGATTTAAATTGGATTTTAGCTTTAAGCGGCTCTTGCAGACAAAAGAAAGTAATGATTTAAACAGTCCCATCTCTTATATCAAAACTAGTTTAAAAAAGAACGCACATAAATGCATTCTAAATATTCATCGATCTATTTAAGACGGAGAAAGGGCCAGTTTTCGGTAGACGTCAACAAGGTTTAGGGGGGGGGGATCAGGGGCTTGACAGTTGATGTATAATGGTGGAGCAGAAGAAATTCTACAGGTGGTAATAGCAATTCGAGGGCATTATTGTTTTATACCTGTTGTTTAAATATGACGGCTGAAAGAAATTTCACCGGTGAAGGAACAGCCCCCCTATGCGCCACCACTAAGCCCACCCATGCGTATGGTCACATTTATATCCTCAAGGTACCGTACACTAATCTGTCCTCTGACTTTGTTTTCTGATTAGTTAAGAAGTTTGTTTCCGAGTAGGAACAGCTTCGATCTCATCGTAAGCATGGCTTTCCCTACACACGGTCTCTTGTAGCATTTTCAGTTCACGGTGGACTGGTGGATCCAGGAAAGTTTTCTAGCCTGCAAAGTTAACCCATAAAGTGCACCGATGGTTACATACCTCTACATTTCACCCTTACAGGTCCGTAGACATTCAAATGCCGTACCTGCCTATATGATAAACAAGCAAATATTAAACTGTTTAAACTAGTCGCAATGCCTATCAGTGTAGCCTGGGGCTAAGAGCTTTCATTTAATAAGTTTTATAACTGACTTTATGTAAGATACAACATGCGCTAAAATTCAGCATCACGTTACGGTACACAACTACAATCATGTGTGACGCCAAAAAGTGGTTAGTCACTCGAAAAACTGTGCAGACAACTACAGAGTTTCAATTTGGGGTGACTGCATTTCACCTTTAGAGTCAACTACCTCAAAGATCGCCCCACTCAGTACTTTTCTAAAGCGTTTACACTCTAAAAACAAATAAAGCAAAATTCACTCCAAAAAGAGTGTGCTCAGTGACCACTCCTAGTAAGAATTAATTTTACCCGGAGTGGAGTGAAAACTCACTCCAAACAGAGCGATATTTCATTTCATATGTGTAAAGTATCACTCTCTTTGAGTGAATTGTCACTCTTATAAGGAGTGGTCACTGGGCACACTCTATTTGGAGTGAATTTCACTCTTTTGTTTTTAGAGTATAAATGTTACCCATGTCTCTATAGTCACGTTGTGACAGTAACCTTGCAACTAAGATCAGTTTCTAGGACAGTGCTTAAGGCGTCCCCAAAACACAGGGGCGCGCAGCTAAGGGGGCGAAGGGGGCAGCCTCTCGAGCATATTTTTGGCATTTTTAATGTTTATGTTTAGAATAGTGTCTCCGCTATTCATATGAGGAAAATAGGCCTGGGAAGTGCCATTTCCAGCTATCTGGGAGGCATTTGGACCAAACTTTTTTGCGCTTCCCAACCCATGGTGGCGCGGAGCGCTGAGAGTCCGTCTATGGGCTTCGCCCCCTTGACAAATTCCTGGCTACGTCCCTGGGGGGAGTGCGACGGGGGTGGAGTTAGAATTCACCTTGGTAACCACAAAATGAGCTACATTAACAGCAACAATGTATTGACAGCAACAATGTAATGACATTAAGAGCAGCCAAAATATTAAAAAATGTACGTCCTTGTCAATAACATACCTTGCAAAAGTCACTTCTACCCGAAATTCCTTAAGTAACATCCGAAATAAGATGAACGGGGCGGCGTTTTCTTCTCCAAAATAGAATACCTTGAAAGTAAAAAGAGAGTGTTTCGGAAAATGATTTCCTAAATACATGAAGTCTTCTGTCTGTTACAAAAACTTCGCAGACTAGGGGAAGGGGTTTCAGAATTTGGGGAAACTGCCTCACCTGGCCTTCCTTACCACTGAGAACACCTTTTACAAGTGCTAATGATTAGCACAGAGGGTACCAACACATTCCTTCATCATATATTGACCAACGAATATGCACACAAAGGAGCGAACAAACGGAGGCAACTTAGAGAATTAGGACAGTATGTCTTCCTTGTAAACAAATGACCAAGCTTTGGCTAATTTCAGTCAGGGTGGGCACTTGGTAAGCAATTTAGGTATTGTTTTATCCGATATATTAGCCACAAGCATACACCCAACTTGGGGTTATAAACTAGACCCAATATTTTTTAGAGTATTTTTAGAGTATGGAAGGAGACATCTGTGATATAGTCTTCTGTTTTCATGTACAAGGCTAATCAAAACTGTTTCCCTATGGCCCAAACAAGGATACAGTTGAGATCGATAAGCATAAATAACCTGTTAACCACGCCCACCTGTTTAATACCGATTTGACTCATTTCATGAATATTCATCACCACATTTTTTTACGTTTTCTGACATTGTTCCGTATGTGGTATCTTCTTCAGTTTGCTCTGTCTACCGTACCAGATGTCCCGAAAGATTCGGGGGGAGGGGGGAGGGGGATAAAAGGCTTTTCAGCGTCACGAATTGCTCTAGTTACAAGTGGCTTTCACACCTTAAGTAAAGGTGACATTGTGACACTTTTTCAGGTAAAATATGTGATATGCTAGTATGGTCTGTAAATTGCCTATTTAGTTTTCTAATCAAGCGTTATATGTCAAATTTCACGGAGTCTGTTAGGAATTATTCGCGGTCTATGACGACCAGATCTAACCCGACATATTCTGAGCTTGTAGTATTCTTAAAGTTTTCCTATGTCTGTTTGCTTAGTACCTAGGAGGTCATAGGTCGTACAATCTAAACTCCCCACCCGGAAACTCCAACGAGGGTCAGGATATGGTGAAGTTTCCGGGGTAGAATTTCGAGTAAATTGTAAAGGCTTACAAGCGAAGTATTTAAAGAAGAGCATTAGTTAATCTCAACGGTTTCATACTATTGATCCAGGGAAGCGTCGTCTAAATACGACATGGTTTTAAAAATGAGTCATCTAAGTAGATCATTAACACCTCAAGTCAAGTTATGAGTTCTAAGGTAAGGACAAGGCCAGCTATTGTTTCAGACGTTCACTTTAGGCCTATCGGAAAATGTTCTATGCTGATGCGAAATCATTGCAGATTATTTCTAAGGTGTTCAAATGCGATTGCTTCCGTGTAAGGCTACGACAAAGTATAAACCAACGTTATTTTAATACTTTGGTGTTTACAGGTAGGCTTTTCATGCATGTAATAATTGTCTGTTTGTATTTATTCATAACTGTACACCTATATATATTCTTTGTTTTTTATGCCTTTCGAACTGAACAGCTTTAAGTCAAAACGTATTGTACCGTGACCGGGTGATTGCCCTATGGTCCTACAGCCTGACAGCCTGCGATCCTACTGCTTACTGATCCTTCAGTGCATGCTTCTGTACTTACATTGAAATCCCATGAACTGCAGGACCAATGCATGGGTTTTAGGGCCAATGGAATGTAGCACCAATGGGCTGTGGAAATAAAGTTAAATAATTATGAAGTGTGTTTATTGATTAATGTGTTCCCTTAATGAGTGCAATGGGCAACTTGACGCCGACACGCAGGCTCAGCACAGAAATTTGTGGCTTTCTCGACATTACATAAAATGTTCAGCTAATCAGGGAGATCCCAGCCTATTGAGATACTGCACTTACGACATAATATGTGCGTATGTACTTTTTACAAGGGCAGGGAAAGTGTTTGCTCTGGAGTTTTTCTTATACTCGAAAAATAGGGGACTCTGCTTCATACGGCCATATGACTACTGCACCAATGTACTGTAATCTTTACGAAGGTGGATAAGTGTATAATTATTGTTAGTGTAACCACATGCATGATATATATATATATATATATATATATATAGATAAATATATATATATAGATATAGATATATATATATATAGATATATAATACGAATCAGTACAATTGGATATCAAGCCACTACCAGTGGTTTCGTGCAACGCACTGTTCAGATGGCTGTGAATGAATGAACTTTTCTGCTGTTATAGTATTGAGCACTGTTTGTATCGGAGGAACACCCTGTCTGTAGTTTTCTATATGATATATATATATAAGGAACGGTTGAGATATTTCTACCCAGAGTGCTCGATCCTCATATAAAAGAGCTAAACTATTAGTCTCCTATATAGCTCAGATGATTGCATTCTTTGTGTTTGAAACAGTCTGTATGCGTGTATAGGAATATTTGTCCTAGATTTTAATTATATATATATATTTTTTATATTGTTTTATATTTTGTTTTGTTATATATATGTTTTATATATATTACAGCCTGCACCTTTCACAGTGAATGCCACTCGACTAAAATATAATCAAGGCGAGAATGCGAGGTTACACGTGCTGATTACTTAAAGAATTAATTGCTTAAAGCAGTTAAATATAGAGCAAGCTGTTTTGCTAATTGGCATTATATAAACAAACGGCATTACTTTGAATGATTCTTGCACAAATATGGAGATATTATGTTAGTGTGCTCGGATTGTATTGAAGTCACGGTGAGTTGTAATATGGTGGTACAAATCCAAATGACTTGGTTTCCTCGTGTAGTCATCCACCCGTTCTGTCGAGCCTACCCGAAGGATGGACATTCCAGACTTTACTTTAAGCAGCCAAATAGAACATCCGTATGTTGTGCTAGGCCAACACTAGCTGTAGACGTGGCTGTCCTCGAATGTGTTTGCAAGTAAATATGTATGTAAGTAAGGCTATTTATTTGTGGTTCAAGATAATTTGTAACTTCTAAAGAACGTTCAGCAGTCCTTCCGTCCTTACAGCTAAGAAACCGTCTGAGGAAGGGGACATCGGCTTCAAAGATGTAGGCATGTAGAGAAAACGTGTGGCTTGGAAAAACTATACGATTCCTCTCTCTTAAATCAGGGGTGCATTGTCCCCTCATCTTCATAGCAACAGAATGATGAATATGGTATATTTTTACTAACTTGGCTTCATAAAGTAATGTAAATGAAGGGAATGACATAATTTATTCGAAATTCCTTTAAAATTTCTTCCTCTGACACGTTTCCTTCACAATTATTATCAGGGGATCACTGAAGTATTAACTGATGCATCTTGGGAGGAATAATTGCTTCCACATGCAGTTGTAGCCACGACAGTGATGGGAAAAGTACCGATGACAGGATGTAGGGGGCTATGTGTGCATGTGTGCGTGTTTTTTTAGGGGGTAATATTGTAGTCCACACTCTAAAATCACTTGGGTCCCGACTACAGGCGCGGATCCAAAGGGGCTTTCCCGGGCTCAGCCCCCCTTTTTCGCCACATCAACAATAAGAAATACGCAAAAATTAGCATAATATTAATCTAGGAGAATATTCAAGGGGGCTTTCAGCCCCACCTTTTCGAAATGTCTGGATCCGCGCCTGGACTAGAGAACTGAACCAAAATTTTGGGTCAAAGATGAACCCCATTTGGGTCAAATAAAGCCCTATATGGGTCATTATTTGATCCACTAATTGTGGTCGGTTCCCTCCTAACCCAATTTTGGGTCAAATTGCCCAAAGTGTTTGTTTTTTGCGGTGCACTTAGTAGGTTTTGGATCGTCTACAAAGTGGTGGAGCACGCAGTGACCTGGGGCTGGCAGCAAAGCCTGACTTTTGTTTGTTTTTTTTTTCTGGTCCTTTGCACTTCAAGTTTTTTCGGATATTACGGGCATCGTTAAATTAATTAGAAAATCTACTCTGTTAGTTACTTCATGTGCTAATGTGGTGGCGCGAACAGTTTATAAGAGCATATACTGTTGAATTATTGTGCTCCTTTGCAGAGTCAAGAGAAAGAACATTCCCTGCATCAGGCGTCCTGTTAAAACCGTCACTGGCTTCAAGTCATGAGGCTCCTGAGGCTACCCCTCGGCCATCTGTCCTCCTCGAAAGTTATACCACTCCCCTCTACTTAAATCATTTGCTCGGAAGTTAAAATCTAAACTTAAAGTTAAAAAATTGACCCCAAACTTCTGTTTTAATGGATGACATGCTCTTTATTTATGTCATTTGACTGGTAACGATTTCATTTTGATTTCTACGATTACTTAAATACCCATAACTCCCTGAAGCTTCGTCGCTTGGTTAACCTTAGTGTCCTTCAAGGTACCCATCGTTTCCATTATAATCCTATACCGGAAAGGGGAGCTTGGACTTCTGACGGTTCCTTCGGCCCAGCACTGGGTGGTCACTGAAAATGTTTCCAGCCCCACTTCAGGTTTGGGTAGCTCCCTACTTATATGACTGGCATAAAACACGAATACAGTTAGATTTAACAATTACTCATATCACTAAAGGGTAACAACACCTCCCCCCTCCCCTTCCCCAATAAATTTCCTAGTGGCAAAATTGTGATAGTGCTACCTTTAGATTTACATTTAATTTCTTGTAATATTTTGAAGGACCTTTGCATTATTTTTATTCGTGTCACTGAATTTTCATTCCACACACATCAAAATATAAAACAAGGTTCATCCTATCATTGTCGTGTTACTTATCTCTTTGCCGTTCACCCGGGTAATCCCTTTACCCAGAGAATTCTGCCTGTTAAAAAATATTCATAACTTTGTCAATATACACTCCTCAGCCTTCATTCAACCACCAAAGTAAAGCTTACAAAAAGTTCTGTGCAATGCCACCATTTTTTGGGGGGTTGTATTGAAAAATTTTTCACAAAACATCGATAAATAGTTGTTTACATTCAAAAAATGTTAAAAAAACTCAAAAATCGCTAAATGACGTAATTCTAGTTCAGGCACTTATGAAAGGGTCACCCAACTCACTTTTTTTTTTCTGAATACCTTAGAACCTAAAGAAACACCATGAGAGGTGATTCGATGCCAGGTATAGGGAATTTAGAGATATTTCAAGTATAATTTTTCAAAAATGCGTATTTTTGGTCAAAATCTACATTTTCAAAGGCAAAATCACCGGTCGATAAAATATTCCACAACTCAACAACGGAATGTCCGATCTTTTTGCATTCAAACACCAAAATGTCCGTTACGAGATTCCTTACATAACAATACCAAAAGATATGCATAAATGGCAAGGGTAGAGTGAGTTAGAGAGTTTGAAAGATCCAGACATATGCAAAAAATGCGTCAATTTTGGCCCAAAATATGCATTTCTGACCCAAAAATCCCCTCCCAATATCAAAAATTATAACCCACAACACCCCTCCGACCTTTTCACTCACTAAAATGTCCATTTAGAGCTACCTTACAAAGCCTATGCAGCTCTATTTATAAATCCAAAGTTGTTTACGCTTCACTGTGCACTGAGCCACAGTGTTCTGTGTGAAGGTCATATAGGTCACTGTGTGTAGTTCAGTGTGGAGCTGTATAGCAAGGGTAAAATGGGCATATCTTCCTCATTTTTGGTCCAATTTCCTCAAATTTGGTATCAAATGAAAGAGAAAAGGAAGCCAAACAATCTCCTTCACCATAAATTACAAAATAATAGTGATATGTATGGGTCTTCTACGGTTTTCTATGAAAAAACCGTATGACGTCATCTAATTTGCATATTTGCATACATAATAAGATTAGTTTACAAAAATAAAATGTTCATTTAAATTCCCAATCTTTGCTCTTTACAATGATATATAGGTTCTCACAGAGAATATTCTTCTAAATCAACCAAAAAATTCCTGAAAATATTCCTCTTTTTTAAACTGCATTGGGCAGACAACATAGGGTTATGAGCTCATTGAAGTTTTGAATTTGGACAGCCTTTCTCTTGATTTTTTTTTTTTTTTTTTTTTTGTGAGCCGATGTAAATCAAAAAACTGCTGCATGATACATTACGTAGCAGTAGTGTAGGGAGTAATAAACTATGCGATGTGTGTTGACAGGTTGACGTTATACTACAAATGTAGAAAGACCTCAAAGATGACCCTCGTGTCATTATCAAGATTGTTACGAAAACGTTGCATTTTACTCTTTTAGGTCAGGAAATTATCAAGATAATTGGAGGTTAAAGTTAGATTTGTATCGTCGAAAGAGACAACCTAGGTTTGAAAAGAATCGGAGCCATGGCTAAGGGCTTCGAAACCGGCTGTAGGCTGTAGGAAGTCCGAGATAATATCAATTTCCAAAGCCAAAGCCAGAGTCGTTGGTATTTTCAGGCTTTTCACAAATGTTTCCAATACTTACCATAATTGTTATCAATTCATAATTAAGGCCTTAAAATCAATTATTTTGTTTCACAAATATGGGAGAAACTGGTATCGGGGTACGAATTTCAACCTCAAGTCGGGTATCTGCTCAAGTCTGGAGTCTGTCCCAAAGATAGTTGAAGTGTTGGTTGTTGTCCGAACGAAGAGTTCGTTGGTTGTTGTCACCTCACTTTGGTCCTACTCGGTAAATGGAGTCATTCGAAGTTAGTGAATGGGACAAGTTCCACAGCTTCAGCAAATATTTAGAATTTTCGGCCTTTTAAGAAACCTCTTCATGTGACAAGTCTGTGGGCGTTTTCCCACTGCAGTCAATTGAACAAATGGAACAAGTCCTTAGAAACCCCCAGACAGTCCTTAGTTGCGATATTAATAAAATCTTGGATTTTTTACTCCTCTGCGGAAACTCTCTGAATCAAGAATATGCTGAATCTACTAGGGCACTGATGCCCTGAGGAACCGACACTCTTTGTTTATCCCTAAACAAACTGCTGTGTAGGCAGGGGCACTGACGTAAGTAATTTACGTATAGCATGGAATCATTTTCACTATTTCGACGGGCAAATGTTTCAATTGACCTAGTGCTTTAAAGGTAGATTCTCGTTGTCTAAATTTATACGTGGCAACACTCCTTAACTTCGTGATCGCACAAGATACTTTGATTGATACAAAAACAGGACAAATCCAAAATCTCCCGCCAAATCTACATAGGAAACTCTGATTGGACAATGACCATGAGCAGATCAGTGACGTCCATTATACACGGCACAACATCATGGATCAACTCATAGTAAAGCAATGCATTCTGATTCTCAAATTCCACTGGTTGTTACAACTGATAATGTAGTAATTGACCGATAATGTATCATTAACCGATAATGTATTACCATATTTGAACGATAATGTATCACTAACCCATTATGTAGTAAAAATTGGCCGATAATGTAGTAACTTTTACTACATTATCAGTCAAATGGTAATACATTATCGGTTAAAACTTTTTTAATACATCATCGGTTTTGAGGTGATACATTATCGGTTAAAAAGTTACTAATTATCGGTCAATTTTTACTACATTATCGGTTAGTGATACATTATCGGTCAATTTTTACTACATTATCGGTTAGTGATACATTATCGGTCAATTTTTACTACATTATCGGTTAGTGATACATTATCGGTCAATTTTTACTACATTATTGGTTCAGTGATACATTATCGGTGAATTACTACATTCTCAGTTGTAACAAGGGTAATGAAACTACTTGTGAGAGGTGCATGCTATAGCAGAACTATTTATGTTAAATCGTGTATTGTTCGTTTTAATCATGGGGAATTTTGTTTCTAATGAATTGCTAGCTTGATGAAAAGTCTGTACAATAGGTTGACCTGGGACAGCCTTTACAAATTACAACATATGTGTTATGAAACAATGTATTAATAGAGGGAGAAAGAAGGGGAAATATGATTGATGTAATTGACTTCTCAAAGTCATGTCGGGGAGACTGTTCATGCTCTTTCAAGACATAAGAACTGGCTTTCGTAAAGGTGTCTTTGTTAGTTTCCACTTTGAAATCCTTTTCAAACTGGAAAAAGTACCTTGCTCGCTAACTCTATTGAAACTAATAAAACAATAGCTGGGTAACCCTTAGCAATTACCATTACCGGAAGGTGGGTCGTGGGTTCCTTAATTGGGTTGAAAACGTGGAGTCATGTATTTCGTATGAAGATGTGAAAACCTTAAGGATTTTTTTGTTGACGTAGGCCTTATTTGATAATACTGAATGATTGTAATCGGAAACAAGCAATTCTCATCGGGAAGTGAGTCCGGTCTTTAGAATTAATTCATTTTTCCGGTAGAATGTTTTGGCTTCGTTCTCTCTTTCTCTCTTTTTTGAGTATGTTTTAATCTATTAATCATCACTTCCGTGTTTCGTCGGAGTTCTAATTCAATGCACTACAGGTCTTCAACAAGGCACCATCGAGAGACTAGTAAATATTATTTTCATTTCTAGATCGAAGAGAAAGTATCAAATTAGTTTTGAATTAAATTATCCTTGACAGCTCTTGATTTTTATAGGTTAAAACGGGGTACACACAAACAAACAACGCCATCTCATAATTGCACGAGCTACGCACTATGGTCAGTGGCCAGTGCAAAGACCATCCCCAGTGTTAACACCGACCACAACCAGTGGGCCGTGATATGATAGCACCTCAACCAATGAAAAGAAGTTCAGTGAGCAGCTGAATTGATTTTATGTTTGTAAACTATATTCGACACGAAAAACGTACCAAAGTTAGAATATGTTCCAATAATCTATGCTCACATGTATTTTAAATTACGGCATTTTGAAGTCACTATTTTGACTCCGACGGTCCAAGCTTATTCTCCTGAAGTGATGCTAGGTTACGTAGCAGTTTGTCACGGCATATTCATTGTTCAGTCATATTAGCCAAGACTGGGTATTTTGTTTTGTGTGCCGTATTGTTGTGTACACGGTGGCATATACCGGTAGTTATGCGTGGTGCATGGCTGAGGGCTGAGGGCTGAGGCGTGTAATTATAGTGACAAAGCTGGAAACAAAACTACATCCTTGAAATCTAATTTTTAAACGTATGCTGATTGATTACTGTACTGAAATTAAAATAGATCTCTGCAAGTCATCTTTCGATATACTTGTAGAAACAAAATCAAATGCAATTGCTGAGTGGCATCACTAAACAATACCTTTGCGACATTTTCTTTGACATGTGCTCGCTCTCTACACAGCTATGTTAAATGAAGAATCATTCAAACAACTTCAAGTTTTTCCGACTTTTTGGAATGCGGCCTCGACTTCGGCCCTACTTCTCTGTCTGACCGTGTGCTAGGATAACTGACCTAGAGTTTACTGGTCACTAGCACAGGATAAGTGCGGCCTGTCGAGACTTTATCCGTTTCAGGGTGCGGTTTTCCGCTAGCGTAGTACAGGAAGCTAAATGTTTCTCCTGTACCGCAAACCTTCGTATGATGAACATTGAAATGATCATACTGGTGACTCACGAACGCTAGACGTAGAATTGTAGACGGGTGGGGGCATAGGGACATGGCCCCTGTTGGGGAAGGCTGCCTACCTTAGGGAAATTCCAGTTTCGCGGGGAGCCTTGACAGGTACGATAAAGTATGTCATGCAGCGACAAAGACCAGCAGAACCGAGGATTTTTAGTCTTTCAAATTCTTCAATAAAACCCCAAAATTTTTAACTGGTCATTAATAGGAACCTCCAAATTTTTCTCCGCGTTCGCGCTCCAAAAATTTCGCACCACCCATCCTTTTGGAAACCCGTCACCATTGTCGAAGCTCGGGTCGCTCCCCCCCCCCTTCCAGTCGGAGAGCTTGGCTCCTCGTCCCGGGCAAATCATTTCGCCACCCGTAAGTGTAGACACAAATTTTTGGTTTAAAGTGTGATTTCCTGCAATCTAGGGCGTCTGGAATGCCAAATTTTCTGACCTCAGCCCCAACCATGATGGGGATGAGGTCAGGCTGCTCCTGTAAGACGCTATAAAAATGCAGATTGCCCTCTTAAGGAACCGCTTTCTATGAAAAATTTGTACCTCCGAAGCTCTGCCGGCACTGTTTGTCATAGATGCAGCTTCGGGCCTATTACATATTCATTTCGTTTTCCTCGAGTGTCCTCTCTCTAAGCCTGAGATCCTCCCCTGAGGTCCTCGACCTCAATTCAACCTATGTATGTGGCCCTAACCATCATAAAGTCTGAGAACCACTGATTTAGTAGCACTTATGGGAATATACGGATGAATGTCCCTAATCCAATTTCATTGCATTTTAGTTTCTTCCCTCGATTACTATTCAAAATTTAGCGAAAGCTTCAAGCTTATTTTATTACAGTTGTCATTTCCTTTTTCGTTCTTTCAGATTCTACATTCGCTCCCTAGCCAATCACTTTCATCCTCGAAAACGTCCATAATGTTTGATAATTTGATATCACCTACTATTGACACCTCTCATCAAGACTCTCCTGCGGGATTTCTAAGCATGAATTCCGATACTGTGTTGCTAGGGACACAAGAGCTTAAAAAAATCGCGATGAAAAGGAAATCATCGGCCATAGATGGAAGTGAAGACTTTGAAGTGGTAAAGAAATTCATTTTTCCCACCAAAATGACGTCACCAGAATCAACACCTTTGAATGGTTCTCCAACTGACTGTTTTTCCAGCTATGACCACACAGTTAGCGGTCATCAGAGTCATTTTAAGTCTGTTCCGCACATTGAGCTCCCGACAAGAAACCACTCCAACTTTTCTTACCAACAAAGTATTCACAGTAGCCAACTACATTTATCTGAGAGCGAAACTTTTCAGGCAGCGTCTAAAGCACTGGATAACAAACCTATCCCATACAACACTTGGGACAATACAAACACTGTCTCGATAAACTCAGATTTGACGGACAGTCGATCTTACGTAAGTAACTTGGCTATGAGAAGACGCGGGACAGCCGGCCTTTACTTTTGTCAACAGGGTATGTTGCCATTAGCTTCTAGTGATGTTAAGAAGGCAGCAAAGAGCACACGTCGCGCATTTACAAATTGTCGCGAAAGAGAACGACAACAGAATGTAAACGCAGCTTACGCAGAACTGAGAAAGCTTCTTCCAACTCATCCAATTGATAAGAAACTTAGTAAGAATGAAATACTACGGATGACGATACGTTACATAAATTTCTTAGTAAAACTGAGGGACGAACAAGAAGAGG
Source organism: Holothuria leucospilota (assembly GCA_029531755.1). Taxonomy (NCBI): domain Eukaryota; kingdom Metazoa; phylum Echinodermata; class Holothuroidea; order Aspidochirotida; family Holothuriidae; genus Holothuria; species Holothuria leucospilota. Next base: position 40,804,284 of record CM055966.1, read on the forward strand.
AGGCCAAAAGGTTACAAGGTGTATCCGTGGATTCACTTAAAAACGGACAAAATGGCTGTGATACTTCTCCAGTAACTGTTAAAACCGAGCAAGTTGACTCTCCTCCCAGCGTGGTCAATACACCGCTTAGTTCGTTCTCCAAGGACCAAAGGCCACGTAGCTGCGAAAGTTGGGCCGAGAGTGGCTTTGAGGATTACGAACCTAGCATAGCAGACGAAAGCCCTTCTTTAAGTGAAAACGGTTACGGAGCGGAGATGATCGAAGATATGTGTAACAGCGCCAGCCCTTGGATTTCCTCACCTGACAGCTTGGTAGTGGAGACAACTTAGCTTGTTCATAGAAGTCAGCATAAATTCATTCCAAACGAGTATTCCAGTAGCATTTCAACTGATCATCATTACCAGTTATTCGCATTCCAGTTTTCACAAATTAAGTTCTCGGTCACGGTAGAATTAATCATGTTTAACTATTTTATATAAATCTTTGGGTAAAGTAATTGTCACGTGACACGCAGTTGAAAGGAAAAGAATCTATTTTTGTAATCTTGCTACTCTTTTGGACAACGAATTTACAACGCGTAGGCTCCGCCCTGTCAACATCTCTTTACATTGTCCACGGTTCTTAGGTTGGACTACCATTACCTAAACATGCAAAACATGCTGTTTTAATATACCAAGGGTTTGACGAAAACATGTGCATTAAATTATGAAAAATTCAGTCAGCCTATTTACTTTCCCATTCAAAGTGCAGGACTTTATGCTTCATGCGTGTGCCTGGACTCCCATTTGAGGCATAACATGGTGTAAAACAGAAGGTACATAAAAATGCACATAGGTTGTTATCACTGAATGGTGTAATGATTTCAGTTGACGGGTTATGCTCATTTACTAAGGCTGCCTGAACTACAAGTAGTTCCATGCACGCACGTATGTAGAATTGTTACACAGAAAGTTATCAAAGATCAATGATAATTTTGACAGAAACAGAAAACTTCTCAACCAGGGAAAAAGGACATAGATGCGTAACTTGTTTGAGATAATTTTGGATCAAGAGCTTCAACAGCTTCTCGAATGTATAGGGGGTATCCTTGACTAGAACTACTTGAAGCGTGGATCGCGAAGTCCTAGAAGCGAGGGATCCTTAGCCCACTTAAGGACCCTGGACAAAGTTGGGGACCAGATGATCTGTGGTGTAATCCGCCCCATTTTCCCACGAATATTATTCATTAAATGGCTGTTTCCTCCATTTTCGAGTTTAATTTAGTTGGATCAGCTATTTTTGCAAGCCTATGGAAACAAACATGTGCCTATTGTTTTTGTTGAGGTTCTGGAAAAAGTGGGGCGGGGCAATGCCCTTCATTTTCAAAAGTAGTGGGGACATATCCCCCGTCCCCACCTGTTGACGTCCACGTCTGGAAGTATCAAATGAAGTTTCTGCTTCCACTGGCATAAAACTAGAATGCGTCATTTAAAAAGGAACTCTTCTTTAACTATGCACACACGGTCAAACTTCGACCGGTATATAGCTATTATAATGGGTCACAATATCACGTGGTTTACCACAATTTCACTGTTGTCAGAGAGAAATAGAAAAAAGTATTTACATACGTCTATATGCTAGTAATATTTATAAAAGTGTCACTTGACTATATGACTTAGATCTTATTTCATCACTACTTCTGTCTGTTATTGGTTATCGTATGTGCAAATTATAACTTGATGTGTATGAAATGTTTCATGCATGTGAAAGTAAATATGGAGTTGATAACATCTGGCAGAGGAATTTCTTTAAGATAAGATACAATTATAAAACATTTTTCAAGAAAATAATTTACTTGGTTCGAGAGCTCAAAACATCACAGTATCTTTTCTTTGATAATTGATAATTATCAAATTATTTTTTGAATGAAATGGCAATAAAAATATGAAATATAAATTAGTCGATACATCTAGGCGCAGGAATCTGTTTTCAGATGGGGATGAACGTTGTTCCGGACGGCCGTCCTGGGGGAAGGGTCCAAGAGAAGAGTTGTCCCCTCCCCCTCTAGGAAATGTTTGGTTATTTGAGGGTGCCTAGATGCAATTTGGTGCGAAATATGGTGAAAAATTTAAGGAAAACTACTGCAAAGTTTGGACAGTTTTTACAGAGGGAAAAAATAAGCTGATTCGTCCGTGAATTGTGGGGGAGGAAGCATACTTCCTCCCTACCACATGTTTGACTCGGGGCTTTAGCCTTCCAGCCCCCTTTCTTTCTGCGCCTATGAGTCAAAACAACATTAATTAGTCATATACATTATTTTGCCATTCAAATTATAGACAAACAGATGCCTCATAATTGTTAGGTTGCCTGGACTAATTTATATTACAAATGAATCAGAGTCTACACAAATGTTGACAATACATATTAGAAAACATTCCTTAGAGAACCTATGTACCAGTTTTGCACGATAGTTACTTTTTCATAAGCCAACATTTTGCCACTTTTTGAAATCTGTTATGTCAATCGTTGTATCTACGATAAGTTGCTACGAGCTTACATTTTTACGAACAGTACGTCATTCATAAATACTGTTCATTATTCATTACTATTGCTCTTGTTGCGTCCGTGAATAAATTGTAAAGAGATATCACTTTCTTGTATTAAATTTCCATCTTGTTCTTTCTCTTAAAGCCTAACTGTCCCACCCATTTCCTTAGCGGCCCAGCCACATTACCCTTAAAAGACAGCAAATTTACTGGAAAAGTGTAAGTTTCAAAAAGTTCAATAGACATCTAAGAATCGATCAAAAAATGTTAGTTTCGATGCATAACAACACATTTGTTAGACAGAATACATGACTGATATCGGCAGGAAACTCTAGTCTGAGTAGATGGGATGCAGTAAACGACTTGGGAAGAGACTAGCTACATGAAACGTTGTAAGCTTCTTGTGTAGCATGATAAATAAAATTTATTCCCGAATCGGGGAGTCTCTGCCCTCTCTGTTAATCTCTCTCACTGATATAGCTATCTATTTTCCAGGAATAAAACTTCAAATTGACCTTAAAAATCAGAGATACAGTAAAATTAATAGCAGAAACATGTATGGGGGAGGGGGATCGCTGGGTGGAGGTGGCTCACTGGGTGGGGTGGCTCAGTGGCTTGGCGGTTATAATTGCACCCCTTCCTTGCATTCGATAGATTTACGAATTAAAACTAGATATAGAACAACCTGAAAATATTCTTAATGACGAAAATTGCTTGTTAGGTAGAGCCATGAAGAGATAAAAAATGTGAGAAATTTCAAAAATAAAAGTTATTAAAGGATTTCAATTCTCACCAGCTTTCAAGGAGTCTGTTCATAGGCGCAACGCTTGCAAGTGAAGTGGTGCACAACAAGGGTCCGCCACCCTTTCCAGTCTTTGGAACATTGGCTTAATACTGAGGTTACACTCTTCTTCGTCAGATGGGAAAGTTGATAGTGGATCTCGGGGCAGGAATGGTAGCTATTAGCACACTCTATTTGCACGCACTGAACACTGTACCAAAATAGTGCTTCAGAATTGAACATTTTTCTGCCCGATTTGGTAATCATGTTTCAATTGTGAAAATTAATACGCGTGTCAAATTTCTAAACGCGCTGTGTTTAATAGTATATAATTGCTAGACATGTTTTTAATGTGCAATAAGTTTAAATTTGAATCTGGTCATGATATGTAGTTACCTTGAATATCCCAGCTTTATTCTTGAACTTGCATTACACTTAAGTAATAAACTATTTGGTTTGGACCATTACTAAACTACACTTTACAAACCACATCCCGGTCTCCTCAGATTTTGTAAAATCACGAAAAAATAAAACAAGTTTCATCCAAAATATTCCAGACATGACCCAAAATTAACATGTTCACAGGGTCAGCTTTAATAAACGGAGTACAAAATCATTTAAAATTTACATAAAGCTTTGAAATATACCTATTTCCTCTTTGTAAAATTTGTGATTTTATAAGCATTATTCCAATTTGTTGTCTTCTTGATATTTTTACACCTGAAAACTCAAATGTGATGTAGTCTGTATTTAATCAACCATTCATGATACCGGTTTCCGTTTCCTGACACTCATGTTACGAATTTAACTCGTTATTTTTGTGAAGTTGATGAATGGCATACAACCTGTTTGCAAGCAGTATTTTAATTTATACGAGTGTCAACGGCTTCTGAAAAGTGAGGAACTTGACCTAGGACAAGAACTATTTCAAGTGAGAATCGCGAAGAGGAAGAAGCGAGTGATCCGGGGCTCACTTGAGGGGCCTGAAAAAATTTAGAGGCCAAATGATCTGTTGTGTAATATGAGACATTTCCCCCCGGTTTTAATCCATTTAATGTCTGTTTTCACCATTTTCGAGTTGATTTCATTGAAATAGATATATTGCAAGCTGTAGAATCAGACATGTGCCTACTATTTTCCTTGGGGAAACAGTGTGGGGATAAACCCCTCCTTTTTCAAAAGTGGGGGGGGGGACATGTCCCTCCGTCCCAACCTGTTGACGCACATTAAAGGGGGTATGGCATTACCCAAACTAAGGAGTTGCTAGCAACCAACTGCCCAAACATATTTAGGAATAGCCCCAGAGTTCTAAATACATTTGGTGACTGTATTTTTGATTGACATTCATTCAAACAGTACAGTCCCATGCTGGTTGGTCAACAAGGACTTGCACTGCCAGTTGTGTTCCACACCCACTTCTAAGACAATGTTGCCTCTTTGAACTCTGTGTAGGCTACTGTGGCTCTGTCTTAAAGGTGTACTAGACAGATGGGTGTGGTTTAAATTTGAGGGAGGAGGGGCTAGAAGTAAACTTAGTAGGGAGAATTGTTACTATCTGGAGTTAGATTAGAAACCTTTAAATATAATAAAACTGTTTTGTAGCGTTTCAGAGTTTAAAGGTAGAGACTCATCTCCCTAGATGCATTTTTAGGTGTGAGGCAACCTAAATTCACAATCGGTGATTGCACTGCCATTCACAAAAAGCATATTCAGATTTAAAATTATGGCTTCAAATGTAAGCCCCTTCGATTGGTCAATAATTCGTGCAGATCTGTTGAATGTGAGATGCATTATGTAGCATACACCATTGCACAGCAGACAAGTTGCTCACATAAGAAGAAGAGTATAGTTACAAAATCGAACAGAGTAGCGTCCTCAGCAGAATGTAGCCTCAAGCAATTAAACTACAGACTTTTGTCCGGGATGTGCTAAAGAAAGTTCTTTTCAAGCTGGAAGAAGGGCTAATTGAAGTAAACTTGTGAGAATTTTAGTATGTAACGAGAAAACTGTGCCTGTAATTCAACAAAACACAATGAATAAATTTTACATTTTTCACATTAAAACAACCGAGGAGTAAAAGAATGATATACCCCTCGTGCATACAATTATATCTGAAATGTTACGGTTTTGGTTTCACCGAAGGTAACCTATGGAATCAGTCGCTCTTTGCGAAAGGTATATGTAGCATTGTAAGCTATTGTCGTGGACTATGGCAAAGAAAACTTTCAATTGTACATTAACAGTGCAGCACAGCAAATAAAGCGAGGACATTTTCCCCACATACTATTTTGGCCATTTGCTTAATGTCCTGTAACATTTCATCAAGTCGTCATGGAACCATTTTTACGATTTTCATGTAATAGACTTATATGCATCATTTTAAGTCGAGAACTATCCAGCATTAGTAACAGTGTTAAGCTATGACTGCTTTGGGAGGGACTTTTTATTTTGCAATTTGTTTTGTCACATTTTATTCTCCTCTCATTCTAATCGTCTCGCCCGTTTTTCGGAATTGTCATATAACAGTATAAAGGTACACCATATTTGAAAGATGTCATACCAGGAAGTTGCCTATAGAAACCAAACCCCTGACCATATAGACATGTAGAGCTTTGTCTTCAGTATTGTCTGTAGTAAATTCATAGGCGTACGGCGCGGTTCAATATTTCTTGGGGGTCAAGGATAATTTTTGCCCGAATTTAGAATTTCGGACAAAGTTGCCCGAATTTTGATACCGCTGTGTCGGTTGCAAAAGGGAATAATTTATTTTCTTGTCCGTCTCAGTTGCCCGAATGGATCCACTATTTTCCCCGAACTGGAGGGCATATGCCCCCTGCCCCCGCCTCGTACGCTTATGAGTATACTTTCCACCCGCATGTACTTTCTACACACCTCCCTCAAACTTTCTGCCTGTCTGCAGTTAACCCTTTTTACTCCCGAAACTCGCACCACCTCTTCAGGCACGTCGAACACACGCGCGCTTGGTTTTACGCACAAGCCAATTCAGTGAGAAGGAACACCTTGCATGAAAATGTAGGGAACTTTTATAACATTAAACATTTAATTTCACGGTCTATCCATTTTCTTTCTAATGCTGCAAGAAAAGCAAAATGTCCTAGGTTAAACAGTGACGCAAAGTGGCAGCTGCCCACCACTGACCTTGTCTGTAAACGGTTGTACTCGCCCTCCAAACGAAGGAAAATACGGGCGTTTGAAAAGAATAACAGCAAGCAATGATAAGATCATGGCCGTAGACAAGATTTCTTTGTGGGAGGGGATTTTTGTGGGAAGGGGTACCATATTAAGAGAGCACTACTATTATTAGCGTGTAGAATACGAAAAAAAATTTTGCCAAAAAGACTTCCCATAGTGCCTGAGATGGCGCTTGCCATGTCTTACAACTTGCATCTAAGCAATCTTCATTTAAAAATCTGGGAAGTTTACAAAGATCGATGTGGTAAAATGTTCCTTTGAAAATTTCTGGGGGGAGGGGGAACTCAGCCTGTTTGGCCCCTTCGCTGCTTACGACCACGGACAAGGTCGATTGATGTCAGCCTTTCAAATGCGAGATAAAAGACCCTGAAGAAGAAAAATTCCTGTACGTATTCAAAACTGCACGTATAGGGTAAAGGTCCTTTCATTGGGAAAACTCATTATAACTGTTTTAATCACTTCAATACGACTGTAAGGAAAATTTCGGTTCTGATCAAAATTCGATCCTTGTATTCAAAACTCCACATAACCGTCCTTTCGAATTTGTCACTGGACGCTCCCCTGCAGAATATTACTTTATCGGTAAACAACACTTGTAATTAATAATTTGCATAAACCCTTGGGATACTCTTCTGTAATTGACCGCAGCTTTGATTCGCGTGCCACTAGCATCTTTCGCGTGGACGAAAGATTTCCGAAGAATGGTATTAATTTTTCAGGAGGACACTTATTCGTTCAGTTACTAATCACGCGAGTCCTTCAACTGCTGAAACTAATATTCGGTTTTTCCTTCAACCTATGGAAAGGGAAAATGAAGTACACTTCGATGACAGGACTTTTCAATGAACGAGGTTATTCAGATGTCTTAGATCAGCATCCGTACCTGTCATAAAAAGTTTGAAGAACTTTTCAAAGGCAAGAAGATCATGGCACATGTGGTCTTTGTTTAGGTCTGACCTCTTCCAAAACGTCTCATCCATGTATAATTAATTTGTAATCGCGCAACAGAGTCTAGAGTTGTATCATGGATGGATCAGACTTTTCTGGCTCTGGTCCACCCCGCGGAGAAAGCTCTGTTTGCTCAGCCCCTCTTTATGGCTTCCCAAAAACTGACTAAGGAATATGCCGCACAGCCTGCTACGTGAGCAAGCTCTGGACAGGTGACAACTCCATTCATAGTTGCATACGAGAAGGTTTAAAGTTCGCAATTTGTTGTAGGCCTAACTCGACTATATTCAGCAAACTCTGATTCGCGACCAAACGGTGAGTCGCGAAACTAATGGTGGGTAGCAAGTACTTCGTCTTGTCTCCTGAGGGATGTCGCGTTCCGAAATGGCTGCAGCCTTCTAGACCTCAGACTATTAACTATCTATAAAATTTCCGTTACCGTACAGTAGTAATCGGGCCTGTTCATATCTCTTGAAATTTTCACTTTTTTGTTGATAGGGACCGACATGTTCCACGATTTGTAAGGACCGTCATATTCCAAGACAACTGTGCTCAAAGGGTTTTGTTTCTAATGGCATTTAAGTCCTTTGCGGTGGTGAGCCCCGCGGTCCACCACCATGATTATGCATCTATATCATGCGTAGGGCGCATACTGTAGTAGAAAGGGGTGTCCAGCAAGTTCATAAGGATTCCCAAACGCCACTTAACACAACATTCTAACTTACTGCTTCACACTCCAGGCGTATCCGTTAAATCTAAAACAATATGTCCAGGTTAAGACTCGTAGTTTAAACCGACGAAGGTTGCACATTGCTGGTGAGCCAGGCCAGCATTGTAGGCTTTGGAGCTATAATTTCATATTTTTCAGCCACTTTTATCTTCCCTGGACTCAAAATCTATTCTGAAACGTAAATATAACATTTTTGTGTAGAACTAGTTATTACTTATTACTGTTTTAAAGGACCATGAAAGCATCGTATTGCGCAGGCGCGCATCCAGGATTGTGTCATGGAGGCTTTTGTTGGAGTGTGACATGAGGGAGAAGTCTAAAGGGAGAGGGTATCCCCTCCCCTTTGGAGAAAAAACGGCTTTTTTAAGTCTTCAGATGCGAAATGGTGCAATATTTGTGCATCAAACGTCATAAAGTTTAGTGATTATGTGTATTTTGCCATAATATTTTTCAAGCTTGGGCCATGGGCGTTTCAACCCCAAACACCCCCTTGGCTACACGTCTGGTATTGCGTTATTTTGAAAACTGAACTATTTTAAGTGATGTAAAATTAAGTTACATCGTAAAATAGATGTAAATTAAATAAAATCATAAAGAATAGTTTTTCTCGTTCAGTTGAACAAAAAGCCCCGATACGAGGAACCGATTCCTTTCAGAGGGCTCACTGTTTCAGCTGTCCGGAAATTGTCCGTGGAAAGCTATATAGCCAGCTAATCCTGCAGGTCTAACTTTTACCCATGATAGATGTTAAAGGGGCATATTGAGTTGATATCAATAACTTAACGAGGGTGTTGAAGGGCACTACCACATGACAATGATTATTATTAGCATAATTAGCCAAGTGTCACATCCAATAGTTACACATAAAGTTAAAATTTTGAGATTTTGGTATCCTGGCTTGTAACGGTTGTGTGCATAATTTAAAAAAGTGTCTGGTCACTGGTCACGAATTTTTGAATTGAATTGAATTGTTTATACTCACTTATGAAACAATTATTTGTATGCAAAATGTGGGGATTGTTTAAGTTTGACCATTTGTCATTAGTATGTGAAGAAAACTTAACAGGTTTGGCAAAATTTGGTGAATTTCATGAACCAACTCAATGTGCCGCTTTAACACTCTGTTGCGGCTTCTGTGGTTCTCAATGCGGAACGAAGGTAAGGTACATGATCTAACTGCTTGGTCATTACATCATTATACCCTGAGTGTGTAAATTGTATCCTACTCCGTACACACAGCCATTATGAGATAAATCTTGACAACGAGTGAGGTGACTAGAATCCCTAATGACACATCGAGCGGCTCCGCAGGTTACCCTTTCGGGAAGAAAAAAATTATGAAAATACGAAGGATGATGGTTTTTTGAGACCGTATGACCCCAATCCAAAAAATACAGTTGAGACACAGGAACCGACAGGCAACGGTTTGGGACAGGTGTGTGGCGAAGGAAAACACGAGAAGTGTGGCAGAGGAACTATGATTCACATTTTAGGATGAGACAGGAACAATTAGCATCTGTTCTGGACACAAATGAAGTGGAACAAATTATTTGATACCATTCGGCTGAGGATGTTACAAAGCTTCATATTGAAGCAGTTACGACAGAAGGATTTGAAAAGTCACGTCACATTGAACTTTTCGACAAGCAATAAAACCGTGTTAGTTGTTATGGTAATAAACGTATGACAATAACTGAATTGTTTGTATTGTCTGGTAAGAATACGGAGTGGAATATTGAAACTAGGTCAGCGATAGCCCTTGTTAAAGCTATTTAACAAGCAAATCGTTGTGTACGAAATGAGGTCTCGATTATAGCTGTTCTCTGATCGGCTTTCCCTCAAGTCTCTATAATTCAGTTTTCTGACCTGCCCTCCCTTTCATCTGTACATCGAGGGTGACGTTGCCGCAGAATGTTAGGAGCACTAACTTCATGATTTGGGATTTGGTTCAGGATTTCGGTTAGGCTTAACCCTAACGCCTAAATAACTAACCCTTACCCTGTCCCTAACCCTAACACTAACCCTTACCCTAACTCAAACCCCTAACCCTAAACCTAACCAGGTCGTCACGCTTCACTGAACCCATTAGTTAGTGTGTCTAACATTCTGTGCGGCACCGTCGTAGTTGCATCAGAGAGAGAGAGAGAGAGAGAGAGAGAGAGAGAGAGAGAGAGAGAGAGAGAGAGAGAGAGTAACAGTTAGAGTAACACTGAGTAACCCCTACCAGATCTACGGAGGGCGTTCTCTGTTGATTAGCCAAATGGTGTGCCCACCCATAAGGTAACGGACCACCAATTCAAATGTTCTTACGCCGAAAAATATTGCATGACAAATCAATTCCCTTAAATGTTTTATGGGAGCTTGTATCTGAATGTGTAAATGTGATTAATTTTTCATATGGGTTTTGTAGGCAATGAGTTGAAATACAGACTCTGCAAAATTCAAGGCAATTTGATCAATTTTAGTGCCATATTTTATTGTATTACTCCGCTCTGTGAAGTGCCGTCTTTGAGTACCGATCAGGGCTGGAAATATGTACCTATCATTCAAACCCTTCTAGCTCAAAATTTCAAGGGTCATGGTATGGAAATTTGAAAGGGCAATAAGAGCCCACATTGTGATCTTTAACCAGAAAGTTGGCATGTCCAGGTTGAAAACTTCTACAAGGATCTAGGCCGGTGGCGGGGAAGTATCCTGCTTTAGCTTGCAAGTCAATGGGGTAAGAATTAGTAGTATATATGCTATGAGGGTGTCGGTCATTGACATCCTATACTTAGCTAGACAGACCAAGTCAATGCAACATATTTTGAAGCACATACAGAAGGTTAGACGCCATGAACTACCTGTTGCACTACTCGAGTATTCTGAACCATAGCATAACGTTCTCTGAAAGAAAAATTGCAAAGAAGCTCGATAAATAAATAGAAAAGAGTTAGCAGTTTTCCCCTGGGAACATAACTCTACTGAACAGTCCACATGTTGTTTCAACCGTCTTTCTTGAATTCACATTTTTAACTGAAAATAACGAAACCTAAGAAGCGAGAATGAGGAGGGCTCGCATACGGCATGTATAGGCTAAAAGAGTGCGCGCGGTCAGGCGACTATAGTCTCATCCAGGAAAAATTTGTCAAGGAATAGTAAATCTGTTAAAGGGAAAATCTTCTTTTCCCAAACAGTTCAAGTTCTTCCAATTGAGTCACTTCTAGCCCCTCCTATAACTTTTTTTATTTCCTCCTTGTGCAGAAATAAACCTAGTTTATTGCTTGGGGCACATCCTGGTGAGCATACAATGCCATAATGTGTAATCAGAACACTCTTTGTGCATGCTGTATAAGGTGAGCTACTCTGCATCTCTTAAATTTGATGTGACTCAAAGAGCAACCACAAATTGAGACTTTTGCTTTTCCCCAAGTAAAAGTGTAGTTTTGGGTGATGAGTGTGTATCTTTAAGTCTAGTAAGTTTATGATAGTGGGGGAAGTTTTTCGTCCTGAAGCTTCCTGGTCGGTTATGTATTGAAAAGAGTTAGGCAGGCCTATTTTATGGAACGCATTTAAACAAAAAATCAGCCCCCTATTTAAGATATCAATACAGAGGTAGGAGCCGAATCTCTGGGGAATTCATAAAGACTATTAGATACCTTAAAAACATTCTCACCCAAATATTTATATACACTTACACATAACGAAATTAAAATTTAGATGTGTAGAAATTGATATAACAAAGGTCCTGTCAGATGCATACAAATGTTTAAAGGGCAAGAGCATATACTCAAATTGTAATAATGCCCGAGGAGCTTTAGATCACAACATTTTGGCATTCTTTCTAATAAAAATGTTATCCAAACCATGCAATGATAGAACAAGGATAACGAAAATAATAGATGTTCCAAAGGGCAACGATAAGTCTTCGTTCTGAAAAGTACGACGTCATATTAAAGTGTAGAATGACAAGAATAAATATTTCATTGGTCGAAAAATGAATCTTATTCATCCAACTCCCAATGCATCTTCATAACTTAATCTGTTGCTGAAATATACAAAATATTGAAATTTGCTCACTTAATTTAAGTATATTGCAAAACAGTTTGTTATGTCCTTCTTGCACTACTCACATTCCCTCCTTTTGTTTCCTTTTGATACTAAAGTGTTTGTATAATATGACTCTGGAAAAATTAGTTTTCTTACAGAGCATGTTGTAAGGAGAAGGCTTTTATTATCAAGTTACTACGTATAGCAATGACACATTTTGACGCCAGGTGCAGAGGCTTTAGGAGAATCACAGAAAAACAAAGATTGTAATCCGAGTTAATGCAAGAGTGACATCACAAATTATTGCGCAATCGACCATTTTGTCTTGAGTAGAAAGGCTACAACATTTTATATATCATCGTAGGAATGTCCTATGTGAAGGTGAGAGTTGGATCAATGGTATTCACTTAAGTTTGTTACTTATTCACTTTGTAAATAATTCACTTAGCTTTGTAACTAATATTTTGATATTTTAAAGGGAAACAATTGTACAGCTTTCTAAGCAAGTACAACATTTAGAACACATTTTTCCAAGCTTTGTGATACCATTAACAACTAATATAACTCAATATCTTATTTAACACGAATTTTTCAAAAAAATTTTGAAACTCACTAAATGCCACTGCGTAGGCAGTCATGATATTGTGATATTTCCCACAATGCAATGGAACTGTGATGTCACACCTGCACCTCGCCGCGGGTTTTACAACAACTGCTTGTGTAGTTTGTAAGCACACACCTACAGTATTCACGGTAACGTCAAAACTATCTTTAATTTTCAAAAAATGCAGCGGTTAAATTGGCCTTTAAAATCCAGAAATCTGTACATTACTATCTAATATCATCATACAGCCTTCTTCTAACTTGATACGTACGATTTTTAACCAGTTAGAAAGTTCGAGAAAATCCTTCACCCTACACTTATAAGTGCAGCTCGAAATCCATATTGACTCTATATGGCATATCACACGAATGCATGGTACTGACCATTGCACTGCATCGCCGTAGTCCGAAGGGATTCGATCATCCTTGTCAAAACGTTTTAGATTTTTCTACACTCTCAACAGGCAATCTGCCAATAAAAGTTGTAAAATTCAAAGTAAAATATTCAAACAATTCCCAGAAATCTCTTACCAGACAAAATGCGTCTGATTGAAGCTTACTCAACCAAAAAGAAATTCTGTGCCTGTTACCGAAAGCTCGAGGCAGCCATGATGGGAACACATCGCGGAGAATGGTCACGCTTGCTTCCGGTAGACTCAAATACAACTCTCGACTGACATTTCAAGGTGTTGCTGAAAGAATGCGGCCAGTACGTCCACCAAATATGCAATAATCGATATCATACTTCACAGTGTCTACGCAAAATCTTCATTATATGCACTAAGTCAGAAAATATCACAAGACTTTCGTCTCGAACCACGGACTTCAATACATGGACAGAGGATTGCGCAATCAATACGGTCGCCACCGTTCGAGCAAATTTCGGCTAACCAAGATGGCCGCCGGGCTACTACCATTTACCCAATTTGACGATGAATCTGCTACATTTCAGACAAAATATCAGTATGAATGGAAGAACAATATCACAGTCCTCCATTCTATTTGCTGAATTTGACCTGAGCTTGCATTCTTTCGAAAATATTACAAGTTTCTCACACAATTTGTCGATACGAGCCACTTGAGCAAGTCCAAACTTTTACACACAAGACTATAGCAGGCAGCCATATTGGTAAGCCTATTCGTGTACGTACGGTGGAGACAATTTACGCATAGGACGTTAGTGCAATATGCTCTGTCCATGTATATAAGAAGTCCGTGTCTCGAACGAAAGCCAGGCCCTAACGAACACGTATGTGTTCTAAGGAGAATAGTGTTTCCATAAGTTAGACAAAAATTTCCCTCAGTGGATCAGAGTTTCCTTAAGTTTTCATGACTACTACCGAAGAGTTGAATCTCTTAATGTTCTTATGGTAACATAAGAGTAAAAACAGATAATCATCATTTACGTATAGAAATCTTTATGAAGAACTATCCAAACAGGGCATGAACACAGCCCTTCAGCGTGATACCATGGGGTCGGAAAATGGAACCACTGAAAGAGAGTATTCCTCGATAGCATCCTCTTGCAATACTACGAAAAATAAATGGGCAAGAACTATTTAGTATTTTTAGCTGTGGGGCATAAAAATCCCACCGAAGTTTTTGTTATACTTTCTATATTTTTTAGGATTTAAAATACATAATTTTGAAATTTTAAACCACCACTCAGAAAAATTAAGAAGGCCTATTTAAATTTATTTGAGCTGGCAACATTTTGCTCTGGAAATCGTGAGGTGCATGTTGTACGTCACAATCAGCTGATATCTAGTCGTCTTCTTTCGAATATGTCTGCGCACATGCCAGCAAGCGAGGGAAATTTGAAATATATTATTCTTAATAAAGGTTTCATGTAAGGTCCACCAGGTAAAGATTATCTGTAGTATTTATATGTATACTATACATATGTAAAGGGTCAAATGGCCTCTATTGTTCCCCTTTAAACTGAAGGTACACTGTAAGAAAAAGTGTGCAAAAGTCGGCACATACAAGCGAGCTAAGCACGGTGTGACTGCATTAAAGGCATTTTCCAGTGGCTTGTCACAAGGGTCTCATGTGAAAGAGAAAAAAATTTATTTCATACTCTAAACCCCGTACCAATACTCTTTTCCTAACTCGAGATATCTAATATTAAAGACTACTTATTTTTGTCAAAAAATACCTCCAGTTCTCATCAAGGTCACAGAATGTTATGTAAAGTGGGTACATTGCCTCAGATTTCTTTTGTTTTCCTTTATAATTGAATGTCCTGTTTGTCCTTGAAATTTGGAACTGTTGGAATGTTTGAATATCTTTCCATGTAGGTTTAGCATAAATCTACACGATATGTACGGCATAACAAAGTTGCTAAATATTCCCTACAACAGTGTCAATATCATAAAGAAATTCAATGCTTTGTCAAATTAATGTGCCGCGATGACATCACATATCTCCCATAATGCACTTTATCTTAAGTTGCATTTCTTTGAAAATTAGTATCTTCCAAACTCTACCAGCTATTGAGACGCGGTTTTTACCTCCTAGAAGAGAAAAATTGTCTGCATTTTTTGAAGTCACTGATTTTTGTCACTGGCAAATCCCTTTAAATGTGAAGAAGTGATTGCATGGGACTTAAAGGGGCAGTGAAATCGTATGCCCTAACAACATTTTAACTCCCCCGCAAATTTCCTCATCGCTTTTGCAGAAATATCGCCAACGAAGTAATCTTCACACCCTGGCATCCTGCTCTTTCTTTTCTTACCAGATTTCGTTTAGTTTTCTTCATTTTTTATTTTATTTTTTTTAAATAAGCAATCCTATGGGCTAGTTAATTCATTAAAATTCTTCGCTTCCAACGCATAGTTTAGATGTAGGCAGACTTATATATTCCACAACTAACGTGGAATTTCAGGCATAACTTGACACATTTTCTGATGTTTTCCAAGCTCTTTCTGGCAAGTCGAGCGAAACTCATACTTCAAAATATGACACCCTTAAAACCATTCATATTACCTATTTATGTTCGGGACCTGCCGTTTATGACCACTGTATAGTGTCTTTGATATACAAGTAAAACATCGAGGCCTTGAAGGAGTTGTTTTACGACGCTAAACGACCAGTAGCGTAGCCAGAAGGGGGGGGGGCAGGGGGCAAAGTGCCCCCCGGGCGAAAAATCGAAGAAAAAAGAAAAAAGGAAGGAAGAAGAGGAAAGGAAAGGTAAAGGAGAGAGAGAAAAAGAAAAAAAGGAGAAAAAGGGAAGGAAAATAACAATGAAAATAGGAATTATTACCGATGGAAGGAAACAATGGAGAGAAGGAAAAGGGCTTGATAAAGCAGAAAACTGGTTCAAATATCGACGAGACGAGTACTGAAACAGGCAGGACTAGGGACCGTAGAAAAGACCGAAATAAGGGAATGAGAAAGTGAAGGGCCCAGAAGGCAGAAACCGGTACGAGGGATGAAGCCAGGCAGATTGTGCACTGGAAAGAGGAAGGATGAGGGAACTAGGAAAGGGAATAGAGAGCGTTAGACTAGGGAGTCCGCGAGGACAGACTATGACGCAGAGCAGAGCAAAGCAAAGCGGATTTAAGAGGGAGAGAAAGACGAGGACGTAAAGAAAGGCTGACAGTGTGGGAGTTGGAGGGATGACAGCTGCCGTCCCGATTTTATCTTTTCATCCCTATCAAAAAGGGATACTTAAAATCACTGTACCGGTGCAGATTTTCTTTTAAAGTCACACACTGATTTGAAAAGAGCCAGTTGCCAGTGCGTTGCCACGAATTGGGGTTTGGTAACAGAACCCTAATGAGTGGGTCAAGAAAAGTTGCCAAGTTAAGAGAAACTAAATGTGAATTCGAATATGATAGATAACGTGTGCAATGTAAAGTGACGCATGTCAAGGAAATTCATACTAAATGGTCTTTTCGGGCGCTTCGCTCTAATAAATCACAATTGCATAGGTTTTCGTTAGTCAGTTTTATAGGACAGTTTGAGAAGAATTTACTCAAAGCCTTATTCGTCCCTCATTAACCATCATCCATCCTCTCAGGTGCAGATCCAGAGGGTATGGATCCCATCTCCTCTATAGGCAGAAAATAGGAACAAATTTTGAAAAATAAAGGAAACAAACAAGCAAAAAAGATCGGGAAAGAAAAGAGATGGAGAATAAATTAGAAAGAAATTTAGTCAATTGAAGAAAAACAATGCCTTGCAGGGTAAGCTCTCTTAATTCAAAAAAGGTTTTTTCCGGCTAGTTTGTTTCATTTTTTTGCTCTTTGTGAAAATCTTAAATGGATTAACCCTTATAAAGACCCGTGTAGTTCCCGGCATAATCCATCCGCTCCCATCTACACTCACCCTATCACCGTGACCATCATATTGACCTACCGATAGCCTAGTCCAAGTTATAAAAGAAATCAAATTGTGATTCTATATTGTTTGTAGTGCACATCCAATTCCATTTTAAATAGTTAAATATTTCGTTCAAGCTCGTCGGATCACAGGGTAAGCCCACATATAGACACTGAAACATGCGCTAGCTCCACCCATATTTTGCATTCCCGGCTGAGATATAGGCTGAAGAGATAAATCTTACCTCTGTCCAGTTAGATTTAAATTTTCTGTCAGGGGACCCACTGGTGTGGCTGACTGTGGCAGCAGTCCTCATAAAATCTAAAAACTAAAAGATTTTTGATAATTTTATAGTGCAACTTACAACACCTGGGAAATGTCATTTCCTGTAATCTGTGAAGGCGTATTGGCCAAAATATTACCCTGTACGCTTCGCGCCAACTAGTGGTGGCGCTCCGCTTGGATAATGTCTCAAAGGTACCTCTGAGAAAAGGTTATGGATCCCTCTGGAAAAATTTCTCAATCTTACGTCCAGTTTACCACTGACAAGGCACTCGGGCGTCATCAAATCGATCATCATTTCTTCCGCGTTATGAAAAGTAGTTAAATTGTGATCAACGTGACTTTATCAGTTCCCATACTGATAAGGCCATTTGAATATCAAGTCGATATTGTATTCTCAAGCCCCAATTCTTTACAATTCCAGAGCTTCGGACTTGGCCGAGGGGGGGGGGGGGGATAAACTGGACCCAAAGCAAACGGTGGGTGGGAGAGAACCACCTCTACAATTACTTGGAAAATCATGAAATCGGGACGAAAATTTTCATTTTGCCCCCCCCCCCCGGGCCGAAGAGTCTCTCTACGCGTCTGTAAACGACCACAAATGTGGAAACAGTCATTTGTCTTATGAATAAAAACTTCACGTCGGTTGGCTAACCAACTCAACAATCAAATTTGGTTTCTTTTTGAGAAGCCAGTTCAGATGGGAAAATCGTAGATTGCTCTTGGATGAAGAACCCACCTTACTTTGTCCTGGCCCGGTTGCCAAGCTTATCGCTTCAAATGCCACCGCCTTTAACCACTCTGGCACAGCGCCATGTGTGATGCATGAACTAGGCTGTTATATATAGCATCGAAAGTTGTTTTAAGCTGGCTCAAACTTTGTGCAAATTTCGCAACTACCTGCCGGTGACGCTATACAAAACGCTGGATTTTGTGTCTTGGATATGTTTCCTTACTTTTTTACTATAATGATAATGATTTTTATAATTTTTGAAAGAGGAAGGGATACATCTGTTTATTTTGACATAAATACTTGTCTTACTGAGGCTTCCGTCAGGCAATATCCAATTCCGTTAAATTTGGACTTCGGTGGAAATTTGACAAGTTTTCCTTCTTTCAAAGGTTTGTCATTAGAGAAAAAAGACCAAAATTCTACATCTTTATTGAGAAGTTCACTGAAGTTCAAGAAGTTCACTTGCACCGTATACGAAAACACATCACACAAAGTTGATGGACACATGCAGAAGGCCGCATCAATTTAGGATACTTGAAAAGTTTTGCTTAAATGGACATCTGGAGGTGGAATTTTGGTCAAGTTATGTTGTTTTAATAATAAATTCCATAATAGAATGCTGTACATACAAGAGGTGCATTCAGGTTGGCATGTAATGTTTTCCCAAAAGAAGTATATGTAAGTATATGTAAGTATATGTAAGTATATGTAAGTATATGTAAGTATATGTAAGTATATGTAATCAAATCCGTCAATTTGGGTACCATCATACACATGTTGTACACTACGAAATAATAAGAGAAGTACTGCCGTACCTGTACGCGTATAGATACTCCAACTATATGGAAAGATTGACAAGGCTGCAACGCCCGAGTCCGGACTCGGACTCGAGTCCCTTTTTTACTGGACTCGAAATTGACCTGGAATGGGAGGTCTCGGAATGGGAATTGGCCCCGGAATGTGCTGCAGGTGGATCCAGACTCTGAGCCGATTCCATCCGAGTCCACAAATATGAAAGTAACATAATTTTCACGTTAGGCTACATTCTTATTTGGGCACAGTTTGCCTACATGAATGGTGACACACAGTTAACTAAATTACAAGAGTTAGGAATACGGTATGAAATTGATCCCGAAATGATCCTTTCAATTGAATGTCCTTGAAACTGGTACGGTATTAAAAAAATATTTGCATGCAATGCTAAATTGTCAAGTGGCCGGAATCGGAATTGGCCTGGAACTGAGAACACTGGAATAGGAATTGGCTCGGAATCGGATGGTACTTGACTCGGAATTGACCCGGAATGGTAGCCACTGGAATCGAAATTGGCTCGGAATTGGGTTAGGTGTACTCGGTTACCGCCCTGAAGATTGGTACTGATAAGAAAAAAGTTTCTTACTTTGCAGTTTATAAAACTAAGACTTTTTAACCCGGAGTGAATCTGCTGAAGCTGTGACAAAGTTGCCCTGGTACTGAAGGCTCAAAGTGGGGAATCAGTCCCCACTAATATATCCTTCATAGCCACTCCAGTAGGCTACACGAGTTCCCTCTAGCATGTAATTGACATAGGCCATACACGAATACACATGGTATGAAGTATCTCACTAGCTTGCCTTGGGGATAGCACTTTTGGAAAACTGCAGTTGAAACAATATAGGATTATCCCTATAGATCTGCAGATCTTATGCACACTCAAGAAGTCACACAGAGTCATACTGAAACTAGAGAACCAGGCAGGGGCGTAGCTAGGATGAAATTTTTAGGAGGGCCTAGGTATCAAATGGAGGGGGGGGGGGTCACGGCATTGATCGCCGTCCTTAATTCGTACACATTTTATTAGGACACAAACAATTTAGGAGGGCCTAGCAAACATCTGGGAGGCCTGGAACCACGCCTACTCAGAGGACACGCATGTACACACTCTTGTACACCGAAATAGTGCAGCATGTCCTCTAAGATGCTGGTTATCAACTAAGTGATGACGTCAGTGCATAGTGTCTTTAAGAGTGACAAAATACCCTAGGTAATGTCCCTTTACTGCCTCGTTTCAAATAAAGTATAGTTCTATTCTCCCGCCGAGGTAAGTTTAAAAGGATCATATATAGTTACTAGACACTTCACTACTTCAGTCCTGCCGACACTTACTTCAGGGGAACACTTTTGTAGTGTTATTAGAGATCAGAGTAACTTTCCCTAATTTCTAGGTGTACTGAGTGCTTCCTGCAGCAAAACGTAACCATGTAGCCAGTCTGGCCTTCGGGGTTGTAACTCCATTTGAAAGTAGTTTTAGTTTTCGCCATCAGTCGGAGTTAGCCCTCAATTCTTTTCTTAAAATGTTTAAAGGTCAAAAGCAGTCGCCCCAAACCTATTTTGAAACAATAGCTGAATGTCACAGATTTCTTGTTATTTCTCTTCCACGTATGTTTCATGATATTTTAGGTCATTAATCTTACATATTCAAGGTAAACCAAGCAGTTCCTCCTCGTACATTTACAAGTGAGTGAGAAAACTACTGTCACATGATTCTCAAGAGCCATTCAGGAAATAGGATAGTCTACTATGCAATTTTTTATTGGGGTGACTGCATTCTCCCTTTAAAGTAACATTTCCCGACTTTCTTGCGAGAAAACCTCCACAAAAATTACCACTAATTGTATGTTTATAACAGACAAATCAATTTAGTCTAGCATCCCATGTACAGCAATTCATTGCATAAGCATAAAGAGGGGGTGGAGAAAAGGTGAACCTTTTGCATCGGGTATACGGACCAGACGAACTTTGAAAGATCACAACTTGTTTACTCTCAACTGATTTGTTTTATTTGGGTGAGAGTTATTCTAGTGTAAATAAGACGCAGTCTGTCCCACCATAACAATGAAAACACAATCAAACGGCTGACTTATTTTCTTTCACGCTCTGCATCCCGCGGTCACTCTCTTCAAATATTTTCATCACTCGTATAGCAATTGTTCCGTTGTCGATGACCTATCAGGGTGGTAACCAACGGAGTAGGTCATCTCACATTTATTTAAGAAGATTAAAGTATAAACCCTTTTCTTATGGTCACTCGGTTCATTCCGGTGGAGCGAAAGGTCACTAATTGGAGTAAATTTGACTTCCTTTCATCCCTTATGTAGTCCTTATGTCTACCAATACTGTGAACTTATTCCTCGGAAAAGGTTTGTGGGCAATTATTTACTGCAGCGTTAGTTCCACAACTTCCGCAGCTTTCCGGTGTAAAAAGAATTCCAATTAAACTTTGCAAGCTTTTGGAATAAATATTATAGTCTTTCTTAGTCTTTCTCCACTGACGGGATCCAATTTTATGACTGGCTCCTATTGCCCCCCTTCCCATCGACCCCCCCCCCCCTCAAACAAACACACACATACTGCCGACATAATCCTGTAACCATTGAATTTGTTCGAAACATTTTAGTGCGATCGAGATGTATTTCCCTATTCTTATGGCCAAATTTTCACTAACGATGTGTTCAAATAAGTCGAAAATTAAAATAGGTATGAAATGAAAGCAGGGGTCACTCTGTCCAGGGAGTGTCTTCCAGCTTCCTGCTCGGTTCGACTTGTCTGACTGAGTTCCTTGACTTTGATATCCAGTTTTTCTCCAAAATTTACGTGTGAAAGTAGTTGATAATGTTGACACGAGGGCCTCTATTGCACTGAATTAAAGAAAAAGCTACTTTGTTTACATTAAAGTGTACCTAAAGCCTATAACTACAAGAATATATATTTTTGTGGTTTGAAAGTGAATCTCATTCGTGCAACTCCCATCTTCATAGCTTCCATTGCAGAGATATAAAATGTGGAAGGATGTTCACTTTGTTTGAATAGTCGATTACGCAAAAATTTGTGATGTCCTTCTTGTGAAACTCACATTACTTGCTTTTGTTCCCTTTTGAAATTCAAATGTTTATATGACCTTGGAAAATTTTCTGTTTTCTTGCATAGCATGTTGTATAGAGAGGGCTTGTTTAGTCAATTCATCCTATAACAGTTAGACTAATCACATTTTGACCAGTTGACACCAGGTGCAGTTGCTTTCGAAAAAAAAAACTAAGACGGTAATTTGAGTAGTACAAGAATGACATCACAAATCCTTGCGCAATCTACCAGTGAGTGAATAAGCTTCAACATTTTATATCTCAGCTCAGGAATGCCCTGTGAAGATGGGAGTTAAACCATTTGGATTCATTTTACAGGGTTTTTAAAAGATATATTTTGTTTAATTTTAGACTTTATGTACACTTCAGATACTGCCCTTACTTAAAGATTGAACTTTGAAGTATTGAAATATCTCAACTCCGAACATGTTTTTGCATCTCTACAAGGATTCATCCTTTTTTTGCATGGTATTTCTTTTCGTATGGTATCTATGTATTTATTTATTTCATATTATTTTATTTCATTTCATATATTTATTTTATTAGAATGTCTATTTTTATTTTTATTTTATTTTATTTATTTATTTTAATTAATTTATTTATTGACAATTTTGAGCTCGGTCTGTAAAGGGTCTGTGCTTCCACAACGTGGTGACTCGTTTTGTGACTTTTCAAGGAGTTCTTTTTTCCTTGGTCATTCACAATGCATTATGACCAGGGACACAGTACAATGTTTGACCAATCCGCCTAAAGAAAGGGTTATCATGACACCTCTTCAACTATGGTCACGATTAGGTTTGATCTTAATCAACTATGATCAAGATAAAGTATGATCAAGATCACCCATGATTAAGACCAAGTGTGATCAAGAGGAGAGCAAAGTGATAATATAGTGAGCAGAGAATTGAAACTGCATATAAATAGGCGTATGATGGTGCTTATAGAAATATATTTCCAACTTTGTCATAAAGCAAAAATGGATTGTATACATTTTCTTCTGTCGTGGCGGTATCTTTAAAACAAGAAAAAGGTTCATTCCTGTATTACTAGCCATAACCCGATAGTTGATCCACCGTTAATTAAGCTTGGGTAGTTTCCTTGGCATCTCTACTGGTTTGGTAGTTTTAGAATGTTAAAGGAATATATATATATATATATATATATACATACATACATATGTATATATATTCACAATAGATTGACGAATCCCGTAGTTCCCGCCACAAAGCACACAATCTCTTCGCAGATATCCTTCTAATCGATTACAGGAGCACATCACGGTTAATTTTCCTCATTTCTTCCCTTCAATATTTTTCTAGCTAGGCTAACGATGCTGGTCGTTGTACCAGACTGCACCTAGCAAGTAAATCAGCAAGTATGTAGTTAACGCGAAAATAGACCCATGTTTCCTGGAAATCGAGTTCAATTTCCAGACAAAGAGCCCATCTTGTTTTTAACCTTGTCCCAAAACCAAGGGGCGATTTCCTGACGACATCCAGTGATTGCGTTCTTGTAACATCATTTAGTGTAATTTGATATGAAGTTATGATATCAACCAGCCAGCCACTTCAAAACACATCTAGAAGTAAGTTTACCATCGTAAAATATCGACTGGATGATCATTTGACCAGATTTCAAGTGGAACATGGCTGGTCGATGAAGATAAGAATTTTTTTTTCCATCTTGAATCTTTTCCTCTCTATTTCAGTTTCTACTCAGAATTTGCAGCTCTTTGCAGATTTCACAGGGACATTAATAGCCTGCTAAGTAGGCGGCATGGCAATGCAAATATATTTCCCTTCTAGTTGGAGCGGAAATAAGTTACACAACCTTTGCAGGCAATGTTATACAGCAACTCCCTGGTTAAACTGCCGCTTGACCTACGTAGCGGGCTGTGCAGCAAATCCAGTTGTTAAGTCATATCACTAAACTGGGAACCCTTAAAGAGGGAGTGTGCAACAGAGTCCTGCATCTGCTCCACAGGGTATAATGCGTCACGAACTCTTAAAGGAGTTGTGCGGGCCTCCGAGTATTGTAACGGAAATCCTTTCATTATGTGACCACAGAGTTCCTGGAATGACAAGATTGGTTGTCCATTGTATTGTGACGTCATAAGTGTCCCTCTTGGTGTATTTTACTTCCTGGTGTTTTAAAGTGAGACCCCGAGAAGGTTACAATGTTAATGATATTGAAAGATTACACGATAGTTGATTAACGGTTTACTTGATACGTAAAGGGATTGCCTTATACATGGACAACGGAACTGATGATGCTGTTTATGATATGCTTGCATTATTGTAAAAAGTTTCAACTGCCTTCCCCTCAGTTTACGGAAGTGTTCCAAGTTCAGTAAGGATACAGAAGGCGCTGAAATGGTCACTGTTACCAGAGCCGTATATTGGGATATACGGCTCTGACTGTTACAAAGATATTGTATATTTGCGTTGGTTAACCATGTTTGGTGCATATGAACATTTTTGATACAAGATATCTGCAGTAAGAAATTATAGAAACTTAAGCGGTATGAAGAAATTTGCAGGTTACAGTCGCTAGAAGCGACGAATCCGGTAATCCTTCCATAATAGATGGCGCAGTTCCTAAGGAAGGGAGTGAGATATAACCAAAGCTGACCTTAGTAGGGGTCAAGGTTTGAAAATGTGACGCCCCAAAAGCCATGTGAAATGTGCCAGGTTGGGGGAAGAGGCCCACTTCAGGATCATGGTGGAGGCTGCCGCCCACCACCCAGCTCCCCGCTGCACCGTAAGACGCACACTGATCGCTTGCTTTTCTACAGTTGTAATGGCGATTACAGTTATTCCTCCGAACTAGGATATTCTTGTCAAGGTAAATTCTTTAATCACCCGTTTGATTCATACTAGTAGCGTCACTAATATTTCAGACAATAGCTGATATATGGCTCATTCTCTTCAAAATAAGCTTATAACATCGACAATTATTTTACCCTCCCCTCCCTCTCCCATCTCCTTATTTGGCGGCAATATCCTTTCATGGCGGAAAATAGCTGGTATATTTGTTTTATGTTTCAATCTCTTCGTATGTAGTAAGCTTACAGCATCAACCGATTTCTTTTACCCTTCCCTCCCCTTACTTGGCAATATCCTTTCATAGCAGACTATTAATAGCTGGTATATGTTTCATTCTCTTCGTAGTAAGCTTATAGCATACATATTTCTTTTACCCTCTCCTCTCCTTACTTGGAAATATCCTTTCATGCCGGCGGTATCACCTTTGATCTCTCTTTTCTTACGAGAAATGTTCTCTTGGGTTGGGGAGGGGGTGGAAGTTATTCATTTCAGATAAACTAAAAACTGTAATGTCAACTTTGCCATCAAGCTTCCGTATCCTGCTTTAGAAAGCAACCAACGAAAAACAGGTAAGAGGGTTGTGGAAAGTGGTAGCTTAATCTGTGTTTAGTATACGCATCCGTTTGAGATAAACACCCGGACACGCCCGACAATTTTCCCACGACATTTGTCTTGCAGTATAGGCTACTGAACAACTTGTCATTATATTAACTTGTCGTTCTTCAGCATACAGATTAGCGGACGGGTCTGCATTTGTCCATCCTTTATACTATACTGCAATTACGTCTACACTCCTCAATAAGATTATTTGGACACTTTCGGCCTGTAAAGCATTTTCAGGATCGATACTTTACCCCCCCCCCCCATACATCGTTCAATGTTAAGAAAACGAAGAGCCCTCTATTTGCTGAAGCATCTGACGTGGCAATCACCTTCGAAACCACATTGAAAAGGGTGAAGCACTCTGTGTCCCAGATAGTTTTGTCTAGAATTGTCTCATTCTCTTATTCTAGAGGAAAAGTGGAATGGCGTTAATGCAGTGTGAGAACATTGAGAGCGGAACGTACGTAACACACTAAACGATGGGCGACATGGAGGGAATTTTACGGACTGACGGAGAAAGGAAGTATGGATAAAACTGTTTACATTTATAGTTCTGAATCCAACAGGAATTATAACAAACTGCGTTGTAAATACTGACGTATAAATAGACACACGCACAGGTGAGTTGCCCGCCCGGCGGACGTGTATTACTCCTGCACCTATATTGGCTGTACTCGTAAGAGAATGTACGCCAAAGAGGAGTTCATATTCGACACCTGCTATGAAGGTTAACAGGTGAGATGAAGTGTTGTTAAAGGTGGCGCTATCACTATTACAACCAAGATCCCGTCCTCCAGGAGGGACGGTTAACCGCAGTATTATATTAACCACCTTTTTTTCTTCCATACTTATTCACTGGATCGCCTTATGAAAACGTAATAGGTGAAATAATACACAGAAGCTTATCCGGGATCTATTATGAGAAGCAGTATTGAAAATTTGAAGGGAAAGGAAAGGAAAGGATGGGTATAACCATAAAGCGAATCGACGGATAAATCTTTAACCAGCGGCTCCGTGAGATGTTTAAAGTGACGATTAAGGGTGCGGTGAACGCCTCTGGACTTACTGTGTAGAGGTCAATGGTTAACCATTCGGGCAAATGGTTATCCGTGGCGCTTTTTAGGTTTCAATACAACCTACGTTGTGTCAAAATATGAAAGATCTACTAAGAGGTAGGGCAGGGAGTGTGCTGCACAACTCTCCTGAAAATGCATACGGCAGCTGTCAGACATTGACATCAGAACTAACGAATTCTAACGTAAATTTCCCAATGGATTTTATTGGCCTAAATAGCTATATTTCTATTCTTAAACCGGTGCAGTCTTATCCAGGCTTTTAATCAGGCAAGATACTGAAAGGAGGGGCGAAATAGCTTCCAGGGGGCGAAAAATCTTTTAGGGTGCAACAAAATCCTATTGTAAAAAGGATCACGGCAAAGGTATTTTTAATCTCTAAGGGCGGAAATTTTTCTAGGCGATATACCGCCCCCTGGACTACTAACTTGGTCTTATTATAACTTCCTAAGTTCCCGTTCACAAACGTTTTTTCCCTCTGTCTCTTTACAAAAACTGCTCTTAGCCTATCAAATAAATTTTACTGCAGCTCTGCACGGGTATTTCACAGCTTACTTCAAAATAGTATTTGACGCATCATTCCTATATCGACCCTGACAATAAACAGCTAAACGATCCTTTCTTTTTGTGCATTACTCGTCACTCTCACAACCTTTTCCTTCCACTTGGCACATGTCTCCCCCCCCCCCCGCGATTACTCCTCCTTAGCGAGCAGCAAAATATTTTGAAAGTCGGCAGTGCGAGGAACTGAATGCATTCTCAATAAATGCAACTATTCCTCCGTATTTACACGCATAAAAAATTTAACGAATTTATTGACTTGCGTGCACTCTAAATTATTAACGTGTTTGTGAAATAATTCATTCGTCGGTGCTTATTTTGTGAACCTTATAACCTACCGTCCCTCCTCACCCCTCCCACTGGTATTTTCTCTGGACAAATAAGTTGGAACCTTCACTTGTTCAATTGATCTGCCCATGTATATAAATATATATATATATATATATATATATATATAATATATATGTACCATCTTGGCTTCAGGGCTCAGTGGTTAGAGCGTCCGCACTAGCAAGCGGGAGGTTCCAAGCTCGAATCCCGGAGTCAACTTTGCTTTTCCACCTCGCCCAGATTTTCCAGCTTTACCGACTCAACACTATATATATATATATATATATATATATTATATAATATATAATATATATTATATATATATATATATATATATATATAATATATATCGTATATATATATATATATATATTATATATATATATATATATAGTGCCCTCATCTTAGGTTTGCTACATGTCTCATTTTCACTTCCTGTATAGGGAAGTTGGTATGGAATTATCATACTTACCTGGCACAGGAGTATCCCTGATCACGACGGCGGAGCTCCCAGGGTGGGACCTGTTCTATTCAGCCAGTCTAGAACGGGACCACTGTCAGGTGGTGTCAGTTAAGTCAAAGTTTGTCCCTTGGGGACGTTGTTACTCCTTCGGGGAGCAGAACTCCTTCGGGAGTATTGTTTGGTTTTCGCCCCTGGCTCTTCGCCAGAGATTCAGGGGACTTTTGGAAAAAAAAAAGATGGAATTATCATTACAAAGCCCCATGCAACCGCTGAAATCACCCGTCCTACAAACCTTCAAGCCCTTTATCATTAGATCGCCTATAAGATAGCCCGAATTAGCCCAATATAAAGACAGAATTTAAAACTTTGACTTTGGTGGTCAATGTCTTCTGTTGAGTGCTCTCCTAAGGCCTTTCTCAAGTTACACGTTTCAGTGTAATGCCCACAACCTTCTAAATGCTCCAGAGGGGCTTTGTCCCCTTGGATTTCCACCGAGAGTTTCCCCTGGACCCTTGGGCCTTAAGGCGGGCTCCGCGTTATAGCTCATGCAGGGAGCTGATGTTATACGTCTCCAGTGCCGTTTGCAGTATTTAGTCACACCACCCCACCCCCCCCCCCCACACACACACACACATTTCACTCCCATACTAGAACATAGAGCAGATAATCATGCAACATAATATAACAAAATCTCACACTTTAAGGCCGGCTACGCTCAAATGTGGAACTACGTTAGTGAAGTCGTTCTCCAAAAGTGTAATCGCTCTTAAAATAACTCCACACACCGCATGAAAAATGTTGTATGTATGTCCCTGCGTAGACTGTGCGTGTTAGAAATCTATAATCAGGTTGGTTTCAGTAACGCTAAATTCAAGTTCAAACTACTTTCATAATCTGAAAACCCGCCCTTCTCAAGAATGAATATATGTAAATGATGTAGGCCTATGTAGACTAATAGGCCCTTTGATGAACTCCAGCGCTTATTAGGTGATATAAATATGTACGTACATTACTATGTTATAATATCAAGGGGTTGCTATGACAACCCCAGCTGAAATACACACTGGTAATGTTATGGTGTGATTGGATGATTTGTTTCCACATTATATTTTTTCACTGAATCTGGATAAAAAATTTGAAGAAACTTTGGTTAACTCTTTTTTAAAGAAATCTATGAAAAAATATGCATTCAGGCTGTTCTGAAATTGAATACGCTAGTGATCTGAAAATGGCTCTTAGCTTTCATGGAGCGGACGGTACATGAAAGACTGACCTTTAGTTGAAAACTTGCTAAGGAATACATAGACAGTGTTCGAATCATTCCAAAGAAAGAAATGAAAAAACTGAATGGGAGGTTAATTTAGGTTTTCAAGAAATTAATTATGATTCCTATTTCTACCTGTTATGCATTGTGTGTGTATGCATTATGAACAGATAGCTCCCTTGAAAAGTATAACAACCAATAAGGGAACACACAAAAACCGCCACTTAGTGGATCGCAGGTCGCTCCTCAGTAAAATACCATGTGATACGGTAGGCTATACAGTACAACGTGTATATAAGTTTCCTACATCGTAAACATTTTTCAACACTTTCGAAGTTCCGTGATACATTCAAAGATATTACAAGCATAGATTTCAAAATTAAAATGGCGCTTTGACTCCGGGTTGCGTAGATAGGATGAAATTTTTAGGGGGGGGGGGCTAGGTATCAAATGGGGGGGGGGCACGGCATTCCTTAATTCTTGCACATTTCATTAGGACACACACACAATTTCTTTGGGGTCTAGCAAACATCTGGGGCCAGGCCCCCATTCCCCCTCCCCCGTAGCTTCGCGCCTGGTTGACTACGGAGCGAAAATATCCGGACGGAAGTGCTGATCATTGTTCAGTCGTTTAAAAAGCCATCAAACACTGATTAATGTTTTACACCAGTAGTACTACTTTTTAACGTATAGTATGTAGCCTACAAGAAGAAGCATAGTTCTTCCCCGCCGCACTTCCAAATAAATACAAAATGACTGGTTTGAAGTCCGCATACCTATTTATTAGCGGGGAGCTAGTTTTTTGTCGTAGGATGCCTATGGAAAATTCATGTTTTCAAAAAGTTTTAAATTTGTTTCAAAATCATGGTCAGGGTTAAAATTAAGGTTACGGTTAAGTGGATTATGAATATTTGACCTGTTCTTTCATAATCCGGTGTCAGAATTACAAAAAGGGGCCGAAAAGCGGTTATTTTGGAATTGGAATCGTGGCCTATTTTGGCTCTTTCCAAGAATCTGATTGGTCTATTGGCACGGATCTTCCATTTCCATCCTACGAAAAATGCGCTAGCGGGGATGGTCATACGGGCATTTGGGTCAAAGGTCGCGTGCCGATAAATACAAACAGGGCCGCCAGTTTTTTATTTTTTTATTGTGGGATGGTAATGGAAGAATCATGCCAATCATGGACGAATCATTTTCTTGGAAATTGGCCACACCCCTAATTCCAAAATAACAGCTTTTCGACCAATTCTTTGAAATTCTGACAGTGGATTATGAAAGAACAGGTCAAATATCCCTCATCCACGTAACCCTAACCCTAATTCTAACCCTAACCATGATTTTGAAACAACTTTAAAATTTTTTGAAAAAAAAACGATTTTTTTCCATTGCCATCCTACCAAAATCAAAAACAAAAAAATTAGCAACCCGGTAGGATTACGTTGACGTGTATAGACCTTATGTATATAACGCCACAGAGCAGAAAGAGCTCCCCCCAATGGAGGCCAGTGCTTATCATTGCAACTTAAACACCAACAAATGCAAGTTACACCAATAAATGCAGAAAGCTGATTTGCCACAACTGCCTCCGGGGCACCCTTGGGCAAGGTGCGCCTGTATCTGCCCAGTTCAGTTTGGGTTCCCGTAGAGAGTGGACGTTCCCTATCCCCCGCCGGGCTCGTTCGATCTCTTTGGGAGTTTTGTTTTTGTTGCATGTAAATAGTTGTATACACTGTAAATAAACTGTAAATAAACTGTAAATAGTGATTTGAGTGTGGCAGGTGGACCCTCCCCCCCCCCCGTATCCCTCCCCGCTGTGATTGCCTTCCGGCGTGTTGTTGTCTTTGGGCGTGTTGTTGCCTTGGGTGTGTTTGTTGCCTTTGGGCGTGTGTTGTTTTGGCCTTGTGTTGTTGTGATCGTTGATGGTGGGTGTGGTGGTGGTTTCTGTTGGCGGTGGCAGAGACTATTTCGTTTCCTTTGCTGGGTATGGATGGTGAAAGCATGTTGGCGATTCTGTGGGTGGTTGTCGGTTGCGTTTTGCTCCGGTCCGGTTTGGGTTCTTTGTTCCTCAGCGCCTGTTTCTATGTACTTAAAAAGCTCTCACAAATGCAGACAGATGATTTGTCGGTGTACAAATACGCGCGTAGTCTTCTACGAGCGCGTGCGAAGTTTACGTCGTGCGTGCAATGCGCTTCATTGTTTTGCCGCCAAACTGACGTCGCGTGACGCCAATACATAAGGTCTATAAATCTTATGCATATGATGTCACAAAGGAGAAAGTGCGCCCTCCTTTGGAGGAAGATGGCAGAAAAACGCGTATCATTGCAAGTTACACCAATAAATGCAGACAGCTGATTTGTCAACCATTCGTATACGCACGTAAGTCTACTACACGTGCGGCGAAATCCACACAGTTCGTGCACGTGTGCTGCAGTGCTTTCACCCAAAATGACGTCAGTGTAATGTCAATGCATAAGGTCTATAGACAGGAAGTATTTGTTTTCATCGGTTTCTTTTTTATTTTCGATGTTACTCTGTTGTGACGTAACATGCCGCCCCTCCCATAGGTCAGTTACCATGGTATCTTTGTATAATAGAGCTTTGTATGACGCGTTAGTTTCTCGAGCGCTTGCAACGGGGAAGCAATTAGTGTGTTCCTTTTCTGAGCGCGCATGGTAGTGCACGTCTTTTGTTCCAGATAAACACACAGAAATGCATTCTGCGCGTATACAACGAGCACCCAAACCAAGCTGTTCTAACAATGGTAGCCTATTTGATGTCATACGTTTTAATTTTAGTACACGGATCGCCAAGACGCGCACGCCAATTTGCACATCCGCCCAGATAACATAGTTTGCAATCTGTGTTTATACAGTAGTGTCTTTGGATGCATCAGAGCCGTCTAAATAGACGGCTCTGGGATGCATTGTTAAATGCTGCCCTCTAAATATTTCATATCCCTGTATGCAGTCCAGTATCAGTAAAAAATTTTTGATTATGGATAATTTAATTTCTCACTAGTGAGCACAAGGATTGAAATTTATTAAAATGGCGTTTTCAGTATCATCTGGACCATTGCTCGGTTGAACTGCACGTGCCATGTGTACGTGTAATGGTTTCACACATAACAAACAAAGGACTGGATCGATGCAACACAGCGGCAGCTGGTTGGTAGGCCTCTGTAAACACTTTTGTACGTGTAACGATGAAGAGGCAATATTATGCTATCATTTACCAGCATACATATTTACCATACCGATTAACGTAAGCTTCAACTCAAAATGGTTTCCAAAGGCATCAAAGTGGAGAAGACTCACCGTTCACGGACAGTACGTATCTTAGTGGTTTTTATCAGTAGTTTATAGACTTTGTTAGTATATACTGAAATTGGTGGCTCTTATCTGTGCATGTAATTTTAAACACGATGCGTTCATTGTCTGCAAATGAATTAGTAGGTCTACCCACGATTGTATGTAAATAGTGCATATAAACAGATATTCCTACAGCGCTATGATTCAGTGTTATGAATAAGAACAAACGTCTATTATGTTACGATACGCATTGTCATAGTCGAGTGGTGTGTTGTGAATGTATGTTTTGTTTTAGTAGGTAAATAACTACAAATTGATGGTATTCAGTTCAATACTGTTCTACTGATAATTAATTCTTTCTACTATCTCATTGGATCTGAATAGAATATTAATTTTATCGAAGACATTCATACTATATTTTATCCATACTGAAATTCAATACTTGATGATCTAAATGACGGTTCTTACGTTTTACCTACGGGCAGGAAATTAAAGGGCTGACATTTTTTAAAAATTCTTTGCCTAGGAAATAATAGTTTTATAGCAGGAGAATAATTTAAAAAACTCTTATCTCTCTAATCAAAAGAATTTATAAAACACTAAACAGCTTATTTTATCTAATTTATGCACTGGAATATAGGCTATTAGTGAATTAAGAAATAATACTTAGATTTAGGTTACTCCATGGGTAAATTATATCAATCTTAATTTCAAGTTTAAACAAATTGATTGAAAAATAAAGGAAACGAAGCATTGTTCATCAGCTAAGCATTGCTCATGAAACCACATCAGTCTGCTTCGTTGTTTCAAATTTACTTGAAGTTACAAATGTAGGAACCTTATCTGTAAATATCTCGATAACCACACGTAGTAACTCAATGAAAATATCACCAGAGAGCTTGAAACTCATTTCTTTTCCCATAACAAACAGTAAAAAGTAAATCTTTGCTTAAAAACCCTCCCTATAAAGAAATAAAAGATTAGATTACCGTAATCTTACTTTAAAAATTAAGTCACGTTTGGTTTGGGTGTCTTAGCTCCGAAATTTGTATCTTTTCTACTTTGAAGATATTTTTTTCCTAATCAGAGGATTAAATATCATGTTTTTTGAGGGAGGGGAAGAGAAGGGATTGCGTTGATAGGGGTAAAGAACAAAACACTACTTGCTCGATTTTAAATAAATACATCAACTATTTCGAGTTAAATTTTATGGATAAGTTGGCAGTTGCCTTTACCTCTTTCGATTTTTAGGAATTTTACTGACTAAATTGTCCTACAAGTTATACTTTACGCCTGTATACTCAATATCACTTTCCTAAAGTACAGAAATGTCAATATGGTTCTACACACGCAATCTCCTTACATTGTTTGGTTTGATCATTATTACGGAAAGCCTGAAAGGTAATCTTAAAATTTATCTTTTTTTCTAAATAACCCTACAACACACCCTAACAGTTACCACGTCAACACCCATAAAAGATAACATTTCTCCTTTTTCACACCATTTTTCTTTATATCAGTGGCTGAACAAAAAAGTGGCGCTAGCTATCATCGGCACATCAATGGTCTGGTTCTTAGTAGACGTTGTTGCCATTAATATGTACGCTGGCTACGAAAGTGCAATGAACTCGAAGCTACCTCTAGAAGAGCGTGACGTGTCGCGGCGAAACGTAGAGCCTCAGGACTACAGAGATGTGTTAGCTGAAAATCTTCCAAGTAATAATAGTAATAAAATGGTGCGTAAGGAGAATGCGAGTGCTTCCAAAAACAGATTACAAAGACCAAAATTGGAGAGGCTGTTGAACAGAAAAAATAAAGAAGACATAAGAAATTTGACAGATTTTAAAGCAAAGGTGGAGAATGCCACAAAATCCTTACCAATTATCGTAAGTATACATAAATTCTTTTAAGCAATAAATGTTCCCATTTCTGAGAGGTATGATTTAATGTTATCTGTCAGTTGGTTGTGAAATGTACAAGTATGTATTTTTTCCTTGTTCTATACGAATAATTATTTTTTCTTCGTGCTTTTTTCAACTATAGGAAATAACTAACAGTAGCTTCCATTTTATTCAAAATCTTGATGTAACAACCGCCCCACGAAATACCAGTGGCCCAGGAGAAGGAGGTGCTTACATAGCAACGCGTGAAGAAGACAAACAGGTAGTGCAGGAAAAATGGAAACATAACTATTTTAATGAGTTTGCAAGCGACATGATATCCTTCGAAAGATCTTTAATAGATTACAGACCAAAAGGGTGAGTATGTATCGTTTAATACCAACTGTATAAGCTACTTTGGCAAATTAATAGTTTTTATTTTCAAATCTAAGTGACTGAGTCTTGCAGCTTATATTGACCATCGCTATATTTTACAAGGCAGTCGGAAACTTCTAAGAATGGGGGACCCTTAAGCGCCAAGATGTTGGCTTTTTGTAACTTAATTTTTTGTCATTCTCAGGCACAGCTAACTAAAATTCTTTGCAGAAAAGTACTTCAAACTGAAAACTTGGGGTAGGGGAGGGTAGAAGATGTAGCCCACACCGGCCCCGGATCCTACTGCCCTGATTTTGGTTGTATATGTGGTAGAGGTGTAAGAAGTTTACAGTTGAAGTGATAGTCAAGACCTTAAATTTACCGTCAAGATTGGCCCTTCATAAAGTCACATTTAAATCGTGATTTAGTCCATTTAGAGAAAGGGAGAATTCATTATTTCCTCTATCATATATGCTGATGAGTTTATCGGTAGAATACTGTATGCAACAAATTCATTCAATTTTATGACTATATTGCTGCACCACTGTCCACATTGGTTAAAGCTGTAGCATTTATCGCAAAGTGGACAAGTATGTGAAATAGAATTTTTAAGAGATGAAGAAAGAAATGGGGCCAGGATTTGGCCGAAAGAGGGGGAAGCTCCGCGACTACAGGCCATCAACCCGAAGCCCCGACAAACGGGTTGTCAAAAGGATGGCAAAGCAAAGGATTATCGGCGTTCTTCTGACGCAGAAAAATTTTGGGTTTGTATTGCAGAAAATATCAAAAATATGGGTTTTTGTTGAGACAAATTTGAAAATTATTGGAAGCAATTTTTTTAAGAATCCGCCCTGCTTTTCGTGATCAAAATCATGTAAATAGTCGAGGAGACTATTGGGGATAACATGCTTTGTCGTACCCATGAAGACTCCCTGACAAAATTAAAATACTTCCCACACGAGGGGCAAGCCTTCCCCGACAAGGGCAATGCTCCCCTGTCCTCCATCTGTCGGGATAACTACATAACGTCATACCATCATAGAAACGTGCACAACAAGTGGTCAACGACTTTGAAAGGATTAGTTTTACGCGTTAATTACAGACTCGGTAGTTTGGATTACTGTAGTTATTAGTCCTCTCCCTTCCCATCGACCCCACCCCATTTACGATTAAAGCATTCAAATAGAACATCATTGGACCGGTTTAAACAAAATATAAAGACCATTTGCCGGGGAAAGCAAACTAGTCATTTTGCATCCATAGATCGAAAATGAACTTTTCACTATCTTCCTTCATAGGTGTAGCGAACTACGTATATCCAATGATTTGCCGAAAACAACTGTGATAATATGTTTTTGTGAGGAGTCCTGGTCGACACTTCTTCGCACGGTTCACAGTGTCATCAATCGATCCCCACCAGAGATCTTAGAGGAGATTCTTCTTATTGATGACTTTAGTCAAAGAGGTAAGTAGTTACATACACAAAGAAGTAGAGAATTTCATGTTAACCATTAAGTTACATCGCCGCCTAAATATATAGTACTTATCCATAGGATTTCACAGATCAGAAAGTGCGCCCTTGAGAACTAAGCGCATATCATTGCAACATACACCGACACAAATACAGACAGCTGATTTGTGTACCGGTCGGATACTCCCTTAAAGTGGGCATGACACGGCCAAAATAACTTTTGTGTATTGCAAGATTGGGTACAGTAATGTAAAAGTATCATCTCACACACAATTAAAACCGGTGCAGTTCGGCATAAATAGAATTTGAAGAAAAACGTCCAGAAATCCAATTTCGAAAAATGCCGCAACAGGTCACCTGACTTTTATGACGTAATTGGCGGCACCCCGCACTGCGCTATGTAAGGACGCGTATCTAGATGTGAAAATAATGCAACGCTTTGGGAAAGTTTCATATCTTAGAAACTTCATGAAAAGGATTACATCACAATACCCGCCCAACACACAGAGCGCAAAGCGCCGAACATGTTGGGGGCTTCGAAGCATATCATTGGCCAATATGTTCGCGTGCATATTATGCGCCCGTGTTCTAGCTCCCCTGCATAAAATAAACAGCTTTGTTTGTGTGCAAAAAGAACGCGGTCCGGGCGCGCTGTACAGAACAGCTATGAACATGTATGGACAGTCCATAACAAGCGCGCCTTTACTCAGTGAGCTGTTCAGTAACGTTGCTATTGTGAATGGTAAGAAGTCACCACGCAACGACGCATAGTTCACGATGTGGTCACTGGTCACGCGCGCTGCTGTATAGTATCGTAGCACAGGTGTTTGCAATGATGTACCCGCTAACACGCGTTAGCATGCACATGATTCGATGTGTAGAACGATGGGTGAGCTGCCTGGTACAGTGTTACTAACCGTGCCTCCAATGACGTCACGATCTTGAGACGCGCTCACATACTTTTTTTCGCTTTTGGATTTCAGATGGCTTAGTCTGACCTGTAAATGGGAATTCACAAGGTCGTATTACTGTGTTTATGGACGTAGTTGAGTCGGAAAAACATTTGCTTCATTTCAAGCTGTACCCAAAGAATATTTACCGAGAAACGTACTTTGGCCGTGTCATACCCACTTTAAAGTGGGTATGCACTGTTAAAACACTGTTTAAAATTTTTAAACAACCACATATTAACCAGTGAATCGCTCAATGTTGTTTAAATTTCAAACAACCTTGTTTGAAATTTGAACAACACTGTTTAAATTTCAAACAACCTTGTTTGAAATTTAAACAACATTGAGCGATTCACTGGTTAATATGTGGTTGTTTAAAAATTTTAAACAGTGTTTTAACAGTGTGACACGGCCAAAGTACGTTTCTCAGTAAATATTCTTTGGGTACAGCTTGAAATGAAGCGAATGTTTACCCGACTCAACTACGTCCATAAACACAGTAATACGACCTTGTGAGTTCCCAATTACAGGCCAGACTCAGCCATTTGAAATCCGAAAGAGAAAAAAGTATGTGAGCGCGTCTCAAGATCGTGACGTCATTGGAGGCACGGTCACTGAGCTATATAACTGGAGGACGCACGTCAATGCGGAATACGCGACGAAACTGAAGCTGACCTGGAGGGTCACGTGATGTAGGTTAGCTTACTCAAGTCGATTCCATTGCCCTCGAAACGCGCAGCTACAAGTGAAAATAATGTAAAGCAGAATCATTGATGTACACGCTAAAGCAATCCTTTGTTACTCATTACTCTAGTGCTTTTGTTGTAATTACTTAGTAGGACATCTGTACACTATGATTCATGATTGTGTGATCAAAAGATTGTTTTTTTTTTACAAACTTTTCTTGTGTTTAGGAGTGGTCCTGCCCATTTGAAGGACAGCGCCTGTGACCGCATTTCGTATGGTGCGTCGAGACGCGATGACTGCGTAACATTCGCGATAGTACCGTCACTGAACAGTACACAGAGTAGGCGCGCTTGTTACTTACTGTCCATACCTGTGCACAGATAATCTGTACAACTCGTCGAACGCGTCCTCTTGACAAAAAAAAGGCGCACGAAGGGAAAGTAACACGCTCGCACATGCACGCGTGCATTTTGGCCAATGATGTGCCTCAAAGCTTTCTGCACGGTAAGCGTTTGGTGCTCTGTATGTTATACGGCTATTGTGATGTATGCCTTTTCAGGAAGTTACTAAGGCAACTTTACCTCGGCGCACTGGTGTGCATGCTAACGCGTGGTAGCCGGCAAATTAGCGTCCAAGAGGCTGAAGAGACGCTAAGGCCAACTACGGCGCGTTAGCATGTACATCATTGCCTAAGCGTTTTCACTTCTAGGTACGCGTTTCTACGGTGTTGGCGACTTGAGTAAGCTAACCTACATCACGTGACCCTCCATGTCGGCTTCAGAACCTTATTATGTTAGCAGGTACATCACTGCAAACACCTGTGCTACGATACTATACAGCAGCGCGCGTGACCAGTGACCACATTGTGAACTATGCGTCGTTGCGCGGTGATTGCTTACCATTCACAATAGCAACGTTACTGAACAGCTTACTGAGTAAAGGCGCGCTTGTTATGGACTGTCCATACATGTTCATAGCTGTTCTGTATAGCGCGCCCGGACCACGTTCTTTTTGCACAAAAACAAAGCTGTTTGTTATATCCAGGGAAGCTAAAACACGGGCGCATATGCACGCGAACATATTGGCCAATGATATGCTTCGAAGCCCCCAGCATGTTCCGCGCTTTGTGCTCTGTATGTTGGGCGGGTGTTGTGATGTAATCCTTTTCATGAAGTTTCTAAAATATGAAACTTTCCCAAA
Source organism: Holothuria leucospilota (assembly GCA_029531755.1). Classification (NCBI taxonomy): domain Eukaryota; kingdom Metazoa; phylum Echinodermata; class Holothuroidea; order Aspidochirotida; family Holothuriidae; genus Holothuria; species Holothuria leucospilota. The sequence continues at coordinate 40,843,346 of CM055966.1, forward strand.
GCGTTGTATTAGTTTCACATCTAGATACGCGTCCTTACATAGCGCAGTGCGGGGTGCCGCCAATTGCGTCATAAAAGTCAGGTGACCTGTTGCAGCATTTTTCGCAATTGGATTTCTGGAAGTTTTTCTTCAAATTCTATTTATGCCGAACTGCACCGGTTTTAATTGTTTGAGATGATACTTTTACAATACTGTACCCAATCTTGCAATACACAAAAGTTATTTTGGCCGTGTCATGCCCACTTTAAGTCTACTACGCGTGCGTGAGAAATCAACGTCGTGCTTACAGTGTGCTTCATTGTTTACCGCCGAAAATGACGTCACGTGGCACTGAGAGCGCACCAAGCTCTTCACAGTCATCAAACCTTTACAAACTTTGAATGAAAATCTGGACAAACAGCTGGCAAAAGAATGAGAGAGAAGGAGTCGAACATTTTGCTTTTCCGCCATCTTGATCAAACAGGAAATTTCGAAAAATAAGTTTATTTATGATAAAACGTGGCCTGATAGTAAGGACAAAGTGCTTTTAATGATTATTTTTCTTATTATTTTATATATTATTAATATTAATTGGTGGTAATTTTCTTGTTTTCGCCATCTTGATTAGCCTAGATTTCTATATAAAATAGCCTACCAAAAATCATGCTTTTATTTTTAGGTACAATTTTCTAAAGAGAAATTCAAAGTTTTTGATTGAATATATTTGTAATGATTATTTGCTATGATTTCTTTGATTATTTTTAAATATTTTATTATTTTTATGAGGACTTTTTACTGTATTGTTTTTACTTCTTCGGTGCTTTACCGCCATATTGGCCGGAATATACTTTTGTGCAAAGGTTTGTAAAATCCAGCTTTGATTATAAACGTTGAATTTCACTCATTACGAATGGAGATTGTGACATTTTGCATTGTTTTACATGATTTTTGAAAATATACCTTCATTTTGGTTGCCATTTTTGTTTTTCCTCCATCTTAGTTAACTTGGATCTTGCCAAAAGTGTTCCAAAAAGATCAGTTTGGAATTTTCATAACATATGATCAAATTTTAAGAGTAGATGTGTCAAAAATACTTTTAAGATTACTTTCTTTATTTTTATTATTTAATGCAAAATTTTCATAATTTTTCCGCCCTTTATGTGTTTGGCAGTCATTTTGAATGAGTGAGATCCAAAATAGTCTATTTACTTTTACCACTTGATTTCGTATTCAGGGGCCCTTAAGGTTTCCAAACATGTTGGGTCAGAGAGCTGTTGGGACGGGGTTCCCGTGAAGCGCATCTGGCCCATGGCAATAGCAATTACAAGGATTATGGCACAGAAATTTTGTATGCGTCGTTTTGGTCAATATCATTTTATTGTGACCAAAAACGACGCACGCCAAAACCCTTTCCCACAATCCTTTGTAATTCCTATTTGGAAAAGGATCTATGTCTTTGTTTGCCTCATCCCGAGGGCGCAATTTCTGTTCTGTGATATCATATGCATTTTAAGGTCTATATTATGTGATGTTTGGCTTGCATTAGTTTTCAGAACTTACCATTATACATTTTGCTATTTATAAACAGATCATTTGAAGAAACCTCTAGACGAATACATGAAGAAATTCCCAAAAGTTAAAATCATTCGACTGAAAGAAAGATATGGTTTGATTCGTGCTCGCCTTGTCGGTGTGAAACTCGCCAAATCGAGTGTAGTTACGTTTCTTGATTCACATGTTGAATGTTCGGTAGGCTGGCTGGAACCTTTACTACAACGAATCAAGGAAGACAGAAGAAACGTGGTGTGTCCGGTCATAGATAGGATCAATCCACATACGTTCGGGTGAGTACCTGGAAAAATCAGCCTGAGAGCCGTTTTTATTAAACCTAGTGAACGATATTCCCTGCAGTACCGACCCTGCAGTAGTTTTATCGTCTTTAGTGAATGGCTTATGTAATATACTTCACAAATGTAAAGCATAAATTTAATTACAGAAGTATACTATCGTGCAGGTAAAAATGGTTTGGTCGAAAAAGAAAGGACTCTGCGATAAGCTCAGCCAGTGCCCACGTACTATAGAGGTTCTTCACGTGACGTCATTTCGTTTCAATCTGGCATACTGACCGTCACTGGACATGCGCAAAAGGTGTGTTATCGATTCGCGCCCACGATACGGCCTTAGTTACAATACGGTATTTCGGAATCACCTACAGCGCAGGCGTAGTGACCTTTTAAATAAGGTCAAGTGAGGGGTTTTCATTGTTTCAGCAGTGTTTTATATTTCTACCTTCATGGAAATCTCCTTTTCATAAAAAGAACCTTAGTGCATTCCAGAAGCTTTAAAAATGGTTTCAAAGGTTAAAAGAAATTTCTGAAAACGTGCAAAAATTGAAATATTTTCTAAAATGAATCGAACTCAGTGTCTATTTCAGGACATTTTCTTTAAATACATGGAATTGTAAGAAGACATGTCTTCTGCATAGCTACCGAAGCGTACGTACTCTTTCTCGCACGTACCTCTAGTGCACGGCATGTACGTACGTATATGTTATAAGCGTACTAGTATACGGCAGTTATTAACTATGCAGCGGGCGGGCCGGGATATGCACACATATCATGCAGACTGACTAGCCGGTGTGGGTCGGGTGACGCTAGAGAACTTGATCAAGTATAACCTACAAGGTTAGTGAAGGGAAATCGTAGATTATTTTCTTTACCATTTTTTCGAGTGATCATTATCACACGCATTTCTTCTATTCTAAACTGGTAGGCCTAACGGTAGCGTTTCGAGTTCGGGCATTTTCAGTGTGGCAAACACTAACGTTAACGTTGGACTAACTTAACTACTTAACTACTAGTAGTTAAGTTACTACTTAACTACTAGTAGTTAAGTTACTACTAGTAGTAAGTACCTTTAAGGTAGTTAAAGGTACTTTAAGGTACGTAACTTAACTACTAGAGCGAAGCTAGTTTTAAGTCCCCGTTTTCTCGACTCGCCATTATCAAATTAAATGTGTAGATACATCATCATCTTTCATAAATCTCAATAGCCTAGATTTTGTGAGCCTAACTCATGACAACCTTCCCTAAACTGCGTCGATAACGTGATCAATCTGAGTACTGCTGTGAGGCTTATGAGTCTAATAGCAGCTAGCTACATGTCTCTGCACAATAACGCTTTCTACGTGCACAATCATACAATTATGTGTACAGTACTGTATATATACACTATGCGTATCTCGTACCTACATGTGCGTACATGTAATTTTTGAATGTTTACATCCCGCCATCGGCCGAGTGTCTGCGTAGCGGCTCTCATTGGCTGTGTATATGCTCTAGCTACACAGTGACGGTGGCAAAAAGTTCGTCCGTTCCCTGCAGGTTCCCCTCATTTGACCTTTGACCTTCGCTACTTGCGTTCATTCCGAAATACCGTATTGTTGTACAATGGACGCCTGGCCGTCAAAATAGAGAGACGCGCAGCGCAGTGACGTCGGTGAAGAACCTCTACACATGAACTGAAAAATCTATGAAAACGGGAAATGACATTGTTTATATATATATATATATATATATATATATATATATATATATATATATATATATATATATATATATATATATATTTATATATATAATCTCATTAGTACTTAAGGCTTATGCTCATATAATAAGTCCAAATCTGTTACTCGCTTTACACCCAACAAACGCACAACCACTGATTACACCTGAATCCGCCCATGCAAAGTCTTCTTTGTAAATTCTTTGTAAAGGGTGCACAATGGAGAGGGGCGAGCTATACGTCAAAATAATAAGTGTATCTTTATGTTCTTCGTCCCAAGCAAACTGGACACCAAACCTTTGTTTACATTTCACGCCAATATGTCCTATTTCAGTTTAATGTCTGACTTGATCGACCCTTCATTTCAGTCAGGAGGAAGGAGCGCTTTCAATGGGTTCATTTGACTGGACTTTCACTTTTCATTGGGCACCTTTGCCCGACAGCGAACGAAATAGAAGAAAGTACCCAACATCACCTTTTAGGTAAGTAACCTAATTATAAAGCTCAATTCATACTGTTTAAAGCTACCGCAAGACCGCCATCATACAGAAAGGGGTAACAAGTGTTACACTTAAATTGCAATCTTGCACTGTGATTTAGTCAAATCAGGGAGTTGTTACGGAACAACTCCCCGTCTGGTCAAATTTACAGAGACAACAACATGGCATTCCTGCGCTATTAGAAAAGCAAGAGCAGTGTTGTTAAGTAATTCCTTGTCAAGAGTATGGGCTGTATTAAATAGCCTATCAAAAGTAAGCCACTGTGTTACAAATTTTGATGTGTATCACGGTTACGGGTCCTACTTCAAACAAATAAATGAATTTTAAAATTAAGTTGCTATCCCTTTCTCAGCTACAAATACAAAATTATGTAATAAATTTAAGCTGTTAACTGTATAGGCCTATGAAGAGCTTGGTGCCAAAACGCGACAAATTAATTTTCTTTATTTTGAGACAAATCACTTCTTTTGGTGTACAGAAGTGGAAACAGATATTCCCTTGATATTTTTGGATGTCTTGCCGAAGGAGAATGGAATCCATTCAATTTTATCACTTTGTATGTGTATGTGGTGGGTGTATGGGTGTGTATGGGTGTGTATATGTATGTGTGTATATATGTGTGTTTTTGATGCTTATCTTCTAAACACGGTATCTCAAAATAGAAATTATGGATATTTTTCATACTTGATATATAGACTAATCAATATAGAGAAAGAACTCTATTTTTTTTGTTGGAGGTCAAAGGTCAGTTGAGGTCACCACAGGTCAAAAAAACTGAAACATTGTAAACACGATATCACAAGGTAGAAAGCACGGATAATTTTCATACTTAGAGCGTGGATACGCTATGCTCAGTAAAAGGACTTTATCGTTTTGGTATAGAGGGCAAAGGTTATTTGAGGTCACCGGAAGCGAAAAATTGCTTGTAAATACGTTATCTGAAGAAAGAAATGATGGATACTTTTCACGCTTGGCATAGAGATTTGTTAAATTAAGAGAAAGATCGCTAGTACTGTTTTAAGGAAGGTCAGATGTCTTTTGAGGTCTTAAGAGATCGAAAACCGAAAACCTTATGAACACGATATTTCAAGATAGGAATGATGGACATATTTAATACTTGGTTTTTAGATTTGACAATATGCAGGGGCGGATTTAGGGGGGACCCAGGGAGCCCGGCCCCCCCCCTTCAAAAAATTTTTGAAGTTTTTTTCAACGTCAAAAAACAAATGACTAGGCCCTATTCCAATTAAATAGGCCTTTGTGATGTGTCAGAGTGAAATTCATATTTTTTCATTATTTAAATTTCTACCTCAGAAAATAAGTCTTATTTTAAAAATTCTGTTACTGACCTCCGGCTGATAACATTTTGGCTTATATTGGTCATAATAACTTTTTCCGGGCATTGCAAGGGGTTACCCATTAACGCGGCACTGGACTGCTAACTTCAGTCTATTACCGGCCGGGCCCACAGCATTGGGAACACTGCTTCTACTTTCAAGGGAATTTTAGAATTCTTTAATATTTAGAGGAATATTTTCAACTATAACTTGCTGCAACATTAGCATCTTCTTTAAGCTTTGTAATTTACTTTAATGAAATGCACTTCGAATTTAAGGTAATGTAAGGGAAAAGAGACTTCAATTCGGGAAACTGCCATCTTAATATGTGGACAACAAAGGCTACTTACTCTCCTCTTTCAACCAACCAAAATTTAAATTTCACTAAATTATGAGCATTTTCCAGCCATATATGATCAGTTTCAAAAATATACTAAAGACATCACCATTTTGCATCTAAGCAATCTTAAATTAACAAAAATTTTCTTAAAGGGGAGGGGACACCCCTCCCCAGAAAAGCATCTTCCACCCAACCAAAAATTAAAATTGACTGAATTATGAACACTTTCCAGCCATGTATGATCAGTCAAAAAAATATACCAAAGACATCACCATTTTGCATCTGAGCAACCTTAAATTAACAAAAATTTCTCAAAGGGGAGGGGGACACCCCCTCCCCTTAGACCCCTCCCCCAGGACGGTGATCACTCATCACATACTTTACCTCCTACCAAAATACCCTGGCACCACCCCTGGCGCACCGCTCTCCCCCCCCTTAGATCCCTCCCCCAGATCGGACTTTTATACAAACCACTATGACCTGCCCCCCCCTTCTGCCAAATCCTGGATCCGCCACTGATATTACAAAAAACCCGTAGTGATTTTGGTGGAGATGTCATCTGAGGTTACCAGACGTAGGACTACGAAAACCTTGTAAACTACTCGTTAACACGACATTTCAAGTATAGACAGTAGGCTACTCAAGTTCTCCAAATTCTGTCGTTTCGCAGCCAAAGAAAAGGGAGGGCAGAATGTACCATTCCAAGGATAAAATTATGGAAAACAACATATATCTTTTTACAAGCATAACGCTGAAAAATTCATAAGTAACTCCAACTTTAATTACCTAATGAAGGGCTTGTATGAAGAATGTTGTAATCATATTATAATTAAAACAGCTTTTATGTGTTTGTTAATGGTGTACGGTATTGGAGAGTGCTCGGTTTCCCATTCTCACTACCAGAGTTCGAATCCCGTAGCTACCACTAATTTTTTCACTTTTTGGTATTCAGTTTTGTCTTGTGTTACTTATCATATTTGGGGGTATAGGCTTCTAATATTGAGGGGATGAGGAGAAGGAAGAACCCTAGTATTTGGTGGAGATCAGAAGTTATTTGAGGTCACCAGAGGTCAAAAACTGAAAGCCTCTGAAACACCATATCAGTTAGGTATCGTGAATCGTAAATCGTGAAATCTGGATACCGGTATGTAACTGTGAGGGATCAAATACGCAACAGGTGGACGACCCATGTTGAGTCACCGGAGGTCAAATTGTGAAATTAAATCATAGTAAAACTCCATATCTCAAGTAGGATAACTTTGCGAGATAAGTCTCAGTGCGACAAAGTGTTTCCTTTAGGAAAGAAATCACTAAGTCGTTGGAATTTCTGGTTATAACTTTGTATTGGAAGCCTTTTGAATATTAACGGCAAGAGATTTCAAATCCTAAACCCTTTTTACTGTTTTCAATTTGGAGAAACGGTATTTTTTCCAAAATTCGATACATCCATATACTTTTGTTTTTTCAAACATGTTGATAAGTATGATATGTGCAATGACTGAATAATTATAGCATTTATCTATTACCATTTGTAAAGCTTAGGAGTTTAGAAAAGAAAACAGGACTGAAAGCATAAATTTATACCGGGAAAAGGCAGAGGAAGGAAGTTTCAATTACGAAATTGTGAAAGTTTAGAACAAGTCAAAATGGAGTTTACTTTTTATCTAAAATAATCCAATAGACAGTTCATACGACTTTAGGCGTTGGGAAGAATGATAAATGGGTGGAGGGTATTGGATGACCAGGTTTGTTCAGGTGCTCTTAATCAGATTGGGGGCATTGATCTATGTTAAGCCATATTTTAAAGTAAACGTTACACGGTGAATGATCGACTTGTGATAAATAAATGCCAAATGCATCGAAAAACAATTTCAAGATTTAGCTTATTTGACATATCTTAGGAATGAAAACTTAGAGTGTCATTCTCTCTCTTTGAGGAGGAAGGAATTGTTGTGTGGATAAAAGACTGACGGGTTTTAAAGCTCGAAAAAGTCTTTTTAACAATAATTCCAGGTTCAACGTTCATTGCAGTCTGGACACGCTTCAAATATACCGATATATTTTTGTACTATTTTGAGTGGTAGTTTATGATTTTAAATCAGTTGCGGTTTTGTTTAATTGCTTTTCTTTATTTCTTTTACCCACCCAAGAGAATTGCGACACCTAACCTTGTTTTACTAAGATAATGGCGACAAGAGAAACTTTTGTTGTGTTTTGTTATATGGGTGTAATTGTGATTGTTAATTCCAAAACAGTTTCCCTGGATGGGTATCTTGAAGGACTAAAAGAGGCATGTACCGAGAAAAAAATGCACTATTTCAGCACAGAACCTTCTCGATTTAAGATCGTAGGCTACCTTACAATCTGTCAAACGGTCTAACCTCCTGCGACTCGACCACACCCATCTGGTGGTTATGTAACACCTCTTTTAGTTTACTGCAGCATGAAGGTTATCCTTTTCAATTTTTCAATATATGTGAGTAAATTAGAAGTCGTCATGAAAGTCTGGCATTAATTTTATCGGAACATAATATCATGAAGTTACATCAAATGTGTTACTATCGAATAATTTTCATTGCTTACTACGCAATAATATCCTGGATTATTTTTATGCATTAATTACAGGATTCAACCATGAATTTCTTTTCTTGTGAATCTTTTTCCTTTACTTTTTCTGTTAGATCCCCTACAATGGCAGGTGGTCTGTTTTCAATTGATAAGTCTTTCTTTCATGAACTCGGAGATTACGACGAAGGATTTGAAGTTTGGGGTGGAGAAAATCTTGAATTATCGTTCAAAGTAAGATCAAGATTATCTACTTAAAGGGCAGAGTCGTTTAAAAGGAGATACTATGCTATTGTCCTTAACGCAAAGCTAAGTTTGGTATTTGGACTTAAAATTGCGGTCTGGGCTACGGTGATTGGAGTAGATGCTAAAGTTTTCTGAGACAACTCGCCCCCCCCCTTCCGAGAGTGGGGAACTGGTAAGCAGTTACAGGCCAGTCAGCAGTTTCCTTAGTGGGGTCATTTTTTTTTGAAAAATGGACTATTAATATGTATAGCTATTCACGCAATCCAAGCAAATAGCGTACCAAGAAAATTCTTGTCAAAGTTGCCTCCTACACTGCCCAAATGGTACTTACCAGGCCTTGTAAGGTGCATCTTTAGACTCTAAACTTTCACTTTTTGAGATCTTACATGTTAGAAAGTTACCCTTCCCGGTAAAGTAGATGCGCACTCTTCAAACTTAGGTTGCGACCCATGTTTGGGTCTCAGAAACATTTCTTAAGTTTTCCAAAAATCGGAATACAAAAATGTTTAAATGTAACTTAAGGAGTCTGGAGAGTGTCGATTCCCACGATTCCGGCATTCTGCGAGGCAGCTGTGTCTAAACGATTCTTGGTACTCTACGCGTTAACTAATTGTGACTTTCCGCGCTTTGCAAGTTTTCAAAGGGGGCGTTTCTAAATTGTTTTGGAATAAATCTCCCATAAAAAGTTTGAGGGGAGTTTTATAGGGTACCCAGGAGCTGTTTTATCGTCTTTGTTGGATTTTCTAGACATTTTATATTTTCTTTATTTTCCGAATCCCCTTACCCTCCTCCCTACCCCACCCCCGTTTTGACGCACGGTATCCTCTTAAAGTATGTAGACTATAACACCCACTGAAATGGTTAGGCTTATACCCATTGCGTTGCAAATCATACCGGTGTAAGTTAACTGGTCTCGGCCTCGGAAACTTAAGTATCGACTACACCGCTGGTAAGAGTCATAATCTGGTCAGACTTGCAAGGCGTTCTCCAGTCAATGTTGAAGTAGATGTGATACAAATGTAAAATCGAATAGGTCAATATTTCCAGAAGGGGGAGGACAAGGTCAATTTTTTTCCTTCCCTGGTAACGAAGGTATTTTGAATTTTGGCCAAAAAAGTTGTGCTAATTTTTATACTACAGCATCAGTTGTAAAGTAAACTTTGATCAAAATGGATAGTGAGTCTACTGACTAACCTATTCGTGGGCTCTGGTGACGAATCGCCGTTCTGGAGGAGGGTTGCTCCTCTCTGTTGTTTGAATTTATTCCGAAAGTGGTTGAGATTACAACTGGGGGTATCATTTTCATCGTTTAAGATTACGTTTTATGTTCGAAATTTGCCCCCAAAACCGTCTATCGTATAGTAACCGACCATGGATATTGTGGGGTAGGGGTTCCACGAACCATTCCATCCTTAAAAGCATGTCACAAAAGTGATAAAAATCGTTTTCTTCTGGTAATTAAAACCTCGGATTTGAGAGTAACTCTTTCCTTGAAGAAGGGGAAAGTTAGGGTAGAAACTTCCTGGTAAATGGGTACGGACGAAGTACTTTACTTACTTTTAATTAGCACCAGTGAGTATGTTAACAGTAAGTCTGTTTCTGTCAGAATAATGGATATATGGTATTCAAACGTGTATCTATGATTGATTTTAATCAGCTATGGATGTGTGGAGGTCAACTGGAATTTCTACCTTGTTCTCGAGTCGCTCATGTGTTTAGAAGCCAACAGCCTTATTCCTTCCCTGGTAACGACAACCAAGGGTAAGCTATGACAGATTGACTGTAATTAAACTTTACTTATACTCATCAGGTATGCAATGTGAAAGGAAATATTACCAATTGCATCGGCATGGCACAGCCAGGGTGTTGCTTCAATTATTTCTGAACCATTTATAGTCTCATCAGCAACTCATATGAAAATAACCTTACTTTTCAAAAGTTAAACATAAAACAAGAGTTACGAATGTCGCATTATTTGAAAGCTTGGATGAACAAATGATTTATGTGCCTCGTGATTCGTGATGATCATGGGCGGCTCTACGAAATTTTGTTGGGGGGGGGGGGCAAACTCAAATCCGTATTTAGGGAGGTTCGGAGACACCCCCCGGGCAATATTAATGGTCAGCTCCGGATAGTACAATAGGAGTATGGTTATTATTATGTATTACAGCGATGCCCCATGTAGTTTTCAAGAGTTCTTCAAAAACTATTTCCGACAGTCAGTCATTAGCTGACTACTTTAAAAATAAAAATACAACCATATCAGCCGATCGCTACTCCATGGGGGGGGGGGGGGTCAGAGGCAGGTGAAATGCCGGGCAAAGCGGCTTGATTCATTTGTATAAAAGAATCCTCGCCTTTAAATATCTTGTTTCTTTCATTGTGTCACAATATGTTTCAGCTTTGTCAAGAAGCCATAAAATGTGGGTTTTTCTGGATTTTTTTTTTTTTTTTTTTTGTGGGTTTTCTGGATTGTTTTCTTAAAATAACGAAAATTTCGAGCACTGAAGACACTTGAAAACGATGTAATGATAGCACTATTTTGGATCTCAGTACCGTTCCGAAACGAAAGTTTTTAAAGGGGGAGGGGAAATCCCATCACTCAGAACGACGTCTCATCCTATATACTGTACAAATAGCTAGGCCAAAAGTATCACTACACTGAGCTTAGATTGACTCTATGGTGTGTTTATTTTAAATCAACTGAAACGGTATACGGTATAAAGGTATACCGCTCGTGGACCAACGACGCTGTCAATTTGGACAAGGGAAGGGAAACCTCTCCTTCTATGGGAAACACAATACGTTTAGGTTACATGTCTGTTACAACTTCAGGTACCTGTGCTAATCTGGCCAGGTGACACCGGGGCAAAACTGCTTTTAGTTGTAGATGATAATCAATACGGCTAATGGATTGTGTATCTAATGACCCCGAAAGTTCTAAAGTGTCTGCAAAATTATGGGCATTTAACTCCAGCATTACCGTTACCCTCTGAAAATGACATTATGATGCCTACGCTAATCAGGTTACACATATCACAAAGTCATCATTTATTTTGATTACCTTAGCTTCGCACTAAAGGTAGGTCCATTTGTGATGTCTGAAGTAATATAGTAAGTAGCAAACAAGCAACTAAGAAAACGCGCGCGAAGCGCGCCGAAAAAATGTCGTTTTGAAAGCATTTTATTAATGTTTAACCTTCTCATTGCATTAGAAAGTTATTCACTTCTTTAATTTTAAACCGAGTCAAGGAAAAGGCAGGGTCTTACCCATCTCGAATTACATGTTTTATTTATTTATTATTATTTTTTGTGGAAAGTTGAAGACCATACTTTGCAAACTTTTTTTTTTGGGGGGGGGGGGGCAAGTGCCCCCCCTGTGCCCTCATGGCGAACCGCTAATGGTGATGATTCAAACTCGGTCTCGACAGTTTTGCTGAGTTGTAACGTGCAAAGTTGTATAGTGTGCGTCCACCGTTATACAATACTCGCTTTGTTTTAATATAGTGCAACAAGTCTTGATAAAACAGAACAGCGCCACTACCTTCAAAAGTCGCCGACAACTGAAAAGTCGTCAGCTGAATTCAAGGCTGTCAACCCAGTTTCCATTGCCATCAACTAAAATATATAGGGCCATCACTATATATTCTACCAGTTCTAAGTGCCTATTAAGGGCAGTACATCACTCATAATTCCTACATTGACTTAAACATCAATTTTGGGCGGATTCGGGGCCCCTGGATCCTTATAGAAGTTTTCAAAGGGTGCTGAAGTAGGCCTTCTACCCTGACCTAAAATTTGTTTATAATGGCCTTTGAGATTTTGAGCTAAGAGAGCTTACATAATAGAGTGTTGCTTTTTTACTTCATTCAAAATGCTGCTGTTTTGCATCGTCGAAGGGTAAAATGAAAAAAGTTCAAATTTCTTTATTTTGGGGTAATCAGTACTTAATTCCTTTTCCACCACATCCAGATCACAAATTGAGCAAAATACTTCAGCAACGTGGTCCCCCCTCCCACCAAGAAAATAGGGTATTAATTTCGTGGGTTAAAACCTTCCGAATTTCCTTGAATTAGTGGTGTACAAATTAATTACATGTATAGTGCGGTTGTAAACGTAAGTATGACAAGGCTACAAGTCTGGTCATAAACTTTCACTGTTATGAGTACAAAGTATAAATAAACAGAACAACTAAAGCATGAATATATGAGTACGCCCTCACTTGAAGTCTTACCTATTGCTATTAACATATCTCTGGGAAATTTTTGAGCTACCAAAAAGCAAGCAAATTAAGAGTTTTAAACCAATATTTCAAAGCATGGTTGTTAGGGTAGCTTACTTGACCTTACTTTATCTTTGTGTATACGTAGAGTCACAACGGCCTGGACAGAAGTTAAGACAAAGGAAAAGGCTTTGTTCTATTTTGTTTATTATTTTCCTCAACTTTACTGCCAGGGGTGGCGGCAGGTGGGGGCAGGGGGATGGTCTCCCGTCGGGAGAGGCTGCCCTCCGTCGGACAAATCCTGGCGCCACTCCTGTTTACTACCCTGGTTAATAGGGGCACTTCCTCTGTCCCAGTTTAAATATTAAAATGTTAATTTTTAAACTATCTGGATAAAGAATGTTTTTTACAGTTATCTTCTTTTCTTGCCATGTCGGTTTGACATCTGGAAGAGAGAATGAGACAAAAGCAAGTCAAGTTTTTGTTAAAATATTATTTCAGAACTTTTCATCGCAACACAATGAGGTTAGTAGAGGTATGGGTTGATGAGCCATACAAGCAGTTGTTTTATAACAACTTCCCAGAAATGGTGGGAAAGGATCCAGGAAATCTGACTGCAAGAAGGGCTTTACGGGAGAAACTGCAATGTAAGGACTTTCAGTGGTACTTAGACAACGTTAATCCATCACTAAAAATACCAGATCTAAAGTTTCAAGCCAAGGGTGAGGTATGTATTTTAGACATCCACCTTTCACAAAGATGTTAACCAGTTAACTGAGAGAAGAAAAGTTACATATACACAGCTATTTCTTACACAATAATACATGTGTGATTGACACTAGCAGGCTAGGTGTGTTTCCGCAAGTGTAATTTTTTTTTTGGAGGTTGCCTTTTGGTTGTAATTTAGGATATTTTCAAAGATTTCTTGATCAATTTAGCTATGTATCGAAGTTAAGTCTCATAGACCATTAAAACTATAAAAACAGAATATAGAGACGAATGATTTCGTTCATATGAAGCTAAGTAACAAAGAAACAGGCATGATCATGTGATTGCGTGAACATTATTTCCTTAGAGAAACATACAATACCTTTAAAAGAAGGGTTAAGGCTTAAATCAAGTTGGATACGTGAGAGGGATACTCATTCTAAGCATTCTGGTGAAATCTAAAATGAAATCCGATGTGAATTCTCGAGATGTTAGCAAATAAAGTTGTCACAGTTTCAGAGCAAGCACGTATGACATCAAAACATCAAGTTAATGAGCTGTCTTATTTTTTTAAACTTTACAATCACTTTTTCCTTATGTTATCAGAATGAGAATGCATGAGAGGCATCGAAAGTTTACAAACTTTGAATACCTTATGAGACATGGGCGGAAATCTCGGGGGATAGGGGGATATACCCCCACTTTTTGGAGATGCTCCCATTGACTTTCACATTTTCACAGAGTATCCCACCCCTACCTTTTCACAAAAATCTCCGCCAGACCGTCACTGTCATGCTAAGCTCAAATCCCAGTTAACTTCAAGGTCTCAAGAACATATTGAAAAATAAAGGGTAAAAAGCAGTACTCATCACTGTGAGGGGATGACATAACGCCTGCTTGCTTCATGCTCACTTTAGAAATATAGTGACTTCATTTTCTGATATCTCTAGAACTATGATCGAAACTGAATGGAAATTTCACCAGAATGCTTGTATCTAGTTCCTCTTCCATATATCAAAAATAAAGTTAAACCCTTCCCTTAATTTGTTGACAGTTAGCAGTAAATCAAACCACAAACAGGATTTTTTTTTGTTATCAATAACTTTTTTTTAAAGGTGAGAAGTAAATCAATGCCCAACTTGTGTTTGGATAACATGAAGGCTAACACAGTAGCAGCTTTTCAGTGTCATGGAAAAGGAGTAAGCCAGGTAAGTTGCAAAATTTGCAACGATACGTATGCCTAGTTGTCTTACTAAAGAATCAGAAAGCTTGAAATCACAGACCAATTTCACGTGTTATCTAAAATCAGACATGGAAACTAAAGTGATGTATAAAAATATTCATATTAATATTCATGGGGGGTTATTAGCCCGGGGTCCCATGACATTTGATATGTATGACTGTACTGCAGTATTTCAAAGATACATAACCGTTGCAATGTCATATCAGGAGTGACAACTCCCTGGTTGTAAATGTAAGAGTCAGCATGTGCAACTTGCGCTCTTTTTACAAATTTTGAAGTATATAGGGAAAATGTTCAAAAGTGAATTACAAAAACACATGAGAGCTGGACAGGAGAGTAGGTAAAGTAGCTACCCAATTGTACTACGAAAGAGATTTTAAATGCGAACTGATATATTCCTTTAGTACCCCTTAAATGTAGCAACAGGCAATCCTGAACTTACCTCATTGTACGCCTCAGGGATATGACTGAACAAGGAATATGCCGTACAGCCTGTTCTGTTACGTAGGTAAACCTCATGGTGAAACGTGAAGAGAAGGTGGAGATCTCTCATATATCTGTATATGATAGGGTGTACCTTTCTCTTTGTCAGATTTTCTTTTTAACATGGAGGAATACTTTAGAAAATGAAGGATATTGTTGCAGCCTTATAAACGATAAACTGACAAGAGTCAAGTGTGAAGCTAACAAATCAACGTTTGTTCATGAGAAAGTAAGGAAAAATTTTTAAAATTTGTTCTTTTGCAAAAGCAAGTGAACTAAATAGTTTTATGTTACCATTTCCTAACTCGATTTACTCTGTTCTATTTCTCCTTTCGAAAGGCATTGTTTTTTCAATATAGTAATGTAATAACTACACCTCAGAGAAGCGACTTTGCTAATGTCAGTTTGATTTTATTTCGGCTTCTGATAAAGAATAAGAAATGAAACCAACTTGGGACTTAGTTATCATGCACTTATATTTGACTACATTTTGTTCAAACTTACACCACATCAAGGCCGTGAGAAAGTTCCTAATGTTTTGGGGGTGGGGGTTAGGACCGTGGGCCCTTTTAGCTTCTTTTGGGTATCTTCTAAGGTAATTTTGGTAGTCATTAGAAATGACTAGTTGCAACTTCTGGAAGAAAAACTTTTAAGTTGAAAATTATTAGAGGACCTGTATTTCCCAATCCCGGATTTCTGCGCTCTCCAAATTTGTTCGGGTTTGAACCATACCTGACCAGATTCTTATAGGTGCTCCTGGGAACTTGGTCGGTTCAAACGTTCACTGACCGTTTTGAATGTGTTGGATACGAATGCAGCTGAACCAGGAACCAGTCTTCTTTGTTAAAGTTGTAAATAATGTACGCACGTACGTACGTATGTGTAATAATAATGTACAACCTTATAGAAACGGTATCTCGGTCAGATTTAGAGGTTGTCAGTTGATGAATGACATTTCTGTAGTCAATGTTTGCATGATTTACCAAATCAAAATTCAAAAATTTTTTATTTTCTTCTCTTTATCATTTAAATTCTTTTCAGGGTGGAGCAATTAAAGAAAATGTGACTGGTAAATGTCTGGAGATAAACACAAATGATCATACCCTGAGCTTCCAGCCTTGTAACAGCAGCCACCAGCAAAAGTGGCTTTGGCAAAATTACTATGATAAGGACGGTGGTTTATTGAAATGAAACTAGAAGATAACAATCTACCTTTTTTCATCCTGGTTAGGCCAGTTTGAGTCAGATGGACTTTACTCACAAAATATGAACAAGGATAATATTTTAGAAAAACAATTACATAAGTTTAGCTTTGGCTGACTTTCAAGTCATGTTAAAAAATGGAAAGCATGGTCACAAAGATTTTTCCTTTTTGAACGCTTTGATGAATTTCCTTATGTTGATAGGATTTACAAGATTTTTATGAACCAAACTTAGGTATATTATGGTGACAAACTAAACGTTGAATAAGTCATTTAAAAAATGGTAACATAACTGTTCGCTTGTGATTGCCAATTTACTGGACACACAGTGTTTACTCTAAACTGGAAGTTAAGTCAGTACATTTACTGTTCCTTTTACCATCCTCGTTCGCAATGTAAGTTGACTAAATTTATTCCTTCATCTTGAATAGACCTTATGCATTGATGTCATACTGATGTCCTTTTGGAGGAAAACAATGAAGCACACGTGCACTCACGGCGTAGACTGATTCGCACGCGCGTGTAGTAGACTTTCGCGGGTATCCCCCGGTGCACAAATCAACTGTCTGCATTGTTGGTGAAACTTGCAATGATACGCCATTTTCCTCCAAGCGAGACCGGGAGCACTTTCTGCTCTGTGATATCATATGTATAAGATCTATTTAAAAGTCAACCACTCGGCAGATTTACTAATTGCAGTACACAGATAAATATAGGTTTGAATAGCACAAACTATTATATGAATACGATGCAATGAGGGAGAAACCTGAAAGAATTTCCTAGATACAACTTAGGCGTACTGTCGAATGTCGTCAGAAGCATAGTCTTTTAAAATTAAGAAATCCGTTGAGCGGTAACTTCCTTGTGTAAAACGAAGGGTTAAAGGAAAATGAGAAACGGAGTTAAAATACTTTCATTAAAGACATGTACACTGCCTTTTAAACGATAGTATGCGTAATAAAAGTAGAGAAAGAGGTGGATAGAGAGAAAGAGAGGGAGAGAGAAAGAAACACTGATTTGAGATTCTGAATGTGCTGCCGCTCCTTTAGACTACAATACAGAGCACATTATACTCAAATGTGTAATTTATATCTCCCTGATCTGCCCGTGTTATTGACCAATCAGAGTGGTTCATGTAAATCTGGAGGTACTAAACAGCAATTCGACAATTACTTCATAGGCGTAGGAAGATGTTCGAGACTGGAGGGGGGCTGACCGTTGTTTCGGATCGCCATCCTGGGAGGTCTAAGTGGAGGGGGAATTTTTTTAATATTTGAGGGTCCTTAGATGCAATGATTTGGTGCAACATTTTGGACAAATTTTAAGGTAAATTACTGCAATTTTTTGACATTTCCCACAGAGGAAACAAATAAGGAGTTTTCGTCCTTGGATTGAGGGAGCGGAAGCATAGTTCCGCCCACCGCATTTTGACTGGGGCTGTTCCCGCTTCCTACGCCTATGAATTATTCAATCGTAGCAGTCATTTCTCATAAGACTCAAGAGCCTTACTCGGACTAACAACCATCTTGGGAGCAGAACTACTTCGGGAGTAACGTTTGGTTCTGGTCCTTCGGCTATTCGCCGAAGAGTCAAGGGAACTTTGGAAAAAGTAGTATGCTTGTTACCTTGCCCTTCTGTGACCCCTCTTTTCGGCCTTCCGGCAAAAACTATGTAAAGTATTTGTATGTTCATGAATAACTAAGGAGATATTGGACTGAAGGTAAAAGCTCGAGAAATCTTGGTACTTTCCTTAAGACTTGTAATAAAAAACATTTAAACTTGGCTTCAATTATTATTCATTCGAAAATACCTCATCCCACCTTCGGAAATATGCCGTAGAGTTAACGCCTTTGGCCATTTTTACATTTCTGATCAGAAATCGATTAGGGGCAGGTACATCACTGCCCTTCCATGCTGCCGCCATTGAATTCATATAAAAGATAAAAAGGTTCTGTTATGAGTGTAATGTACTAATTTTATAAAATTATCATGTTAAAATACATAATTTTCCTGTAAATACTTACAATATACCGTAAGTATTTTTACCACCTTTTCCGTTTTCGTTGTTTTTCTTTCTGTTCTTTTTAAACTTTTTTCTGTGTATTTCAGTTCAATTTCTCTCTCCTTTTCTGTTTTATTTTGTCCTCTTTTCTTTTTCTTTTCTTTTTTTCAACTCTAACCCCCCCCCCCCCCCCACGCTGGGCCCCGGATGCGTGATTCCGGGTACGCGCCTGCTATGTATAAGCCACGGATGTTTGATATATATGGACAGAGCATACTGCACTAACGTCCTACGCGTAAAATGTCGCCACCTTGCGTACACGTTTATAGGCTAACCAATATGGCTGCCTCCTATGGTCTTGTGTGTAAAACTTTCGCTTGCTCAAGTGGTTCAGTATCGACACATTTTGCGAGAAACTTGTATTATTTTCGAAAGTTTAGTTCAAATTCAACAAACAGAATGAAGGACTATGATATTGACGTTCTATTCATGTTCGTATTTTGTCTGAAATGTGGCAGATTCATCATCAAATTACGTAAATGACGTTAGCGCGGCCGCCATCTTAGTAAGCCTAAATTTGTTCGAACGGTGGCGACATGATCCTTTGTCCACATGTATAAGAAATCCGTGGTATAAGCTCATTCACGATGACGTCACGGCTAGTCACCGGATAGCATTGGTTGGCAAAACTGTGACATCTGCTATGCTAGTCACGTCACTACGCTACTAGTAGGGCTGTAACGTCCGCGTCCGGACTCAGTTCCGGACTCGAGTCCGTTTTTCGTCTGACTCGGAACTGGCGCTGAATGGGAGGATCTGGAATCTGAATTGGCCGGGAATGGGCTGCAGTTGGACTCAGACTCGGAGCCGATTCCAGCCGAGTAGGCCTATACAAAAATGAAAGTTGAATATTTGTTCCCTAGGGCTGCATTGTTAATAGTGCTCAGTTCAATACATGTATGATCATATACATTCAATCAAATTACTACCTTACCATCATTCATTCGAAAATATCTCATCCCACCCCTTCGGAAATAGGTAAAGTGAACGCCTTTGGCCATTAGTACATTTCTGATCAAAAATCGATTAGGGGCAGGTGCATCAATGTCGTTTTGCTGCCGCTATTGCATTCAAATGACAGATGGTTTTTTCATGTAAAAAGGTTCTATTATGGGTGTATATGATCTCTGATAAGATCATCACCCGGAAGTCGGTATTCTTGGATTTGATAGACAGAGGATACTGTACTCACTGATCGAGGATTCCTGAATGAGGATGAACAGTGGTCCAGAGGGCAACTCTATGTATTCCAGCCACTGCACGTGGGAAGTCACAGTTGTCACAAAGAGATGTTGATACGATTAGAAAGCTGGCAAGGATTCGAATCCATGTTGAACAGGCAATTGGTAGACTCACAATGTTCAAAATAATGAATTCCGATATCTATTAGCATGGTTCTACACGTAGACTCTGTATCTGATACATGTGCTGCAATATGCAATCCTCATCCCAAATTAGTGTTGTAAACTTATGGACAAAATGCCAACTGAGCCCTAAACACCATTTCAAATGCTAGTAAAAATAATGTTAAGTAAGGTTTATACTAGTTTTCTGTGTTAGAGATGAAAAATGTTAACCAGCAAAATGGGCATATCTGTCTCAAAAAGTTCCACTTATGGAAAAAAATCCAAAAATTTGATTTAAATTGAACAAGTCTGATTTGAATCAAATCTGATTTCTGGATAAAAAAATGTTAGCAACTCTGATATTTTTGAACTTTGGTTTTTCAGCTAGTGTACAGTAAAATCCCTCTGTATTCAAGATTTTGCATCTTGGACAAAGCCATTTTCCACGAGGTTTCCTTGTTAAATGGACACAAGGGTACTGAAACCATCTATAAAGAAAATCACTGCTTTCACATTTTACCATCTTGGCAGAGGCATACTTTTTCACAACTATTAACCAGGGCTGTATCCGAGTCCACCTAACCCAATTCCGGGCCAATTCCGATTCCAGTGGCCACCATTCCGGGTCACTTCCGAGTCAAGTACCCTCTGATTCCGAGCCAATTCCGATTCAGGGTTCCCTAATACCGGGCCAATTCGAAGTCCGTCCATTTGACAATGTAGCATCTCGTACAAATGCTTTTTGCACTATTTTGCAATTCCACTCAATTAAAACGGGCACTTCTAGGGCGTC
Organism: Holothuria leucospilota; assembly: GCA_029531755.1. Classification (NCBI taxonomy): domain Eukaryota; kingdom Metazoa; phylum Echinodermata; class Holothuroidea; order Aspidochirotida; family Holothuriidae; genus Holothuria; species Holothuria leucospilota. The sequence goes on from CM055966.1 coordinate 40,863,936, forward strand.
AGTTTCATACTCTGGCTCACCCTGTACTTTAGTTGTCTGTATATGACCATTCACGTGTTGGACTGCACAAGTAACAATGTAGATTTAAGTAACACGGAACTTTCTATTTGTGTGGGCTCGACTGAAATCGACTCCGTGTCCACATGCAACCCATTCCGGGCCAATTCGGTGACCTTCCATTCAATTCCGACTCCGGCGAAAAACGGACTCGAGTCCGGAATCGTCCTATTCTTGCCTACGTAGCAGGCTGAGCGGCATATTCCTTGTTTAGATATGGTGGTTTGGGAAGCCGAGGAGCTGACCAAACAGAGTCCGCTCCTCGGGGTAGTCCTATTCCTGACTCGGACGTAATAGCCCTGTTATTAACATCAGCAGTGGCTTCAGCTCTCTCTAGTCTTCTAGTCAAGAGTTCTGGTAGGATAATTTAATGAAAAACACTTTTGATTTTGATATGACTTTAGAAACAAATTTATAATCATATCGTACATTATTAACACACATTTCCTTTAAAGTGTAGACAACAAAATCACAATACTGCACCTTGTGTACATGCATTTGAATTTGAAATTGTGTGTAGTAACGATGTGTTTCTTTTAAATTCTCATCTAACCAGGAGACTGGATCTTTTACTACCTCCTTTATTTGTGCATCTTTATGTTTGTAAGGGCATTTTATTTCAATTGTATCTATGTCACAACAGTCACACTTACTGATGTCATCAACAGATGCATCTAAAAATGGATGACTAGAGTCAGTCAGCAGCCCAGAAAGCTCAACAGTAAAATTCACGTGTTTTGATTGCATGTAATTTATGAAATGTGTGTGGGCAACATCTTCCATTGCCAAGTCGCATTTGACAGCTTTATTACATGGTAGATTGTAGGAGTTGTAGCCCATTATTCGTTTTACATGGTTTTCAGGCTGTGTAGCATCCTTGTGTACATACACATCATGCATAAGCCTCGCTTGCTGTAATTCCGCCTTTCCTGTGTTCATACCACTTAGAGCACACAGACGGACTTCTAGTAAAATTTTCAAGTGCCTGGCATTGCATTTCACTGTGAGGGTACTGAATCCATTCTTTTCTTAACAAGCATGCTGAAGTTGTCCACCTGTTAACTTCTCAAAGTGTTCATCATACAACTTAAAGTAGTGTGGCTGGGTATTTCTCAGATTCGCCTTCAGATGCAGTGTCAGTATCCTCGGGATCAAGTTGCAGGGGTGCAGCCGGGAATTTGTCAAGGGGGGGGGGCGAAGCCCATAGACAGACCCCAGCGCTCCGCGCCACCATGGGTTGGCGCGGAGCGCGAGAATATTCTGACCCAAAATGCCTCCCAGATCGCTGGAAATGGCTCTTCCCAGGCCAGTTTACCTCATATAAATAGGGAAAACACTAACAATATTGTAAAAATAAACATTAAAAATCCAAAATATGCTCAAGGGGGGGGGGGGGGCGGCTGTCCTCTTCTCCCCCTTGGCTACCCTCCTGTCAAGTTGCGGTATAGTTGTAAAGAATACTGCGCCTGGTTGTACAATTTTTAGTGCCAACAAGACATTTGCATTAGGCAGGTGATCCCTACCAATAGCATGTACAGTCGACGACATTATGTTTCCGCTGACCACTGACTGACTGATTTTTGTCATGTATCGTGTGCATGGGGGTCCGGGTTAACCTGAAGGATGACAAATGTTACTATTAGGGATTAAATGTAGATACATATTTCGTTAAAGTATTAATGGGGGCATGCTTTGCCTAATTTGTCTCGTAACGTATTTTTTAATAAAACGAGGCACTACACCTCAGCAGTGCTGTAGCGAGACCGGTCTCGAGACCGGAAATTATCGGTGTCGTCTCCGAGACCGGTCCCGAGTCCCTATGCAAACAGTGTGTAAAGCCCGTTGAGAGGCCGGTCTCGGTCTCGGACCCTCCGATCTCGACTACAGCTCTGCACCTCAGGAATAATGAGTTTAAATATCGCTTGATGCCAGTTTGCTTGAATGGAACACAGGAAGAAGTAGGGTTAGGTCCACCTCCAAAGTTCCAAAAAGGATACCACTAAAACTAAAAAACACGGGAAAACCTTTGTAATCATAAAGTAAATGTTAACATATACGGTAGGTTTGAAGAGCACTAATCCACTTACTTGTTAAAAATTTTCTCTGCTGAATCATTAGACTTTTGCGAGAATCAGGTCTATTGCAATCACTGGCATGGTCTTCACCTGCGTATTTAGCTTCATTAAAAGAAGTTCCAATGTGTACATGAAGATGAATCCATAATGACTAAAATCTTAGAACTTGCCAAGCAGAACATTTGCCATTGTCTAAATAGGCTATACAGCAGCTTGCCAAATACATTCCATCGAGTACGACACTGCTCTTGCCTACCAGTCGTAATCCTGTGACGTCATTTGTTTGTAAACATGAGCAACCCTTCAACTAAGAGTATGCCATCAGGGGACGTAGCTCTCTCGGGTAGCAGACGCTCTTCATGTGTAATTTTTGTTATTCGACATTCGGTCGAAGGGAAATTTAGCAAAAAGGCGTATATGTAAATAACAGATTTATGTAACTCATAGAAATTACATTAAGCCTATGGTAAAACCCAAGGTTGAGACGCGATCACGTACTTTACTCTTTGGAGATTTGTTTTCGAACCTACATTCTTTGACCGTGGGGACTTAAGAACTTAATAAATAAGGAAGACAAAAAGCTTTTGAGCACTTTTGCGAAAATATGATAGTTTTAGTTTTAAAGTATTTCATACGTTTACTGTGGGTAACTTACTTGATTTGAGCAGTGCTCAGTTTTGGCAGAATAAGGTTATAAAAAACAACGCCAAGATAAGCACATTCTCCGATGAAAGGTAAATATATCTCAAAATGGTGTAATAATGATGTCCCAATGTGGGTAATATTTGAAAACAATCATGAGATATATACAATTGACTTTACTTTACAACTTATTACAATTAGGCTTTTTCCTTCACAGCAAAGTTCAATTGTTAATAGTCTACCACTTTGATATCGATTACAAGCAAAGAAAATATTGTTGATTATGTCCAAAAATAAGATGTGTTTGTAATCAATCCTTAAATAATATTGAATATGAGTTGATCTGACTTGTCTTGGAATCAGTGCCATCCAATTAATGTAACCTGTGTAGTGTGAGATTTAGGAGACGTAACCTGTCATAATATCGCATACCCTTAAAGACAGACAGTCATCACCCCAAAGTATATTTTTAGTGTATGTATATCAAAATTCTCAGTTGGTGACTGCTCTTTGATTGACATCAAAGTTTGAAAATTTGAAAGATGCAGAGTAGCTCACATTCCACACAAGGCAGAGAGAGTACTTTTATTACATTTTATAGCCTTGTATGCTCACCAGGACATGGCCTTAAGCAATAAAACAGGTTTATTCTTGCACAAGGAAGAGCCTCATGCAGTTATGGGAGGAGCTAGAAGATGCATAGTTGGGAGAATTGGAACTGTCTGGGATCATGAAAATTCCCCTTTAAAGTAAATATGAAACTACTAGCCCATGATAAAAACATTTCATCATTTAAATAGCTCTTTTCTAACGACTTCTGTTGTCATTCACCAAGGAGACTACCCCACCCTCTCTTGATCATTTTCCTAATAGCTTTCTTAATAAGGCTAAATGGTTACCGTAGTATTATTGCGACCAACTGCCACTAGACTGTTTCTGCAATACCCAGGTAGAGGACAGAAAGAACGTTTAGAAGTGAGCCATACATGTCTTTTTGCTCTGACGCAAGGATGGGTTGTTTGATCATCGTGGTGTCTGTTTTTTTATCAGCCAAAGTTCAAAGTTGACATCCAACGATCTCTAAATAAGTGTCAAATGCTAAGCAACTCAGCTGCTGATTACACCATTTAGCCCTCGTTCTGGCCCTCAACTTTTCTACTGGTGGTTTTAATGACGCATATCTGATCCCTAAGAAGAAAAATCCTCTCTAAACGTACCGAAAATTATACACCATGGCATGTTTTAAGATAAGTTTACTTTTTTGTCCTGTTTTTGCTTCCTTTTTCTCCTAAAGCTTTGATTTCTGCCTGGGGAGGGGTACGGGCCCCAACCCCCTTAATCTGTGCCTTCACAATGACCAATTGTACCGGTAGCAAATGTAAAAAACCCTGTTTATAATGTGCTAAATTGTCAAATATATGAAACTTTGGCCTGGCTCGGAATCGCCCCAGAATTATGTGCCAGTGCAATCGGAATTGGCTTGGACTCGGGTTACGTAGATTTGGATACATCCTTGTGTTGTATACTGGTCTAACACAGCCGACCTCCTGTTAGCCTATGTAGACCATGCTTGCACCAATTTCAAATTGAACTTCGATCGCAAGCACTTAAGATCAGACACTTATAGAGATACCGCAATAAGGCATCGAGGCTTAGGTCATTGGGCAATGGGTCTAGGACTCGGAAGATTGTATAAAAAGCTTAGGCCTACTGATTCGAGAGGTCTATATTTTCACCAATGAAGCCAATAGCAGCTTCCTGTTTAAATTCATCATGTCTGCAAAAGCATCTAGGGCCTATTTGCCTTTTTTCCATAGTTAACTAAGGAATGAATCATAAAGTATGACTTTTACAAAGGGGTAAGCAAAAGTCTCAATTGGTGATTACTCTTTGATTGACATCAGAGTTACAAAATTCAAAAGATGCAGAGCAGCTCATATCACACAGCACGCACAGAGAATGTTTTGATTACACATGGGGTCTTTTATGCTCACCAGGATGTTGCTTTGAGCAGTGAACTATGTTTGTGTCTGTACAAGGAGAAGCAGTAAAGACAATTATGGGCGGGGCTTACCACCAAGTAAAAGTCATAGTTGGGGTGATGCAAATCCCTCTTTAAACTTAACCACGTGCTCTCTAAATTTGCCTTTTGTTTAAATTAAATGTTTAGTTTAAAGACAAGCAGTCATCACCCCAAAGTACATTTTTGGTGTGGGGGTATCAAAATTCTCAGTTGGTTCCTGCTCTCTGATTGACATCAAAGATTGAAAATTCGAATGATGCAGAGTAACTTACATTCCACACAATGCAAAGAGAGTGTTTGGATTACACATTATAACCTTGTATGCTCACCAGGACATGGCCTAAGGTAGTAAAATAGGTTTGTTTCTGTACAAGGAGGATATTTATAAAGTTGTGGGAGGAGCTACAAGTTGCTTAGTTGGGAGAACTGGAACTATCTGGGATGACGAGAATTGCCCTTAAAATTACACCCTTACTCCATAAATGTATAAATGTAATATACTGGGCAGTTGAAGCCATTCAGATTTTGTGTTATCACAATGGCTTAGGCTACTTGAAACGTAGCACCTATACTACTTAAGTTGGTGAAAATACCGAAGCTTTATATGTATATACAAACATTTATAACTTGATAAAATATGACACATTAATTAAGTATCACCCTTATTCTTGTCGAAGGACCTTTTGCGTAGAATTATAACAACAACAATAAGCGATGCACTCACAACACTAACAAGGGCACTGATTCGAAATAGCATTTTGAACGAACCAGTCAAGTCGTACACTCCACCTGTGAAGTAAAAGAAATGGATAGAATTAGCTACAGCATTAGTGGCAGAGTGGTCTATTCCAGCTGCTGTGCACCAATGTGTTTCACATGTGCGTGGGTTCGTATCCCGCTCGATGTACGTGGGTTTTTCTCCGGGTACTCCGGCTTTCCTCCCACTTGGCATAGGCTTGCCTCTAAAATCGGTTGCCCAGCCGACGAAGTCGGTTACGCGCCGGACTGAAGCGCCTTCGGGTGGACCAGTTAACTATCCGACTTTGCTTTAGCTATAGCATAGTTTTAGTAGGTGGTCCTGCACGTGCTAAAAATATTTCCATGTAACATTTACCAAGTATGAATAAACCAAATCAAAATGTTGGGCACAAAATCAGAGTTTGACTAAGGATTGCGTTTTCTCCTATAGCTATGCAGCAGGACCGGTGAGGTTGTACAAGCTATTGGCGCAGTTAGAAACATACAGATCGCATTTCCCAAATGCGCACGTATACTGTGTATCCTTAAACTCATCTGACTCACTAGGCCCATTTTTCTCGTACTCTGAGCACGGAAGTAGGTAGTACTTCCGTTCTGAGCAGGGAGTCGCTATTGTCAAATAGCAACTCCCTGTTCTGAGGCTTCACCCAGCTAGTATGCCCACATATGGATGCTGTTTAGTTAAGTCTTTTTCTCCAGTGTTAAACAACAAAAGTGCACTGATGTGTCAGTCATCTAGGGTCACAAGTTGCTTTGGGGTATTTACAATACCACCATAATTCCTTCTTCGGGATGGGGACCCCTCCCCCACCTTGTCTTGATCACAACAGGAGCATCAAGTATAGATCTGATCCATGTTGTCACTACAGCTGCCTTGCTTTCGATCTCTGATCCATAGCAATAGCTCAGATCAGGGTATGTTGAATTTGAAATAATACAGAAATGACCTTTTGCAATGTCTGCTTAAATTTAACTTGACTTCATGCAGTCCTTGGTGGCAAAAGATTTTCCTAACTCACCTGCAATATATCCGGACACTAAGCTGAACACTCCGCAGCCAAAGTCAATGAGACCGAAGGCATCTCGAAAGTCAGGTGGTTCAAAAACTTCTGCAATTATTCCAGCAATCATTCCACTTTGAGCAGAAAGGAGAAGTCCGTTGCAGAAGGAGCAAAAATAGAAGTAGTATACGTTAGTAACCACTTCAAAAGCTACAAAACTTATTCCACACAGTACATAATAAACTGTCAGAGCTCCCAATGGAGACATGGCGCAGGTTTTGGTGAATGCAACGGCTGCAAGAAGTCTACCAATTATACCCCCGACCCCTCCAAACGACGCCACTACCACAGCGGTAGTCTTTTCAAGACCCATTTCCACATTATGCGGAATCAAGAATAAGGTCCATGTATCTGAGACAAATCTCCTTATATTTGTAGCAATAAATATTATTACAAAAAGGGTATACCTAAACATTCGAAACTGTTTACCGACTGTAATCAAAAATTTGAAGGCAATTTTAAAGATTCCATCGTCTTGTGTGGAGGCAATATTTTGCCCATCTCGCTGAACAGCGTCCCTATTAACTTCGTGATCTATAACTTTCTCTGCTCCTCTCACCGGTTTGCTATCAAGCAGCAAGCTACAAGGTATTGTATGCCATGCTAAAGCACCAAACAAGTAAAACGCTGCATGCAATCCGTACTGCTGGAGGAAAAGCTCACTTATGACAGGAAGAACGGCTACGCCAAAACAGCTCCCAGTCGATGCAAGAGGCATCAAAATTAAAAAATTATCCCCTGCCAAAGAATGGAGAGATATGACGGCAGGAAAAAATAGGAGACCAAAACCAACACCTATAAAAAACAAGATGAGAAGTAAAATTGTAGTGCATTATAGACAAGGATCAGTAATTTCATAGTAAGTTTACATGAGTTTCGCAATTCCGAAACTCCCAATAAATATTCCCACAAGCCCTCCCCCTCCCAAACAAACGTGCATACACACCCACACTTTTAAATGAACGCTGATACAATAAGCCTACCCTAAATAAACCTTTGTTTGTGTAATTTGATGTACAAGCTCACGTAAACACGTTTACTAAGATCCAAGAAACATTTTTTCGACGCTTTTTGCACGCGAGCATCCCCTTTCGGCAGGCACTGCTTGCATGCAGCTGTGTAGAGAAAGTACCCTGCGACGCCAATGGAATTTGAAGAGCTACAATCCTGGACACAGTTTGAATGCTGTCCGGCCTGTAAAATATTAGGAACGATGTTATCCCGGGCTGTAAGGACAGAGTCCGGACTCGGACTCAATTCCAACTTAAGTCCATTTTTACTCAGGGCTCCGAAAGGAATCGGAGTTGTCCCAAAATGGGTTACAGCTGGACTCAGACTCTGAGCCAATTCCCCCAAAATGAAAATTACATAGATATCAATTAATGGATGCACGGTTTAATACATGAATGGTCACACATAGTCAACGGAATTAAAAGGTTGGCGAGATCGTGGAATTGCCTTTGAAAATTCACTGATAGCCCAAAGGCTTAGTGTTTCCTTGCCGAAAGGGGATGCTTTGCAGTGGCGGATCCAGGATTTGGCAAAAGGGGGGGGGCCCAGGTCATAGTGGTTTGTATAAGTCCGATCTGGGGGAGGGGTCTAAGGAGAGGGGGTGTCACGGGGGGGGCAGTGCCAGTGTATTTTGATAGGGGAAAAGCATGTGATGAGTAATCGCTGTCCTGAGGGATGGGGTCTAAGGGGAGGGGGTACCCCTCCCCTTTGAGAAATTTTTGTTAATTTAAGACTGCTCAGATGTAAAATGGTGATGTCTGGGTGTATTTTTTGAACTGATCATATATGGCTGGAGAGCATTCATAATTCAGTGATTTTAATTTTTGGTTAGGTGAAAGATGCTTTTCTGGGGAGGGGTCTGAAGGGAGGGAGTGGGAGGGGGTGTCCCCCTCCCTTTTGAGAAATTTTTGTTAATTTAAGGTTGCTCAGATGCAAAATGGTGATGTCTGTGGTGTATTTTTTTGAACTGATCATATATGACTGAAAAGCATTCATAATTCAGTGATTTTAATTTTTGGTTGGGTGAAAGATGCTTTTCTGGGGAAGGGTCAGAGGGGAGGGGTGTCCCCTCCCCTTTGAGAAATTTTTGTTAATTTAAGGTTGCTCAGATGCAAAATGGTGATGTCTGTGGTGTATTTTTTGAACTGATCATATATGGCTGGAAATGTTCATAATTTGGTGAATTTTAAGTTTTACCCTAAATTCATTAAAATAAATTACAAGGCTTCAATAAGACACTACAGGGTAACATTGCAGCAAGTTATAACTAAAAGCCTGATGCTGTCGAAAATATTCCTCTAAATATTAAAGAATTCTGAAATTCCCTTGAAAGTAGAAGCAGCGCTCCCAATGCTGTGGGCCTGGCTGGTAATAGACTGAAGTTAGCAATCCATTAATACAGCGCTCATGAGTAACTCCTTGCAATGCGCAGAGAAAGTTACTGAGGCCAATATAAGTCAAAATGTTATCAGTCGAAAGTCAGTAGCAGAGTTATTAGCATAACACTTATCTTCTGAGGTAGAAAATAATGAACAAGTTTGAGTTTCACTCTGACACATCTCATAGGCCTATTTCATTAGAATAGGGCCTTGTCCTTTGTTTTATGAAGTTGAAAAAAACTTTCAAAATTTTTTGGAAGGGGGGGGGCCGGGCCCCCCCGGGCCCCCCTAAATCCGCCCCTGCTTTGTTGCACTGAGCTTTACCCTTTAAATTTATCCTTCTTGAAATATCATTTTTTACGCTGTTTTCACAATTTGAACCCTTCTGACCTCACATGACCTTCGAACTCCACTAAAAATTGAATAACAAAAAGTGAAAAAAGGAAATGTCTTGCAAGGGATTCAAACCTTGGCCGTCTGTGTTAGAAACCGAGCACTTTCCACTATACACCATCAAGAAAATCCTTATACATGTGGTATTTCTCATCATCGTATAGTCACAGCATCCTTTACACTTGTTCATTCTTGGGTTATTAAAATACAGTAATGCTTGTGAAAAATAAATGTTGTTGTCTATAGTTTTATCTTTGCAATGGTACAAGAATTCAGCTTTAACTTTTCGCTGGTCACGAAACGCAGGACACAATTGGAGGTACCGCCCACTATCTATTGAGTTTACGAATTTTTCATAGCTTCACCTCTGATGACCTCAGACGACCTTCGACCTCCAACAAAACCCATACAGTCCTCCCTCCTAAAGTGGCAAATCTACATACCAAGTATGAAAACTATCCAACATCCCCGTCTTGAAATATGGTGTTTTTTCAAGGTTTTCGACTTTGACCTCTGATGACCTCAATTGACCTTTGACTTCCACTGAAAACAAAAGGGTTCTTTCTCTTAATATGATAAATTTATGTACAAAGTATGAAAAGTGGCCATCATTGCTGTCTTGAGATATCGTGTAGTTACAATCAGTGTTTAAGGATTCCGTATTTTCACCTTTGATGACCTCAGATAAACTTTGACCTCTCCCAAACACTAGGTTTCATCTTCTGAATATAACGCATCCATATGCCAAGTATGAAAAGCATTCATGCTACACACCTAGAGATATCGTGTTTACAATATTTTCGGCTTATGACTTCTGATGCCCTACACATGACCTTTGACCTTAACCAAAGCAATAGGGGTTTTCCTCTTAATATGATAATTCTTTATACCAACTATGAGAAGTATCCGCCATTGCCATCGTGTTTACATGCCCAGCGTCACAAACACCTATACATACACAATTACATATGCGCACCCTCCCCCCTCATACACTCGCCAGCGTAAATGTATATATTTTTGAGCCTTCAGCAAGGAATTAAAAATGGCTTTTTATATAAACTGTGCTTGAATAATAGTATAAAGGCATTTGTATGGCAAGGTATATTGTCAAATGGCCGGACTCGGAATTGGTCTGGATATGGGAACAATGTCCTCCGAATTGGCTCGGAGTTTGGTAAGGCGGACTCGCATATATACAGCCCCGTGCTTTCCCAATCAACCCCATACAAAGTTGAGAAAGCAAAGCTTGTCGTTTTCTCAAGTGTCTGACGTGGCATCTAGCCTTCAAAACATCATTGAAGAGGGATGCAGGACTCAGTGTCCCAGATAATTTTATCCAAGATTGAAGCACCATTCCTTTGGCTACTGTCCGTCATCAAAAATTCCGCTCTCCTCACTTTTGAAAACGTGTCTTCGTGCATTCGCAAAATGGTATCCGAACTCTTTGTTATTAAGAGCGTTGTTTGACGTTAATAAATGGTTATCTTCTTTCGCGAAAAATAACATTTAACCTCAGTGAAATACTTTGGGTCGTACATTGCTTTAGTACGACTGAAGAATGTTTACAAGTTATATCTGGCACATTGTTCCTGCCAAAACCTTCGATGCCCGTTACCTAGACTCTGTGTGTTACACATTTGGGAGTGCGAAAATTAGAAGGATACTACAAGACATAAATGTGTTGTCATGCATATTTATGCAATGTTTATCAAAATTGTTTAATTTATATTCTCAAGAATGGAAAGGATTTTTCAGCATAAGAGCATTCGAAATGTAGGGTACGGTAAGCAAAAGGATCTCAACATTTTAGCATTAGACCTATCTGACTGAAATAGGCATGAAAATATTTCTAACTTCTTTAAATATGCTGTCATGTATGTTTCATAGCTCATAGCCGTGGGCAGTCCGGGACATTCTACCTTTGGGAGAAACCATTTTTCTCCCAAAAAGGTGGAAAATACATGCAACACAATATATAAGCTTGCATAAACAAGGTTTACCAGTTTACTGCGAGAACGAAGACCATTCGAAAACTTGCGTTCTTTTCTTCTTAACAACGGCGTGACGAACCACTGTTTAGAGCGTAGCTTTTCGACAGTTATGACAATACACCTACCGAATATTTGCATGTAATCCCAATTATATTAGACCATTAAAGTTGGCAAATTCTAAAAGCCATTCTCGACTGAAAATAATGTACACACAGCCGCGCTTAAGACCATTTTTGCTCTGGTTTAGTAACATGTTTCCCTCAATTACAGTGTCTTTAAAATAGATTGTAATACCTGCCCCGACCGCAAGCAACAGGAAATGCATCCAGTTTGTAGCAAATAGTCCAATTAAAATAAAGTTGCTTCCTAGGAGAAATCCTCCACATGTACCCAGTTGACGACAAGAGAAGCGAGCGAAAAGTGTTCCAACAAGAGGAGCTGCAAAAGAAAGTAAGATCACAGGATACTTATATGTATGGTATTACGTCGTGCGTATAATTAATACCGACACACAAAACAGGCACGAAATACAGACCACCAATTATTTAACCCTTTACACTATCGCCATGGAGACTTGAAAGACTGAATCTGTACAATAGCTTACTATCAAATTGTCGACAGTTTTGTTAATATACAAATAGTGAATGTTTATGAGTGCGATAGTATGAATAATTTCATGAGTTGAAAGCGTGAACGTTCTATTCAACGAGGCGAAGCCGAGTTGAATAGAACGTTAAATCATTCAACGAATGAAATTATTCATGCTATCGCACGAATGAAACACATTATTTGTTTTATGTAACACCTTATAACTTTGATCTAGTCGTTGGTTCGGTAAATTTGTGTACGGTACTTATTACTATACGATAAGCAATGTGCGATCCACGCTGCATTGATTAATTGAGTGTAAGGTTATAACTAAATGACGGTTGATACAAACGTTGTTACTACTGTCAGAGGGGACAACTCGATATTCATAAGGTTTTAGTCATAAGGGTCACTGCTCATAAGGTTTTGTAGTCATAAAGGTCATTTATCATACGGTTCGTTTTTCATAATAAGAGAACATTAAGAAGGTAAAACGAAAATTTCCCACAATTTCAATTCAGTTCCATAAATAAAACAGGTAAATTTCTCAAATGTTAAACATTTCCGACACAAGTGGAAACACTGATTTCCTGTAATTACACCTTCGCCCGTTGAACTAACAGTAAAGTACGAAGATCATGTACGGCACGGATAGCAAACTTGGATAAGCCGTATAAGTTGGCGTTAGTTATTGTGCTTTTTTCACGGAAGTCGTACCTTTTGCTGTCTCAACGATTTGGACTTTTCCCATGCGTAGCAGCTTGCAGTTAATACACAGACATCGGATGTGTTGTTCAGTGTAAGTTTCATAAGTCGCAGTTACGGAGGGAATTTGGGCACCAAAGTAGAGCAATCCCTACAATCGAAGCTGTGGCTTCGGCTACATATGAATTATGACATTAAAACGTTTCCATTCATCGTCCCTTTCTCTTTTAGAAGTAAAGCACAAGTTTGATTTTTGAGCAATAATTTCAATTCAAATTAGCTTATTTAATCTTTTTGATAAAACTACGTCCTTTACTCTATATTGTCTGAACAGGGAGTTGTTATTTGGATATATATCCGAATAACAACTCCCTGGTCTGAATAAGTCTGTCTATTCGCGAAAAGTACATAACCAATAGCACCGCCACTCACGGGTGGCGGCAGCAGTGGCCGGGTCATCCCCCCGTCGGGGGAATCAGGCGCGTAGCCAAGGGGGACGAAGGGAGAAGTCGCCCCCACCTAGAGCATATTTTTGGTAATTTTTAATGTTTGTTTTTACAATATTGCTAGTGTTTTCCCTATTTATATGAGGTAAATAGGCCTGGGAAGTGCCATTTCCAGCAATTAGGGAGGCATTTTGGGCCAAAATTTTCTTGCACTTCGCGCCAACCCATGGTGGTGCGAGCGCTGAGAGTCTGTCTAAGGGCTTCGCCCCCCGTGACGAATTCCTGGCTTCGCCCCTGGGGAAAATTTTCCAGTTTCGCCGTGGAGCCTGAATCTGTACGATAAAATATGTAATCCCAAAGACCTTCAATCACCCTGACGATCTGCTTGATTTTGCTCATAGGAAGGGCATATTTCTCAGTAAGGACCCCAATTTCCTTAAAAAATCCAAACTTTTCAAATCTTCTTCAATAAAAATCCAATTTTTTTAAACTTTCTTCAAATAAAACTCCCAAATTTGCAATTAAAAAAAAAAAAAAATCGGTTTTGCCATTCGAAAATTTTGCTTTCCACATCCCTTTGGCAACTCATCGCTTTCGGGGCTTCGGGGCAACTCCTCCCCTCGGAGAGCTTCTCTGTCGGGCAAACCCTGGTACGTGCCACTCCTGCCACCATGTGTGGCATCAGGTGGAGCCTTTCCCAGATCCATGGGGGATACTTGGTACCTACTGCGATCAGTCACCCCGACGGTTTACCCGTTTTTGTTCTTGAAGGCAAAAGAAATATAACTTTTCGAGACGTTTCGCACGCAGTAAGCTGTAGAGTTTCGTTGTTTCAGTTCCTTACATACTTTTGTTCCATACATAGCTAGACACGTTCAGTGGCGTGGATCTATCTCCAAAGTTGTGTGTGTGTGTGGGGGGGGGACTTTTCACCATTTGCGAATCGCCGTCCTGGGGGAGGAGTCTAAGGAGAGGGGTATTCCCCTCTCATTTGAGAAAGGAAATTAGAAGATGTCTTTATGGCAAATGGTGCCATATTTGGGCGCAATTTAGCTTTTAAAATGTAGTGTCAATTCGTAATCTGTGTTATAATACAGTTTATTACAGTTTTAGTTTTCGTCATTTAAAAAGAGGGGGGGCTTTTGAAGATGTCCCCCTTCCAAAAAAATGAGGGGGACGCGTCTCCCCGTCCCCCCATGATCCACGCCCATGGACACGGACATTTCATCCCCCTTTCTTTCCCCCTCCCCTCTTTCATTACCAAATGACCTACTGATAACAAACGTAGTTCTATGTAAGGGTCGGGAATTACATCCTTAATCGCATGGTTGTCCTCATGCAAAGTTACGCTACGGCACCGTAAGCGACTAGCACGGTTCAACCATTTTATCGGGCCAATAAGTCGCCTCCTTTGTGGGAGTTGCTGCCATCTCCCGTCTGGAAACACTCGGACCGTTCGTCGGACAAATTCCGGCTGACTCTCCCTGTTAACAACTTAGGCCTACAATTTAGAAGCGGTAAGTATTCAGAGGCCGGTCCTACGTAATTAGCATAATGAGGATGTCAAAAAATGCAAGCACTGGGCCTGGATTATTTTTGCTGTGTATACGTGTGGTGCTACTTTTTTCATCGGTTTGTTCGTTTCTGCATGGTTGTGAGGTCACGCCCCCCCACCCCCGCCTATACCAACATTGTTATGGTAAGTGACTCCTCATAGACCCTTTCTAAATAGCCATCACAAAGGATTATGGGATAGAGATTTGGTATGCGTGGTTTTTGTCAATGACATTTCACTGTGGCCCAAAGCGACGCACACAAGCCCCTGTCCCACAATCCTTTGCAACTGCAATGTGGAAAAGGGTCTATGGAGACGCAAATATCGGGGAGGGGGTGTAAATCAGAGAAATACTCAACTTTAGCTAAAGCAGCCTAAGGATTTCTCTGGTGTTATTGTGACATGAACGTCGTTGAATTTGGCTATCTGCCTACAAAATAAGAACGCATTAATGATCAAATGGTTTGCATGCGCGTGGTACAAGCGCAGAATGTATTTCTCTGAGTATTTATCTTGAATACTTGAAGAGCTCTACTGTGCACTCAGACAACGACCGCACTAATTGCTTCCCCGTTGTTGGCGCACAACTGAGACCAACGCGCATACAAAGCTTACCTTATTTAAAGCAGGGAGTTGCAACACTTGCAACTCCTTATATGAAGATATTATGGTACCGTAACTGATCTATAAATAGGTCTATGGACTTCAAATCAGTCATTGTGCTCTCATGTTAAGTGTTTGTTTGGATTGCCCTGGAAAGAAATCATCTTTTTCTGGTAAATTGAATAATTTAAGGGAAGATGCCCTCTTGAATTTAACAATGTTCTTAATTAACAGGTAGTTATACTGCATACGACGTTCATTCGTCTGATTGCTGTCAAAACGACTGAACGGTGATCAACATTTCCGTCCCGATATTTTTCGCTCGGTGGGGGAGCCAACGCGCCATTTTAAAGGACATCAGCAGTCGCCCAAACTTGTTTTGAAACAACAGCTAAATCAGTGGTTCTCAAAGTGGTCCCTACCGCCCTTTGGGGGGGGGGGCATTGGGAAGTCTCAGGTGGGCGCTACAGAGTACACAGAGAATAGGGGACGCTGGCACTGGTTTGGGGGTTCCTGGCGCTTACAACACACCACTGCAGCAATTTAAGGCATAATAAGGCGTCCAGGGGGTATGTTCCCCTTCGCTAGTTCTTCCCCTCCGCTTCTCACTAAAATGGAACCAGACATTCGTAATCTCGCAGCGTTACACCAAGCTCACCCTTCACACTGACTGAACTACATCTGGGCTCTCTATACCAGTTTCACAGTATGCCTGCCTTCTGCGGGTTTTTATTGTTCTTGCAAATAAAAAACTCTTGTTGAGCGTCCGACTGTGAACAGTAAGACGAGGGGAGGGTAGGGGGAGGGGGGCATTGGGACAGTTCAAGATTGTGGAAGGGGGCGGTAGTTCAAAAAAGTCTGAGAACCGCTGAGCTAAATCTTAAGAATAACCTCTTATTTTTTTTGAAGTATCTTTCATGACATTACAGATTATAAATACTGTAGTAATCAAGGTAACCTGAGGAGTTATTATGCGTGAATTTCATAATTTAGTGAGTAAAAAATTGTCACATAATTCTCAAGAACTGACCATTTATGAAATAGGATAATCCTACCCGGGTACACTATACCAAATTGGGGTGACTGCATTTTCCTTGTAAGTTGTGCCTGTAATACATGCATGCTTGTAATATGTTCAACTGTTATCATATTGAATGATATGTATGTTAGAGATGAGATATGCAACTCCGTGCATTGCCCCTCTCGTTTGTTTTCTCGAAAAATAAGCATTGTTTGTGTCGGAAAACATTCTCACTAAGCAATTCTCTGTTTTTAGCTAGTGCACATGGAATTCAAAATCACGAAACGCCAACACGATTCCTTCGCTTTTCACTCTTTTTCTTTTCTTCTCTCTTTGTTTCTTACTTTTGACATCCATTTACGCAGGACTTTGATGATTATGTTACCAAGCAATAAAAATACATGATAAGAACCATTTCGTGGACACTCAAGCCCAACCTTTTTTGTTTCGTTTTATCTATAGATCAATAAACAATAAAACTTTTGTTCACATTAAATATCAACATAATATCGAAAGAAAATATTTCAGTTGTCTCTGAAAAACGTGACTTAGCGTATACTTACACATTATATGTGACACTGCAGATGGAATTACAAAGATTAGACCAGATACAGATCCATTTAAACCAAGCTGAGAACTCAATTGTCGAAAGAAGACCCCAAAAAGTTTTCCGCTACCCATCAAGAAGGCGTTAACCATAAACAAGGATAAGAAGCTTCCTATCCATTTGGGAATTTTGGAACAACATTGGAGCCAATAGCAAAATGCTTTCAAAGCCATGGAAATACCTTTAGTGTAAAGTTTTAGACGACAAAACTTGATTGTGGCCCTGCACTTTGTAATGCATGTAGGTTTTCGCTGACCATTCAGTTGATATGGGGATACGTATTCGCTCTTAGATTTATCTCCTGTGCAGTTGTGTCCGCTATATCTGGATATAAAACGTTGATCTCCCCACTTCTCCTTTCCTTTGGTATAGTCTACATCTCCGTATGTATGAAGTTAGCCTACTCAGAACCAGCGTCCATGTAGCCTAACGATGTACGTGTAAACCCGCATGAGTTAATGTTTTATCATGATTTTATCCTGACATCTTCTAAATTATTACACGGTAATTAATGTTTTTTATTTTCATTCACTTTCGTATGAGCAGGAACTGATGAATAGGTGAGATGGAAAATAAGCGTAAACGGGGGAGCTACTGGTGAAGGTAAGTAGGTACATATCTTTCAAATGATCGATCTATTAATGACATCTATCATAAATTTTCTAAATTACCGAAATTTCAGCGTGCTTCTCCCTCTTTTCATTTAGTTTTCAATCGGAAAAATTAAACTCAGTTGGCTATAACCAGGAACAAACCCAGGTCTATGCAGTTGTGTTTGAGTGTGTGTGTGTATGTGTGTAAGAGAGGGGGTATGTGTAGAGAAAGGGGGGGGGCTTTAACCGGCCCGAATCTTCCATTCTTTTGCAATAGTTTTGCATTTTATTGTTGATAAAATGCTGAAAAGTTCATTGTCCATAATGATTGTAAGGCCCGAGAACCCTGGAAAACTGAAGGAGAGGTCTTAGCGGAGGGGGTACATTTAAGTAGGTCAGCTAAGGTGAGTGCAAAATGGTGCTATCTTTGGAAAAGTTTTGAACTGATTCCATGTTAACAAACGCCCTCACCCTTTGAGAAAGTTTTATCTCATCTTTCCCTGAGGATGAGATAGTGTAGCCTCTTAGCCAGTTAGCTGTATACGGCAATGCCAGCTAAAATAGCAACCATTACCATGGTAACGATTAATGTTTCCAAGTTACCAGTTTCAGGGTATAACCCAAGGGTGACCAGGCGTCCGTGACTGAGGGAGGGGTCAAAATGTGTCCGTGTGATTGTATGCATGCAGACAGCTGATTTGTCAACCAACCGTATACGCGCGTAAGTCTACTACACGCGCGTGCGAAATCTACACAGTTAGTGCACGTGTGCTTCTTTGTTTTCCTCCAAAATGACGTCAGTGTGACGTCAATGCATAAGGTCTATTGACTTCAAATTGTGCGTCCATGTTCAGGGTTTGTTTGGAATGAAGACGGAAGAAGTAATTGTGTTTTGGTAAATGGAATATACTGAGGAGTGATGCCTTCTTGGATTTACCAATGCTCTAAGTTAACAGTTAGTTATACTTGTGCAAGACATTAATTTCTCTGATAGTTTTGAAAATGACTGAACAGTGATCAGCACCTCCGCCCCTATACTCCGTGGGGAGTCAAAGCTTCAAGTTCATTTTAAGTTTTGCTTGTTTCATCTTTGTTAATTCACATTGAATAAAATGTGTACTAGTATGCAACTCCATGGATTGTCCTCTTGTTGTTTTTTTTATTTTAAGATGAAAAACTGTGCTATCTTTTTAAAGCTTTACCGATCATATGGTTAAAAAAATTTCATAATTGAGTCAAAATTTTTTGGCAAGATGCCGGGGGGGGGGGGGGTGACGCCTAAAGAACCAACTTTGAGAAAATTTCCCTTGTGAATGATTGCTTAGGTGCAAAATGGTGTTATCCATCCAGAAGTTCTTAGAGCATTAAACTTATAACATGTTTAGAAATTCTTATTATTTAGTGTTTTTCTTCTGTTTTTCCATGACCATGGGTCCAAGGCCAGCATTCGTTGTCGAGTAGTAGGGTAAGCATATCAAGAAAATTATCGTCAAAAATGCCTCCCACATTGCAAGAAAGTATACTTTCTAGGCCTTATGATTTGCATCTAAAATTTCTATTTTGAGATTTCATGCTTTAGAAATCTAGATTTCAAAGGAAAAGGGTAAAGTCGAAAAGTTCAGTATAAACTCTTTGTAGAGGAAACAGGACTTAAAGCTATTTCACAAACTCATTGATTTAAGTAGTGAACTAAATGTAATCTGAGCTTTTTCGAAAAAGCACGTAAGCTGTCTCAATCCCACTCGGGTTTGCTATTCAGTTGGATCAGTCTCTTGTATACTCTAAAGATATCTTACGGAATAGAAATTTATGGCGTGCCTAATGCCTTCATCTCAAAACCTATACAAGTCCTTTAAAATAGAATTCTAAGAACGATTTTTTTTACACCAGCGTCATTCTACCAATGTTCTGCAAAGTAAACTGGGGGTCCTTAAAGTTAGCGACATTCATGTTCTCAAAATGGGTATTTTTGTCTATAAATATGTAAATAATACATTGCCTCGTCTTTTTTGTAACATTGTCAACCCCAGAATGTTTTCATACCCTATAAACCGTACCAGGAGTAATGCACTATTCTCAGTTACCAGGCACAATTCTAAACAAGGGAAGCTCTTTTTGAAATGATATCAAGTTTTCTAAATCATATGTAACTTTTAAAAGGAAACTTAAAGCTTATTTAATTGACAATTACTCTGCTTGAGAATATGCCATTTTTTTTACTTTCCTTCCTATTGCATATTTTATTGTTCTTGTTTCTTTCTTTTGAGGGGTATAGTGGGTGGGTGCGAATGGGTTGTTCATGCTAGTCTTTCCTTTTTTCTTGTAAGGTCACTAGCTAAGATTTAATTGTTTTTCTAGTGTCCGGTTTATATTACATCGTGAATTGTTTCTTTGTAAATTAGTTTGTATGTATAGACAATATATATATATATATATAATATATATATATATATATATATATATATATATATATATATATATATATATATATATATATATATATATATATATATGAAAAGAAAGAGCAAGCCAAAGACATCCCATACATATGGACGGAGGATCACGTGAGCTATAGCGTCGCCACCATTCGAAAAAAATTTAGGCTTACGAAGATGGTCCCCTGGCTAATGTCGTTTGCGTAATTTAATGATAAATCTGCAACATTTCAGAAAAAATACAAGAATGAATGGAAGTTAAATATCACAGTCCTTCATTCTGTTCGTCCAATTTAGCCTATATTTGCATTTTTGAGCAAATTTTCCAAGTTTCTAGCATAATTTGTCGATACTCAACCACTTGAGCAAGTCCAAACTTTACACACAAGACATAGGAGGCAGCCATATTGGTAAGCCTATACATGCATACGTACGGTGGCGACTCCACGCACAGAACGTTAGTGCAGTATGCTCTGTCCAGACTTTAAAAGGAGTCCGTGGAGTAAGCCTACTAAAGACATAGAGCAGTATATAGGAACGCATAGAAATTAAAGTAAGGGAGAACGCTGACACAGAGCATCACTGCGTGTTAAACCAGTGAAGCCACGAAAATTGTGAGGGCGCTTCCGTTGTACGGCAAAAAGCTGGTTGATTGGCGTGTCTCCGTAGGTACAGTGTGCATTCAACTTCAGAAGTTAAATGCCATTTTGTTCGTTTTTTGAACGATTTTGAGCAATTTTCACAACAGAGATAAATCATAGTGCCTCAAGTGTTTTGTTATGTACTCCTAAATTGCAAACTTGTAAGTTTTGCGGCCAGTGGCGTAGCCAGGATTTTTTTAGTAGGGGGGGGGGGCTGGGGGGCTTGACCATTTCATGGGAGGGCGCCTTGTTACTATCTAAGCGGAGGGCCACCATGAGTTAGCGCGGAGCGTACCAAGAAAATTTGAGATTTTAATACATCCCAGATCGCCGGAAATGGCACTTGCCAGGCTTGATAGCAGCCATCAAGATGTGCAGTTTTGGTGAAAAAACGTAAAGTTTCATTTTATTTTATTCTCACGAGGTAGCGGTGGGCTAGGTTCCTGCACATACTGATACTCGCTATCAGTGACAAAAGCCACGCACCTAGGCCTAGACTATGGTGGGTACTTTTATAGCCTATGATAACCATTGCATTCGGCGTAAATTGTGAAGTTCACATACCATTGGTCTCTTTGTAATTCACGGCAGGGGTGGTGCTAGGATTTGTCTGTCGCGGGGCCAGCGACCCCAAGTGACGACATCCCCGATTTTTTGAGGGGTTGGTGAGGGGGATTTGAAGAAAATCTGTGTACTATACCATGCCATACTGATATATTGCATAAAATTTGTATATACTAGAGAAGCAGAGGCACTGATTTCATGTTTTTCCCGGAATCTAACTTCGTTTCCCTTTTCGTTTCGTTTCGTTTCGTTTATTTGTTTTATCACTTCACGCATACATACAAAAATACATGATGAATGGTAATAGAGACATATGTACATGAGGTGAAGGGAAGTACACGAAAAACCCTGCTGGGCTTGAAAATATGAACTCCCCAGAAATACAAATCAAACGACGCGCAATAGCAGAATAACTTCAGAATAACTTCTGAAATTGCAAAGCGCGCGAAGCGCGCGAAAATTTTTTGGGTAAGCTTACATTAGAAAAGTCTGTAGGCCTACTTATTTAAAGCTTATGTAGGTCAATTGTCCGAGCAGTTGGGCCTTATCTTGCATAACGTATATTGTACTTCCCTTCTAGAATCACTAGCCGTACCGCATGACAGTCACAAAAGAACATTAACTATAGGTTTAGCGAAATGAGATGAAATTTCCGACATTTACATAAATCCATGTATTCTACTTATTAAGTTACCTGAAAAGGAGGAAAGGGTTTGTACTAAATTTAGCTATAAGTAACGGAACTGAGGAAGAGCGTGCAGAGCGTACCGAAAATTTTGGGTTTTATTGCAGAAACGATCCTTTTGAAAGCCAAAATAGTAAATGGACCATGGGTAGCGACAGAATTTTCCCCACAGGGGCCGGGTCATGCCAGTGACCCCAAGTTCCGACAGCCCCTTTATTGAGGGGTGGTGAGAAGGGGATATGAAAGAGCCGAACTATCGGCCAACGCCATTGCAGGACATATTTTGCATAACATTACTTAATACTTTAACAGCCGAGTTGAACTGATAGTGTTCTTTTGAATCTGAATTTTGACACTGCAAAGCGCGCGAATCGCGTGAAAATTTTTGGTAGGCTTACACAAAACCCATATGAAATCATTGAGTACAAAGACAAAAAATAAAAACGGTTGGGGTTGTAACTTGTAAACCGTATCGGAGAAAACATACATTGTGTCGACACCACCTGGACTACCAGATGAAATAGCCAAACTTTGCTCAGTGAGTAGCTCAGCAACCGACCGTACCGTATGACACACACAAGATAACAGCAACTATAGGCTTTGCGATCTTGGGATGATATTTACTATCATCTCTATATAAACTGTGTACTCTACCTACCGTGTAACTTGTAAAGTGAACAGGACTTATGCTATCCAGCTATGTGGAATGGAACTTACAATATATTGGAGAAACAAGAGTAATTCACAGCGCGCGAAGCGCGCCGAAAATTTGGGGTCATTTATAAGAGAAATTGCCCTCTTCAGAGCAAAAAAAAAAATAGGTATATCGTACATTATTATCAAGTTGAGTAGTGAGTTCAGTGAACTTTTTTTTGGCCCAGATCGCCAGTGGGGGGGGGGGCGACTGGGGGGCGACAAGCTTTCATGGGGGGGGGGGCTGGCGCCCCCCACGCCCTCCCCTGGCTACGCCACTGTTTGCGGCCAATAGCTAGGGCAAAAGCAACGACGTGATGTATGTACTACGCGCCGTTGCTTCGATGCCGTACAAAGAGCCAAATTAATGGCTTCAGTCCAGATCGCCGGACGTCATTCTCCCTTACTGTTATCCTTACTGTTATTTCTATGGACTAAAGAGTTTTAGTCTACGGGTTTCAGGTGTTTTCTATAAATCATGCAGTACAGTTGGTGTAGCAACATTCGTAACCGGACATGGAAGAATCCATATTGAAACCAGAAAGCCAAAATGCTTCGTGATTCCTTGCTGAAAGGGGGTGATTTGTTGCACTAACGTTCATCTCTCAAATTTATACTGCTTGACTACATCATTTTTTTACGATGTTTTCAAAACTTGACCTCTGTTGACCTCATATGACCTTTTCTGAAGTGAAACTTCATATGACCTTTGAACCCCACCGGAACTGAATAACAAAAAATTAAAAAAAAAAAATACGTCTTAGGAGCGGTTCGTACCGGACCGTTTGCGTGAGAAACCAAACTCTAATCCACTACGCCAACAAAGAACTCGTTCAGCGTATGGTATTTCTAATCTTGCTATGGTCACAGCATCCTTTTCATGTGTTCATAATTTGGCAATTTAAATTAATATTATTACTGTAACAGTTATGTTTGGGAAAAAAATAAATGTTCTCTATCAACTTTATCTTTATGATGGTAGAAAAAATCAGCCCTAACTTTACGTTGGTCACGAAAACGTCGGACACAATTTGGAGATACCGCCCACTGTCTATTTAGTTTACGAGGTTTTCGTAGTTGAAACTCTGATGACCTCATATGACCTTCTACCTCCTACAAACTCATAGGGTTCCCTCTCTCTTAAAAGTAACAATCTATATACCATGTATGAAAAGTATTCATCATCCCTGTCTTGAAATATCGTGTTTTTCAGTTTTCGACCTCTGATGACCTCAAGTAAGCAACATAACGCATCTATAACGGTGTCCAGAGTTTTCCTATGGGAAATCTAGGGGAAATAGGGCCCTTTTACGCAATTTTCCAGGTTC
Source organism: Holothuria leucospilota (assembly GCA_029531755.1). Lineage (NCBI taxonomy): Eukaryota > Metazoa > Echinodermata > Holothuroidea > Aspidochirotida > Holothuriidae > Holothuria > Holothuria leucospilota. The sequence continues at coordinate 40,887,791 of CM055966.1, forward strand.
TGAGGGCATTAAAATCAAACTTGAGACAAAGAAATTCCCTGAATTTTCCGTATATTTTGTAAATAGGCAACTTTCACTTAGGGTTTTAAAAAGTTCAGGGGGAAGCCCGATTGCCCCCGGCTACAGCCCTGGCTTGTGGGGAGGGGGCACTGGGCACACATCTACCAATGCAACGCAACTATAGTACAATGGCACCGACAGCACATCACTTTTGGAACAGGAATGAGAGGGCTCACTAGAGCTGAGGTGTCCGACTATCTTGGTCAAATTTAAGGTATGATAAGAATGACGGGTAGAGACTAAGACGGAGTTTTTCTAGCTTCGAATTCCACCTAGAACGTCAGTTCCTATCCTCTTCCAAACCCTCGGGCGGTGGCTACGTCCCTTCATGCAACGCCCGTCATTATGCAAAATCCTTCCCACTCACTTGCGTAATCGGTAATCAAGTCGACAGGCCGTTAGTCCAACGTAGACTGAGTCTGGCTAGATCGGTACCTTGACGGGGGGGGGGGGGGGGGGTGGCAGATAAGCCAATTGACATGGGCTTACGAAATTTGACAGGAATGATAGCCCTTGGTAGAATGTTACTTCTTATTCCTTTTTTTGTTATTTGAGTTGTGTATTTCTAAATCATGCGATTTCAAAATAATGAATAAACTGTCTTCTTGCAAACTTGGCAAATGCCACTCACGGTAATCTAGGAGGCAGTCATGGCAAAATATCTTGTTACACTAAATGCCAGCCGATGGTGACACTCGGCTTAGTTAAAATCAAGTCAAAATTACGGTCTAGCCACCCACACACCGAAGGTAAATTGGCTCTACTGAATCAGGCGTGAACAGTGAGCTTATTACCAGTTCTGTCTGAGGTGTCATTTCAAAATGACACCCCAGACAAAATCTTCAGTGCGCACCTGTCTGTGGCCCGGAAGGTTTTCCTGATGAAAAATTTGGCCCTCTATCGAACATAATTAAGAACCGTGATGGTGGTGGTCGCAGCGGCGATGGCGACGACGACGGGTGGTGGTGGTGGTGGTGGTCGTCGTTGTCATCATCATCTATAGCTGCCATTCATTCTTTAAATAGGTACGCGCGAAGATTGTCGAAACTTTCAGTGATCATTAAGTGATTATGTACACTCCCCAAATATCAGGGGTTAGAGGCAAAAGATGGCGGTGAAAGGTATTTTCCATTTAGCCACCTTACTTGTAATTCTTTTTATGTCACATTGTTATAAACAGCAAGACCTGAGGATAACAGGTCTTTACTTTTATTTCTTTCTTTTATGTTTCAGTTTGTGTTATCTTTTTGTCATGCCAGTTTCATTCCTGAAACTTCTGTGAAGACACGTACCCCACAACTCCTCCGTCTCTATCTTTCTGCTGCTACAGCCACGATTCTCCAAAATGACTGACTTACCCCTTCTGCCATTAATATACAGATATTCCTGACAACAAAATGTCTAATGAATGCACATGGAAAAACCACAAGAAATGAGAAAAATACATATTTTTTTTGCAAGCGGAATTATTATATTTTTGATAACCTCTTAAATCTCAAATTGTTCCACTGATAAATTTAATCTGTACATAACACATCTGAGCACAGAATACGCATGAGGCCAAAGCATTCCACATCATGTCAAGAGGCATTGTCAAGTAAGACAATAGAAGTAATTCTTATATTATCTTAAATTTTTTTAATTTTTTAATAAGCTTAATATAAAGCAATAGAAACAAAAGCACAAATAACTGGTTAGTCTGTTACTGTCTTGATCACCAAAACAGGATTATCAATGGCTCACCCAACACTTATTATGTATGTGCAGTGGTTCCATTAAATACTCCAGGGTGGACAATGGCATACCCAATACTAATCCACTTGTATACTAAGGTTTTGTTGTCTCTTCCCAGGATCACCAATGTTGCATCCACTGTGATCTCGTTGTCAACACTGATCAACTTATACTGTACAGTGGCTGTCTCTTCCCAGAACCATCAGTGGCAATCCTGCAGAGGGCTGCCTGTTCACTAGTGTCGCTATTTCAATCCACAGATATGATACTGTTCAACAGCTCTTTGATCATATTTCCGTTTTCCCACAAAAGTAATCTTAAACTTGGACATAACGATTCTTCATACTTTACATCTATTACCTGTTGACTTCCATGAAATGTTTTTGTAGATATACAACATATCTTCTGATAAAAGTTATATCACAACCCTGATTACAAACAGTGTGTAATTTAAGTCCTTAATCATTCTCAGGGCACTGGCTGAACATCATAACAGTAGGTAGTTTTTAAGCTCCTCTTGTCTTTTGAGAATGATATATTCCATGATTTAAGTTCCCTTGTGTAGAAACTATCCAGATAGCCCTATGAATCTGTACCATTTATCACTGCACTATCAAGATGGCTCCATGACACTCTAACCATTTACCACGGAACTATCCTCCTAGTGGCTCTATGAAACTCTAGCCATTTATCACTGCACTATCCAGATGGCTCTATGAAACTCTAGCCATTTATCGTTGAACTATCCAGATGGCTTTATGAAACTCTAGCCATTTATCGCTGAACTATCCAAATAGCCCTATGAAACTCCAGCTATTTATCAATGAACTATCCAGATGGCCTATGAAACTCCAACCAGTTATCACTGACACAGCTTAATTACAACTGTAACAATTGATGTTGCCAAAATAAAAGGACAAACACACATCTGACTGGCCACAAGATGATCATACATATACTTGAATTACAAACAAACAATGAAGTTTGAAAGACAGTGTCTTGAAAAAAGGTAAAAACTTAATGAAATCTTTGACACCTTCATTCAACAAATATAGTATTACATAATTACAAAACATGCTGTCCTGTATTGTTGAAAGTAATGTTCCAATGGTTGCAAACAAATAATTCAAGAAAAACTTTCACATAAACATGTTAACAGATATGTTGTTAAAACACAAGCTTCCATACATACTGACAGCAGCTCCATCATTCAAAAAAGCAGCTATCCAATAAAAACTGGCTCATATTATTGACCAAAGACTGACCATGTTTCAGACCTGATCAGATATAAGAATATTGTTTCCTTATTTAACTTCTTCCTTAAATTGCTAAATGACTCTGTATTTAATGAAAATACACAATTTTGGATGTCAGCAGGAAAGTTGCAATTTATATAGAAGCTTCCATGTCGGCAGCAGTAACACCATTCAAAGAAGCAGCCACCCAATAGGAACTATCTCAAACTATTGACCTATGCACAACCATGTTTTCAGACCACTTCCAATAAAGAGATACTTCCATTTTTGTGATTTTATTAATTAAAACTGACAACTGACTTGACCTGACTTATGAAAAAAAATACCCAATTCATTGAGTAAACATGCCCACATATCTAACCAACTGTGCCTGCTTCAAATGTTTCCAGCAAGTCTTGTATTCCTACCTGATTTATTTCACCTCAAAAGGATCTTTTTACACAATTCAAATCACGCACACATTCAGTCAGCCCTATTACACTCCTCCACACATTCAGATAGCCCAACTTCATTCCAGCCAACTTTTTTTTATAGCTACTAAAAAGCTGTGCACTTTCAAACTGTCTTACAACAGTCTGGTATAAACTAAAGAGTTCTACAGTTCTGTACACATTCAGGGGCCTGCAACATACCCTGCACACATTCTGATAGTCAACTAGCTGTCACCCTGCATACACTCATAGTCCTACTATAAACCTGCACTTATGGAGATAGTCCTACTTTACACCAGCACACATTCAGATAGTCTTGCTATAAACCTGCACACATTCCAAAAGTCCTCACTAGCCAAAATACACTCAAGATATAATCCTATAAACTTACACACATCTGGGTAGTCTTACAATAGTCCCACACACAGTAGTTTTACAACAGTCCTACACAAATTCTGATAGTCCAAATACAACCCTACACACATTTTTGATAGTCCGACTATTAGCCTGCCGCACAATCCTGTAACAAAATCTACTATACACCTGCACACATTCAGATAGATGTCATACAATGTCTTTTGCACTCCTCCCTCTTTTCACAGTGACAGCAATCATGAACATTTACCATTCTAATAGATTCATCAATTACAGATTATTATGTTTCACTTGACTCAGCATATGCCATGTGGACATACCATGAAATACACACACTAGCCCAAGCACAAAAAGTAACTATTTCATAATGCAAACATTTTTTTTCTTTTGGAAAAAAAAAAGTAACACCATTTTAATAGACTCAAGAGTTAAATACTTTGATCACTATACATCTTGTTTACTATTCACAACAGGTTTTAGAATGACTAACATCCTACTATTTGACTGTATGTACAACTATTAAAGCCAATGGCAAGCAAAAAGCAGAAAAAAGCACAATAATATGAGAAGCATTTGAAATAAGTAATAAAGAAGGCACATGAGCTTAATGCATAGGAAGAACCTAGAGCAAATACCAGCCAGGTATTACATAACCCCAAACCTATAATGACAACAGATCAGAATTAATCAACTTAGTTATCCAACTATCTATACTGTATTACAATGTGACACACTGCTCAAAATTCAATTAAAACAACGGATTCATTATCCAGTGATATAATATCTTAATTACAAAGCAGGTAATACCCTCTATTTTTTCCTTTTCTCTCCTTTACAAATCTAAAAATTTTAAACCTATATGACCTCACATAGGTATGCAAATGATGAAACCATAGCAGGTGACCCTTTTGCATTTGGAAGGAACCCTTGAAAAACCCCATTCCCAGCCCCCCCTAGTAAGTTCCCTCTCCTCAAGTCCTCTTTTCTCCTTCTGCTGTTTGCATCACACAGCTCTTCTCTTCTAAAATTTTTACCCTCTCATTTGAATTATTAAAAAATGTTTTTAGATGAGTTTTTCTTGGAGAGGAGGGGGAGGGCTTTGGGAAGGAGGGGGATTGGGAGATTGTTTGAAAAAGACTTATGGAATGCAGCAACTAAAAAGGGTGTTCAATACATGTGGTACATCTCATACACAATGTTGTCTAAAGAGAAAGTGTAGTCGTGTAAACTTCTGTATACATTGTCACATTAAACATCGTCAGTGTGTAAAGTGTCCATCCCTTTGATGGACCCATTAATTCCTTTAATTTACACACTGTGGTCATGTGACATTTTTTTTATTAAGGATGGCATCAAACCTATCTGTACGGTCATGTATTAATCTTACATTACTCTTTTAAATAGTGTTTGTTATTAAGGATGGCATCAAAACTATCTGTAAGGTCATGTATTAATCTTATATTACTCTTTTAAATAGTGTTTGTTTGTATTAGCTGATCTGCCAACTACTTTTTTTTAAAGATGGTACAATATTCACAGAGCATGACTTGTAATTTGAAAAGGGACCTCGTGGTTCTTTTAGCTTTCCTCCATTTCACAGATGGTTGGTGTTTTATACCTTTAACAATTAAATTTTGTGGCAAAAGCATATATGACCAATGTATGTTTACATGACAGATACAAAAAGACATGTCTACACAGAACTACTGTGACTGTATTTTAGAAATACACTAATCTTTCCCTAACAAGCAATTCACACTTTTTCTTTCATAAAGTCTTTAAAGGGTAAGAGAGAACTCATGCCTACATAACAACTGGAGAGTGAAATAATTACTGAGTTTGTAATACTTCAACAGAGAGCCAAGATGTCAGAAAAATTACCTAACACTAACACAGCATATCCAAGACTCTACATCCCCCCCCCCCAACCCGAAAAAAAAGGAAACTCTTGTACACATTTCAGCACTATAAATTTCTCTGTCTGAACAGACTCATCCAATCAAAGGTCAATAATCCATGGTGACCTACTAGAGATAGTCCCATCAAAGTTAAGTTATGATGAACCATTCTACCTTGACTTAAAAATAATACATTTTCATATAAACAAAGTTTGAAGCATTTTTGTAAGAAGAGACAAGCTTAGCATCATATCTCAGTACTGAAAGACAAACAGATTACAATTGAAAAATGCATTTACATGTCCTTGAGGGGTTACCTATTTTTTCATCATTTTTGCAAAAGTGCAAAATGTACCCTTCCTTAGCACTTCCTCCCTCCCCCCCCCCCAACTCACATCATACTTTTAAAAGTGTGCAAAATTATTATTTTTCTGCTAACTTCATTGTCATTCATTAAACACTGCAAAAATGGCCATGGAACCTTGACCAGCCTCCCCCTTCCCCTCCAACTGACCTTTTATACTGTTGAGAAAATGATGAAAAAGTGAGTAATCTCTTTGGATGGGGTATTAAGAGCTAGATATTGCATAATGATATCAATCAGTAAAAGAAATTACTTTGCAAAAAATTTCTGACTTCTCACACAAGAAACAATGATATGACCAGTGATCCAACAAAAAGTTAAAATTTGATTATGGAAATCAGCCAGCTCTGTTGGTTAACATGTATATATACAAAAGGCCATAGCTTTGAATCCCATTTGTGATATACAAAATTTTACTTTTATACAACTGTGGGACACTGATTCAAACTTTGATGAGACACCCTTCAACTTGTTCCCTACATATGACAGAAAATGCACTTGTTCCCTACACAAGACAGAAACCCTTGAACTTATTCCCTACACAAGACAAAAACCCTTGAACTTGTTCCCTACACATGACAGAAACCCTTGAACTTATTCCTACACAAGACAAAAACCCTTGAACTTGTTCCCTACACATGACAGAAACCCTTGAACTTGTTCCCTAAACATGACTAAAACCCTTTAACTTGTTCCCTACACATGACAGAAACCCTTGAACTTATTCCCTACACAAGACAAAAACCCTTTAACTTGTTCCCTACACATACCAGAAACCCTTTTACTTGTTCCCTACACATGACAAAATACAAACACTTCTTCAAAACTGAAATTTCCTCCTAGTTACTTCTACATATCATAAAAGAGTAGTTTTCTGTTTGACTTATAGCTTTTTACCTTTCTCCCCAGAATTATGAAAGAATTCATGAGCAGAACTGTTTCCTAGACAAATGTTCCCAATTAAGGTGGGACTTCCTAGTCACACTTTTAATGGCCTCTAGTCATTACAAGATACCTTTCTCAGAGTCAAAATGCCACCTTGCAAGCATCTCAACTTTTTTCATGAAATCAAAATCACTAACAACAACACAGTAAATGTATGAATGAGTTTCCATTTCAAGTTGATTTTCACAAAGCCACAGTTTCAAGTACCACTTCAAGATGAATTTTTCTGAATCAAAGTGTCATCCGGCAGGTTTCCGGATAATTATTTCATAAGTGTACATATCAATGCCACCCCTAGCACACATGCACAGTAAATGCATACATCAACATTGCAATATCACATCTATCTATTTAATATCAAATTCACATCCCCAATGTAATATCTCACATAGATCCCACTATCAGTCACACAGAAGCTTGATGCTTAAAACCTTCCTCATATTAATCCACTATATACTGATCATCCTAAAAGCAAAGACCATGAAAATTCTCAACATTACACTCTCCCTAACAATGCACACAAAATATTCTCTATGAACATCGAACTAGCACCATATTCACACTATGCTTGATAAACACCTCTTAATGGCACAAGCATACTCCACAAATATGATACCATTCCAGATCTACCAGTTAAGAATGCATGTTTTGATCATAACACACATCTTCTGAACTGGGATGATGATTATATGCACATAAATTTTGATAAATGCTTCACACATATAATTCATCTACATGTTAAATCTTCTGTTGGAGTACACCACACCCCCTCTATAGCTGCATTGGCAATAAAAAAAGTTTTCTTCACACATCACTTTGTCTAAAGATTTTATTAATAAGATATAAATTTGCTCTAAATTTCTGATTTCTCTTCTCATCTCTTATGAGTTTGCCCTTTTACACTATACCATTGCTTTCCTCCATGCCATGCCTCATAAACTCTAAGTTCTTAACTTGTAGCAACATTTGTTCAAAGTTTGCACAATGCTGGAAGTCTCCTGTCCACCAGTTAAATGTTACCTTTTATATATTTGTCATCACCAGACAGAAATTTTGTAACAGTGAACCAGACTTGTAGTGCTAGTACACTGTCATGAGTACAAATTCATTCTCACAAGTACTAGTACAGGCAAGTGTGCAAAATCGTTAGTATGAGTATGTACTCACTACAACTCTGCAGCTTACTCAAGTTAATGAAAGCAATGTTTAACTAGCTAGTTTTACTAAATATTAAGATCTCAAGATAAAGACCATGTTAATGGGTTGCTTATTTGGTTTTATCTACATCTGCTGACAATACATTTAATACTTTATTGCAAAGACATTTTTTTCATTTTGTCACTTAAAGTGCACCTTCAGTCTAAAATTTTAGAAACACACATTACAGCGGTTGAAAATTAAGCCACACTGGCCCATATCCCATCTTCATTACTTATTCACTTGCTAAGATTTAAAATTTTGAAATTTATATATGTAATTTGAAAAGTTGAGTGCACAATAATTCGTGATCAGCATCCTGTACATCTCACATTGAATGCTTTTGTTACTTTTGACATCAAACTCTTTGTGTAAGAAACAAATTTCTGTTTTATTGCAAAGTATATCGTGACGTGACAGCTTGTATGGTCATGTGAGTATATAACCATAAGACTGTGATCACATTTTAGAATGAGGAGAAGTGACTTAAGGAAAAACATGAAAAGCTGGAAACAAACCTTATGCTTATGACGTCACAGAACAGAAAAAGCGTCACCCCCTCCTGGGAAGGTAAGCATTAGTGTTTGCACCGGGTCCAAAATTCGGAACCGGGTACCCGAAGTCGATCGTCAGTCGGGTACCCAGGTACCTGAAAATATAACTTCTGATAGGCTACAAGTTTGTTGTAAAGCCATAATAAGAAATTTTGCTTTGCACGTTGATATAATATAACACCAACGTATCTTCTGTATGAGCATGACAAGTGTTCTTAGGCGTGTGCATGATAAATTTTGCCAGGAAAAAGTAACATGTTAGGTGTTCTGTCATACGTGCAATTTATGTTAGTGAAACTTTGGATACATCTGGGTTGCAATTTTAGAACCGGGTCCTGACATCGTCGGTCGGGTACCCGGGTACCCGGTGCAAACACTAGTAAGCATGTATCATTGCAACTTACACCCACAGATGCAGACAGCTGATTTTTAAACCCGTCAGATACACACATAAGTCTACTACACGCTTGTTCTAAGTCTTTGTCATGTGTGCAGTGTGCTCCATTGTTTACCCTCCAAAATGATGTTGTGTGACATTAATGCATAAGGTCTATATGAGTAGGATAAGAATGACAAAGCAACTTATTGCACAATTTATCATTTTCAACTGAGTAAAGTAACTTCAAAATTTTCAACTCCACAAAGATATGTTCTATGAAGATGGAAGTAGACCAATAGGATTAGTGTTTCAATCTTTGTAACATAAATTTTATTGTAATTTTAGACTTTGACACACTTCAATACAAGACGCTGCTTACTGCATTGTTTTATTAAGTACGTCTCTGCACAATTATGTGCTATAAAATGCAATCCTGAGACAATCTGCTGACGATTATAAGCAAGTGAATATTTTCAATCTTAATACATTTTTCAGCACACTTAACTCTTTTCATAAATTACAACTTAGGAAATTTCTTGCTTCATGCAAGCAGTTCACACTTCTTTGTTACAGCATTAATACTATTTTGTGACAAAAGTATCACATAACATCTGTATATTTCAACTCCTCAATACAGTCTCTAAGAATTTCAAACAAACTGCTACAAAATGACAAATATTAGAAGGTTTAATAATAGCATACAAAATTATTGAAGCAAAGGCATTTAACGGTAATAACTAGACTTTTCTCCCACCAGTACCACCTGACGCTTTCTTTGTATTTCTCTGAGCCATTGTTTTTCGTAAATTCTTCTTATGTTCCTCCAGTCTTTCTCTCTTACAAGTAGTAGATCTTCTCTCAGGAGTGTCACCATTTATTGATCCCTTTCGACTACTGTTTGCTGAGGAGGGAGGCCCACGAGCTGACCTGGGGGTCGTGGAACCATTTCTACTCCTGTCTGAACACAGGCTTGACTTTGAAACATCTGAACGGACACTTCGCTGACCTATTGAGTTCAGGCTGTCCTGAGAGCTGCAAATGAAGCAATGAGTGTTATATGACGTACATGTATTTAAAGATCTTAACATAAGGAAACCGAGTAAGTACTCAGAGAAAGAAACCCTTAAAAATAACAAATAAATTCGGATTTTGTTGCAACAAACAGATCATCTGCATCTGAGATGGACACAAAATTGATCTTTGAGGCTGATTTGTTACAGGAAGAGATGAAAACTAAAATATTACATGACAAATGAAATAAAAATTTGAGATAACCCTAATTACAACGAGTAAACAGCACTGTTTCCCATAGGTACCATAAATGCATCTTGCAGATGTAATTCTTCAATTTCAATACCAGGTTCACTCTGAGGCTGCATGAACTGGTGTTTGAAACCATCTCATAGACTGCATCACTCTGAGGCTGCATGAACTGGTGTTTGAAACCATCTCATAGACTGCATCACTCTGAGGCTGCATGAACTGGTGTTTGAAACCATCTCATAGACTGTATCACTCTGAGGCTGCATGAACTGGTGTTTGAAACCATCTCATAGACTGCATTAACTGGTGTTTGAAACCATCTCATAGACTGCATCACTCTGAGGCTGCATGAACTGGTGCTTGAAACCATCTCATAGACTGCATCACTCTGAGGCTGCATTAACTGGTGTTTGAAACCATCTCATAGACTGCATCACTCTGAGGCTGCATTAACTGGTGTTTGAAACCATCTCATAGACTGCATCACTCTGAGGCTGCATTAAGTGGTGTTTGAAACCATCTCATAGACTGCATCACTCTGAGGCTGCATTAACTGGTGCTTGAAACCATCTCATGGACTGCACAGCAATTGTGTAAAGCCAGATGAAGCCCACAAGCCAAACTTTACACATCTCTTATCAGTAGCATCAATCTTTACTCGAATGTAGGGGGGGACATGGCCACTTCTGTCAAACATTTACTGTGTAAAAATCTTAAGTCAATGTGTGCATTTCCAAAATGTGGGGGACGTGTCCCCCTGTCCCCCTCCCCCCCCCAGGATTGACGCCCATGTCTCTTACCTATACACAATGTGATTTACTAGCATTTATTAAATGAAAAAAAAATGTATAGAAGGTGACTTTTTTAGCTTTAGAAATATTTGGGTTATAACACTTCAGCAACACGCATCATACCAAGAACATTTTCAGATCTAGATGATCCATTTAGCATTTCTCATATACCAGTCACCTGCAATACACAGTGGCTGTATACACTCCACATGGTGTTAACCAGTGAATGATACTGAAGAAGCCACAGTAACTACACTATCTGTCAATGATTTAAAGCTATGGCCACTCTAATCTGAACACTTGAGTCAAGTAGAGTATGGGAGACTAACATAATACTCTAACACTGAATGTATGATCAAGCATTAACAGCAAATGAGCCTGTATGGAATACACATAACAATCAACTACACCAACGAAATTTTTATTGTAAGGGAGGCACTGCCTATCTTTTCTGACAAGTCAGCCTCTTGTGGTGGTAACTGCACTATATTCCTTAGTTTCTTTGTTCCAACATTTGTATGTTCCCACATCTTATGGATTAGGAATTTAGTATAAGGGTAAGGGGTAAGTTTTGGTTTCTTGTCGGGGATAGGGTTAAATACAGAAGCCATTTATCTCAATATGGGAAATGTGGATCCATCACTCAAAGTCACGTCTCTACATGTGAAAAAGAGTTGGAATGTAGAGGTGTATGAACACAGAGATGCCAGAACACAGAGGTATAACCATAGAACAGTACAGTGGCCGGGTACACATTGCAGAGTGCTAGTCTGTGCATAGAGAGGCCATAATATAGAGCTACAAACCTAGAGCAATATAGTGGCTGGGTACACCACACAGAGTGCTAGTCAGTGAATGATACATACTGCCAACATGACTATATGCACAGTCTGACATTTACTCTGAAAGTTTTTGACAATTCCGACTGGTTTATCTTCACTTAACTTATTACCTGGTAAAAAGCTGCAATAAAAGGAAGCATCATGTTACCTGTTCAAGCAATCTCCCCCATCTGGGACAAGCTTCAAGGCTCGGTAAAGTTCCTGAGTGGAAGGAGTCCTGTTACTTATCAAATGGCTCGGTGTAACAATGACTGGAGATACCTTGGTTAGACTGGAAGGTGTTGAATTATTCTGGGGACCTGCAATACACAAAGATGATATGTTACAACAATAATGAATAAATAAAGGTAATGGTCACAGAAGAACACAAACATATCCAGAAAGCATTGCATGACTACATTTTAAGTAGCAACCATTCAAGTCAAAATTTTACAGAACTGCAATTACATCATGCTACATTCAAGTAATTATTTTAATAACTGCTAAATATATGTAATGGTTGTTATTCCATCAACTTTCAAGAATTAATAAAAAAAAAAATCCTTTCGTATGAACCACCAAAGATAGCTCTGTAATTAAACACATTCCACTAAGTCACAACTGCAGATGCTTTTCATTAAACTAGTAAACTAAACCATTTTGACCACTGTTTACTTTAATTACCTTTATTGATTAAGTTCTCACAGGTTAGGGTTGTATACGTTCTATCAATACATTCTTTTTGGTTGACAGATGTGGTTGGAAAAAAAGCACACATCCTTTCTCCACGACCTCCCCCCCCCCCTCGCTGTCCCAGTCACAATCTTGACATCATGGACTAAAGCTTTAACCTTGGCTCACATCTACTACTTCAATGTAAATGCTAAGTTGCTAAGTCAGTTTTAGTAAAACAAATTGTTCTACAATTCTGAAGAGCAAGTCATTTCAAAGGCAGACTATTTGTGGTAATATTTAGTCAACTTCTTCAAGTGTAAGTATGTATACCCTGGATGAGTATGAGAACTCCTTCCATTCTCCTTTGGTGAATACTGGTATCAACTTTGCTTGAAAAGAAATGCTTAACTTTCACAACCCATAAGCACAGAGTAAAGGTACAAATTCAAGTCTAAAAGAACCAGTAAAGACATATTAGACAAAGCGTGGGTATGGAGTACACACTACACACCCAAGTATACACCTATCCTCACAAAGCAAGATTTGAGTCCGAGCCTGAGTACGAGTACACATTCACTGCAAGCCCAAGTACAGGACTATCCTCACAGCACCAATACTGACATTTGAGCCCTATAATGAGCACAATGGCATACTCAGTGCAAGCCCAAGTACAAACCTATCCTCATAATTACCAGCACAGACAATTAAGCCCTAGCATACGTGCAAGCACATCCTAATCAAAAGTTTGTCTCACATCAGTAGTTCTTAAAGCAGCACATTGAGTTGATATTGATAATTTTGTGAGGATTTTGAAGGGCACTACCACATGACAATGCTTATAATTAGCATAATTAGTCAAGTTTCACATCCAACACTTGCACAAAAACTAGTTAATTGAAATTTTTGGACCCATGCTTGTAATGGTCATCATATGTGCAATTAATACTAATGTGAAAAAGTGTCTAGTCAAGAATTTTTGAAAACCCAATTAAATCGTTGATTAAACACTCATAAAAAAGTTTATTTGTACGGACGGTGTGGGGGTGGTCTTAGTCTGACCATTTGTCATTAGTACGTGAAAAAAACTTGATAGGTTTGGAAAAATTTAGTGAATGTTACGAACCAACTCAAAGTGCCTCTTTACCATGTCAGTCAAGCCCCAAAGTAAGGCCTTGCAGAAAACATTAAGCCATACCAGAGGTTTTGCAATCCATTTCAAATTTCCTCCACAATTATTTTGAACCTATTCTTCTTCATTCATTGAATGTAAAAGGTTGCAATGCCTCCAAAAAGATGGTTCCAGTGCGGAAATGACAGAAAGCTACTGCTTTAAATGACTGTGAATACTTACTGACTGAAGTGTTTATAGATCTGGGAGGTCTTAAGGTTGGTGAGGTTAAATAGGGGCCACCTGAGGCCATCTGCTGATGAAGGAAGGCCGATTTTTCTTCTTCAAACCTCTTTCTCTATAACAAAACAAAAACCCAACCAAAAATGATGACAGACTTGGTGCTAAAATGATTCAAAACTATATAAATGACTGAAATCAGCTAGAAAGAATCAGATGTAGAAGAAAAAGCAATGAAGCAATTATTATCTTTCCAGCTTGTCATGTTACTGCATTACAAAAGACTTTGAATGTTGACAATAGTTATTAAAAGTAAGTCATTTTTTTCATAGCACTTTTATTGTAGCAATAGGCTTCAAAGTACTTAACAATAACAGAGTGTCCTTGATACATTGTTCTTGAAGTATTTCTGAATTTAGCTTTTCTATGAGAGATATTGTCCTTACAAATTCACAAATGATAATAAGCTAGGGCAAAACTTTTCTTAATATATCAACAAATATGTAGTATTCAATTTTTTTTTCATTACCTTTCTAATCTTAAGTACTGAAACCATTTAACTGTCAGAAGCAACAAAACTGGTCTAATGGAATAATACTAACACACGCAAAAAGTCTGTCCCAATGCATTCAAGTCTCTTTCCCAAAGCTGAAAACACTGTCCCTTTTTTCAAGCAATTTCAAGAAAATGGAATTTGCAATAAAATTTCAAATTACTTATCATGAAGATGAACACTGGAGAACATGTCTTGCCATTTACATTCTTAGACACACCAGAACTCTGTGGCCCTGGACTGTAAGCGGGACAAACTTACCCTAATGTTTATGGCACTAAATATACTCTGCCCTTACTTTGTTTGGTGATTTTGGCATGGTATCCCCTTTCTCACCCTTGTTCTCCTAAAAGAGAAACATCATCCTCCTGGGTACACCAACCAACCGAGAATTCTTATTCACAGCAGCTAAAATCTTCCCCAGAAAGATGGTGAGGGTGCGAAAATGATAAAAGGCCCTCTACACTATCAACAGAAATACCTCCAATTAAGTACTTCTTTTTGGGGGAGGGTATTTTCATCCACATTATTTTAAAAGAGCCCCCCTAATTAATAAAACTCTGCATCTCACATCTCACCACCACAGTGGCACAGACTATTAGGAACTAAAAGTTAATAGAGTTTTAATTAAACAATCATGGTCATACAAATGCTTTCAGCTGCTCTGTGCTATCTTCACCCTCAGCCAACATGAACAATGGAAACTAGAACAGCAATGCTGTTGTGTAGCTCACACAATTTCTCTTGTCTGTTAAAAATGGAAACTCACAAAACCAAGTTTTATCATCTATTCATGCATCTGCTTCCAAAAAACCTCCTTACCTTACAAAGGCAAATGGGAGGGAAGAAAGGAGCATAATAATTAATAGAAATCAAAACCCATCTGTAAAATCACAAATGTATTGAGGCATGTAAACCTGCAACTGACATAGTTTCATGACAGATAGCTACAAAAATATCACTGCATATTTTCTCATACCAAGGAAGCCTTCAAAGGCTGTATATACTTTTATTAGCAGCGAGACTGGAAAAAAAAGTTTTGTATGATATACCCATAAACTGTTCAAGTATTGCAAAGTACATTTAATCTCACCTACAATTCACTGATCACTGATCAAAACAAAACACACACTCAAAAGGCTCCTACTGCACTTGAACTCAAAACAGTTAAATTGCAATTACTTGACTTGACCAACTCAATTGAACAGAACAGAATGGGAGATATCCCCACAATTAATAAGTTAAGCCTATTTCTTTTCATGTGTTAAGCCACACTGACCACAGAGTTGCTTCAGATTGTAAAGGCCACTTGATGAACAAACACATGTGTGTTGTTGGGTTGAATTTCAAACAGCCTGCATATCCATTTGCAAGATAACAACTGAACACACAACCATGCACACTGCTATCACTACAATGGATAAGCAGCTAACTGCTCAGCAGGCACAGTGAACTCAGCTCTACAAAAACAGTTTTCTAAATCCACTAAACTTTCCTATATTGGAATGCAAATAGGTAGGTAATAATGCTCTGCTGACAAACAATCATATCCCAAAATTTCAGCCCAAAATCTCCTCACATCAAAAAGAAGAAGACTTTTGTTGAAAAGTTGACGTCATCTGCCCCATTTTCTAACCTCACACATGTACTGTGTACAATGTGTACATGTGTTCAATGTGTGAGCTAATAAACAAGTGGTATTTTCAACTGAATGTTACCTCTTGTCCTAGCCTTATTGCAGCATCAGTGAAGTTTCTCTTCAATTCTTCAAAATTTTTCTTCTGTTGTTCAAATAATCTTTTATCCTTGGACAGCATTTCTTTCTCTTCCAGGAAGTGAGAGTCTCTGATGATATCAGTCAAGGTTGAATCCTCCATACCACTGTACTGTGAAGACTGGTGAGAATAAATACAGTTACTTGAACAATTTCTTTCATAATAAAAGTTATTTTAAGATGGTATTTTGCCTCACTATCCCCACTATTATGACACTGACATTGACAGTGACACAAGGCAACATATACCACACACTTATTGAAGAAAACCTTCTTGACACCCATAAGAAGTAAAAGGCAAAATGCACACTATAATGGCACCATTCAGAGATGCCAACATTTACATCCAGAAATCAGGGAGGTTTTTAGAATTACATGCAACTTAATAGGGGAAAGTCCTTCTTGAATCCGGGAGGTTGTCATATTTGTTAGTCGGAATGGACAGAAATCCATGAATTTTCAGGGAGCCTCCCTGAGAATCAGGGAGGGTTGGCATCTCTGCACCATTTCTCCAATATTTCACATGCAGAGGTAAGGTGTCAAATTTTATTACTGCAAAGCCCAGGGGATAAACAAAGAGGGGTTGCACCATGGTTTGCAATTTCAAGTTCCCTCAATTAAATAGTACAAAACAACTTTTTTAAGCACAAATGAAACTTAATGGCAATTCTAACAAAATCTAATCACAGTTTACATTCTAAATTGTCCCATGTGTCCACTTCATCTACTTCATCTATGAAGATACAAGGCTAAAGATCCATTACTGTCATTACCTTTAAACTCTTTACTTTTTGCAGAACTTGCACTTCCCTTATAACCTTGTCTTTCCCAGTTTTTATTAAAAATGAAATCAGTGGAAAGGGCTCAAGTAAAATAAGAATCCCCTTTCTACATAGCCCTGCATGATGTTTTTTCTGAGCAAACTTTGCCTTCATGATTCATAAATATTTTTATAATTTTCACAACCACTATCACCACTTCCTCACTTAAAGGGAACAAGCAGTTGCCCCAAACTTATTTTGAAACATCAACTAAATCTCACAAATACCCTCTTTTGTCCCTTGCAAGTATCTCTCATGACTTTTCAGAACATAAATATTGCATATTAAATGTAAACAAAGAATTAACTCTGTGTGAATCAACAATTTAGTAACAAAGATAAGGCCACATGCTTTAAAAGAGTCACTCATGAATAAGGATACCCAGGTACAAAACTTCAAATGTGGATGACTGTATTTTCCCTTTAAAGGAGCTTAGGCAGTCTCTAACCACTCCAGATGTCCCATCCTCACTTTAAAGCATCACCTGAATCTATCAAATCTCCTCACCAATTTCCCTCACAATTTTTTTTCATTACACTTCACAATACAAATGAACAAACATTACAGATAAACCAAGAAATAATCTTGACAATTCATTACCAAAACCATTTTCACAAAGCTAAAATAAACCATACATAATTCAGCATTTCAAGGTACTTTAAACTAGAGTGACTCGATTTCCTCTTAAAGCACTGGACAAACATGCTGGCATATGAAGCAATGAAGCTAAACAGGTAGGAGGTTAGGAGATACCCTTAGTGAAAATAAACCCAGTTTTATTTAACTTTTTAAAACAGTAAGCCACCTAGCATGTAGTTTTAATTCCTGGTCTAGAATTATACATCAAGATGATTCCTACCTGCATGGCATTTTCCTGCTGCTCTATGACATCTCGATAAGACTTTAGTTTTGTTTTCAATCTCTGTATTTCCTTCTCAAGGGATGCTTTGGTATCTGCTTCGTACTGAATTATTGCACTCTCTTCCCCTGACTTCATTTCACCGCCAAGGTTCTCTTTATTTTCTCTATTTTCCTTCTCAATCTGCTCTATATGTTCCTTCAGCTTCTGACATTTTTGTCGTAGACTGCTCTCAATACCTTCTCTGACCATCTCAAATGGCATCTGGAAGTGTCCAGTAGAGAGCTCCTCCACTGATGAGCACAGAGAGGTGGTCTCACTGAAGTCACATGACTCAGCCATCTGTGGGGAACATGAATATGCAAGTGATCCTTCATTATTACATTAATGATAATTTGTTCTCACATTTGGTTACTCAAATTAGCCAAATTAAAATACAACACCACAGGGTTACCTTTCGCTTCTCACAAGCATTACTGTAAATGACTGCAAATAAAGACTGGCTAAATCCAATTAATCCCTTATCCCACAGCAAACATTACCAATGACTTATAAAGATTTATTTCTTTACACAGGCTTACAAAGCACATTAAAAGGCTGAACGCTCTAAAAGTGGTATCAAAGGACTCACTACTACTGTACAATTAAAAAGAAATTTACACACATGTGATGAACTAGGCTAAACAAAGAAAATCTTACTTAAACTAAGCGATGGAGTAAAATGTCTCCCTCTATCAATTCCATACTGAAATACATTATGACCTCAGACACGAGGAAACCAGAGTTATCATCAGACTTAGTTCAGATGATTGACTCAACCTGTAGGTATCTTCATAGGTCTTCTAATAAGAAAGCACTTATACTCTTTCATATACAGGTAAATCTCACCTATCATTCAAAGGTACCTTCAGGTTTGTTTGAATTTTAACTCATTCACTCCCTTCAAATATATTCAAAGTTATTTTTTACAGTATTCAAGAAACTTCCCTGATACAGTTCACTTCACGTCAAGTTTCTTAACGACAGAATTACTACTTCTGGGAGGATTGCAAAGCACAGTATTCTTACCACCGTCTTATGATAAACTTATTATTCTTGACTAATTTTCTAAATCACATTGTCCAGTTCACTGCAGCAGTGGTCTAAACATTTAAATTGAACTGTTGACTAATGGACCATACCACACTATCCTGTTTCTCTGGTAACTGTCTGTTTAGAAGGTCGACTAGTTCCTTCTGCATGTTACTTAGTGATTCTCTCAGCTCCTGGTTCTCCATCATCAGCTCTTGCTGTCTCTCTTCATAATTAGTAACAATCAACCGGTACATCTCCTCTTCATGTCTGTCAGGGATGAGGTTAAACACCAATTTAATTAACACAGTAGTCAATGCATAGATGAAGAAATGGGAGAAGAGGCTGGGAGCATGAGGTGGGAATTTAGGGCAGTGTATACAAAATGTTTTCAAGGCATCACAAAGCTAGTGATAGATGGCAAAGGAGAAAGATACCTTTGAATTTACATCTAACCAACAGATGTTGTAAACTCAGGTACCTGTTAATGAGTGATAGTCAATACCATTTGCCAAATTTGATTTTAAATGAAATATAATGCAATTTCC
Organism: Holothuria leucospilota; assembly: GCA_029531755.1. Classification (NCBI taxonomy): domain Eukaryota; kingdom Metazoa; phylum Echinodermata; class Holothuroidea; order Aspidochirotida; family Holothuriidae; genus Holothuria; species Holothuria leucospilota. The sequence goes on from CM055966.1 coordinate 40,907,508, forward strand.
GAGATTTTATGAAAACCAAACCCTTTTGTTGCCTTCATTGTCGCCCTGAGTTTTCTCAATGAATTTCAAAATCATAAATGCCAGGATAAATTGTTAAATCTTCATGCTATGAGACAAAATATATAAAATTGACTAATTTGTTTTAAGAAAAAAAACATAGTCACCTTACTTTACCTGACTGGAAAAGGAAAACACATTTTTCAGGGTTTTTTTTTTCTTTTGGTGATATGCAGGAAGGCCCAGAACCTTGAAATAGCATGCAAGTTTTCCTAATACTGACAATTCCACAACAGCAACACATTGCTATTGAAATACAAAGCACACAGTGCCCAGGCCATATAGCCAGGTTCTTTGGGAGATTAGGTTCTTTCTGGGCTCTATTTCATAAAAGTTAGGAACATTCCTATCTTGGACTTAGGAAGAATTCATTCCTATCTTCATGCTGGTTTTTCCTAGGTTTAGGAATGATCTTTGGTAGATTTAGAAATGTTCTTAATTGATTTGGCAGGAAATTCACAGATAAAAACAATGTCACTTTTGATTAATCCCTAAATATTTGAAGAAAGGAATGATTTCGGACGAATCGTTCCTAAGCAGTTTAGGAACTTTAATTTTAGGAATATTCCTAACTTTTAGAAATAGAGCCCTAGTGTCATTTTTTGCATAACTGGAGGCCACATTTCAACATCATTGTCACTGATATGATCATGCTTTGGTCATTCACAGAGCATCAATTTCAGGAGCATGTGAAACCTTCATTACTATTTCCTCTGAACATCAATGTGTTCCACTGGGTAGCTACTGCATCAAATGACATCATAGCAATTTAGCAGAAACACCGTTTTTACCACTCTGGACAAAGTCAGTTTGTGTACAACTACTGTGATATTTCAAGGGCACAGGCAGTACACATGAAAACGTTTCTTTACAAACTATCTTTGCCTAGGAAATCAATTCTGCATTCTCTTCAGGTTAACCCAGGTGATTTTGTACCTTACATTTGAGTTAAGTAGGTAAAGTGATGGAATCTCCAACTACACAAATGCAAGGACAAATTTCTTTCAGAAGGATAATAAAATACGATCTGTATAGAGAACCTGCAGGTTAATACACTCAAGGTGACTACACATGCCCTTAAATAAGGGAGGTTTCTGTGCCTTCTGCACTGTTTAAGTCTGCATTATATACCAAAGCAAATAAAACACAAATTTATTGATTCACATCACCTGTTGCACAAATCAATCAAAAAAGGACGTCATTAGGAATAGGAAACTGTGGTTTTCCACCTGTCCAAACAAAATCTGTGACAAAATATCTGGCATGACATTCGACTCTGAAAATGTATTGTTTGGTAGGAATGACCACTGACAAGGTTTTCTATCACAGAAGAAAATTAGGTTTGTACTCCTAATGGTGCCAGACAACATTCTGAAAGTTTTTCAGTTTGGGTAAATAAAAACTGGCTCAAAACAGAGTTAGAGTGGTCCCCACTTGAGTATGAGCAAGAGATCGGATCCAGATCTGACACCGTGCAGTGGACCAAATTGCAAGTGGGAATGCTGGATGAGTCCTTGAGAGCTTGATCGCCCCTTTGGGTAGGCGATCAAAAAACAAGTGAGGACACAATGGGGGATCAAGGTGACTAGAGATCAAAGCAAACGAATGACATACTTCCGCATGCTGCATTATTGTAGCACAGCTTGCCCGTAGTCTCACATCCCGCACCACACAAATTGTGTAAACAAACATGACCTGCACACATAATTTCAATGACACAACTTTCTGTTGCTTGAACGGGAGTAGGCAATCAGATCTTGCGCAGGGATCAAATGGGAATGCTCTTGCAGTTGGCCACAAAATTTTCCAGTTGACTGAGCTTGGGGGCATCAGTACCGGGGGATCAAGTGGGAACACGGCCTTAATGACTGAAGTAATGATGGGGAAAGAGCAATTGCAGCTGAAGCATGACTTTGCAGTAGACTTGATGAATTTTAGCAAAATCCTTCCACTTACTTAAGACCACTTTTTCCTGTTTTCCAAGTTCCTCTTTTTCCATCAGCTCTCTGGATGGAGTTCAATATATCCATTCCTTTAAAAAGGAAGAATACAAACTAAGTTTAACATTTTTGTTCACAAAGTTAGTCTTATTGCTGATATTTCATTTTAATGCATGTGATGGTAATTAGTGGTCTAACAAGCTATTGTGACTTTTAGTTACTACAACCAATACAAAATGGGGACTAGTGATTGCATAGACATGTACATCATTGCTTGCTACCATTTTGTCCAAGTAGCTTCAACTGTTTGACTGACAAATCTGACAGACTCATTGTTCATTCTGAACCATATCACACAAAATGTGAAATGATTATAAAGGGGAGGATCTGCCACCTTTCTGTCCTATGAACATTGCACTGGCAGATATGATGGAATCATTGACAAAAATTCCATTACTGGTCATACACTGTAAGACAATCATCTTGCCAGTAGAAGTCATACAGGCAGATTAAGTTCATAAAGACAAATGAAGTTCTTACAACGATAACTAGGTTGGCAATTACTTTGTCTAACTTGACTTTCAAGAAATTACCATCAGTATTTTTCTCTCACCATTTTTCTTGTGCTGAGGCTGATATTTTAAGTTTTTCAATTACATCTTGTACAGTGAAGATGATTTGCAAATCTTTGTCTTGAGATTTCACATTCCACTCACTGAAATTTTTTTAAATATTAGTTGCATATGTGAAAGCTTCATACCAGCAAACCACAGTTATTCATCCAATCTACTGATGGCAAATGACAAACTTAGCTTAAAATTGTCAGAAGGTGCCACCAACTCAAGAGAACACCACAAGTTACCTATTCTCCTTTCCTGGTTTTTATCAGTCAAGAGTTGATGGACTTTTTCCTTCAGTTTACTCAGCTCCCTTTCTTTTTTCTTCAAGTCATGTCTAAACTGAGTGTCTCTTCCTTTTAACAGGCTCTCTGTCCTCTTGGTCTTGTGAAGAAGTGAAAGACAAATAATGGATAGGTAAAATTCTAAACAGCCAATTTCCAACACAATAATGAACACTAAACAATGATTTTCAGAGAACAGCAATGCCACAACTAAGCCCCCATAATATGACACTCCACATATCCCCATCATGGTTACACTTACTTTCTATCACCCACAACACTACTGACAATAATGTAAGACTTTTCATCAATTCTTAAAAGTAATATGAATACCCTCCTCTACTGCAGCAATTACAGCAATAATGTCCAAGAAAATTTGAAGTTGAATTAAAGTCAACAACTAAACTGTCTGAATAGTGAAGCCCTCTTGCTTCCCAGCATGCTGTATACTTCTCACACTATCAGTGAGTCACTGAGTAAGCATATAATACAGCTATTATCTCATTTGCTGTTTGCTATTAATCATTCACCTGAACCACAGTTCCATAATCAATGCACAAACTTTACAACATCCTGCCAAGGTTTACACTTATTTTTCCCACAGCTGCCAATGGTTGGTACTATCAACCACACGTAATTACATTTGAACTATCTTCCCATCCAACATACAATACATAGGGGGGATATTAGCCCCTCTGCAATGGTCAAAATTAACCCCCTAAAATGCTGAGGAAGTTGAAAAGATACCAAACGTTATAAAAAATCACCCTCCACCCCTCATACACATTTGCCAAAAACAATATTAAAATAGTCCTAGTCGACAAAAAAGAGGGGGAAAAATTTCCCAAAACATTTTAAAAGAACCATTCTGAAAAAAATATGTTTGAAGAAATCTAACTCCTTACCTCTTCTTTTGCACTTTTAACTTTACTCTGAAGAGAAGTGATTTGATTGGTTAACTGCCTACATTGCTCAGCTAATGAAATGTTATCTTTCTCTGTTTGATCCAGCTTTTCTTTGTACTCTTTAAGTCTAGCATGTAAGTGGTTGTAGTCACTGTTTACTTTCATTTGTCTGCAGAAAAAAATATATAAATCAACACAATTTACCCACTAGCTCTTCAATGAAATGTAACACATGCATTAATCAAATTCACTGACTCCTTTCTCTTTTACAGGTGACAGAAAGTATTCCCTTCCTTTTGAACACATGTAAGGAGAATTCTTTCAGAGCACAGTACTCTTATCCAAATACAGAGAAAAAAGAAGATAACAGAAAGACTCAGTGCAGTACTACTGATGCCCTTCATATTCAATTGCAAGGTTATCATCTCTGTTACTAAAAATACTGTACAGAACATGTTAACCTCTGAGGGCAAACTTGAGGAAGTAATAGAGGGTCAGCTCAATTTAGAAACTCAAGGTGACTTTACCTTATCAGACAGCAAGACACAACTTTCCACAATCCTTTGATAAAAGGCTGCTCAGTGTTTTTATTGGTATTTTTTCCATTCAACAAGCAGCAAACCCAAGCACACTGCCAACTACATCAGGCTCTTTTCACTATGACAGTGCTGTGTATAGCATCTATGTGTAAAATGTTCTACAGAACTAACACATAGCAGTTCACAAGGGCCAGATTGAACATCAGAAGTGCAGCCCCTTCCCCACCCTCCTCCCACCTGCACAGAGGTTAATACTCAATCATAAATTTGATTTAAACTCCTACTGCATGGTAAATCAAAGCTGAGAAAAACACATTATGCACAGGAGCCCAGGTGGACAAATTCACTGCAGAGAGCATGTGGTCACTTCACTGTAACTGTGCACTTTCATGTAGGCCAACAGCTTTAGTCATAGCATCAACACTTTATACAGTAGGGCTATATTTGCCCTGTCAGCTGTACTGGGGTTATCAAATGTCACCTGCTAGTTTTATGAATACTATCAGGTAACCGTTACTCTGTGCTTGAAATTGAAACATCAATCAACGAGCTAGACTGACTCTAGATCAAATACAATATCTGGTAAAACAAGAAAACATTAAGTAGTGTAGCCTGTATCCAATGCCATACTAGCAGATCATGGTAAGCAGTAAAAGTTAAATAAAACTTGTTTAAAGGTAATTCAGACAGCAGTCATGACGACATTTACAGCTCTGGTATTTAAACATTCTTAAATTTGGCAACAACCTTTGACCAGTGTTTGCAATTTTTATGGATTATTTAAACAATAACTATAGGTGAAACCATAACTAAAAGGTGACATTATCTTGTGGGAGTGAAAAAGCTACTTGGGGTTGCCACATGACTATTTCCCTCTACCAAATGTTAATGCTGATGATAAAAAGCTATTCCAATGAGTACCATCAAATACTATCTCCAGACTGCAAGGTTACAGTGATTTTGAAAATTCCATGGGAAGTTGCGGTTACATGACTAATTCCTCTCTACCTTTGATGGAAGGAGATCATATTTTGTACACCCTGTGGAAACTAAAGCACATTTCTGTTGAAAGAGAACAAATCAGATTTCCTTCAGTCTTCAAAAAGTAAAACTTACCTTAAATTCACAGTTGTGCAACAGTGAGATACCAATTACACTTAAAACTGCTGGATGTTATAGCATGACCATTTCCTTCTGGACAGTGAGGAGCTAAACTATCATGACTGGTTATAAAGTTTCATATCAACTTTGAAAACTCTATATGTGATGGTGCCATGTTTCTAGCACCATTGACAACAAAAACATTTTGTTCAAAACTGAGTGATGCATTTTACACCCTCTCACAGTGGTGCAACAGTGAGAGACCATTAAAATTTGCAATGGCTGTATATTTTGACAGCACCACATCTGAACTTACTGGAGAAGCTAAACAAACATGGCTGATTATTAAGTTTCATATTTAATTTCTTTTAATGAAAACAAGGGTGCTGAAATCACATTGCTGGGACACAGGGCACAGTGGGTCTATTCATTCACATAGGATACATGCATAGTTGGAGAATGAAACGCAAATAAAATGATTCTTCTCCTTTCATATACCAGCATATCTCGTTTGCTGTAATCAAAACTCGAAAGTATCCAGGTGACATCTCCTTAGTTTGGTTAAGAACTCAATGTTAGTTTGAAATCTTGATTCACACTTAAAAATCAAGAAACAGAGTCCATCACAACTCTACATGAGATGTTACATTCTGTGTGCATGTGCAAAAATTCTTGAAAGACTGTCAAAATTGCACAATTTTATCAACTACCTTAAACCTTTAGCTATTTTCCAGCTTCACTGACCTTAGAAACTTTAGAAGCAATCTCAGCCATATTGAGTAGGGTATGACAGAACACAAGTTAATATATCAACATTATGACCCTCAAAAGGAAACAAGAGCTGGGAATCCATATTTTTCAATTTGAAAGACACTCCATTTCAAAATTTTGTGGAAGAACCCAAACTTCTCACCTAGTTTCTTGTTCCTCTAAGGCTCTGAGGTCTTTCTGGTGTTTCTGGATCAATTCATAGCAGCAGTTGGTCAACTGAATAAGGATCTCTTGGTGGTTGATCTCCTGGGATTCAGAATAAATGGACGGAAATCCGAGGGATGTCATCTCCTGTAAAACCAAAAATGTGCTGAAAATTTATATGGAAATTCTGATACTTACAGATTATTCTTAACCTTTAACAAAGTAAAAGCAAACAAAAGACAACCTTCTGTCTTACAAAAAATAAAAACAAAGTAATAACAGGGAAATTTCATGTACTGTAACAGAATAGGTTCAAATACTTTGTTCCACTTTGGGTACATAGACCACAAACTACATACTGTAGATGAAAATGACTTTTCACATTTTATTAAAGCTCTTAACATTTGTTGCAGCTGTCAAAATCTATGCATCCCTTGTGCATGTCATAGTCAGTATTTACAAAATTAATGAATGGTGCCAGAGAGCCACCCAAGCAGTAAGCTGTCAGGCCCATCTACCCAGCAAAATCACACTAAGCCCACCCTCCTCCCCCTCCCAAGTTCCTTCCTCCCCCCCCCCCCCCAAGTTCCTTCACAGTTGTTCCAGTGCTAACAATGTTCCATGTATGATGCCTCATGTATTTCTTTCACTAACTTCTTCCCTAGGACTATTTAACCAGGACTGCAAGTGGTCCATCTGGAAATCTTTAAAAGTCTAACATTTTTGGGGAGAAGAATTTGATATTTTTGTGTGCACAGTGTATCAACATCAACCCTCTGAGTTACAGCAGGGTTCTGACCATTAATTCTGGGTAACCTTGGGTTAGCATCTCCAAAAGGTGGACTGCAGAGCAAAAATGTCTATTGAAGAACCAAGAATATCCAATCTCCAGTCAGTGTGTGCACAGCAGGCAAAATTTAAGTAACTCCTTCAATCATATGTATGCACCTTTTATACCCGACATAGGTCTTGAGATTTTACAGTAAATGATCTGCTAAAAAATAATTGTACTTCACCTCATTAATATAAGCTATACACTGGGCAACATTGTCTCGGTTACAGAAGGATGCTTTTGTGACTTCTGGTGACATCTGAGTTGAAACAAAGTATAATGGAGGGACTCCAGGTGTACTACCATTGGCCATTACAGAGCTGGTAGGGGTGCCGTACCCAGCCATCTTGAGTACTGCTATGAGATACGGTAGAAAGCTCTATGAGTACCAATGGTACAAGTTAAAAGGGTGTACAGGATCCTGTATGCCCTCCTGGGATGCATGTGTCTTGGTCACAAGAGTAACATCTTAAATCTGTCAATAGAGAAATTAAAATAGTAAACAAGTAGATAAAGGAATAGAATTTGTTTTTTTTTATTCAGTAAATTGAACAAGCAGCAATGTATGCATTGTGCAAGACAGAAATACACAACAAACTGAGGGTACTTTGTAAAGCCTTATTCAACAGTCATAAATATTGTATACAGTATAGCATTACCCAAGAACAAAGTGCCCAAGCCTGAACCACAGTTTTGAAATGGTAAAAGTTAAAACCCTCCTTTATGCTAATTACCTCTTATCAGCACAATACTCTATGCATACATCCATGCAAGACTCTTCCCTTCAGTAATGAGAATCTCATGAAGCACAAGCATGCAATCTAAGACAATTCATCCGGAAGTTAACACTTCTGTGTAAGCTATTTTGCATACTAATGTGATACATACTTCCCAGCTAATGAGCTACGTACTTCCCAGCATTCCATGGTGCTGCAAGTTTGATACACAGGAGACATGAAATACTACAGTGTGTTGTACAGTAACAGCTGCATGTGGGTATAAAGTAACAACAAAGAATTGCGTGTAAGTCATTGTACATGCTATCTGTTACTGTAGATTTAAGTAAATACAGCAAACTGTGTTTTTGGTCATACCATACCCACATAATCTTAATAATATCTCCATGGACAAAAAGCCTTTATTGCACCTTAGCAACAGGCTGTTATTTTATGCCTCCACATAATTAAAGCTACCTGTTGATCACACAGGATGTGGACATGTTACAACTTGAACTTCTACCAAACGGCATTTTTTTGGCAGCCTAATGAATATCATTGTTTAAAGACAGCAGTCAATATTTCAAATGGCAGTACCAGTATATATACAAAGAAATATTGGGTAAATATACAGAGGTGGCCTACTGTATGTGCAATATGCTTTATAATTAAAGCCTGCATACTGCAGTTTATAATACAAGTAGCAGATAATAAGCAAAGTGCAACATTTATGACAACTGACACAGTGTGTCTTATATGCAGAAAATGTGTACTAATTATGAATATGATCTTAAGAAAAGTGAAAGTGATTAAACACAGCCACTAAACAGTCACATATAATAGACAAATAATATACATATACTGTCAGACACAGTACTACTGAACTTCTATTAATTAATGAAGATCAAAACTGTCTGTATCCTGTCTGGTGTGAGACTGTTTGTGCTGTTGCCAGGCATACTATCTACAACGCAGCTCATCCTCCATCTGTACAAAATGTGTTATCTCCCTTCCATGAAAAGGATGCTATGTACAGTACATCAATAAGAGCATGCTCAATGTACGTGCAACTAAACTCTTCCAGTATGTTGCATTATACACTGTTGTAACTGTGTCCAGCACATGTAGGTCTAGTGAAAGAGTATTAACTATGTGTCTTGTCCATTTTAATTATATGGGCTATACAAGTGGAAAAGTTACACAAATGTACTGCACCATACATCCCTATACTGCAGCACAGCTAGGATACAACCTGCATTGATTACTTTACATATTGTCAATTTAGCCTTGAATTCTGCACTTTCAGGTATGCATAAACTGCATAAAACCTACACAAGATAAAATCAATTCCTGCTCACGATGCTGTTATTAACAGCTGTGTTACCACAATGTCAAATGTTTTGTATGTACATGGCCTATTTTTTGACAATGAGTGTATGCATACAAGCCTACTGTAGAAAGTAAAGAATGTTGTAGGTACACCACGAAATGTATGTACTGTACAGTACATAGCAAATTTCAAGGTATAACTCTTAGTAGGGGGGATGCCCATTAGACTGAAGGTTCACTAGATTGAAGGTTCGCTAGACAGAAGATCCGCTTGACCAAAAGTCTAGGCTTTAGGTTATAGAGGTAGTGTTAGAATTTGGGTTAGACAGAGATTAAGGTTTAGGACAAGGAAAAGTACTTGCCGATGCATGAATAGTTTGATGCCAGTCTGACAAATTGCTTTTCAATACTTCCACCACCAGTGATAGCAAACATTGTTCATTGTATGTGTTTGACAATTAGGCAAAGAGTTCCACATTTTTTAGAAAAGTTCAACAAAATAGTACACAAAGACGGGGGATCAAACTCACATGTAGTTTTATCCCTTTGCAGGAAGAATATATAAACAAATTACTTAACATTAGACTTGTGATGAAATGTACAACAAGAGCCCAATGGGCACTATGGTTCCTTGCTGAATGTAATGACACTGAGCCATGAGCATACAAAGAAAATATTAGCTAATGTGAAGTTTGCCTGTGACTCTGGTGACTGCTACATGACTATTAAAGTTGTTGGCAGTGAATGTTGACTTCATCTGCCAAGTTTCCTATAAGTCCACAACTTGACCTCATAATGACCTCTGATAATCTTCAAATGGCCCAGTGACCCCAGATGACCTTTGACCTAAACCAAAAACAAAAGGATCAATCTTCTCACCATAACGCATCCACATACAGTACCAAGTATGAAATCTATCCAAGCATTGTACCTTGAGATATTGTGTTAACAAGTTTTCAGTGTTTCACCCCCGGTGACCCCAGATGACCTTTGACCTCCAACAAAAACAACAGGGCACACCTTCTCACTATGGCAGATCTATATACCAAGTTTCAGTTTAGTCCAACTTTCCCTTGTAGAGTTACAGCGTACCCAAGCAAGTGTCACAGACACACACACACGCCAAGCTGACAACATACAGGTAGGTTCCTTTTGCTAATGCAAGGAACCAAAAACTAGAGCAGCACTGCTGCTACCCCCCATCAAAATTTTTCATGTGGACTACTCATTAACATTCACTTATGAACACAAAATTTTAAAGTCTTAAATTCCATGATACTTTCTAGTTTCCACATCCCCTGCAAATTTCAAATCTGTAGCTTTTAAAAAGGCTGAGGAAATACAATGCAAAGGCAAAAATTTCTGAATGGCCTTGCCATTTCTGTTGCAATTGCATTATTTCCACTATTCTTCGAGTCGAAGTAAAAAATGGCTTATAAATCAACTTCCATTTATAGAAACCAAGAAAAACTTTCCCAGGAAAATAAACCTGGCAAAAACACAATGACAGAATTTCAGATAGAATCTGTAAATGTGAAAACTTGTATGCAGCTTCTAAAAGTTGTCAACATCTGCCTCATTCTATAACCCCATAACCCCCAACCCATCACCATTAATTGGTATGTGTTCAATGGCTGATACACTTACAGTATATGATGTGAGTGTTTTGACATAGACATCGAACCCTCATCATAAAGCTAAAGTTAGCTAATTCACTTATCTTTCCGACGGCACATCAGTTCAGTGTCAGCTAAGCAACTGATTTTGATGGCAAGCAGAGCCAATTGGGAGGAACGCTGGAGTTAACAGAGAAAAACCCAGTATAAACCCTCTATTAAACTTGAGTGGGACTTTAAGTGGGCATGACATGGCCAAAGTGAGTTTCTCAGTAAATAATCTTTGGGTACAGCTTGAAATAAGCCACATGTTTTCTTGACTAAACTACATCCATATATAACTGAATTGCGACCATGCTAATCCTGAAATACAGCCAGACTCAGCCCATCTGAAATCTCAAAGCCAAAAAACGTATGTGAGGGTGTCACAAGATGTGACATCATTGGCGGCACGGTCAGTAGCACCACTTTACTAGGCACCTCACCCATGGTTCCACACACCGAATCATATGTATGCTAATGCGCATTAGCAGGTACATTATTGCCAACACCTGTACTACCATACTACATAACGCAGCGTGTGTGACCAGTGACCACATTGTTAATGATGCGTCGTTGCGCTGTGACTGCTTAGCATTCAAAAATAACACCATCACTGAACAGTACACAGTATAGGCACACTTATTATGGACTGTCCATACATGTTCATGGCTGTTCTGTACAGCCTGCCAACCACATTCTTTTTGCACAAAAACAGAGCCAAAAAGCAGAGCCAAAGCTAAAGTAGGGAAGCTAAAACGTGTGCGCATATGCACGCATAGGCATATTGACCAATGGTACACCTCAAAGCCCCTAACAGTACCAACACAGTCTGCACTTTGAGCTCAGCTGTATGTTGTGAGAGTGTTGTGATGTAAACCTTTCCATGAAGTTGCTACGATAATTTTACCTCAGCGCTACATTAGTTCCACATCTAGATACGCACCCTTATATAGCACAGTGTTTGTGCCGCCAATTGCGTCATAAAAGTCAGACCACCTTTTGCGGCATTTTTCGAAATTGGATTGTTTGACATTTTTCTTCAAATTCTGTTTGGCCCATTTGCACCATATGTGAATGTGTGTAGATTGATATTTATACATCATTGTATTCAATCAGATTGCAAAACTTTATTTTCGTCATGTCATGCCCACATGCCCATTGTAAACCTGCTCAAACCCACAGACATAGCCTACAAGTTTGTGAAACAGACAGCATAAACCACCTTTCTTCATGACATATATTACTTACAATACAAAATACTGTAGGTCTTAAAAGTTAAACATAGGATGACAAATTACCAGTTCCTTAAATATAATCAACATGGCACTACAGATGATCTTCTATTACTTGCATGTCCTATACAGCTACTTAACATATCAGCATGAGTCCCAGACAATCCAACATGTTGGAAAACTGTCATTGTTAACAATCTTGGAAGTTGGAACAATGTGCCTGGTACTCACTTGCAATGGCAACTTGACTGTATCCACCCCCATCTTAAACCACAGGATATGCCACCTACAGCTATGCATATGACATGAACATATAGTGTCTACAGTACACATCTTTCCCTCAGCGCTGCATTACTGTGGTTACAAACAGAAGATGTTACTACAGTAACCAAAGCTAGAAGGGTTTTGGAATTTGTACAAGCAACAAACTTACCTAGCCTCTGTAAACTGATTTCACTTGACAACAGCAGTGTTTAATACCTACCTAACAAATTAAGTCACCTCCAACCTCAATTTATCAAACCCCATCTGATGTCATCTAAGCTTTTCCCATAATCTTACCTTCTCACAGCTACTGTGATACACTGAATAAATAGCTTACAGATTTATACCTTATACTGAATGTTTAAAAGTAAAATACTTTAAATTGTTTGACACCTTAGGTTATGTTCTCATTTTTCCAAATCACACCAGAGGGTACAAGAGCAGTAATTACTGTAAAGAATATCTCCACCAAACCAGCCAAGCGTACAATCACCCACTTAATTAGAGAGGCAGCGATATGACAATGGTGTCCGACTCTTCTTCACCTCAAGAGAGCCTGGATCATCACTGTCACCTATATCACAAACTCAATGATTTATTTTCAGTAGTTCATGTGACAGTTGAGATTTGAGATCATAATGTACTGCACATGTGAAGGTTTTGTCTCCTTTGTACAATATCTCGGCTATGATATAGTGATTTTGCTACAGGATCTGCCAACTCTCCTGCACACTACAGTAAATGACTCATACTGACTTGGAAGCCCTCAGGTGTTAAAGCAATTTGTAGTATGACCGAAGTAGGTATTCCATCTATCATACGCAGTACAGCAACATAATATACTACAGTTTATGGGATGACAGAGCTATAACCATACTAATTTACATAGTAATTGCATTCCTACAGGGATACATTGTACTTTAGACCTTGCAGATGTAACTGCACCTTGTCAGTTATGTTTGATGATAACCATTCTTGAAGCCGGAAGATATAGTTAGCATGCATGCCATACAGCAATACATAAAACTCAGCACATGTACTGTAACTATCAATACAATTTCATGGTAGAATACTGAAGTACTCCAGGTGCAATACCCTTCTGTACAATTTACATAATAGGTCAAGATCTGCAGGTCTAATAAATTTATACAGTGTTTAAACAAAATGATGGCCATACAAATTATCTCCAGCAACCCAAACACTACTGTATAAACTGTGAAGTATTGACAATTACATGGAGCTGAAGATGCAGTTAGCAGACATGTAAAGTAATTTTCATACAAAAGAAAGCTCATTAACTGTTCAGATTACAATACAAGTAATATCTTACTGTACTTACAGTTCAAAGTAGGATAATCCTCCAAAAGGAACAGAAAGTAGTAAATTTGATACTTGCCCACACACTTAGTAAAACATTTCACCTATAGATATGCCATTTACGCAATGCACATGTATTGTCAATATCCAATTCCTTAATCTCTGTCACACAGTCGCAGACAGCAATGAATGTGTCACAATTTGAGGAAGTTTTCAGCAGACAGGCACACGATTCCCATGGAGATAAAACTATATACTCCCTTCGATGAATCGGTCATTTCCACAAAGGCCATATATAAAACAAAGATAATGATCAATACAGCAGACCAATAGACAAAGTGCACTTAAGTTTTAATATGCTCAGTCATTCTGCACAGAGTGGGTCACTGGTGAGGATTTTGAAAAAGGCCAGTAGCAACAACTACCAATACACACGTGTTTGCAGTCATATAGCAGCTATGCAGGAAATGACACCATCCATGGTACTGTAAAACCTGTCAGGCTTTAGTTCCCCTTTGTTTAATCATCAGTCCATTATCATTGTTAAAACTATACAGCATCATACTTTTTTATAATAATGTACTGAAGTTTGAGTAGTGTACGCTTTAAAAGTCTGTCAACATACATGTACAGTATGTTTTCTTTAGGATATTTTAAGACATGACTTTTATGAGGATACCCTTACAATACGTAGGGAGAGGGTAAGAGATTGGTATACTATACAGGCCTTTAGGCCTGTATATGAATTGTCTTGCAATGAAACTATCAGAGGAAACACTAAACTGATGATATAAGAATGATGATGTGGCAAATCAAAATTGTCTTTTTCAAACATTTCCTGACATTTAATTAAATGAAATGTAGTGGGATTCTTCTACCCCTGCGGGGATAGAAAATGGATTTTGAATAAAATTTTCCACAATTTTTTACATACTTTCTTGTACTCCTGTACAAAACAAACCAAATAATGTATGCCACCGATTACCAAAAATACCAAAATTTCTCCACAAGTTTTCCAGCCTTTTAATTTTGTTAGTGTTACTACATAATGGAGAGAAACCTATCTGCAGAGTCCTGCTTAACTCTCAAAGCATATTATTCTGTACCATCACCTCAAGCAGAAGGTAGCCACCTGCAACAATCTCTCACAAATGATGGCTTTGAAACTTTCCCTTGTATGCAAACCAAACATGTATGTATGGTTTGTGTGTATGCTTGTATTGTACAGTAGAGCTGGTGTACATACTGTATAAACCCTGATTACCAGTTACAACCTATGCAATGGAACATCTCAATTCTCACTTTACAAAGAGTATTTGTTTAAAAAGTAATGTTATGATAAGTCGGTCTCTTTAAAAAAAGAATACTGTTTAAATATAAATAACTCCTTTGATCAAATATTACCCATATGTTATCATACAATACTGTCTACGATGTGTATGTGATACTGTAGCAGGGTTCTGTAACCATTCCACTTAATTAATAACAAGGCTGTAACTATGACAATAAAGATTACAAGCAACACTGGAAAAGGAAACATTGTGCAGAAAAAATTGAGTTTTCAAAACTTACCTACAGCAGCACATTTTTATTATTTTTTTTCTATCATGCAGGTGATGAAACCTTTACTGATAGAAATATACTGGGACAATGCCAATTTTCCATTTAGGGGCTACAGTAATTAATCTTTGATGGTGTATAAAAGGTAAAACAACCACCACACCATTTATCAAGTGACACAAGGAGCTTAATTTATAATTTTGAATTAACTGTAAATGCCATTCAATATTGTACAATCTACATATAATTACAGTATACTATTGCACTGGTAATCATATGCCTTCTATAAAAGCATCCATCCATGCCCTTCTAGATGTAGGCTACTACTGTACAGAGCACTATCAATCTTAAATGAGGCATACAGTAGAGAGCTACAGTATTAACAAAAGAGTCAAAATGAATTATGACAGAAGACTATAAATGAACTAAAGAAGAATACAAAATCACCTTAAAATACAGGGTTTAATTACTTTAATGGACATAGCATTTTATCGTACATGAACATAAAATTTAATTGTTTAAATTATATTTACTGCATCAAAAGTATTCCCCAAAACAGGAAACGGCATGAATACATTTTTAAGTTTGAAAAAACCTAGATGATCCTGAAAATGATAGAAATAACTTACTGTACATGTCCTTATACACAGAACCCTCTTATTAGTAACCTTACTTCCTTGAATGAGCAGCATCCATTAATTCCCAGGTTAACAGGTATGGTACAGTTCTATAATGTAAGGATACAATGCAATCTGGTGGGCAGAGTACTGATCTGTAACACCTAGGTTGGAGTATGGTACTATTAACCATAAAATCTGAACTCAATAGCAACTTAGTGTAATCTGTTTCCTACATGCCTCACAGTAAACAGGAATGTAGGTATCGGATAATTAAATTGTAGGAGCTGAGTCATGCCACTGATTTAATGATCTATCAGTGGAAGTCCAAGTAATGACATATTTGTCCTGGAGGAAAAGTCTACTTATCTACTCATAACAAGTAGGGGAAACCCAAGAAAAAGACCATGCATTCCAAAAACATGTACTTACAGTACTTTCTGTGGGTACAGTATGATACAGTATGAGCCGAATGCAATATATGTTTGTCACAGTTTGTAACTGCTGCAGAAAACCTTTGCATTAAACAAGGGAGTTGCTACTTGACACTCCCTGATTAAACATGGTAGCTCAGAGAAATGGTGTAAAGTTATGGTCTACATCAGTTTATCCCATTGCCGACAACATGCATAAACTGCAAGAATGTATACTAACACAAACATGCTCCTACTACGTGTGAGCAGCATTGACAACAGTAGAAGTGTAAAGAACCTTTTCACCTTTACACTTCAACTGTTCTCATTGCTGCTCAGATTCTGTACACTTTAATTACAAATTTATTTAATTACCAAGTTACCTTTGAAGATCCAAGAAAATGATATTTACAGAGATGTTTTTCCAGCACATACATTCGGTTAAGGAAGCACACAATAGGACTCAGGCATATACAATCACACTGAATGCCCATCCTATAGTCCACAGTATGGCAACATCTTCCTTTATTTAGGCATTCAAGTCACATCTTATAGACTACTTCACACCTCTTGATTCTCTAAGCCTTGCAGACCACAGGCTAGACTCTTGTATATCTTTGACATGAACAGGCAGTACTGGACATGACCATAACAAGGACTTCTCAGTTCTCACACAACAAAAGCCTACTTTCTCCCTCATTAAAAAAACTGTTTGCTTAGATTCTTTGTCAACCAAATCTACTAAAAGGATGACTATTTTAAATCTAAGGATAAACCTCTTTTCTAAAAGATTTCTTTACAATTGTGCTTATGGATGTCTTTTTGATTTACCCTCTCCAAACAAATTAGGTCTTAATCAAGCATTGAATGTGTTTGTTGTAGCTATAACAACTGCTCTTTGATGATAACTGCCACTCGGGCACTGTATACCACTAAACCAAAATACCACACTCATTGATGTGTTAGCTGAAAGCTCAAAATGCATTTCCTTGATTCCTGCTGGCACGGCAGGAATTAATATGGTTGGTACACTAACACTAAAATAGTTAAAAATTCTGAAAAAAAAAAAAAAAAAAATCCAAAAAACAACGAATTAAAAGAGAGAGTAACTCTGGCTTTTTCTGCATCAAGACTAACAATTTAAAGTATGCATTACCAGAAAGAGACACATGGATAGTTTGAAAACATTTCTTTCAACTTTTTCTAAGTTTCTAATGATCCACACCACTGATGTTTGAATTCTACCAATTCCAGAATATACAATAACGAAAGCAAGCTTCTGTATCACGTTTCAACAGAAAATTTACCAACTCATGTGAAGTAGTTAGTTGCACTTGGCAGAAAACCACTATATAATATGTTAAACAAAAATTCCCTTTGCCACTTTTAATATCTAATAAAATTATAAATATTATGGTTTCATTGTTTTTAATACACATAATTTTGAAAATGAGAACAACTGGTTTTCACAAGAGCAGAAGTTTGCATGACCTGGCAACACCACCATCTTCCACAGTGACACTACAACACAGATTCACATACTGTTACAGTGTAGAACAGTACACAATGTAGCATTAGCACTTACAGCAGCAGGGAGTACCTACCCTGTATCTTATAAAGTCAAGCTTAAGACTCTGCACCTCGTTATATAAAAAAGGAAACCATGGATGCAAACAGACTTAACTCAGGACTATCTCTTGGAGCCTGAAAATACAGCTTATGAGTTTAAAAGACATCGAGACAAAAATCAGGATCTGCTGCAAAGGTGACTCAGACTGCTAAGATTAGCACTTGTACTAGTACCAGTTTTCCAAATGAGTAGGGAACTGTGAAGAGCCTGCTTTATGCACCAGTGGAGAGCTAGGTAATGGTATCTTATACCACAGTGATTTTTTGAAAAATGCACCTGAACATTTGCAGACAATTTTTTGTTCAAACTCCAAACTCCCTTTTGTTCAATTCTTGAGGCAGAAAAACGGGACAGGGCATAATGGCAAGGTTGGTGCTGTAGATTACAAAGGTGCACTGTAGCATCATATGCCAGTTGAGTTATGGGATCCCCCAAACTCATTTGAAATTGCCAAAATTGGTAGCACCTTCCGATCTAGTCTTTAGATGTTTGATAGGCGTGATGTCAAGGCTAGCTTAGAGTATACACAATTTCTATACTGCAATTAATTCTCGAAACCTGTTTCTGTACTTCCCTATGTTTGTGTAAAACTTGTAAGCCTTCGCCTTCCACGTGCATTGAATGGAACATCTTATCATATATGAAATGGTTCTTTCATGTCGTTTTTGAAATGCCCTCTTGTTTGAAATTTAGAAAATGGCTATTCCCAAATGTGGGTGGAAAACTAATTGGAAATACAGTACTCTTAAAATTTCAGAAAATGTTGTCTTGGGCTGGCCTTTTAGAAAATGTGTTAGAATGTTAGTCTCTAATAGTGGTCTACTGCAAAATCCCAGAGTTTGCTTCTCCTTTAACTTCATATGAAAACATGTTGTACATATGCAGTATGCAATACAGCAAATTCCTGTACTCCCCTAGGCCCAAACCATCAATTTGTTCATCTGATTTATTGTTCTTAACGCAGTATAAATTCGTACTTAGTGGTGCTTTCAACAGACTGCATTTACTCCAATGTGGGGAACGGCACAACCAAACCCTACTGCAGTATCCACTATCCAAATCCTCAAGGGTTCTATCCTGAACCTCCATCAGGTCCGAGGCATTGTGCAGACCAGCAAGAGGTTCACTTCACCCAAATGGTCCCTTCTCTGAACCCCTCCCCCCCCCACCCCCTCCACCATCAGGGAATTTGTGCTGTGTCCATTTACCCTTCAGGACCAAATCTGCTGTATTCACTCGTTCCTTCCTAATTGCAAATTTCTCTAGAGCCACCCTTGTTGAAGAAAGAATTTCAATTAATCCTAACTAGGGACTGGAGAAATGTGGCATACCCCTTTGTTTTTGCTGGGCAATTTGTATGTTTTTTGAAATTCATTGCACTGTTTTCCAAATTTTTCCAAAATGTCAAGTTTTTCATCCCCAAATCAGCAAAGGACATCTGTGAGTTCCTCTAAAGGTCTGTGGACACATGTGATACTTGCCTTGTTGACTTAAAGACCATTATAAATGTTAACAATAGCTGCAATTCCCATAAAAATCTGTCATTTTACAAGACAATTACTGTTTTGCAGTTTCATCATGAATAAACATTCATGAGCTAAAATGCAAATTTGTAAATGAAAAGAGGGACCCATGAGATAGGTGTTATATTAGCCTTTGCTTGTTTAGCCATCATTCCAAGGACAGTTGTAATGTTGGCACGCCCTGAGGGTTTATTTTAGGGGTAGCTAATTGCTACTTTGAAAATGTCCACATAAAACACCTAACTTGGAGCTAGCTAGTAAGTAATTAAAACATAATTTATAAAACATTGCAAAAAAAAAAAAAAAAAAATACAGACACTGTGCAACTCTCTCCAGTCCCCATCATAATTTTTGCATAGCTAATGAGCAATCTTAGAAATGGTCAAACCTTATACATCATATATTTTGAAAAGGGTAAAAGATATTCAAATAATTCCAACAGATTTTTCATCAGGAAATTTTAATCTAACATTGTTGAGGTAAAACAGCAGGTTTGGTTAAATTTCCACAGACCTTTAACAAATGCACAAAATAACCAAGATTGTCTACCCATAAATGTGCACCAGCAGCAATATCAGGTAGATACCATGGCAGTGCAACAAGAGATAGTGCTGGGAGCTGCCCCTGAGCCTACAGGCAATCCTTGACAAAACTGGACAGGACAGTACAAGCACTAGTGAGTGAAATCTGCATCACCATCCCCCATCTTTAGCCCAGTCCCCTACTCAATGTTGGTGCAGCCCAACATTCTCAAACTTCAACACTGATACAGGGAGGGGTTTGTCCCATGAAATGTTGTTGAGGGGTAGATGTATTTTTCAATGCAGGTCATCACACAGGAATAATGGTACAGTACAACCTTCATTTCTTGCTTCAAACTGCTTCTAGAAATCTCACTTTTTTGTGACTTGACCTTGCCTTTACACTCCCAACAAGCCTAGAAGGCAAAACTTGAACAACCAGATTTCTACAATCTCATTTTTACGTCACACTCTACAATAGTTCTGATACAAGAACCTTAATTTGGGGAAATAAATTTTTTATAAAAACTTAGTGTTTCCTTTTATTCTCAGAGGGATTGCTACAAAGTTAGGTTATAAAATGATGACAAGGGTTAGAATGGGGTTGTTTACCAATACTGAAACTAAACATGAACGGTACTGTTATACTAAATCAAACGACCAGTTTAACGGCCACATTAAGTGATTGCGCTTTTTGCAAATACCTCTGTGTAATTTTTCAGTTTTCTTTTGCAGAACCACGGTGGGTTTTAGTCCTCAAACAGGAACGTTTTTCCAACCCCTAACTACAACACTCAAGCCAATTCTATGCCTCTCAATAAACAATTTCCCAAATAACAACTACAAAGGATTGTGGGATAGAATTTTGGTCTGCATCATTTGTGTCCACAGTAAAATGCCATTGACAAAAACAACACACAACAAAACTCTCTCCCACAATCCTTTGTAATTACTATTTGGAAAAGGGTCTATTCTCAAGTGCAAATCAAATGCAAATTAAAGGTACTGCAGAAAGGGTAAAGTGCATGTTTTACATACCTATACTACAGTGGCCTCTGGGCTTCATTTATTCCTTTAATGTCCCATAGAAAACTTTATTTCAGTTCACTGCACCTCTTATTCAGTAACGAGTATGTTGCAATCTGTCACAAAATGTTAACTTGGGAGGATAATTGCAGTTTCTAGCACCGAAAGCCATCCACTTCATTTTCATGTCATTAACTAGATTTGGATATTCCAGGCTGAAACTTAACATTTAAATTCAAGGCTCCGAATTATCAGCAGCACAGCCCTTGATTTAATATATCAAGGTATCTGGATATTCTGTACTATCTGATAAACAGTAATGTAAGATTACAATGATAGTAAACAACTGTTCTTTGTATATGAATGGTTTACCTACTGCATACCAACCAAAATTCCAAATTTTGTCCTCTGAGTCAAGATCTATCAGCCTGTTACTGCAACCGCCCACTTCTAAAGACTTGCAATTCAAGAGGAGTCGCCTCTGTTGTAAACTTCAACTTCAGAGCATTACAGTATCTGTAGGACTATTTCAGCATGCCCTGCTATACATCCACTCTTGTGAAAACAAAATTATTCTCAACATCACAATAATTGCATTACACACAACCTGAATAGATGCCACACAACTAATAGTTTAATGAATAAACCACATTAAACAATTAAAAAGCTAACAAAGATCATAAACACACAATGCCACGACTACACATAAGTTTAAAAATATTCAAAGGGCATCTAAATTGAAAGGACTGAACTCTGGACCCCACAGCTGAAATCTACTTGGCTTCATACTGATAACTCTACTAAGTTACTGTACTCAACACTGTAAAGTGGCTGGTTCCTTTCTCTTCTACAGTGAATAACAAGGGTTGCATGCTTCTTGCAAGATTTCTATCACACAACCTGCAAACTTAAGCTTTCAGTATGGCTGAAAAATGCCAAATAAAAATTTGTTGGCATTAACACTCCAATTTTGCTCAAAAATCACAAATATGCTGTAAAATAATGGCACTTTTTAGGACCATTGATTGAGATTAATATTCATTCATGCTGTTAGTAAGAATTTTTGTGTAACTGTCAAAAGATAAAACCACAGCTGAATATTTAAATTAGAAACAAAGTCCTATTACCTTGAGTCTTACAGCCATAATAAATTTATAAGACCCTCGTACAAGCACACCCCACCACTTTGTGACAGCTGGACTGGGATTAAAATCTGCTACATCAGGTCCATCACAGCAGATCCTCAACAAGTTTCCAGTTACTAGTGTTTTATGTCCTAAATCTTGCTTTCTCCCCAAACCACCTGAGGTAGGAAAACAATGCAAATTACCTAAATTTCATCCACATGGCCATGGACGTCCGCAGAAAAATTTTTTTTGGGGGGTGGGGGGAGCAAAACTTTTAAATTTAATTGATCAATATCATAGTCCTGTGGGCAAGTACCCCAGCAAAGTCTTCTCCACAGTGGCAATTGGGCAAACTCAAACTGCACAAGTAAATACTCATGTGGTCAAGTAGATTTAGTATACAGCTAGCCCGATGGATAAGTAATGAAAAATGAATTAGTATTTACTTGTGCACTTTGAGTCTGCCCAATTGCCACTGTGGAGAAGACTTTGTTGGGGTACTTGCCCACAGGACTATGATATTGAACAGTGCACTTGCCAGAGTGATTCTGTTCTTGCTTCGGACTGTCGGGCAGGGGATTTTTCGAGCCCTGCTCTGCCTTGAAGAGGCTATGGGGATAGATGGAGTTCCATAACCTCTAAAAAAATCAGAGCTTTAACCTAGCGGGGCATTCTGCAATTGTGCCAAACTGCAAAAGCAACTTTATAAGTTTGCTTGGCTATGACTTTGCCTCCATGAAAAAAGATGGAAGACTCAGTGCAAGACGGACTGTGGTCAGTCGCACTAGGACTACAACTGTGCCTCTACCACAAAGATGGAAGTTTGAAGACTAGATGTAAAGGAGTGAATTCACTGTGACTGCAACTGCACTCCCACCAAAATGATGAAAAGTTCTGCGTGACAGGGAATGAGGTCCCTGGGACTGTGGATGCTATCACCGAATAGATGGCTCACCTTGGAACTTGCATGTCCTCTTTCTCAAACACTAAAACTTCAAAGAATAACCCACACATTACTGTTCAACAAACAAACAAACGAAATGTACCAAAGCGGTAAACTAAAAGAATTCTAGTGTTCGCCTTGCCTCCGTGATATTTCATGGGTGCTTTTTGGTGGGGTATTGTATTTTGCAGTTAGGGTAGCCTAACTTAGCCTTATAGGGCATTCCATTGAGGGTATGAGCTTGGTCAGTACACATGAGAAGCATGTTACTGATCTTCACAACGTATGAGCTCATGCAGTGCACTGGGAATTTTTTGGACAACTCGAGCTGACCACTTAAGACAAAATGGCAGACCTAGGCTAGCGAAGGCAGATAAACAATCACATTACCTTCCTACTTTACCTTTGAGCCTGCAGAATTAACATAACAAGTTAAAGGGCAAAGTAGGGCATAAGCACCATTAGATGCCCTGTAATCCAGACCCAAAACAAAACCCAAACCAATTGTGCCACTGTCATGATAGAACTTGTCAATGCTTATTCTGAAGCAATTGACTGAAGTGGAATTAACAACCCACACAGGCAGACTGTTCCACCACTCATGGACAACTCTATGAAAGAAGCTGAACTTTCTAATGTCAAGCCTAAAGAAACACTTCAAAAGCTTATTACAATGGCTTCGAACACGGGAATTAGTACAAACCTGTATGTAGTTACAATTAGACACAGACAGAGATTGTTGTGAGTTTTTCAGCAGATGGGCAATGATTGCCTGTCTTGGAGGTATTCAAAAAATCTGTGACAGGCGATCCATTGCCCATTTAAAAATTGAGGCAGGCTATTGAAAAATTTGCATTTTTCCAGAAGTTCAGACGTCCTGTACACATTTGTCCATGAGTAGAGCTGAGTTTATAGAAGGCCTTGGATACATCATACGAAATCCTTCACTCTTTTCTTCATGTCTTTGCATATTTATGAGTGCAGTATCCTGGGGGCTGTTTTAGTCTGTGAACCCCAAACAAGTCCTTTAACAGGTTTAACTTTGACACCACTACAGGAACTTGAGAAGACATGGTATATTAATGTTATAATAACATTTGCAAATAGTGAACTTAAGCATATTGAAACATGGACCCAAGTATTGTGAAACGATCATTTTACAGCACATAAAACTGTTGCAATGGTTTGAAATTGTTTCAAAAGTTGAGTTAAAAGTGTACTAACTTCAGGCAAACTTATAGACTAATTAAAATCATTACACATCTTTAATTACTCCTGACATTGCTTCAGTGGCCTATTTGGACTCGCATTTATCCTGTAGGGGGATTTAACTTTACTACAACAACATGGTGGGTGATTGGTAAAAGAAAATTTTCATATCAGGAGCTGTTTGATATACTGTTATTTGGAAAGAAAAATGACAAGAATGCACTGCTTCTTTAAAACTTGTTTTAATTATAAAGCAAATAAGATCACTGGGAATTTTCAAGATTTTTTTCCTGGCAATTCCTCCCACAACCAGACTGTCCACAGCTTGCCACGAACGTTAC
This sequence comes from Holothuria leucospilota, assembly GCA_029531755.1. Classification (NCBI taxonomy): domain Eukaryota; kingdom Metazoa; phylum Echinodermata; class Holothuroidea; order Aspidochirotida; family Holothuriidae; genus Holothuria; species Holothuria leucospilota. Next base: position 40,932,124 of record CM055966.1, read on the forward strand.
GAGACTTGAAGATAAAAAAAATATATTTATTGCCCTGGCAACAAATGTCATGAAGATGGGCAAAACATTACACAGAACAAAATAAAGACAGGCGATTTGTAGCCCTTCTAGAATGACTTTTTTGTTCCAGAGACGGACGTTTAGGTGGGCACTGTTACTGTAGGTGCCCGGATTGAAATGCATTCCCTGGACAGAGAATTCCTACCAGAAAGGAAATTTGAAAACCTGCAGCATATCCCCCCCCCCCCCCCCAATCCTTCTTAACTTAAGAGAAGTAAGTCCCAGACATTTGAGCCTACCATGATAAGGGAGATGAGGTACTTCAGGAATAAGCCAAGTGGCCCTCCTCTGAACCTGCTCTAAAAGAAACTTATATCCTATTCATAAAAAGGATTCCAAGCCTGCACAGCATAATATGGCCTAAACAACTGCTTATACAAATTCAGCACAATATCTTTACTACTGTAAAATTACTAAAATTCCTCTTGATCAATTCAAGCACCCTACATATTTGCCCTAGCAGCAGCTGCTGCACACTGCCTAGAAGGCCTCAGATCACTTGAAATGACAACACCTACATATTTTTCTGAAGTCACATTACTCAAAATACTACTAGCCATGGTATAATCATAACTCAAATTTTAAGGTCCAAAGTGAAGAACTTTGCATTTATTAGCATTAAAAGACATTTGGCTAATTCTAGCGTGACTGACGCGACAATTTCACGCAATTTTCTTTTTTGAAAAGCTTGCAGAAAAAAATGTGCTTGGCTTAGCCAAAAAAGTTATAATGTAAGTTAACAAGAAAAAGTCATACTTCAATTTGAAAAACACAGGCTGAATCTAAATCATTAACCAGCTGTATGGCTGACGTTTGAAATCAGCATGACTGACGGGACAAGAAAAACCATCACTTTTCAGAAAAAGTGGATTCATGCAGGATTCTATCTGTTCTCGGAGGAGATTAATTGGAAACTCTTCTTAAAATTAATCATCGGTACATAAACAACCAGGAAACATTAAATTCAATTTAACAAAATTTACAAATTGCAATATGTGGCTCATCATTTTTCTCAACATATTTGCAAGCCATTTTTCAAGTCTTCAAAATGTATGTTTTTTCTAAAAAGTAGTAAACAATGGAAAACACTTAGTTTTAATATCATTTGAATCAAGAAATAACTATTTTACTTAAATATTTTCTCACCTCCAATTCAGTGGAGGTATTTGGGTAATAAACACCTCAGAGTATTGAAGAAATGAATCAGTGATGGAACATTGGACATTGTTTTCACAAATTTCTCTTTCCTATGCCAAACAGCATCTCCCTCTGGCTCAAATTTGTATGATGTATCACCTTCTGCAAGTTTCAAGCACTGTGTATGGTATATACTCGTAATTTTTGCCATTAAGAATCATACCATAATATGTGACCATGTCATACATCACTTCAGCCTGTGTTCCAGTTCCAACATTGAGATGATCTTGCACAGAGGGTGATGTAAAGGCATCATACACTACCACATTACAACTGGCTTGCTTTTGGGGCTGGTATGGGACAGAAATAATCCCCTCCTTGAAACTGAAGTAGGTAGGATTGTTGTCCTATTGAGCTGAAGTGAGAGGCAGTTTTCAATGTGTTTGGTGCCAATGGTTGGAAAATAGTGGGCACTCTTTATTCCAGGAATGGAAGATATCTCCACACTATGTGGAGTCCAGTTTGCAGAATTGGGATTTCATGTCATCTTGTGACATACTGTATAATATTGATGAGGTTAGGACATACCACTCGGGCAACATTTGCAAATTCCTCAGACGTGTTCATGTCAAGTTTTCGAGCCAAGACACTTTCAGAAAACTGGTGCTCAAGAGACTCCCAGTCGCATTGGTACACCCTTTTCCATGGGAAGTTATTAAAAAATCCCATGTAGTGGGTATCTCATTCCAAGTGATGCTGCATAACGAAAAGTTTTGTTTGAAGTGTTGTGCAGCTCCATCAGACTGCAGTTGTAGTTTTTGCACCTACACATCAGGACAATTCTTTTTAAATTTGTCAAGTATGGCCTGATTGAAGAGGTAAGCAGCATGTTTGTCATGACTTTTGAAGTCTGAAATATACATACGAATCTGAACATAATTCTTCCTCCTTCCTGTAGTACATCATATACTACTATAAAGAGAGAGGATGAATTTTGTTCCCTGTAGACTGGTTGGATACCATCTTGTTGTTTGTGTATACAGGTAGTTTTTACTGAAATTAGTGTGAATGAGGATCGGAGGGGTGAAACCAAACGTTTACTCCTGAAGGAGTTCTGCTCCCTAAAGGATCTACATCCCCAAGGGACAACTTCAACTGAACATGACCAACCTCACAACCTTCAGACCTTAACATCATGGGTCTGTCATGCATGGTCCCATTCTTGACTGGCTGAAAAGACTATTGTACATATATAATCTTAGCTACAGTAAAAGGCAGAGAAGTGTATGTACAGTGTAACTTGCTCAGTACAGATGTACATAGAGTAGAGAGAAGTGAAGCACTTAAAAGGGAATAGTTACAAAGTAGGCTATGTCATGGAATGAAGAAAAATGTACAATTTATTTTATTTTGGGATGTACAATTGAATTTTTTATGTCATATGACATATTAAAATGTTGAAATTGATGCAATTGTGCATATATAATCATATTTGCCTCAAAATTTGAGCAGAAGTGACAGTCACAGAGTGAAAATGCATGTGACTGACGGGACAAATTGTGACTGACGGGACAGAATGTGACTGACGGGACAAATTTTGAAATTAAATATTTCTGTTACTAAATACCAGTGAACTTTTTTTCTCAGGTTTTGTATGAGTCTAACATACTAGAAGATAGATTAAACTTAAAATAAAAAATGTACCAAGAAGTATAGAAAATAAACAACTTTCTTACGTTTCTTCGTGACTGACGGGACATTTCAACACCCAAATTTGAAATCTGTATTATACGTACATAATGTTTCTATTTGGGTGTAATTCATATCCTGCACTACAGTTAAGGTACCAACATTGACACTGAACTATTAATAAATTTCTTAGGTGCTTTTGTACTGTATCACTTGGGATCAATATTTTTCTACAAATCTGGGTTTCTCACAACCCCCTCAGTCTTCCCATCTTCAAATTGCCATAAAAATACATTGAATTACAGCAGGCCCAAAGCGAAACTAGTTTCTGACATCTTAGACAGTCCACTTTACAGGAGGAAAACAATTGGAAGCATTGAATAAACTTAAAAAATTCATGCACGTGCAACATTTCTACGGAATTAGCCATTTGCCGAGTCTGAGACCATGTATAATAACCTAAGTCCTTTTGCAACAGTGAAGCATCCTTCTCATCTTTTACTTTCCTACAGAGCTTAGTGTCATCAGCAAACTTATACTAGATGTGAGAGGGCTATCAATATCATTAATGAAAATTAAGAAGTGGGCCAAGAACAGACCCCTGTGGTATTCCACTTGACTTCTTTCCAAGATGAGAAATGACTATTGACAACAACCCTCTGAGATCTATCCAAAAGCCAAGAATTGATCCAGTCAGCACATCTGCCCTGGATACCTAACTGATGCAGTTTCACCATAAATCTACACTTTATCAAATGCTTTTTGAAAATCAAGGTAAATGACATCAACGCAATAACTAGAATCAAGAGACAAAGAGACAACTTCAAGAAAGCTCAGTAAATTAGTAACCCAAGACCTATAAGGCAGGAAACCATGTTGAGACAGACACAGTATACCATTATCTGAAAAATACTTTAGCACATAATCCTTGACCACAGACTCCATGACTTAACACACTACACTGGTTAAACTAACAGGCCTGTGATTGCAGGGCAAGCTCTGAGTCCCTTTCTTGACCAGAAAGCCGAAAGGCTTAGTGATTCCTTGCCATATGGATACATTGTAACAAATATGAATCACCCACATGACCAGCATGAGATCCCTCACAGTTATCCTGCTTAAGATGTCATGTTAATAAGGTCAAAACTCAAAACCTTTTGAAATCTTGTAACCCAAAATGACCTACACAAATATGAACAATCCACATACCAAGTATGAGATCCCTCATAGTTATCCTCCTTTAAATATCATGTTTACTAGGTTTTGACCTTTTGTGACCTCAAATGACCTTTGACCTTCACAACAAATAATAGGGATCATCTACTCAATATGAACAATCCACATGTCAAGTGTGAAATCCCTCTTACACTTCTTCAGATATCTTGTCTACAAGGTTTTGACCTTTTGGTCTCTGGTGACCCCAAATTTATGACCTTTGACCTCCACCAAAAACAACACAGATCATCTACTCAATATGGGCAATACACAAGCTACGTATGAGAACCCTCACAGTTACCCTTCTTAATATAGAGTGTTTACAACACTTTGACCTTTTGACCTCTGGTGACCCCAAATGAACTTTGACCTCCACCAAAAATATTAGGGATCATCTACTCAGTATGGGCAATACACAAGCTATGTACGAGATCCCTCACAGTTACCCTTCTTAATATGTTTGTTTTGACCTTTTGGCCTCTGGTGACCCCAAATGACCTTTGACCTTCACCGAAAAAATAGGGATCATCTACTCCATATGGGTAATATACAAGGTAAGTATGAGATCCCTCTAGTGTTGGGCGATATATCGAAAATTATCATAATCGCAATATTTCTTTTTATTGCGATATGATAACAAGAATTCAAAAATGGCAATAATTTTTTGTAAAAGAAAAGTGAAATAATTTGCCTTGTAATGAGTTTCTTCTTGCTGTCTCCAAAATATGTTTTTTATTGAATACATTTCTTTTATTTTTTCATTGAAAAATTGATAAAAGTTCATCATTTCTCTCCAAAGTTTTCCATCAAGGAGAGAGCAAAATGAATTCACACAGTCATTTATCCTACGTTAGCTATATGTCTGTAATTAATGTACGCAAACACCGATATGTTAGGGCGGCGATGAGAGCACAGTAAAGTGCGTGTGTAGGTCCCTAATTGTATGCAAACACCCATACATTAGGCTACGCGCCTGCCAGCTGGCGCCTGCTCTGTAGAGAAGTTTACGTACATTGCAAGAACATGGGACATGGTAAGGGTAGTTCAGTATACTTTCCATTGCTAATTGTGCCGCATAATTTCCAGTTGAAACCTCATATTTTGCAGTAGTTATGGAGGGGGCTTTTATGCAAAACATGCATATTAATTTGTGTGGTGTGAAAGTGTACTACTTGTACATTTATTATTTATGATTTGATTGATGACGGTGACTGAAAAGTGGCCCCCATGAGATGTGCACAAAAGTTTGACACACTCGATTTTGTGCTCGACTGACTCAAGGAAGGGGACAATACTAGCTCCATTGATTTGGGCACAGTATCAAACAGGTGTTTACGTAGAGGTATCTAGTGCGTTCATGCATTTCTTACTGCAGTATGATAATATAACACTGAATGACGACATGAACACGTCCAAGCCTACACGCTGTGTTAACATGTAGGTTATAAGGATGGTGTGAAGCAGTCAAGGAGATGCACACAAATACTGTGGGCTTCGAAGTATTTCCGTTTTATAGTTCACACTGTGAGAGTGAAATCACCTTTTTAGCCTTGTGCCAGTCGTTCCTTATGTCTTAAACGTACTATGTATGTACACATATATATTCACGAGAAAGAAGCGACTGGCGCAAGGCTAACAATTTGATTGCATTTCCAATCATCTTTTTCTAACGAACACTTCTAAGCGCTCAGTTGCAGCATAAATTCATCCTATTTTCAAGCTAGGTAGTGTTATTTTGTGATTTTTTGGCATAATCTAACTAGTTTTGTGAAAAGGAAGAACATACTGGAAGGATTTCCGATATGATTCCGATTTGTAGTAAATATCATGAATTTTCTGGTTTTTGCCCTAGGCCCCTATACCTGTAACACTAATTGTCCCTATGGTTCGAATTTCGGTTGTGCCGTATAGCTGTGGTTTTTGACTAGGTTAGTCAATAACTAAGTTGTACACCGACTCATGTGAATCCTCATGCTGCTATGCCACACATTTTCCTTCACCTACGCCAAAGATCTTCAGCATATATCGGCTAGTGCAAAAAATGCACCCTGGAATCTACGGATCGATGTAATGATGTCATCGTTGAATGGCGTATAGCCATCCGTTTCACCACTTCAGAGCAATAAAACGCTTTTCACCAAGTGGTGCGCATGGTGCGCACCGATGCACTGGAATGCGGCATAGGCCTAAGCCTACTTTTTTAAATCGAACTCCTGCAAGGCGCAATGGTGATCAATCATCTACTACTACTAGTAGCATGGATGTATCGAATTTCACGCACTTAATGATATAAGTGTGAATTTTTCTGTAACTGATTTTGAAGAATCTCAAATACACACATATCCAGACTGAAGGAGATGTTAGCCTGAATTGGGAGTAAATTTGTATCAATTTAACTTACGGTTTAACAACGTAATCTGTGTTTTTATGTCAACTCAAGCTGCATCACTGACAAGTTGTAAATGTGCCAAATTTCGCGCACCTCAGTAAGTTAACATGATATATTCCGTATTAAAACTCTGCTTGCCCTCATACAAGGTACAGAAGACTGACAACACCTTATGCACATGATGACAACATACACGGTCATGGATGGATAACGTGGAAAGCTAAAATGATGATTTAGATTAGAAATGTATCGCGATCCACATTAAAGACAGACAGTCATCACCCCAAAATATATTTTTAGTGTAGGGGTATCAAAATTCTCATTGGTGACTACTCTTTGATTGACATCAAAGTTTGAAAATTTAAACGATGCAGAGTAGCGAACATTCCGCACAAGACAGAGAGAGTGCTTTCATTACATTTTATAGCCTTGTACGGTCATACTAAAGTAAGCCCGGCTAAGCCCGGCTGGGAAATAAAGACCGGCTAAAGCGCATCAAAGACCGGCTGAGAAATAAAGACCGGCCTACTGAGCAGGAAAAGCCCGGCCAAGGAATATGTATTTGGAAATGTTACCTAAAGATGCCTTAAAGTTTCTAAGGTCTTGTGGTACCAATTAACCAATAGATATGACTGAAAACCAAAGAATGATAGAAGAATCCAAATGAGAGGTCAAACCTTCCCATCAAGACACAGAACAACAGAGGCGTTCCAAGCGGGTGAACAAAGTTCAGGGGTCAAGGCAGGCTGTAGGCTGGGCAAAAACTCTAGGGGGGCAGTTCACACACTGCCTACGTAGAACGCCACCATCACTTAGCACCGACGCGGTGTGTGTACGATTTGGAAATCTCATGGGGCAGCCCGTCCTCCGCTGGCTACGGCCCTGCAACGGCCCGAACAAGGTCAACAAAAAACTTTATTTGGTGTCAGGTTTTTTGCACAGCTATGTTTCTGGTCATGTGCTTACGCCTACGTGGCGCAATAGCATATGTTACATGTTTTTTTTTTTTCCACAACGTACATAACGGCCCGTATACATGAGCAACATTTGCAAAACATTCCCAGAACATTTCCTAACATCCATTGGCAACAAATCCAAATGATGCTTCTTTTTGGTTTGTTGCACAGTGCAGACAGGGTTTACATCATGTTTTGAAAATATTGCAAAAGAAAAGTTAAGTCAATTCTTTTCAAAACATTTTTTGGCAGTGGTATCACATTCACCCCTGAAGATCAATTATCACGCCCTGCACGAGTTCCTTGATCAGCCAATGTAATGTTTTAATCATATTTTTAGTAGGGGTCAACCGATAATCGGATCGGATATCGGATCGGGCCGATGTTCGGACTATCGGTAAAACATCGGATCGGTGAAATAGCAAATTGCACTTGCCAATGTTTGCCGATGTTCCGTGCGTCGAAAATTCCATTTACGTACATCGGGAGACGTATAGTGATAGTGATTTCTTACAACAAAGAAATGAACAGATAAATAGGATTCATCATTTTATTACGACCGACAATAGCTCTTGTGATCAACTAGGGCTATCAATTCAGTTTAATCTCCTAAATTCCGTATCAGCAGCGTAAACTGGCTCTATTGACAGGCACTGTGTTATTCGCAATATGCACAAGCTTTTAAAATCTGTACTTAGTCTAGCGATCATGTCCACCCACTTTTAGTTTCAATCCACCGAAATTTACCAATGAACGAATTTCAACGAAATGAAGTGTGGAATTCACAGTCACTAATTGTATGTTTGATATAGGGCCGAAATGTACGCAAACACGGATACCTTAGGCATGTACGTGTTCTGTACAGAGAAGTTCAAGTGAAATGCACCATGAAAGCACAGTAAAGCCAGTGCATGTGTAGGTCCGTAATTGTATGCAAATACCCATACATTAGGCTACACACCTGCTCTGTAATGACGTTGACGTGTACATAGCAAGAACATGGGGCGTGGTCCGGGAAATAACGGTGTTTTTCGATCGCTGCTTGTACAACTAAATTTCCAGTTGTTACATCATAGTTTGCAATAGTTATGGCGGATGCTTTTTATGTAAGACATGCATGTTCATTTGTGTGAAATTAAGAGTGCCATCTGCTTTTATGGCTTTCGTAATAAACGATGTCTGCAACATCACCCCGATACCCAAAACTCCTACTAGGTGCATACTTTGCACACAGCAAGCTCTCTAGCTAGCATGGAACAAACATTTACATATGGCTATATAGTACATGCATGCGTGCATTACGTACTGCTATATGAAATACTCAAAACAAATTTACACGTGTAAGCCTACACAATCTGTTTATGTGTAGGTAAAGCATGGTAGGATGGCGCAAAATGGCCAAGTACATGCACTGAAATATCGCAGGCTTATTTCTGCTTTAACGTTCATTAGTGCGAGCGACTTGGGCGAACAGATAACGAAAGGTATTGCATTTTGTTAGGGGAATTAGTAGGATTACTGTGAGTAGGTGAAAGTCAGTTCAATCACGGACTTATGTGCTACGTTAATGTATGAATAAAGAGTCACCGACAGTCAGCCGATTGCTTATTTTTGAAGCTTTATTTGAATTTTCATATAAACATCGTTTTGTGAATGAAAGGTATCAAAGCAAAACATGGAGGGGAAACTACTAAACTTCTGTTTTTTTTTAAAGGAAATTCGTTTAAGCCGATGTGCATGCATAGGCATGGCTCACGAGGAATAAGGAATGTTTGATCGCGCTGTGAAACGATGTAAAAGCATTGATAGCGAAAATATCGGATCGGATCTGATATCGGCCCATGTTATGATAAAAACATTGGACATCGGATCGGCAGCGAAAAACCACATCGGTTGAGCCCTAATTTTTAGGTTTATGTAAATTAGCGAATTATCGTCATGAAACAAGTTTTCCCATAAGGTAAGGAAAGAACTCTGAAGTTGATACCCTTCCCCCCCTGAAATGGGAATTGTAAGCTGATTTGTTCAGGGATGGAGGAGTATCATCTAGCATTTGCGTGAGCCTATCAGTGGCATAGCTAGGGGTACAGGTGAGGAAGGTGTTCGGAGTGCGAAGTTTGGGGCGCATAAAACACGGATCGAAGGTATAGCCTGTTTGGGTAGTACGAGAATGACATCACAACTTATTGCGTGATGTAACTTACATTTCAATTTAAGAAAAATAACCCTCAACAGTTTACATAACAGCTTAGAAATGCCTTCTGAAGGGGGAAAGAAAGTTTCTACGGGCCCGGGGAGAGAGAAATTTAGCACGATGGGGAAGGAAACAATAAGAATGCATTAACGCGACGATTATTTTTAAATTGTACGGTTGAAAAATGCAGTGGGCGGGACTTCCCTCTTTCCTTTCTACGAGCTTTGCCACCAACTGCAGTGTCTCCCCCTGAAAAATATGCCAATGCCTGAGTCACTCGGTGCGGAAATTCAAGAATCATTCATACATGAACTTTACATGTTTCAGAAAAAGTTTCAATAGCCCTTTCTTAGGTTGCACTGACTGCAGCCTTCGTCCCGACTAATTTTTTCAAGCACAAGCGCCCCCCCCCCCACTTATTTTGAACAACAGCTAATTCTCACTAATTTCGTCTTATTACCCTTTTCGAAGTACCTTTCATTATAGTATTTCAGGACTTATATACAGGGCTTGAAAATAACCTTTTCCTTTCTGGAGCTAAAAACAGCTTGTGACAACTTTTATTCTGGAGCTGTTTTTTATTTTCTGGAGCTGCTTTCAGTTTTTCAAAGTAACCACTATCCCGCCTGCATGTAACATTCTCTGATCGTCTCCTAAATATTAGGCTACTTGTGCATTTAGTAAAGGAAATTCAAAATAACTGAGCCAGGAAATAAGATAAAGACTATTTTTTGGTCAGTATTACACGTAGCCCACTTAGCAAGGTGTGATCACTCCCTCTTTGAAAAAACTTGGGTAAGGCCGGAGGGGCTGACTTGTATACCTACAGCAGCTTTCGATTAACCTCAATGTCCTTGCCTGCCTTGAATGTGGAAGTTGTGGAATGAGACTGGGCGCAGGAGTTCATAAATTCTATTGCCTTACCGTGGGCGCTAAAAGTAGCCCCAAACAAGCACTCACTTTAACGTTTTTCCAGCGCCTTTGTGGTCTCTGGCGATTTTGTGCCAGAGCGCATAGGCGTATAAGGGGGGGGGTTGATAGGGGGCACTCGCCCTCCCGAGTCCGGAAAAAATAAAAAAAAAAAAAAAAAATAAATTATAGCTAGTATTCCGGGGAAAAATTTATCTTGCCCTCCCAGAAATATTGGCCCCCGTACGCCTTTGCCAGAGCGCCAGTCCTGCAAATATTGCATGTCCAAATAAAGAAATGAATTACTCCTCGAAAAGTTCCCAATTTCAGTCCAGGTGAGATTAAGGTTTCACGGTACCGCAAAAATTTGGTACCGTCAATACCGCTACAAATGGTACCGGTAATACCGTAGTACCGGTACCAAAAGAGAAAATAGTCTGACTTTAAAAACAAGAAAATACCCGGAAAAACAACAGGTATTAATGTACGCGCCGTGTTCTGATCATCCCTGCCTTCCGCTACACTGTTAATGAATTAAGTACACTCAACACATTGGTAAACAAAAAGTGAAACCCGCCGAAAGCCAGCGTCCGAAAAACACGGGGAGCGGAGTGCGATTTTGAACCCGAAAGTCCCAAAAGAACACTCGAAACTGTACTTACAGTTACGAAAATAATTTCTAAAAATGATGAAAATCGGCTTCGTAAATTATCACCTGAAGTTTTTAGGTGGAACTTTTCCAAATTATTCCCATAAAATATTGGTTCATCAAGCCTATTTCCGACCGCAATTATTACTATCAAAACATTTTTTGCAACATTTCATGTTTTGAGTTCAAGATGCCTAACAGTATGATAGCGCCGCAATCTAGCTAGCTTTTACCCGCGTAAATCATTTACTGATATAACACTCGTCAGCTCGTAGGATGGGGACTCCTATTTTCGTGCAGATAGGCCAGCTTCACGTAGAGGTAGGCCTAACGATATAGGTACGTTCTGTACGATCTTTGGGACTGCACGAAAATATGAGAACGCCGTACTACTGAGTGTCTCAAAAATCTAAATCGACTTAAGCAAGTCTGAATTCACGCGACCACGACGACAACGTTCAATGGGATTTTACTGTGTAGTTTGCCTCACATACAGTTAAGTCAATGGACAAGTCCCATTGACTCACTGTACAAACTGTTGAAAGAACGTTCTTCCGAAGATTTCTTTCACACACAGTTATGTCTATGGAGAAGTCCCATTATCTTACTGTGTTTGAAATCGTTGAAACAACGTTCATGTCAGAGCCAGCGATGCAATGTTTCTTCCTAAGCTTACAACGAATTTCTTAATGATACGATGCCTTGTGTAAGCATAGGCAAAGTGAATGACACCAACTGCTATTAGTACATAGTACAAATGTATGTGCTGATAACGAACGATCGTTCGAAAACTGCACACAATGTCGACAGAAAGCAAGCCACAAGTTAGTGTGGGAAGTATTGGTTGGGCGAAATTTCCCGTTACACGTGGTAATTTACATACATAACAGTTAAAGGGCAATTTCCGAAATTACGAGGGGAAATTTGTGACAGAAATGATGCAAAATGGTTACAGAATGAACGTTTCATGGTTACATTTTTATATTTAAAGGAACACAAGGCAGTTATCATATGGATTATAGTATTTATATTTCAGTTATATTCCATTCAATTGCAGTATTTTTAGATTTTTGTTTTGACGTATTGTCGGGTACTGTTCTCCGCGGTACTTCGGTACCTTGTAATTGGTGGTACCATACCGTATCGGTACCGGTACTCACAAAAATACCGGTATACCGTGAAACGTTAGGTGAGATAAAATAATTGTCACACGATTATCACAAGCAAGTTCATGAAATAGGGTAGCCTTGCAATTCATCTATATTCAGACTGGGATGACTGCATCAGTTTCCTTTTTAAGCAAATATAGCGGTATGTCCTATTTGGTACAAATTCCAACCCTGCCAATGAACTCTGCACATATGGAGAGCGTTTTACGTACTTTGTAAACGGATACACAGGGATATCGTTATAAAACACATTTGATTCTCTTCAACTAACTTAATGATCATTAAGCACTCTGTAATTCAATAGCATTTCTTCGTTCGTTATCTACATCCGTAGTCTTTTTGCTGTAAGCCGGTCTTTGTTGCACTTTAGCCAGTCTTTGTTGCACTTTAGCCGATCTTAATTTCCCCTGACGCGCTTTAGCTGGTCTTTATTTCCCAGCCGGTCTTTGCCGGGCTTAATTTAGTATGACCCGCCCTGTATGCTCACCAGGACATGGCCTTAAGCAATAAAATAGGTTTATTCCTGTGCAAGGAGGCGCTTCATATAGTTATGGGAGGAGTTAAAAGTTGCATAGTTGGGAGAATTGGAACTGTCTGGGATGATGAAAATTCCCCTTTAATGAATATTTACCTCAACAGTGGAGAATGACATGAAATCTCACAATTTGGGCAAATGTAAGCAAATAATCATACTTTGAGACCTTTGTGCAGTCATAAACAAGGTATGAACTACACTAGTATGGTCAGCATCTCTTTACAGGTACACTGCTATGCTAGTTTCGAACGATTCTTACGCGTGCGCGAAATTTGGCACATCTACTATACTAGCGTACGTAACGTTAGGCCTAACGTTACGTTTAATACGTACAAGTATTGTAACTTAGGCCATCAAGTCCTACTGTATCAAAATACAACTTTTAAAGTGGTGAGATAATATTTATGTGACGCAGAATCCTTGTATACGATATGCAGAAGTTTAATAGTAACTGCTCTCAATAAAGATGATATATCTTACCTGTATTTATACTCTAACTGCAGTGCAAGTCGTCAAGGCCTGCGTGTAAAACCAAACGGTAAAATTTTCTGCGGTGGTAGTTACCAAAGACAGTATATAGCGCCGTAAGGCGCAAGACCGGTTACTCACACGAAAGTGCACACAAATTTTCGTAGTATGCAAGGGAGAACATAAATTGGACACCTTTGAGAACCGCTTAATATTCATGATTTTGACGTCATTACGAAAGGAGAGTAGACACCTCCCGTGACCCGGGAAATACGATACGCAGCAGTTTGTGAGTGCGAACGGGTTAAGAATGTCACAAATATTGTATGCTGTACATATTGCCGTGTTGACGGTACGGTTTCGGTATCGTTGCCTGTGTATGTGTGAATCGGAAAGCTGGGAAACAAGTTATCTATTGATCACTTTAGTGACACATTTACCTCCATAATATATTGGTATGATAATTATGATTGAAAAAATATGACTTAAACATTATTTCGCCTGCAGTGAGAAGACAGTCGTCCAGGCCGATAATTCTACTCGCCCTTAGGACTTTTTAAATGTATAAAATGACACTATAGTAGTTTACATTGAGAAGTATAAAAGGCTATATTATACGCAAACTTGAAGCCTAGGCGTGGAGAAAGCTGTTTTCGACTAGAAGGGAAGGGCGATGGTTTGAACGTTGTTTCGGGCGGCGCGCGCTATCCTGAGGGAAGGGAAATCTTTTGACTATTTGACGGTCCTTCGATGGAATTTGACGAGCAAATTTTACAGGAAAATTACCGCAAATTAATTTGACATATATTTACAAGGGCACAAACTAAATTAAGGGGTTGCAGTCCTAGAATTCAGGAGAAACGGAAGCATCATCTTCGCACACCACCATCTTTGACTGGAGTTTAACCCCCACCCACCTCTGCTTTCAACCTTTGCTTTCAAGCTACCCAGGCCTTTCAAACCTCAGCGCCTTTTGCACACTGGCATGTTTAGAGGTAAGGGCGGATGATGCCGCGCCGGATCCAACCCACAACTTACCTATATGAAGGAGGCCGGGGGGGGGGGGGGTGATTAAACTTGAAGTATATCAAACTTCAAAAGGAAGCATCCAACCCACAACCTGGGGGGGGGGGGGAGTGATTAAACTTGAAGTATATCAAACTTCAAACGGCGTAAGCAGTAGGGGACGGCTTCGGTTTGGGGTTAGTTGTAGGCTATGAGCCCGTCGGAAACTCGAAATACCCGGTCGCCCACCAAGGGCGGATTTAGGAGGTTTCCTGGTTTCCGGAAAGCCCCCTTCCTCCCAGCAAAAAATTGAGTAAAGATGAACATTAAATTCCACAAAATGAATTGAATTAATTGTACCTTGTTTCCGCGTTTCGCATAGTGTCAGCATGGACACTGCGGTATTTAACATTTGTGTTGTATTTTTACACTGTAGGTATCCAGGAATACTAATTTCCGTTGACAGCAAATTTTCGTTTTTTACAGGAGACAGCGGAACACCATCTTGGACTGGAGCGCCGACCAAATAAGCAAGAGAACTTACAGAAGTAAATATTTATCACATTATCATACACACCGGAACTTTGAATATTATAATATAGTATACTGGGAAAGAATGTTCTCTAATCTCTTTGCATTCTCCTGGGTTATTGGCTGGAGCGTAGCTATTGGGAGGGGGAAGTAGTCTGCTGCAATAGTAACGAATGTGGCCTTGCGACCCACAATTCTCCAGCTGGCCCGATATGTTAAAAAGGTTTTCTGTGGTTGTTGATGGCTTTGTGGTTCTCAGAAATTGATCACAATTTTCTTCCATTAAAAGTCCCTAAAAAGCCTAAAATGCCAGAGCTTCCGGGGACTTCGCCCCCTGGCTCCCACCGAGACTTTGCCCCTGGATCCCACCAGGGGTCCTTGAGCGGGACCCTGGACGCCACGCACATTGGCTCGGGCTATCGCGCTCACATTGCCGCGCTTACGCGTCAGTCTAACCCAACAATCGCAACGCGCCCGGTCCACCTTAAAACTCCCCCCATGGAATCCTAGATCCGCCCCTGGTTTACTACCGAAATTGAGAAATTCTTTAGTATTCACACACGCATATAGCAAAGAAATAAGGGCCTTTCGATTTTTTTGAAATTTTCATGGGGGCATTTTTCAAAAGGAACCATATTAACAATGCAAACCCAGTGTGCAACACGTCAGAAAAACGCTAGCTTTCCAAACGCTGTCGTTAAGGGTGCCCAAGCTGAAAACCGAAAGCGATTCGATGCAGGACTGATGGCAAAATTCTCTGAGAAAGGATATGTTTTCATGATGGTCAAAACAATTCATATATATCCATTTATGACAAATTACTTACATGTATTGTCTGTATTCCTGTGACGTTTTCCTCTGAAGGACCGCGGGAGTAAAGCTGGCCATTTTGCTGTAGGCAGGCAGACCAGTGGCGGTCTGCAGAGGATGCTAACTGGGAACACTAGACTGCTTAACTTTTATCGTAAGCCATCCCTTTTCCTCCCTTCCTCATTCTATCCTATCCTTCAGTCCCTTGCAAAGCCAGCTTGAATCGATCAATGGGCCAACTTCAGTCGTCTCAGTCTTGCCTTCCCTATCCTTCAATTTGTCAGGCTCCTTCTCCTTACCGTTCCGTCCTTTCCACCGCCCCATGTCCTAATTACTCATCGCATTACTCTTCCCCTCATTATTAGTCCAGTAAGCCTGCTCCCTTCTTGGCCTCCTTTCTTCAATAATTCCTGTAGGTGTACTATTTTGTTCCTTTCGTTTTCTTTTCTTTTCTTTTCTAATTTGTTCCCCTTACTCTTTCTTCCTTTTCTTTTGTTCTCCTTCTCTCCTGCTTCCTTTTTGATTTCATTTCTGTTTTCTTCCCCTTGTTTTCGTTTTTGTTTTACACCGATTTATCTCCGATATTTTCTCCTTAGGGGGAAAACTTACCCCCTTCCCCACTCCTTTTACGCTACTTACGTATCTGTTAAAATCTCACCAAGATTATGTACTTTACCTACCTGAGAAACACCCTCTCCACTTATGTGAATCCTTTCCATTACCACCCAAAACCGCCGCGCTGTATTACGAAACGACCAGGGACCTTTGGTTTGAGTAAAAAAGTGATCATACTTTGATTGCTGTGGTTTGCTTAGTGCACATTTGATGCTGTTAAGAAATTGAAGGTGCTTCGTTTTATGCCCACGACTCCCAAGGCTTCTGGGTGGCCTCTCCCCCTCCTCCGAGCACCAGGGGGGCCTTATTAAAGGGGACATGACATCACCCAAACATATTTAGGAATATGATTACATCCCTAAATACAATTAGTGATTGCACTTTATTTGATATTAATGCAAACAGTAGTTTCCCTCCGGTTGGTCAATGATGACTTGATGAGTCAGTTGTTCTCGATAACTCACACCCAGTAGTATATTGGTATAGCCTTGAGCAATCATAACTCAGTGCAAGTGCAAGCTACTGTAATTTTATTTAGGAGATGAAATAGATCAAGGCCTTCAATAAGGGGTCCAGGGTCTGAAGCCCCCCCCCAAAAAAAAATTGTACCCTAGAAAATAAAATGACCATTGCATTAATGCATTTAAGTTTATCTTACCCCCTAACCGCCTAAAAATATATTTCCTTCCTGGAAGCCCTCTCGCCCCTTCAGCACATTTCCTGGCTACAACAAGCTTGCACTAGGCATGGCAGGTGGTTTTGTTTAAATTGGAGGAGGGGTAATACAAGTGACTTAGTAGAGAAAATTTTTACTGTCTAGGGCAGTGGTTCATAACGGGGGCCTTATCGCCCCCCGGAGCGTTTGCGCAACTTAGGGGACGATGAGAGCTAGGTGCAGGGGGCGCTTTGCAAATAATGAGAATAAACTAAGCCTTACAAGATTCAAAAAGGGTTTCTCTAGCTGAGCTCTCAAACTGATTTGCATAAAAAAGAAATAAACGACGTCAACAAGTCGAAGATGCATCGATCTTACATTCCTCCTCGGGTGCTCTGCAAAGCATGTGAACTATCTTTTGGAAGATGCAACGAAATCGCTTCTAACAGTGTTTAATTTCAACATTTACCCTGCAGGACCCTCATATTCCCATCAGTTGTAGTGAAAGTGGTAAGGGAAGGAGTTATGGCTAAAAATTGTCCCGCCACTTTCTTGTAAGTCTTTCATCCCTTTTGCTATAACTATCAGGGCGGTCTTATATCACTACCCTCCACATATACTCTCTCTCCCTCCTGTTCTCAATTCGTGGAAGCTGTTCGTTAGGATTTTCGTTCAAGATTAGTAAAAATACGTTAGTTGTAAAGAGCTCTGCGTCATACTCCATAGTAGTATGATTTAGATATCAGGTAATAAGCATCATGTCAATCAGGCCCTTAGCTACGGAGGGGGAGGGATGGGCCCCCAAATGTTTGTTAGGCACACAAATGTTTGCGTCCTAATAAAATGTGTAAGGATTAAGGACGGCGATCAATGCCGTAAACCCCCCCCCCCCTCATTTGATACCTAGACCCCTAAAAAAATTTGATCCTAGCTACGTCCCGATGTCAGTGCGGCAGTGCTCCATTTTATATAATTAACAGAGGGCTCCCAGGGGGCCCTGCATTGTGTCTGTTAGCCTTAGATACCCTTTTACAACTGTAAAAGTCCAAGAATGTTTCTATGGACCTGCACGCACTTTTTTATTTTGTGTAAAAACTTTCCCCGAATAGAAGGCAGTATAAAGTAGCAATTATTGGGGGGGGGGGGGGAGGGGGACAACTGCTTGAGTGAGCACTTTGTGCCTCCGGCCAGGAGTACAGGGGGACCGCCATAGGACCCCTGTACTCCTGGCCGGAGGCAACAATAGTGCTCACTCAAGCAGTTGTCCCCCTCCCCCCCCGCCCCCCCCCCCCCTCCCCCCCCCCCCTCCCAATAATTGCTACTTATACTGCCTTCTATTCGGGGAAAGTTTTTACACAAAATAAAAAGTGCGTGCAGGTCCATAGAAACATTCTTGGACTTTTTACAGTTGTAAAAGGGTATATAAGGCTAACAGACACAAATGCAGGGCCCCTGCGGGAGCCCTCTGTTAATTATATAAAATGGTAGCACTGCCGCACTGACATCGGGACGTAGCTAGGATCAAAATTTTTTAGGGGTCTTAGGTATCAAATGAGGGGGGGGGGGTTTACGGGCATTGATCGCCGTTCCTTAATCCTTACACATTTTATCAGGACGCAAACTTTGTGTGCCTAACAAAATTTGGGGGCCCATCCCTGCCCTCCTCCGTAGCTAAGGGCCGGATTGACATGATGCTTATTACCTGATATCTAAATCATACTATATGGAGTATGACGCAAGAGCTCTTTACAACTAACGTATTTTTACTAATCTTGAACGAAAATCCTAAAGAACAGCTTCCACGAATTGAGAATGAGAAACAGGAGGGAGAGAGAGTAATATGTGGAGGGTAGTGATATAAGACCGCCCTGATAGTATAGCAAAAGGGATAAAAGACTTACAGAAAGTGGCGGGACAATTTTTAGCCATAACTCCTTCCCTTACCACTTTCACTACAACTGATGGGAATATGAGGGTTCCTGCAGGGTAAATGTGAAATTAAACACTGTTAGAAGCGATTTCGTTGCAATCTTCCAAAAGATAGTTCACATGCTTCTGCAGAGCACCCGAGGAGGATGTAAGATCGATGCATCTTTTTTTCGACTGTTGACGTCGTTTATTTCTTTTTTTAGCAAATCAGTTGAGAGCTCAGCTAGAGAAACCCTTTGAATCTTGTAAGGCTTAGTTTATCTCATTATTGCAAAGCGCCCCCTGCACCAGCTCTCATCGTCCCCTAAGTTGCGCAAACGCTCGGGGGGCGATAAGGACCCCGTTATGAAACCACTGCCCTAGACAGTAAAAATTTTCTCTACTAAGTCCACTTGTATTACCCCTCTCCAATTTAAACAAAAAACCACCTGCCATGCCTAGTGCAAGCTTGTTGTAGCCAGGAAAATGCTGAAGGGGCGAGAGGGCTTCCAGGAAGGAAAATATATTTTTAGGCGGTTAGGGGGTAAGGGAAGATAAACTTAAAATGCATTAATGCAATGTCATTTTATTTTCTAGGGTAGGGTACAATTTTTTTTTTGGGGGGGGGCTTCAGACCCGGGACTCCCTTATTGAAAGGCCTTGATCTATTCATCTCCTAATAAAATTACAGTAGCTTGCACTTGCACTGAGTTATGATTGCTCAAGGCTATACCAATATACTACTGGGTGTGAGTTATCGAGAACAACTGACTCATCAAGTCATCATTGACCAACCGGAGGGAAACTACTGTTTGCATTAATATCAAATAAAGTGCAATCACTAATTGTATTTAGGGATGTAATCATATTCCTAAATATGTTTGGGTGATGTCATGTCCCCTTTAATAAGGCCCCCCTGGTGCTCGGAGGAGGGGGAGAGGCCACCCAGAAGCCTTGGGAGTCGTGGGCATAAAACGAAGCACCTTCAATTTCTTAACAGCATCAAATGTGCACTAAGCAAACCACAGCAATCAAAGTATGATCACTTTTTTACTCAAACCAAAGGTCCCTGGTCGTTTCGTAATACAGCGCGGCGGTTTTGGGTGGAATGGAAAGGATTCACATAAGTGGAGAGGTGTTTTCTCAGGTAGGTAAAGTACATAATCTTGGTGAGATTTTAACAGATACGTAAGTAGCGTAAAAGGAGTGGGGAAGGGGTAAGTTTCCCCTAAGGAGAAAATATCGGAGATAAATCGGTGTAAAACAAAAACGAAAAACAAGGGGAAGAAAACAGAAATGAAATCAAAAAGGAAGAAGCAGGAGAGAAGGAGAACAAAAGAAAAGGAAGAAAGAGTAAGGGGAACAAATTAGAAAAGAAAAGAAAAAGAAAACGAAAGGAACAAAATAGTACCACCTACAGGAATATTGAAGAAAGGAGGCAGAAGGAGCAGGCTTACTGGACTAATAATGAGGGAAGAGTAAGCGATGAGTAATTAGGACATGGGGCGGTGGAAAGGACGGAAACGGTAAGGAGAAGGAGCCTGACAAATTGAAGGATAGGAAGGCAAGACTGAGACGACTGAAGTTGGCCATTGATCGATTCAAGCTGGCTTTGCAAGGGGATGAAGGATAGGATTAGAATGAGCGAAGGAGTAAGGGAGAAAAGGGGGGGGATGGCTTACGATAAAAGTTAAGCAGTTAGTGTGTCCCAGTTAGCATCCCCTGCAGACCGCCACTGGTCTGCCTGCCTACAGCAAAATGGCCAGCTTTACTCCCGCGGTCCTTCAGAGGAAACGTCACAACGTCACAGGAATACAGACAATACATGTAAGTAATTTGTCATAAATGGATATATATGAATTGTTTTGACCATCATGAAAACATATCCTTTCTCAGAGAATTTTGCCATCAGTCCTGCATCGAATCGCTTTCGGTTTTCAGCTTGGGCACCCTTAACGACAGCGTTTGGAAAGCTAGCGTTTTTCTGACGTGTTGCACACTGGGTTTGCATTGTTAATATGGTCCTTTTTTGAAAATGCCCCCATGAAAATTTCAAAAAAATCGAAAGGCCCTTATTTCATTTGCTATATGCGTGTGTGAATACTAAAGAATTTCTCAATTTCGGTAGTAAACCAGGGGCGGATCTAGGATTCCATGGGGGGAGTTTTAAGGTGGACCGGGCGCGTTGCGATTGTTGGGTTAGACTGACGCGTAAGCGCGGCAATGTGAGCGCGATAGCCCGAGCCAATGTGCGTGGCGTCCAGGGTCCCGCTCAAGAACCCTGGTGGGATCCAGGGGCAAAGTCTCGGTGGGAGCCAGGGGGCGAAGTCCCCGGAAGCTCTGGCATTGTTAGGCTTTTTAGGGACTTTAATGGAAGAAAATTGTGATCAATTTCTGAGAAACCAAAAGCCATCAAACAACCACAGAAAAACCTTTTTAACATATCGGGCACGCTGGAGAATTGTGGGTCGCAAGGCCACATTTCGTTACTATTGCAGCAGACTACTTTCCCCCTCCCAATAGCTACGCTCCAGCCAATAACCCAGGAGAAAAGTTGTTGCAAAGAGATTAGAGAAACATTCTTCCCAGTATACTATATTATAATATTCAAAGTTCCGGTGTGTATTTGATAATGTGATAAATATTTACTTCTGTAAGTTTCTTCTTGCTTATTTGGTCGGCGCTCCAGTCCAAGATGGTGTTCCGCTGTCTCCTGTAAAAAACGAAAAATTTGCTGTCAACGGAAATTAGTATTCCTGGATACCTACAGTGTAAAAATACAACACAAAATGTTAAATACCGCAGTGTCCATGCTGGACACTTATGCGAAACGCGGAAACAAGGTACAATTAATTCAATTCATTTTGTGGAATTTTAATGTTAATCTTTACTCAATTTTTGCTTGGAGGAAGGGGGCTTTCCGGAAACCATGGAACCTCCTAAATCCGCCCTTGGTGGGCGACCGGGTATTTCGAGTTTCCGACGGGCTCATAGCCTACAAACTAACCCCAAACCGAAGCCCGTCCCCTACTGTCTTACGCCGTTTAAAGTTTGATATGCTTCAAGTTTAATCACTCCCCCCCCCCCCAGGGTGTGGGTTGGATGCTTCCTTTTGAAGTTGATATACTTCAAGTTTAATCACCCCCCCCCCCCCCGGCCTCCTCAATAGGTTAAAGTTGTGGTTGGATCCGGCGCGGCAATCATCCGCCCTTACCTCTAAACATGCCAGTGTGCAAAAGGCGCTGAGGTTTGAAAGGCCTGGGTAGCTGGAAAGCAAAAGGTTGAAAGCAGAGGTGGGTGGTGGGTTAAACTCCAGTCAAAGATGGTGGTGTGCGAAGATGATGCTTCCGTTTTCTCCTGAATTCTAGGACTGCAACCCCTTAATTTAGTTTGTGCCCTTGTAAATATATGTCAAATTAATTGCGGTAATCTTTCCTGTAAAATTTGCTCGTCAACTCCATCGAAGGACCGTCAAATAGTCAAAAGATTTCCCTTCCCTCAGGATAGCAGCGCGCCGCCCGCCGAAACAACGTTCAAACCATCGCCCTTCCCTTCTAGTCGAAAAACGCTTTCTCACGCCTAGGCTTCAAGTTGCGTATAATATAAGCCTTTTATACTTCTCAATGTAAAACTACTATAGTGTCATTTTATTACATTTAAAAGTCCTAAGGGCGAGTAGAATTATCGGCCTGGACGACTGTCTTCTCAACTGCAGGCGAATAATGGGTTTAAGTCATATTTTTTCAATCATAAATATATCATACCAATATATTATGGAGGTAAATGTGTCACTAAAGTGATCAATAGATAACTTGTTTCCAGCTTCCGAATTCACACATACACAGGCAACGATACCGAAAACCGTACCGTCAACACGGCAATATGTACAGCATACATATATTTGTGACATTCTTAAACCCGTTCGCACTCACAAACTGCTGCGTATCGTATTTCCGGGTCACGGGAGGTGTCTACTCTCCTTCGTAATGACGTCAAAATCAGAATATTAAGCGGTTCTCAAAAGGTGTCCAATTTATGTTCTCCTTGCATACTACGAAAATTTGTGTGCACTTTCGTGTGAGTAACCGGTCTTGCGCCTTACGGCGCTATATACTGTCTTTGGTAGCTACCACCGCAGAAAATTCTACCGTTTGGTTTTACACGCAGGCCTTGGCGACTTGCACTGCAGTTAGAGTATAAATACAGGTAAGACATATCACTTTTATTGAGAGCAGTTACTATTAAACTTCTGCATATCTTATACAAGGATTCTGCGTCACATAAATATTATCTCACCACTTAAAAGTTGTATTTGATACAGTAGGACTTGATGGCCTAAGTTACAATACTTGTACGTATTAAACGTAACGTTAGGCCTAACGTTACGTACGCTAGGGCAATATAGTAGATGTGCCAAATTTCGCGCACGCGTAAGAATCGTTCGAAAACTAGCATAGCAGTCGTACCTGTAAAGAGATGCTGACCATACTAGTGTAGTTCATACCTTGTTTATGACTGCACAAAGGTCTCAAAGTATGATTATTTGCTACATTTGCCCAAATTGTGAGATTTCATGTCATTCTCCACTGTTGAGGTAAATATTCATTAAAGGGGAATTTCATCATCCCAGGACAGTTCCAATTCTCCCAACTATGCAACTTTTAACTCCTCCATAACTATATGAAGCGCATCCTTGCACAGGAAAAAAACCTATTTTATTGCTTAAGGCCATGTCCTGGTGAGCATACAGGGGTGTCATACTAAATTAGCCCGGCAAAGACCGGCTGGGAAATAAAGACCAGCTAAAGCGCGTCAGGGGAAATTAAGATCGGCTAAAGTGCCAACAAAGACTGGCTAAAGTGCAACAAAGACCGCTTACAGCAAAGACGACTACGGATGTAGATAACGAACGAAGAAAAAGAATGCTATGGAATTACAGAGTGCTTAATGATCATTAAGTTAGTTGAAAGAGAATCAAATGTGTTTATAACGATATCCCTGTGTATCCGTTTACAAAGTACGTAAAACGCTCTCCATATGTGCAGAGTTCATTTGGCAGGGTTGGAATTTGTACCAAATAGGACATACCGCTATATTTGCTTAAAAAGGAAAACTGATGCAGTCATCCCAGTCTGAATATAGATGAATTGCAAGGCTTACCCCTATCATGAACTTGCTTGTGATAATCGTGTGACAATTATTTATCTCACCTAACGTTTCACGGGTTATACCGTATTATTTTGGAGTACCGGTACGTATACGGTACGTACCACCAATTACAAGGTACCGAAGTACCGCGGAGAACAGTACCCGACAATACGTCAAAAAAAAAATCTAAAAATACTGCAATTGAATGGAATATAACTGAAATATAAATACTATAATCCATATGATAACTGCCTTGGTGTTCCTTTTACATATAAAAATGTAACCATGAAACGTTCATTCTGTAACCATTTTGCATCATTTCCTGTCACAAATTTCCCCTCGTAATTTTCGGAAATTGCCCTTAAACTGTTTATGTATGTAAATTACCACGTGGGTAACGGGAAAATTTCGCCCAACCCAATACTTCCCACACTAACTTGTGGCTTGCTTTCTGTCGACATTGTGTGGCAGTTTTTCGAACGATCGTTCGTTATCAGCACATACATTTGTACTATGTACTAATAGCAGTTGGTGTCATTCACTTTGCCTATGCTTACACAAGCATCGTATCATTAAGAAATTCGTTGTAAGCTTAGGAAGAAAAACATTGCATCGCTGGCTCTGACATGAACGTTGTTTCAACGATTTCAAACACAGTAAGATAATGGGACTTCTCCAATAGACATAACTGTGTGTGAAAGAAATCTTCGAAGAAAGAACGTTATTTCAACAGTTTGTACAGTGAGTCAATGGGACTTGTCCATTGACTTAACTGTATGTGAGGCAAACTACACAGTAAAATCCCATTGAACGTTGTCGTCGTGTCGCGTGAATTCAGACTTGCTTAAGTCGATTTAGATTTTTGAGACACTCAGTAGTACGGCGTTCCCATATTTTCGTGCAGTCCCAAAGATCGTACAGAACGT
This sequence comes from Holothuria leucospilota, assembly GCA_029531755.1. Classification (NCBI taxonomy): domain Eukaryota; kingdom Metazoa; phylum Echinodermata; class Holothuroidea; order Aspidochirotida; family Holothuriidae; genus Holothuria; species Holothuria leucospilota. The sequence goes on from CM055966.1 coordinate 40,957,092, forward strand.
ACCTATATCGTTAGGCCTACCTCTACGTGAAGCTGGCCTATTGCACGAAAAAAATAGGAGTCCCATCCTACGAGATGACGAGTGTTATATCAGTAAATGGATTTACGCGGGTAAAAGTAGCTAGATTGCGCCTTCAGGCGCTATCATACTGTTAGGCATCTTGAACTCAAAACATGAAATGTTGCAAAAAATGTTTTGATAGTAATAATTGCGGTCGGAAATAGGCTTGATGAACCAATATTTTATGGAATAATTTGGAAAAGTTCCACCTAAAAACTTCACGGTGATAATTTACGAAGCCGATTTTCATCATTTTTAGAAATTATTTTCGTAACTGTAAGTACAGTTTCGAGTGTCTTTTGGGACTTTCGGGTTCAAAATCGCACTCCGCTCCCCGTGTTTTTCGGACGCTGGCTTTCGGGCGGGTTTCACTTTTTTTGTTTACCAATGTGGTGAGTGTGACTTAATTCATTAAACCCCCCCCTCCCCCAGTGTAGCGGAAGCAGGGATGATCAGAACACGGCGCGTACATTAATACTGTTGTTTTTTCCGGGTATTTTCTTGTTTTAAAAGTCAGACTATTTTCTCTTTTGGTACCGGTACTACGGTATTACGGTACCATTTGTCAGCGGTATTGACGGTACCAAATTTTTGCGGGCGCTCTCCTCGGTACCGTGAAACCTTAATCTCACCACCTGGACTGAAATTGGGAACTTTTCGAGGAGTAATTCATTTCCTTTATTTGGACATGCAATATTTGCAGGACTGGCGCTCTGGCAAAGGCGTACGGGGGCCAATATTTCTGGGAGGGCAAGATAAATTTTTCCCCGGATACAGCTAAATTTATTTTTTTTTTTTTTTTTTTATTTTTTCCGGACTCGGCGAGGGCGAGTGCCCCCTATTCAACCCCCCCCCTTATACGCCTATGCGCTCTGCACAAAAGACAGAGACCACAAGGCGCTGGAAAAACGTTAAAGTGAGTGTTGTTTGGGGCTACTTTTAGCGCCCACGGTACTAAGGCAATAGAATTTATGAACTCCTGCGCCCAGTCTCATTCCACAACTTCCACATTCAAGGCAGGCAAGGACATTGAGGTAATCGAAAGCTGCTGTAGGTATACAAGTCAGCCCCTCCGGCCTTACCCAAGTTTTTTCAAAGAGGGAGAGTGATCACACCTTGCTAAGTGGGCTACGTGTAATACTGACCAAAAAATAGTCTTTATCTTATTTGCCCATGGCTCAGTATTTTGAATTTCCTTTATAAATGCACAAGTAGCCTAATATTTAGGAGACGATCAGAGAATATGTTACATGCAGGGGGATAGTGGTACTTTGAAAACTGAAAGCAGCTCCAGAAAATAAAAAAACAGCTCCAGAATAAAAGTTGTCACAAGCTGTTTTTAGCTCCAGAAAGGAAAAGTATATTTCAAGCCCTGTATATATAGTCATTTTTTTTTTTTGAAATACTATAATGAAAGGTACTTCGAAAAGGGTAATAAAGACGAAATTAGTGAGAATAAAAACTAGCTGTTGTTCAAAATAAGTGGGGGGGGGGGCGCTTGTGCTTGAAAAAATTAGTCGGGACGAAGGCTGCAGTCAGTGCACCTAAGAAAGGGCTATTGAAACTTTTTCTGAAACATGTAAAGTTCATGTATGAATGATTCTTGAATTTCCGCACCGAGTGGAACTCAGGCATGGGCATATTTTTCAGGGGACGGGACACTGCAGTGTGGCAAAGCTCGTAGAAAGGAAAGAGGGAAGTCCCGCCCACTGCATTTTTCAACCGTACAATGTTAAAAATAATCGTCGCGTTGTTAATGCATTCTTATTGTTTCCTTCCAATCGTTCCCCATCGTGCTAAATTTTCTCTCTCCCCCGGGGCCGTAGAAACTTTCTTCCCCTTCAGAAGGCATTTCTAAGCTGTATGTAAACTGTTGAGGGTTATTTTTCTTAAATTGAAATGTAAGTTACATCACGCAATAAGTTGTGATGTCATTCTCGTACTACCAACAGGCTATACATTCGATCCGTGTTTTTATGCGCCCCAAACTCGCACTCCGAACACCTTCCTCACCTGTACCCCTAGCTATTGCCACTGATAGGCTCACGGCAAATTGCTAGATGATCACTGCACTCCATCCATGAACAAATCAGCTTACAATTCCCATTTCAGGGGTGGGAAGGGAAGTACAACTTCAGAGTTCTTTCCTTACCTTATGGGAAAAACTTGTTTCATGACGAATAATTCGCTAATTTACATAAACCTAAAAAATTAGGGCTCAAACCGATGTGGTTTTTCGCTGCCGATCCGATGTCAATGTTTTTATCATAAACATGGGCCGATATCAGATTCCGATCACGATATTATTCGCTTATCAAGGCTTTTACATCGTTCACAGCTGCGATTCAAAACATTCCTTATTCCATCGTGGAGGCCATGCCTATGCATGCACATCGGTCTTTAAACGAATTTCTTTAAAAAAAAAAACCCTTTTTTTGGGGGAAAAAAAAACCCCTTTTTTTTTTAAAAATTTTTGGGGGGGGGAAAAAAAAAGAAAATTTGGGGGTTTTTTTTTTTTTGGGGGGGGGTTTTTTTTTTTTTTTGGGGGGGTTCAAAAAAAAAAGGGTAAAAAATTTTTTTTTTGGGAAATTTTTAAAAAAAAATTTGGGGGCCCCCAAAAAAAATTTTTTAAAGGGGGGGGGAAAAAAGGGCCCCCAAAAAAAACCCCCCCCTTTTTTTTTAAATTTTAAAAAAACCCCCGGGGGGGCCCCCCCTTTTTTTTTTCCCCCGGGCCCCAAAAAAACCCCCCCCCCGTTTTTTTTCCCCTTTTTTTTTTGGTTTTGGGGGGGAAAAAAATTGGGGGGGAAAAAAGGGGGGCCCCCCCGTCCCCAAAAAAAAAAAAAAAAAAATTTTTTTTTTAAAAAGGGGAAAAAATTTTTTTCCCCCCCCCCCCCCGGGCCCCCCGGGGGGAAAAACCCCCCCCCCCAAAAAAAAATTAAATTTAAAATTTCCCCCGGGGGGGGGAAATTTTTTCCCCCCCCTTTTTAAAACCTTTTTAAACCCAAAAATTTTTTTAAAAATTTTTAAAAAACCCCAAAAAAAAATTTTTTTTTTTAAAAAGGGGTTTTTTTTAAAAAAAAAATTTAAAGCCCCCTTTTTTTTTCCCTCCCCCCCCCTTTTTTTTTAAAATTCCCCCCGGGAAAAAAAAACCCTCCGGAAAAAAAAAAAAACCGGGGGGAAAATTTTTTTTTTAAAAAAACCCGAAAAAAAAAAAAAAAAAAAAAAAATGGGAAATTTTTTTCCCCTTTTTTTTTTAAAAAATTTTTAAAATTTCCCAAAAAATTTTTACCAACCAAAAACCCCTTTTTTAAAAAAAATTTTTTCCAAAAATTTTTTTGGCCCAGGGCCTTTTTTAAAATTTTAAAAAACCCCAAAAAAGGGAGTTTTTTAAATTTTGGGGAAATTCCCTTACCCTTTACCCCCGGGGAAAGGGGAAAAAAAGGGGGTTTAAAAAAGGCTTTTTAAAAATAAAATTTATGGGGGGGAAAAAAACAAGGGTTTATTTTTAAAATTTTTTTTGGGTTTTTAATTTAACGTTTTTTTAAAAAATTTCTTTTTGGGGGCTTTTGTAAATTTTTTTTGTAATTTTACAATTTTAAAAAAAAGGGAAAGGAATTTTTCCCCGGGAAAAAAGGAAAATTTAAAAAAAAAGAAAAAAAGCCGAAAAATCAAAAACCGGGGGAAGAAACCCCAAAAAAAAAAAGGGAAAAAAATTTTTAAAAAAAAAAACCGGAAAGAAAAAAAGGGTAAGGAATTTTAAAAAAAAAAAAAAAAAATTTTAAAATTTTTGAAATTTTTAAAATTTAGACCCTTTGAAGGGGAAAAAAAAGGGCTCCCTTGGATTTTCCCCCTTTTCCTTTGGGCCCTTTTTTTTAAAGGGTTTCATTTCGGGTTTTTTAAAAAAAAAAACCCACCTTTAGGTTAAAAAACCCCCTTTCAAAACCCCGCAAAAAAATTTTTTCCTGGGGGCCCTTTCCCCCAAAAAGGAAAAGGTGGGGGGAATTTCATGTAAATTTTTTAAAAATTTTTTTTTTTGGCAAGGGAAAAAACCCCTTTGGGTTTTTCCCCCCAAAATCCTTCCCGAACCTTTTGGTTTATTGGGAAACCCCTTTGGTTTTTTGGGAATCCCCCCCCCCACCCCCCCCCCCCCCCACCCCCCCCCCCCCCCACCCCCCCCCCCCCCCACCCCCCCCCCCCCCCACCCCCCCCCCCCCCCACCCCCCCCCCCCCCCACCCCCCCCCCCCCCCACCCCCCCCCCCCCCCACCCCCCCCCCCCCCCACCCCCCCCCCCCCCCACCCCCCCCCCCCCCCACCCCCCCCCCCCCCCCCCGCCCCCCCCCGCCCCCCCGGCACCACCCCCCCCCACCCCAGCCCCCCCCCCACCCCCCACCCCCCCCCACCCCCCCCCCCCCCCACCCCCCCCCCACCCCCCCCCCCCCCCACCCCCCCCCCCCGCCACCACCCCACCCCCCCCACCCCCCCCCGCCCCCACCCCCCCCCCCCCCCCCCCCCCCCCCCCCCCACCCCCCCCCCCCCCCACCCCCCCCCCCCCCCACCCCCACCCCCCCCCCCACCCCCCCCACCCCCGCACCCCCACCCACCCCCAACCCCCCCCCCCCCCACCCCCCCCAGAGCCCTGCCTCTCTCGCACTTGAAGAGGCTTATGGGGATGGATAGATGGAGTATCCATAACGCTCTACCTAAAAAATCAGAGCTTTAAACACTAGGGCTGGGGCAAAATTCTGGGGCCAATTGTGGGGCTCATAACTCGCAAAAAATGTCAACTATTATAAGTTTGGGCCTTGGCTTATGACTTTGCCCTTGGCCATGAAAAAAGATAGCGTTAATGACTCAGCTGCACAAGACTACGCTGGTGCTGAGTCAGCACTAAGGACTACCAACTGCTGCCTCTACCCTACAAAGCATGGAAGTTGTGAAGACTAAGATGGCCTAAAGGCAGAGTAGAATTCCACCTGTGACTGCAACTGCCGACTCCGCGACGTTGCAATAATGATGCAAATAGTTCTGCGTGACAGGGCCGAATAGGAGGTCGGGCCTGGGAGCATGGTGGATAAGCCCTATCAGGGCTCGAATTAGATGGCCTCACTGTCTTGCGAACTTGCCAATGTCCTCTTTCTCATAACACTAAACACTTCAAAAGCAATGTAAAGACCTCACACATTACATGATTACAAAGCAAGACAAACAAACCAAATGTATCGCTAAAGTGCGCTACATCTAAAAGAATTCTAGTGTTTACGCGTTATTGGCCTCCGCTGATAGTTTCATGGGTGCCCCTTGTTCTGCGTGGGGCTACTTGTATTTTTTATGCTAGTTATGTTTAAGGGTATGCCTAATCTTATTGCCTTATAGCGGCATATCCATTAGAGACGGTTTAATGAGTTATGGTCAGCCCCCTAGCAGGCGATGTTAGCATGTATTTAATGGACTCTTACAAACAACGTATGTAGGCTTTCCATACGCCAGTGCACTCAAGGGAAATTTTGTGGAGCAACTTCACGAGGACTGACCACTTTAAGTACAAAATGGCAGACCTAATGCTTATGGGCGGAAGGCAGCTCAAACAATCAGCATTACCTTCCTAACTTTAACCTTTGTTAGCCTGCCAGAATTCACATATACAAGTTAAAGGGCCACCCACAAGTGAGAGCCGCATTAAAGGCACTTTAGGACATGGCGTGGTCATTAAGTATGCCCTGTAGATCCAGACGCCATAGACAAAACCCAAACCAAATACCGCAACAAAGCCTCACAGCCAGCTATCAGATTGTGCCACTGTCATGATAGAACTTGTCAATGTGTTATTCTCGAAGCAATTGACTGCAAGCTGGATATTAACAACCCGTGCTGAGTCACAGGCAGAGCTGTTCCGACTCATGGATGAACTGCGTATGAAACAAGCTGATAGCGGCATTTCCGTACTGAAAATATAAGTGTACTTAGAACCAACAAAATTTTAAAAGTGTTAACTTTGATGAAATTGCTGGGTTAGGTCATTGGAGGAAACATGCATGTATGTTTAAAAGACACATAGTGAAAATGTTTTAATGTATTAGGTTGAAAAAATGTGTGCAGAATGAGAAATTAACACTATTAGCCCATGCCAAATTAGGCGAAAAATTTGTACAATTTATGAGTGTCAATGATTAACCTGTTGAGATTGACCTGCCAGACTTCGCTATTGTAGGATTATTAGTCTTTGTCTTCTTTCGCTACTATGACATATGACACCCTTGGTCTGAATGCATTTTAGTTCAGTTAAACTTTACACTCTATACGAAGGCTCCTTGTTGCTATTTTTGAATGTCATTTGACAAATTGTGCTGTATTATCAATGTAACGGTCGTGCAGTCAGCAAATTTTCACATTTTTTTTTTCTCTGTTCCAAAACTAGCAGAGAATCTAAAAGTGAGCAGATATTATTATTTATCCTTCTAAGGTTGATTGTCCAAACAAAATAAACTATGGACATTCATCCATGAGCTTCTGGTGGCTTTATGGTTTTTTGTTCATAAGAAGCGATTGAAAGATGAGTAACGGTGAGTCAGCAATGTAACGTGCAGCTCACAAGATTAGCGGTGGTATGTAGACTGTGAGTCAGCACTGCTTTTCAAAGCGGCAGTATATTGGATGGCATTTTCACATAGTTTGCCGACATAATCTTTCTTCTCGGCATATCACATTCTTACAGATCTTCAAATTTCCATATATGGGGCCTGATCGCAGGATATTATGTCCTCCTAATTAGTGATTTAGAACAATTAGTTTTGGCCCAAAAAAACATTGGCCCAATAACTTGGTGTTGTGAAAAGAGGTGGATCAATTGTGCCATTTTTACATTCAACCCCTCCGCAGCGCGCGTCGAAGAATAAGCGCTTCAACGCTTTGTGACGGCGCTGCCGGGCCCCTCAGCCCATGGTCATCGTAGGGGCCAGAATGAGAAATCTAAGTGGGGGCCCTCAAAACGCCTACATAATAAAAAAGGACTTGATAAAGTGTACGGGCGCTGCTTTTATAACAGCGCGGTGCTTGAAAACGGTGATGCGGATAATAGATTAAAGGCCTAAGTTGGAGGCTGAAAACTATAAGTAATGGCCTGAAACTCAGCAATCTGTCGCGGAGCCACCCTCTTAGAGCGGCATCGTTTGGCCTGTGTTAAGCTAGTAGCCAGCAAAAAAAAAATCTTTCAAAATTTTCGTGCGTATAAACATCGCATCCGGAAGCTTATTAACCGCGCTGCGTAAAATGATAGGTGGACTGTTCATATTCCCTTTGGCCAGCACGGTCGTCTTTCTTCAGCCAGGGGATCTTGTGAGGCTCCGACGGCTAGCTATTACTCATGACTCCTCCCACATCCTGACATTGAGTGCTATGTCTAGTCTGCATAGAGTGATCTTCCGTATTGTGACAAAAGGCATGACTCTTTATGAATGTCGGATGTAGAACTGATTTCAGACAATAATTGCCCTGTGTTTTGCAGGTTTTTAGTGACATGTTATGTATAATAGGTAGAATATGACCTGATCAGGGAGCCTGTGGCCCCCCGAGATATAAGATCTTTGAAGTTGTGGATGGAGAGGTTTCACTGAGATAGTGGCAAGACATGCATACAATTAGAGGCGTCGAAATATTTTAGGAAGGGCCGAATCGGGGGTAGAGAGGCCCTTTCGCCAGTAAGAAGTTGATCGGGCCCTGGACAGGCGTAATTTGCTAGGAGGCCCTATCAGGGCCGGTGCACGGGCCAACCCCCGCTTATTTCGAGCCCTGGACCCTCTCAATAAAACCTGAACTCAAACAATGAAAGTGCACTGTAGAATAGCAGCGTCTATAGCTAACTGTCGGGCCTATTTGTTCTGGATGGCAAGCTGGGAAGAAACAAAGTGGCTTCGCAATTCCCTTCTCCCCCCCCTCACCCCCCAAATCCCCCCCAAGGATCACATCTCAGTGGTAACTAGTTAAGAAGCCAGTTTACTCACTTTATATAGTAAAACTACTTGAATTTCTTCAAGAGAATCCGGGATAGAATAATGCAAGAATTTTAAGCTTGAGCTAGCTGGCTACTAGCAGGCTAAAGCACCTAGTAAGCATTGGCTGGTGCTGATTATATGATAGTTGCTGATACAGGGTTCAGCATAATGAAAGTTGTGAAAATTAAATGACTTTGATCGTCAGTAATCTCAAGTTTTAGGGCCGCCTAAGTAAATTCAGCGATGCTGTAAAGCTCTCCCTCCGTCTCTTTCTGAGGTTACTCTACTATGACAGTGTACCTGAGGAAAACAAACTTGCCCTAAGCCTGATCTATACTGCTTTTAGGAACAATATATACAGGCAATTTATAGCGCCATCTCTTGACTAGTGGCTACAGCCGAAATTAGAGTATGAGGGGCAATAATAAACGTAATAAGCTGTCACTTTTCTAGAGAGAGTCTGTAACAGCAACAGTCTCTAAGAAGAAGACATGGATGCGCCTGACCAGCAAATACAATATTATAACTGTAAAATTGTGTGGGGAATTTAAAATACAATATGCTTTGCTTCAATGAAGGCAGTTCACTTGGGAGAATCAGGTAGTCTGATGTCTTTCTTCTCTATCAAGTTTAAAGTAGTGGCAGTAGGCTTATACAGTACAATACGCTGTATCTCGAAAATGCAAAGGCAGCTTGGGGAACATAATCAAGGTACAGCCAATGTACAGTTCATCATCGGCCATTGCATAGAAATTCAGTGACCTTTCTTTTCGGTTAACTATGAAGTACATTGTACAGGTACTAGTTAGTAGCCGGCAGTTAAATCAGCATAACATAGCTTAGTCAACTCCCATATACCTAGCCGTGCACAAAAGTTGCAGTTGGGGCACACACAAAAAGGACGATGCATATGGTGCTAGTTAAAAAAGAATGTACATAATATATAAGTGTCAGTAACTCGAAGGGTAACATCGAACATTTCAGCAGGGGCATTCATATTACTGTAACATGGCTTCGTGGAAATAATTGCTGAAGTTCTAGTATAGTATGCTACTGCAAACTAGCTGATACTGCATAAAACGTCTATAAAAAGTGCCAAGTGGTTTTTTTTTTTAAAAAGTCAAACTAGCATTAAAACAAAAAAAAACTCAGGACGAATTGGTGGCTACATTTATAGCCTAGTAGCAGTAGCATTGCCGACATGCGTGTAGTACTATGCTCACAATCAGAAGATTCTTGGCTAAAGAGCGCCTCTTACTATTATCTGTCGGTGTAAAAATGTACTATTTTAATTTAAAACTTAGGGGCTCTAGGAATTTATAGAATAGATGTTATTCCTAGGCCTGTAATATAAATATTGTGTTTGCCTATACTTCTAGTACTGATTAAGCGCGGGGATAGTTTCTACACTTCAAGTCGAGAATATAGATGCTGACTTTGAGCTACTGGCAATAAAGTTAATAGTATGGACAAAGTTGCCTAACGTAGAGTCATGGTGAACATGAGGCTCACACTAAGTTAACATTTTAATTATTATGCTAATGAGATTTATAAAATTTATTTCATGTTTTCTTGAAATAGGCAAAGAGTAAGCAGATTATCTCATGAATACCTGATTGTTTCCTGGTCTGGCTATAAGTTTGCAGCGAGAAATTCAAAATGAAAAAAGAGCGTTTAACTTTTTATTTAGGTAGTTCGGTTCCTTTTTTATGTACGACGTGGTGAGTCAGCATCAAAAGGGGGGATAAGCTGCCTAATTAAAAGCGACATTGATGAAGTGAAAATTAATATTATTTCTTGGTACTATTTTATACTTATAGTTATCCAACATGTTCGCACTAGCACAAATGAAAATGGGATCGATCTAAATATGATTTTATACTTTGAAGCATTTCTGCTCTGAATATGTAATGGCTAGTAAAAGTATGACCATAAAATGTAAGCGTGAGTCTATGCGTGGATATTAGCAACGCATGAAGCTTTCTAAGCCGTGGCAAGCTCTAAGAGAACCACGTATCAAAAAGGCACTTCATTATGTCAATGGGTGCTGTCGAATCACGGGAATTAGTTACAAAGCCTGTGATGTAGTTACAATTAGATCAGTAGACACGACAGATGATTGTTAATTGGTGAGTATTTTCAATGCAGTATGCGGCAATGATTGGCCATGTCTTGTGGAGGTATCTCTAAAAAAATCTGTGACGAGGGCTGATCCATTGCCCATGTTTAAATAATGGAGGCAGGGCTATTGAAAAATTTGGGCATATTTTCGCAGAATGTTTGCGAGAGCGGTCTGCTGTACTACTATTTGCCTCCATGAGTAGAGCTGAGTTTATAGAAGGCCTTGGATACATCATACGAAATCCTTCACTCTTTTCTTCATGTCTTTGCATATTTATGAGTGCAGTATCCTGGGGGCTGTTTTAGTCTGTGAACCCCAAACAAGGATCCTTTAACAGGTTTAACTTTGACACCACTACAGGAACTTGAGAGGACATGGTATAAAAATGTTATAATAACATTTGCAAACAGTGAACTTAAGCATATTGAAACATGGACCCAAGTATTGTGAAACCATCATTTTACAGCACATAAAACTGTTGCAATGGTTTGAAATTGTTTCAAAAGTTGAATTAAAAGTGTACTAACTTCAGGCAAACTTACAGACTAATTAAAATCATTACACATCTTTAATTACTCCTGACACTGCTTCAGTGGACTATTTGGACTCGCATTTATCCTGTAGGGGGATTTAACTTTACTACAACAACATGGTGGGTGATTGGTAAAAGAAAATTTTCATATCAGGAGCTGTTTGATATACTGTTATTTGGAAAGAAAAATGACAAGCATGCACTGCTTCTTTAAAACTTGTTATAATTATAAAGCAAATAAGATCACTGGGAATTTTCAAGATTTTTTTCCTGGAAATTCCTCCCACAACCAGACTGTCCACAGCTTGCCACGAACGTTACGAGATTTGAAGATAAAAAAAATATATTTATTGCCCTGGCAACAAATATCATGAAGACGGGCAAAACATTACACAGAACAAAATAAAGACAGGCGATTTGTAGCCCTTCTAAAATGACTTTTTTGCTCCCGAGACGGACGTTTAGGTGGGCACTGTTACTGTAGGTGCCCGGATTAAAATGCATTCCCTGGACAGAGAATTCCTACCAGAAAGGAATTTGAAAACCTGCAGCATATCCCCCCCCCCCCCCAATCCTTCTTAACTTAAGAGAAGTAAGTCCCAGACATTTGAGCCTACCCTGATAAGGGAGATGAGGTACTTCAGGAATAAGCCAAGTGGCCCTCCTCTGAACCTGCTCTAAAAGAAACTTATATCCTATTCATAAAAAGGATTCCAAGCCTGCACAGCATAATATGGCCTAAACAACTGCTTATACAAATTCAGCACAATATCTTTACTACTGTAAAATTACTAAAATTCCTCTTGATCAATCCAAGCACCCTACATATTTGCCCTAGCAGCAGCTGCTGCACACTGCCTAGAAGGCCTCAGATCACTTGAAATGAGTCCCTTTCTTGACCAGAAAGCCGAAGGGCTTAGTGATTCCTCGCCATATGGATACATTGTAACAAATATGAATCACCCACATGACCAGCATGAGATCCCTCACAGTTATCCTACTTAAGATGTCATGTTAATAAGGTCAAAACCTTTTGAAATCTTGTAACCCAAAATGACCTACACAAATATGAACAATCCACAGACCAAGTATGAGATCCCTCACAGTTATCCTCCTTTAAATATCATGTTTACTAGGTTTTTGCCTTTTGTGACCAAATTGACCTTTGACCTGCATGCCAAATAATAGGGATCATCTATTCAATATGAACCATCCACATGTCAAGTGTGATATCCCTCACACTTATCCTTCTCGAGATATCGTGTTTACAAGGTTTTGACCTTTTGGTCTCTGGTGACCCCAAATTTATGACCTTTGACCTCCACCAAAAACAACAGAGATTATCTACTCAATATGGGCAATACACAAGCTACGTATGAGAACCCTCACAGTTACCCTTCTTAATATAGAGTGTTTACAACACTTTGACCTTTTGACCTCTGGTGACCCCAAATGAACTTTGACCTCCACCAAAAATATTAGGGATCATCTACTCAGTATGGGCAATACACAAGCTATGTATGAGATCCCTCACAGTTACCCTTCTTAATATGTTTGTTTTGACCTTTTGGCCTCTGGTGACCCCAAATGACCTTTGACCTTCACCGAAAAAACAGGGATCATCTACTCCATATGGGTAATATACAAGGTAAGTATGAGATCCCTCTAGTGTTGGGCGATATATCGAAAATTATCATAATTAATTAAAAATCATATTATATTTCTTTTTATTGCGATATGATAACAAGAATTCAAAAATGGCGATAATTTTTTGTAAAAGAAAAGTGAAATAATTTGCCTTGTAATGAGTATCTTCTTGCTGTCTCCAAAATATGTTTTTTATTGAATACATTTCTTTTATTTTTTCATTGAAAAATTGATAAAAGTTCATCATTTCTCTCCAAAGTTTTCCATCAAGGAGAGAGCAAAATGAATTCACACAGTCATTTATCCTACGTTAGCTATATGTCTGTAATTAATGTACGCAAACACCGATATGTTAGGGCGGCGATGAGAGCACAGTAAAGTGCGTGTGTAGGTCCCTAATTGTATGCAAACACCCATACATAAGGCTACGTGCCTGCCAGCTGGCGCCTGCTCTGTAGAGAAGTTTACGTACATTGCAAGAACATGGGACATGGTAAGGGTAGTTCAGTATACTTTCCATTGCTACTTGTGCACCATAATTTCCAGTTGTAACCTCATACTTTGCAGTAGTTATGGAGGGGGCTTTTTACGTAAAACATGCATATTAATTTGTGTGGTGTGAAAGTGTACTACTTGTACATTTATTATTTATGATTTGATTGATGACGGTGACTGAAAAGTGGCCCCCATGAGATGTGCACAAAAGTTTGACACACTCGATTTTGTGCTCGACTGACTCAAGGAAGGGGACAATACTAGCTCCATTGATTTGGCACAGTATCAAACAGGTGTTTACGTAGAGATACCTAGTGCGTGCATGCATTTCTTACTGCAGTATGATAATATAACACTAAATGACAACATGAACACGTCCAAGCCTACACGCTGTGTTAACATGTAGGTTATAAGGATGGTGTGAAGCAGTCAAGTAGATGCACAGAAATACTGTGGGCTTCAAAGTATTTCCGTTTTATAGTTCACTCTGTGAGAGTAAAATCACCTTGTTAGCCTTGTGCCAGTTGTTCCTTATGTCTTAAATGTACTATGTATGTACACATATATGTTCACGAGAAAGAAGCGACTCGCGCAAGGCTAACAATTTGATTTCATTGCACGATCATCTTTTTCTAACGAACACTTCTGAGCGCTCAGACGCAGCATAAATTCATCCTATTTTCAAGCTAGGTAGTGTTATTTTGTGCTTTTTTGGCATAATCTAACTAGTTTTGTGAAAAGGAAGAACATATTGGAAGGATTTCCAATATGATTCCGATTTATAGTAAATATCATGAATTTTCTGGTTTTTGCCCTATACCTGTAACACTAATTGTCCCTAGGGTTCGAATTTCGGTTGTGCCCTATACAGTACCGATTCGTCGAGGTTAGCCTCATCGTCGAGTTGCGTAACGTTGAAGATAGTCAATGATAGTCGAAGATCGTAAAAGCCTCAAACCATCCCAAGGTGCAATACAAGATCGTCCATTTCGACGATAGCTCAAATCATCGTCGAAGATCGTAGATATTATAAACAGCAGCACAATAGTTTGCGGTTGAAAACAAAGTTACTACGCTGTTTTGTAATTTGCTAGACATGTATTGAACTCCTAACAAAAGGAACAAACAATTTGAGGGTAATCACAATGCTCGCAATCTTTGGAATGTAGAAGCTCCACGAATTAATAGACTCAACAGACCTGGTAGGCCCATGTGCACTAGCAGCAAATTGCGCCGGACATTCGATGAAGCCGGCTTGTGAGCAAATGACTACACTCATCTATCGCACCACTATAATACGTTCATGTTAATAATTCTTAGAACCTAGTATAGATGCTTGTTTCATTAGATAAAAGTAATTGTTTGAAACAAAAAAGAACATTGAATGATATCCTTTGTTCCAAGTCTGTGAATATCTGAAATGCGTGGTCTACAATCGTGGTTCCCACTCTCTCTCTCCAAGTGAGAACAACCACTTGCGTTCTGAGGTTTTGCAAATTTTCAGTGCTGCTTTGTATTTTCTTCTTGCTGTGACTCCTTTTTTTTAAAGATTCTGCTACGTGTATAACATCAATAAAAACTTACAGAAGTAACAATATGCCTGCATAAACCGGGAAATACTATACCACAAACTGGAAACTGAGCTAACTAGTTTCGGCACCCCGTTTCGGAAGACATTGTATAAAAGAAAAAAGAAAGAAACTTGTGTCTGTGCGTCTTCTTTTTACAGTTACAGTATTTAAAGGAGGCAAAGGTGAAGTAAATTAAGACATAAATATTTACATTTAATTTCAGACAGTCATGTAACGGAAAGTGGAGCCACCATGCTGCACCCCCGTAGTTTACCGTACATGCCGGGTAGATGGCCAGAAAAAGCCCATTTTGCTACCTTGCCTTTTTTAAAGATCCTTTAAGGACACACTGAAATTTTGATAAGAAGGGTGGGAAACATATGCTCGAACGGTCCAGACATAGATTAGGCCAAGATGACAATCATCAACAAGGGTAGGTATGTGCATTATGTGCATTTTTTCGGGGGAGGGGACCGAACCGCTTCTGCTTGAAAAAACCCAGTTTACCTAATGTGCGACTCGAATCTTCTACAAATCCTCCCAAGAAATAGGCTTGGTCTCTCCGGTTGGAAGGGGGCTGGATTCCCGACCCCACCCATTTTCAGCAGATGAGGCCTGTTGATACGGTTGCCCTCAAAATTTGCAATCCTGTCACGGTTCCCCTAATTTCTAGTTTGCAGAAAATTCTCTTACCTTGGAAAGCATGAAAGGTAATCAGTCGTCCAGAACCGCCATTCTTTGAATATATATCCTATTATTTCCTAGTTTGTGAAATGAGCGGCGCCTTCATCTGTGTGTTAATTCATCATCACAGCATATGCCTTATACAAAGGCGAGATGCCGCTGTCGTTTTAATGGCCATGGATGGGTGTGTCCATACCCTTCCGCTCAGAGACGGAACCGTGAATTACGGTATATAAATTACAGCGACAATACGATGCCGAATGACCCTTAGACAATCAGTAGGCCTGCAGAAATGAAACTACAACCCACTGCATTGTCTTATTTTTCAGCCCATCATTGTACTGCCTAACATCTTTTAGTCCCAGACAGCACACATTAATCGCTTCAGACAGCACCCATTACTCGCTTACACTTTCTGGCTAGCTCCTTGCTACATACCCATATGTATACTGTGGCAACATACACGTCAATTCCTTGAGAAACCTTCCATTCAAGAATTTCCCAGGCACCTGCAATGGTCCCAACTTATTTGCATGCAACATTCTGTGCATTGCAAGCATTGCGTATTTTCACGACAAATAATCGGTAATTAACCAGTTAAAAACACCTTTATTTGTGACGTCATTGGACTCCCCCCTTTTTTCACAGACTAACACATGCAAAATTTCCATTGGCTGCTACCAATCCCTGTGAGTTTACCGTTAACGACCAACTGTTAAGTCCCGCCTCTACTAGGCACACCCACCTTCAAGCACAGTCTGATTTACGTAGGCCTACAGTCCTTGCACTATCGTACTGTCGATTCCGCGTGTAGGCCTGATATTGTGGTATAGTAACCTAACGAAGTAAATTTCATATCCTGGGTAACATGCCGCTCTACGTGCGTTACGAACTAGCTACCATGGGCGAAAATTCAGCGTGAAGATTATCAGCAAAATCAAGCATTACGAACTAAATTTTGTGCCTTATCTTCTTCATGGGTGTTGAATAAGTCTACTCTTGGGAAAAGTATTTTGGCATCGTACGAAATATCGCTGATGTGTAAATACCATGATGGCGCTGTCGAAGATTGCAAAAAAATTTGATGTGTGACGTCACGTAAACGTACAAGGACTAAATAGGCATACGACTTCCAAAAAAGGTTATGCAAAAATGGGCTCTGGTCGTTTATAATGAATGAGTATTACACCCATAGCTGCGATTGGATAGTTTCACGTACAGAAACTGTGTTTCCCAGGCATTTGCAGTGGCCCTTATAAAAATACAGTAGCATGCGATTGCAACATTTGGTATACATGTGCACATTAACGTAGTACAATAGTCGGCCCATGTGTGAAAATGAATGGTATTTTGTGCTACAAGCTACAGCGTTTATAGCTTGTGACAGTACTAGGTGAAAATGCAGATACGGTTTCCCAGGGGCTGTGTTAAAATTTGGATCATGTTAGCACATCGCGCCGTGGGTGAATTTAAGGGACATCCTGGCAAAGACAGGGTAGGGGTGTATATACTGCATTGCATTTCGCTGTAGGGCTCTTGAGTCGGTGATTCAGGAGCCAAGTCTCGAAATTTGATGCCATAAAAGTTGGTTAGTGGTCTTATACTCATTTTTACTGCTCTCTTCCTTAAATGGACTATAATTGGTATAATATGTTTTTTCCTTAGGACCGGTGACTGTTTGTTTGTGCTTTTTTTTTGTTCTTTTGTGTTTTTCTTTCTTTTCTGTGATAATGCGCGTTTCGACTTGGTTGTTGAAAACATACACACTTGAATTGCGTCTTTGTTGTGTTATTAAGGGTTTGTTCTATGGGGTTTATTAGGTTGGAGTCGGGTTACTGTGTGTTGTTGTTTTTTTTTAGAATTAAAAAGTTGAAGTTCATGTTTATTTTGGTTTGCCTGATTGAATGGGGTATTATCTGTCTTTTTGTTGTGGGCGATTTCTTTGGTTTCGTTGAATGGGTCCGTTTTTGGGTGGGGTTTGTTTTACGCGCTCACCTCCTAAATTGTGTTTTCAGAAACTCCTGATCAAATCTGTAGCAATATTCTTGTTTCGGTTAGGGCAGAAAATTGGCAGTAAATTTAGTTCGAATAAAAAGTTACAAGTAAAAAACAAAACCATGACTTAACCCAGTAAAAACTTTGTGTAGCATCGTATCAGAACTGAGAATGCACTGCACAAAAACTCTGGGGCACGCAGCGTTAATTTTCCTAAGAAGCTAAATGAAGGGGAAGCAGGAAATTATCCTTGCGGGAAGAGCTCAGGCCACACGTCAAAACAACTGCTAAATGTATGTAAAAACAAAAACTCAAAAAAAAGGAACTATGGAACTGCATATTCTGTGCAAGAAATTACCAAGATACAAAGGACACTGCAAAACACAAACCATCACATCTGAAAAAGATGGGGTATCTCAAAGGACAGGTGTGAGAAGATTGTTACTCAGCTTTCATCAGTATTAATAGTCTACTGTTGTAACACAAACATCCATTCCGAACATAAAGAGCAAGTTCTAGAAGAGGTAAGTCGACAGATCTGAGAGTGTGATAGAGAAAGTAAAGCCCACCCAGAGCAGACATATACTCAAGTGTTTAAAGAACTGCACTGAACAGAAACACTAGTCCATTTTTGACTTATGTATATATAATGTCACAGGCATTGGGATGAAATTTAATCAAGGGGGGGGGCAGAAGTCGTTTACTCGGAAATTTCCCCAAACTGGCAAACAATCGTGATAAAATTTTGGCTCTGAGTGAAAAAACATCATTTTGCCCTAAATGAAAAGTTTTTGCTGAGGGACGGGCATGTTGCACCAGACCCTACCTAATTATGGCCCGATTGTAATTTAACACTTTATTCCCTACTGTAATAGCAAGGTGAAAGCCTTTTTGGTTTTGAAAGGAATACTTAAGTAGTTAGTCAATAATGACCTTGCCACAAACGCTTGGAGATTCATGCGTTTCAGTGTTGATGGTTATTCTGAGTGGCCACAGCTTTCCCCAGAGCTGTAGGTTTTTGAAGATGATGCTAGTTTTGACAATATTTTGCAACTAGTTGATGTATGTTCGGCTACCCATGGTTTCCCCATTTGGGACATAGCAGTGATAGTAATTTCATAGTAGGAATGCGTTGAAAAAAAGTGTATGCTGTCCACATTTTGAGAGGCTATTTATCAGCCTAACATCGAGCTCCTTCTCTTTTGTTTTGCCTTTGGAGTAGCAATGGTTTGTTCAAGACAACTGTTTTTGTTGTTATGCAATAGATACTATCACTATTCGATAGAACGGAATTTGATAAGGGAGCTGAGGTCTATTGGTTTGGAGAGAGAATGTTCTTACAACTGAACTGTTCAAGTGACGCTTAGGGAGAGATATCTCTGGCATTCTCATTTCACCAACCTTTCAGGATACATTTCACAACTAACTTTTACATTGAGTTTATCATTGGGTTGTCAATTTCATTGCCACCAGAGTTGTACTCAGTGTATCTAACGCTGTATCTCAGAGAAGGCATAATCACAGAGCCAGTCAGCATCCCTTTGCTGTGGTAGTGAGTCCCACCAGGGGTTCCATTGTGATGTTGCCGTTGAGTGCCTATCTTCTGATAAAAAAGTTCTGTGAGGTTGTAAGAACTGTACTCTCAGTTGAGCAGTGTGAGTGTGATTGAAATATGTCATTTTCTCTACCATGATGAGACATCGAATGATAATGAAGCTGCATTAGGTATATATAAAGCGCATCTCAAGGAAGGTAGTGGTTTGGTAGCAGATGTGTTGCCTTAGAGGTCATCATTGATTAGACTTCGACCAGTATCAGTGGAGCCAAGCTCCTTAGTGTCTCACCAGAGCCAGCCATTAGGTAATAATATTCGCTGTTGTGATATTCCTGTGCTAACTCACGCTGCATCTACACCGCACAGTTCTGTAGCATATGGACCACTTTATAGGAAGTTTACATCTTTGCACTGCTTGTATGGAGATATGGTATGTCATCAAGCTTCTTCTCTTTATGATTTATGTTGCTCATAGGAGGAGTTCAGGTCTTACCTATGCCTTATATGTTCTTTCGCCTTCAACATAGTGGTACTTAGTGGCAAGAGCAGGTGAAATTTTTTCTTATTGCATTTGGACGGCCAGTATTTGTTTTCCCCAAGCACTTGAGTTGAGAATTTTGTGTATTAATTAAATTTGCTAGTCCTTGATTGTCCACACAGAAGTGATGGATCAGGGTTCTCTCTGACCTTGGACTATGTTGTTGATACCTCGGCATCAAGGTGGGGTTATTATTATCCTCTGTTTATCCTACCTTTTCAGTCTCTACCCACCTGTAGGTGTTTTTGAGGATAGTGGATCATCATGTCCAGTAAAGTGTAATACACGCATGGTTGCACTTTCACTAAGGTGTTTAGTAATAGTATTGTCTTGGTAAGAGGTTTCTTTACAGTAGAAACAGTATGACACAACTGGCACTGTAGTGCTATGACAACCTATGTGCTTTGGACTAATACAAATCACATATACCTTACTATAAAAACTATCATCAAAATGCACCACATCTAGTATACATGAAACACATAGTCGTTATTAACTGTTCCCCATAGCAAGTTACCATGTTATAGGAAGTTGCATTGCTAGCCTCCACAGAACAGGACCAGAACTTCTAAAAGAAATTGGCGGCGAGAAGAAATTATCAAAGAGAAAGGAACCCTGGAGAACAAACATCACGAAAAGATAGGAAAGAAGTAAAAGAGTCAAACAGATGACAGTATCAAGTCAACAGCTGTAATAAAGAGGGATGGGGGGGGGGGGGGGGGGGTGTGGGAGAGGGGGGGGCGGGGTCAGTGGGGGGGGGGGGGGGGGGGGGGGGGGGGGGTGGGGGGGGGGGGGGGGGGGGGGGGGGGGGGTGTGGTGGGGGGGGGGGGGGGGGGGGGGGGTGGAGAGTTGGGGGGGGCTGGGGGGGGGGGGGGGTGGGGGGGGGGGGGGTGTTGCAGAGCGCAGGAAACAGTGATAGCTGTAAGATATTTAAAAAAAAAATACAAACCTCCCAGTCAAAACAGTTTGTAACGTAGTTAATCACATCTCAATAGTGAAAAGGAGGAAGATGAATCTGCCAATGATGTAAACTTTAGAACCAAGTGTTCACAGCAGATGAACCCTCAAGCGCTAGATAAATAGATAAGATTTAGGTGTCATAAATGGGGTAAAAAGCAGAATTTCTTAATGATAACATCATCACAATTGTGGACAACCAACAAGTGATTCTACGTCTCCCATCGCATGGTATGTCTGTATGCTAAGTTTGGGGGGAGAGATGTAGACCACCCCAAAGTGCATTAGAAGATATGAGGAAATGTCCTACAGAATGTGTGCAGAGATTCATTGAAACAGAAAGACACCGAGAAGAGATACATGGAAAGGTCAAACAATTTGTGGTATTCCAAATGAATAATAATGGTCACAAAAAGGAATAGACTGGGAAGGGAGGTAAAGAACCTTTGCCAGGTGATCCAGATGTATTAACAAAACTGAGGGAATTAACTAGTGATGCTTTGGATGACAGATGATGAATACAGAGTGTTAGACTCATGTAAATAATGTATATTTCAAAAAGTATTTTCAGTAAAGCAGGGGAACAAGAAAAAGCAATTTTAAAGAGAGTTAGATTTACTCCAATCCTCCAGGTGAAAGAAAGCGAGAGAGAAAATTAAAGAAAATCTTGGGATTATAAGTGAAGCAGGTAACAGTGGGATTCATATCATGCCACTTAAAAGTAATGACAACATTCTTCTCATACGCAATCCTCCTAGCAGTCAAGAATTTTGTCGTCTGCTAGTGTCTGATAACATCTTGCGGGTGACAGCACTCTCTGCTTACCATCCAAATATGGGTAGAACTGTTTGTGAAGAGAAATGAACTGGCCTGTATGGCCCGTTCAGGTGTGGTGTATCAACGGTTGTTGCAAGTTGGTGGAGAAGAAAACTCAAAAACACAATTGCGAATTCACAGTCAAGAATCAGACATATTAGGAAAGAATGTAAGAAATGGAAGATTCTCATTCGCTGAGAGAAATAATGTTTGTGGTACCAAAGTAACATTAGTTAGTTGAGTGAACATCAGAAGGCCAAAATCAAAGATGCTACTGACAAGTTGTCAATGGTTATTAATATAAATTTCTGTAAATTATCCAGCTGTAAGTGAGAAGGATGTGAAGGTTATTTAGGCCACCCCCATAGATCTCATTAATAGCATCTTAACCAAAAGTGGGTGTGAGCAAATGATAGGAGAAAATGAAACGACGAAGCATAAAATAGCCGAAGAAAGTGTTGAAGCGCCCCTCCCTACTTGAGGAACTTCGTAAACTGTGGTAGAACATAAAATATCAATTGAGAATCTGAGCTACAACGAAATCAATGAAATGGGGTCTTGCGGGATAGCATGAAACAAGGTGAAAAAGCACAAAACTTGGAGAGTGTAAAGAGCAAAAAGGTGACTAATAGGACAAAGAAATTGATAGAAAGGCGGGGTGTATTTCTTGGAATCCTACAGAATTACGGGAAATCAGATAATGCGCAAACGGAATTGGAATTCCGTTTATAGAGAAAGAAGTAAGCAACTCATAACACTAACTTGGAAAGTTCACTAGAAGATGAAAAATAGGAGAAGTATCAGTCAAACATCCCTGAGTAATGGAGTAATTGGTAAAAAACTGTGGACTGTGATTGGTAGCCTCGCTGCAATGATGTTTGGATGGTGCGTAATATGAATTGATTGCAGAAAATTTCATTTCATTTGTGAGTAATGTATTGTTTTACCAGCATTCCTTCTGTTGTGTTGGGGGCAGCATGTATGCTTTTTCTTCTGTATGTCTGAGAAGTTATCCAGAATTTTACTTGCAATCACATGAAGTGACATGAAGTTTACTAAGCAGTACATTAAGTGCATTTTTTTCAGGGTTTTGTGGTTGTCCTTCGTGATTCTGTCGCTCGTTTGTCTGGGGATTTGTCAGAGTGGTATGGGGTTGGATGGGTTGCAACGCACGCAGGTGCAGAGAAGTCTCATCATTTATCTAATTGTTGTTAGGGTATAGAGGGACTTACACGCATTCGCGCCTTTTAGGAGGCAGAAGGATATAACCATACGTGTTGATTAACTTTGCGATTTTTTACACCCCTACTTACCCTCACGGCTATTTTTTCTAATGAAATAACTCAAAAACTCTCCTGTACAAAGTACGATGATTTTGAATGAGAAAAAAAGTAAAGAGCTTGAAAAACAGTTAACCAACGTGAGGATATATCATCACTCCTAGCTTACTGTCGCACAAGGCCATCGGTATGTTTTGTTGGATTCCTTGCGTTGTAGCAAAAGGAATACTGATATGTAGATCAGCTTAGGCAGTGTCGTAGTGTGTGTATAGTTGTGTGTGTGCGATATGTTGTGTGAGTGTGTGTGTGTGACACTGCTTCAGGTACGGCTGTGTAACTCAACAAAGAAAGTTGGGAATGAATCTAAAACACTTTGGATATTGGGATCGGTCATATGTGGAGAAGGTGTTGGACTATGTGTTTTTGGGTGGAGGTCAAAGGTCATGTGGGGTCACCTAGGGGTCAAAGAACGAGTATTGGAATTGGTCTTCTGTGTTGGTTATATGCTTTTAAAAACTTGATTGCACGATATCTAAGGTAGGTAAGCACTTGATAGATTCATACTGTAGTGTGTAGATGCATTATTGGATTAGAGAGATGAAATGCTGTAGTTTTTGGTGGAGGTCAAAGAGTCATCTGGGTCACCAGCAGTCAAACACTGATAAACTTGTTGTTAAAAACAATATATGCAAGGTAGGAAGCTTGGATAGATTTCATACTTGGTATTTTTTTTTATTGGATGTTAGACTTATGGTGAGAAGATGATATCCTGGCATTTTTTGGTGGATGTGGCAAAGGTTATGTTTGGGGTCAATTGAGAGTCCAAAATACTGAAATACCTTGTTAACGCACTATCTCAAGGAAAAAATCTTTGGATTAGATTTCCTACTTGGTTATAGATATACCATGTAGTAGGGAAGAAGCGTTCGACCATACAGTTTTGGGTGGAGGTCAAAGGTTCATGCTGGGTCACAAGGTCTAAAAACTGATTTCCCTTGTTGTTAGAGACACAATATCTCAAGGTAGGAAGCTTGGTGTATTCTTTTTTTGTTTTTTTTTTTTTGGGATAAATTCATATTAGTGGGAGCCTTATGAGACGCGGGAAAAAAAATTTTGGATGAGAGACCAACAAGTCATCTAGGGTCCTGAGAGGAGTGACAGCAAACTCTGCCAAACCGCTTTTCAACTCATAATGTCAGTGTTAGGAGGCTTGATAGATTTGCTTTGAGGAGCTGTTTGCATTAAATCTAGCAGAAAACCCATCTGAGATTGTTGGATGTCAGAGTTTGAAATCACAGATGCCAAAAGCGTAAATTCCCAAGAATTCCTAAAGTCAAAAAATTATTAAGCACAAAAATACTGTATCATGACTGACAAGTGTGGGACATCTTTTAGATGATGCCAAGTATCTCATATTTGAATTAGAAATTATAGTATTGTAGATTTTAATCCATAATCTGCCATATGAAAACGTGCATAAAGTGTGAGCGTAGCTTTGTTTAGATATTGCAGAAGATTCTTGCCCAACAAAGCAGAGTGGACTGTTGTTGATAGAGTTCAGCTGACATACAACGATTTGTACACCTTAGACTGCAGAATGTGAGACTGCACAGAATTGGAAATGTGAGAATTTTGAATAATAAATTGCCACCACGTATCGGGGTTGTTTAGTCCTTACTAAAGAGAACCAGTTACTGATTGAATTTGGACAGATACCATGAGCGGTGTCATGAACTGTGAATTAGCTTGATAATTGAAAAAACAAATTGTAATGTATTACTTGTCTGTGTTTGATATCCCTGAAGTGCCTGTAGGCGTATTTCTTCAGAACAATGTCTTAGTTATGCTTTGAATGTGAAACACAGTGATGTGACATTGTCATCAGAGCAGACTGCATTTTGTGATATACAACAGATACATACGCTGTTCTATTCAGAGGTTGGCTCAGTTAGTCATTACAGCTAGGTCAGCAAGACAAGAAAAGTGCCCATTGGGTCTCTTGATTTTTGAGTTGCCACTCACGTGTACTGTTTCCCTAGGTGCGAGCGGCCAGGCCGTACAATCTGTACAAACATTACCGCACAAGACTGCGTGCCGTCACAGCTTGATTTACATGGTGACAGTGCACAAGTAAGTTACAGCATGTGCAGGCATCTTGTGTACTTGTCAGAACGAGTTACAATTTCAATATGTACGTCGTTTTGAGGTCAATTCAGTGTCAAACATTACTTATAATGTGTCAGAAATGACAAACCATTGTCCTGTGGACATGTTCAAAAGGACTCTCAATACAAGTATTCTACATATGTTAGTGACACTTTGTGATTGGAAAGGTTTTCACCACGAGGCAAATTCTCTAGGGGGCTTTGCAATTGTGTTGCTAAACGTGTAAAATAGATGGATCGGCCTACTAGCATGCTTGCAATATGCAGAGTATTTGTCTGCTAAGTGCGTAGAATGTACAGGGTACTATAAAATTTGTGTACCAATAATTTTTGTTTTGAAAGTGTTATCAAATGTTTCTGAGATGTTGTATGAGAGTTCAGTTACATATTTATGGCACAGAATAGGTCTTTGCTTGTACAAACCAACTTGAATATTTTGCTAAGCCTGTGTGTTGCCATACATATTACTGTTACGAGATAGCAAATAGTTTGTCTCTTGAAGCCTTCTTCTTCTTCTGATTCTTTCCAAATGCAGCACAATACGCCAGACAAGGCTTGAGTACCCCCCCGTTGCATGTTTTGAACTAGGGCTATGGGGAGTCGGTCTATGAATAGACAACTAACTAGTGACGTTATAACGATTTGATCAAGGCTACGAGCTGGTTTTAAAGCTGTCACTGATAGGGCACAGCGAGTACTGTTCCGGTAAATAGGTTCCAGCTAGGGATAGTTCTTGGAAGAGAGATTTCTGATAGCAAAGCTTGTTTAGTGGACGGGATGTAATGGTATAGATACCTTCCACTAGTACAACGGTGGTGAGGTCCGTCGATTAAGATTTCGACAGGGCAATAAGATGATTCCTTGACCATATTGGTAAAGTATGAGTTCCATCGGTTTTGTCTTTATACATATACAAACAAGACGAGCCCTAATCGGTTCGAGGTTACAAGGCTGCCCAGTAAGATCGATTAATCATCTGAGATGAGACACTTGATTGGCGACTGTAGTTGTTAAAGATGAATTCTGGCAGCAGCCTCGGTAGCATTTTCTAAGAATTCTTTTCGGATTGGAGTAAAGGGGTCCCATACCGGTACGTACCATAATCGAGAATTGGGGCGAAAACAAGAGCAAAGTACGCTGCATGACTAGTAATACTTGATCACAGTGCGAGAGGTTTCGCCTCAATAGGCCTTATGTCCGGTTTGCTTTGGATACAATTTGGTTTAAATATGTCTTTTCCAGTTTCATACTAGAAGAGGTTTCCAATGTCCTAGTAAGGGGTGACTTAACCTGCTCTAAAGTATGATGTGAGGCTGCAAGTGGTACAAAATAAGGATTGGATTTGGCGAAGTTACTATGGGCAGACTCGTCATAAAGTCTCTTAAAAAGTGATATGATACGAATAACACTCTAAATCCTCATTTGTTTGCTAGTGGGGGGTGGAGGATTAAATCAGTTACACAGACGAAAAGCATTGAGGCCCGCGCACTGCCCCAACCTAGCGCCCCACTCCTGATCGGAAGATAATTGAGCTCAAAGATATTATAC
Organism: Holothuria leucospilota; assembly: GCA_029531755.1. Classification (NCBI taxonomy): domain Eukaryota; kingdom Metazoa; phylum Echinodermata; class Holothuroidea; order Aspidochirotida; family Holothuriidae; genus Holothuria; species Holothuria leucospilota. The sequence goes on from CM055966.1 coordinate 40,983,046, forward strand.
CCATTATATTAAAGGGAACATGAGTGTTATTGATTTGTGCATATCACTAATTACTCACAAGATAAGACACAAATGCTTGGAGATTAGATCTAAATTGGTCACTGCCATTTTCCGACGCAGGCCGGCCCGTGACTACTAGTAAGGTGCGAATCCAGGGAAGGGGGGCTTCCCAGCCTCAGCCCCCCCCCCCTGTTTTTCGCCACATAACAAATAACGAAGCACAAAAATTTCGCATGTTAATGTAGGAGAATGCTCCCCCGAAGGGGGGTGTAAAGCCTCCACCCCCCCCCTGTTCGAAAATTTTCTGGATCTGCGCCGGAACATTACGTACCATTGAAGAGTGGAATATAGCCATGCTGTGTGGATGTCAGATGTCTTTGGACCTTACTGGCACCATTCATGGAGTGGCTCCCGCCATATGTTACTCCTGGACTTAGTCCACCCAGGGTCCACAGTGGTGCATCAAGGTAGAAGGGGAATAGAGCAGACCACTATACCCATGAAGGTGCCATGATGTAGCTAATTGGGGTATTTGTGGCACTGTGAGTAACATCAATTTATATTTTTTGTACTGATATTATAACATGACAGTTATAGAAAACTGGCACCAATGTTTTTGGTATGAGTGTTTGCTATTATATGTAAGTTTGATCTGGCGGGGTGGGGTGGGGGTGTTTTGCCAAGTTGGTGCTTCCCCACTAAAAATTTTATTTTCAGAGATGGGTTATGGCCCCCATGACCCCCATTGAATTTGTGCTCAGGTGATTGTTGGTGCATATGCCTTTGCTCATAGTCAAACCTTCCCATTGGTTACCTGGTGGTGGTTGAGGTCAGCCTGAGTTTTTTGCGCAGTTTCTTGTAATTTAAACATGAAAGTGTTCATCCTCTGGTCTTGTTTTTTATTTATACAAACAGGTTTCTTTGCAGTTTCAGTTTGTACATATAAACTGTTATGCTTTATGCGTAAGAAAATGTTTAAATTAAAATTTTATATTTACACATACTGCCCGCCTAAAATCTTGGTGTGGGCAAACTAATGCCTCCTTTGAAGTGTAACACTAAAAGCAAGGCGGGCAGTGGCTTGCCCTCACTGTCAAAAATTCTCGCGGACTCAGCCCTGCCATGAAACATCACCTTAGCATCTGCATGGGGGATTGCATATGTGACAGTTTTATACAGGTTTGCACCCTGTAACTTGATCATATTGGAGGATCCGTGCCCAGGGGGCTGGTCATGTGAGAAATTTTTCAGGATGGCAAGAAATCCGCCTTGCTTTGTCAGCGGTCCACTTAAGGCGTGGGCCGAAATCTTAGCATTGCGCCAAAAAATCCGACGCACAAGATTTTTAGGAGTGCAGTTTAGTTGTAAAAAAGAAATTTGCACCACTAAATTTTATCTTAGCTATAGAAGCATAACAATAATACTGTACAAACTGATACTGCAACAGAACACCTTGTTGCCAATTAATTAACTTAAAACAAGAATGAGGATGTACACTAGACCCTATGGCTATAACTGTCAATCATCTGCGCATATAACCAGGCTGTAGGCCCAAAGCCTCTTTCATGTCGACATCAAGGGGATGGGTTTTGACATAAAGCAATGGGCAGTGAGTCGGTACCACAAATCAATCATGATTAGGAAGCACACTAATCGCATGGGGATGGGTCATAGCATAATGAACCCTCTATCTCAACTTGCACACAAAACATACCCCATTTAGAAAACATCATGGCACCCTGTGTATAGGGTAGAGTTTGAGTGTCTCTATACCTTCTACATATGCCTACCACTGTGACATCTGGGCGGCCAAGTCCGGGGGTAACTCATATGGCAGGGAGCCACTCCATGAATGATGCTGTTAAGGGTCCAAGGAATTAACTGATATCCATAAGTTGAGGCCTTATACCAATATTCCTTCTTGTTTGATGGTACATACTGTAGTCCAGGCGCGGATCCAGAAATTCGAAAAGGGGGGGGGGTGACTAAAAGCCCCCTCAGTATTTTCCTAGATATAACATTATGTAATTTTTGCATATTATAATTTGTTATTGTTGATGTGGCGAAAAAGGAGGTGAGGCCGGAAAGCCCCCCCCCCTTCCCCTTGAGATCCTGCACCTGGACTACAGTATGACCATCAAGTAAGAAGTATTGGCTATAAGGCACTACTCGTATGATATCAGTTAATCCAGTGGACCCTTACTAGCATCATTAATGGGTCGGCTACCGCCATATGTTACCCCGAGATGGTCCGCCCAGTGGTCCACCCACAGTGGTGCATATGGTAGAAAAGGAATAGAGCACCACACTCTCCCTGAAGGGTGCTCATATTGTGCTAATGGGGGGATTTGTGGCAAGTTGAGAGAGAGGTCTTGACACCCATGACCCCCGCGATATGTGCTTCAGATGATTTGTGGTACGTACTGCCCATTGCTTATGTCAAAACCTCCCCATTGTGAATGGAGCGGTTGAGCCAAGCCTGAGTTTTGCGCAGTTATTGCAGATTAACCATGAAAGATGTCATCCTATTCTTGTTTTATTAATGCACAAGGTTTCTTTGCAGTTCAGTGTTTACAATACTGTTATGCTCTAGGCTAAGATAAATTTATGTGAATTTTATATCTTACACAACTGCCCTGTCCTAAAATTCGACTTTGGGTGGGCAACTAATTGCACCGCATTTGAAGTGGACCAGCTAAAGCAAGCGCAGCGGCAGTTGACTTGCCCTACGAAAATTCTCATGACCAGTCCCTGGCACGGCATCCTACCAATATAGGAGTCAAGTTAGGGTGCAAAACCTGTATAAACTGTCACATGCATTAGACCCCACCTGCAGATGTCTAGTTGATGTTCATGCAGGGCTGTGGTCGCGAGAATGTTTCGCAGGGTGGGCAAGCAACTGCACGCCTTGCTTTTAGCTGGTTACACACTTAAGGCGGGGCAATTAGTTGCCGCACCCCAGATTTTAGGCGGGCAGTTGTGTAAATATAAAAAATTTTAAATTTAAAATTTTCTTAGCTAAAAGCATAACCGTATTGTACCAACTGAACTGCAAAGAACCTTGTTGTATAATAAAAACAAGACATGAGGATGAACACTTTACATGTTTAATTACAAGAAACTGCGCAGAAAAACTCAGGTCTGGACTCAACCATCCCCATGTAACCAATGGGGAGGTTTGACTATGAGCAAGGCATGTCAAGTATGCACCACAAACACATGGAGCACACCAAATCATGGGGGTCAGTGGGCCATAACCTCTTCTGAAATAAAATGTTTAGGGAAAGCATGACGCCCCATATACACCCACTACCCAGCCAGATCCAACGACTTAAGATATGCAAACATCTATAACATAAAAACGATGTGGGTGCCAGGTTTTCAAAATCATGTTAAAATGACAGTCAAATAAAATAAATTATTGATTTTATCGTAACGACCAGATGCCACATAATACCAACCATTTAGCAGACATCTATGGCACCCTTCAGCGGTAGCAGTTGGTGCTCTATTCCTTCTACCTTATGCACCACTGTGGTAACACCTGGGTGGACTACGTCCAGGGTAACATAGGCAGGAGCCACTCCATGAATGGTGCAGGAATGGTCCAAAGATCATCTGGACATCCACCACAGCTGGAAGGCCTATATTCCTTCGTTCAATGGTAACGTAATGTAAGTCCAGGCGCAGATCACAGAAATTTACACGAAAGAGAGGTGGGGGGAGGGGCTAAAGCCCCCCTTCAGCATTCTCCACATTAAATGCATAATTTTGTGCATTCGTGTATTGTGCTGTGGCACGAAAAAGGGGTGGGGGGGGAGTTGAGTCTGGGAAAGCACACCTTACCCTTGGATTCGCTACTCTAGTTAGGGTTAGTCGGGCCCAGGCCTGCAGTCCGGAAAATGGGCCAGTCTCAGGACAAAGTTAGATGTATAACTCAGCAAAGTCTTTGTGTCTTTCTCTGTTGAGTAATTAAGTGAAGTATGCACAAAACAATGCATCACTGTTCCCCTTTGTAATATAATGGGTATATATTTGATCATTAGCTTCCGATCAGGGAGAATCACAGAAGTGGGGGCACGCAATGGTCTGGAGGCACATGGAGCGGGCCACAATGGTTTTCGTCTGGTGTGGTAACCTGATTATCCTCCACCCCCACATGAGCAACAAAAGAGGATTTTAGCGTGTGTTATGTTCATATCACTTAATGGACTTTATGAGAGATCTCCCATAAAGCTAAATGCCCAAACCTTTATGTTTACCAAGTTATGGGCTAGCTCTAATGCATGTACAGTTAGAGGAGAGGTTATAGTAACACAGACCTTACCTAGGAAGTTGTAACTGTCTCTTAAGTATGAACGTGGAATAAGACATATTAACCAAATTGTATGTCCAAAGCAAACGGACATTAGGCCTATGAGGCGAAACCTAGCGTCGCACTGTGATAAAAGATACTAAGTCTGCGCAGCGTAACTGTGCTCTTGGAGCTCGATCCATGTTCTCCGCTTATTGTAGTACGGTTATGGGACCCCCCTTTACCGAATCCGAGAAAGAATTCTATAGAAAAGCTCAGAGGGCGTGTGCCCGTATCTCATTCTTTAACATAGGCTAACCAGTCGCCACTTAGCAAGATTTCTGCAGATGATAAAGATTCTTAATGGGACAGCCACTTGAAACGTCCGCCGAGTTTTTAGGGTCGTCTTGTTCGTTAATGTATAACAGAAACACATGGATTACTTTCCAAGTAACGTAAGGGAGATCATCTTATGGACACCCTTCAAATCTTAATCGACGTACTACCCGTTGTACTAGTGAAGGTATCTATACCATTATCCCTGCCAGCTAACAATGCTTGCTATCACAGAAATCGCTCTATCCAAGAAACTATCCCTCGCTGGAAACCTATTAACGAACAGGCTCGACGTTGGTGCCTATCAGTGGACAGCTTAAAAACCAGCTGTCTTAGCCGACTTGTGATCAAAAATCGTTATAGATAGCTTAGTCTATTCATCGACTCGACCTGACTAGTCACAGCATCGCGGGATAGCTTGTCAGGCGGGTGCTGTACATTTGAAAGAAGAAAGAAGACAGAAGAAGGACATTCAGAGACTAAAACTATTGCTTGCTCGTAACAGTAATATGTATGCAACAGGCTTAGTAAAATATTCAAGTTTATGGTTTGACAGCATATAGACCATCAGCCATTAATTCTGTCTGTAACTCTCATACAAACTATCTCAGACATCAACATTTGATAACGCACTTCAACAAAAATTATTGGCATAATATTTCTAAGAGCCTGTAGCTCTACGACGTAAGCCAGACACTACTTCTGCATGTGATATGCAGCATCCTAGTTAGGTGGTAGCCGATCTATTTTACCACGTTTAGGCAACAAGGCATATTGGCGAAAGCCCCCCTAGAGAAATTTGCCTCCGTGGTGGAAAACTTCCAATCAAAAATTGTCCAGTACTATGTAGAAGTGTTTGAGAGTCTTCTTGAAACATGTCAGGACAATGGTTTGCATTTTGACCAATTTAGTAATGTTGACACAGTGAATGACACTCAAAAACGACGTATATGCAATTGACTCTCTGCACAGTACAAGTATGCATGCAGCACATGCAGATGAACTTACTTGAGTGCAATTGAACATGTAAAATCAAGCTGGTGGGCACACGCTAGTAGTCGCGCGTTTGTTGTCAGATTGTTAGGACTAGGCCGGTTGTCGTATTAGGGAACATGGACATGTGTGAGTGGGCACTCAAAACAAGAGCCCAATGGGCACGTGTGGTTCCTGACTGAGTCATGAATGAATACTGAGCCAACTACTGATAATGAAGCAGTATTGTGTTAGTTTGATTCACAAAATCCTGCTCTGAGACAAATGACATCTTGTGCTTAACACTAGTTTGAGGAGCATAAATAAATTTGTTCTGTGAAGAATACAGCTACAGGCATTGTTCAGGGGATATCAGCACAGACAGTAGTACAGTTACAATTTAGTTATTATTCAATTAAGCACAATCACAAATTCCATGCGACGCGTCCACAAGGTAGTCTGATCCAAATGATTCAGTAACTTGTTCTCTTTATTAAAAACTAACAAACAATAGGTACATGTAATAATCAATTTCTAATTTCCACTTCCTGCAAGCTCACATGTCTATAACTCTAAGGACAAATGTTGTCATGTTAGGAACTTTCACAACACAGTCCTCTGCCTTTGGGGCAGGAGAATCTTCTGCCATATTAAAAGTAGTAACTTATGACGTTTTTCATAGTGGTACAGGATTGTGTGGAGTTAATAAAAAGTTAACTCACTAATTCAATTAAAATCTGAGATACGTTGGCATCTCTAAAGAATGTCTCCAGATCTTTGCAGTCACAAGATACACAGTGTTGTTTGACTGCTTCACACTTTTTTGACTTTAGGAAATAAAATTCTGCCTTTGGATGTATTTGAAGAGGGAATTTCCACAAACCCATTATGTTTTGCTTAAATTAATCACCCAAAGCAAAATTAAGCCTTCTGGTTGAGGAAATTTGTAGTTGACCTCATTCCAAAGATTGGACTTTTCAAAATTTTTCCAATTTTGTGCACACTTTTGACTGTAAGTTTCTACTGAATTTTGATTTCAACAGAATCAGTTTCCATTGGACCCATTTGAGCCTCCAAAATTTTATGGATGTTCAAAATAGTTCATTCCATATGAAAGCTATCAAATTTTCCTAGATATTCGTTTAAAGCTTTTAGTAAATTTCAAGTTTTCCTACTAAGATCCATCACAATACAGGTTCAATTCAATAATGTTTAATCCAAGTTAAACTTCAAGTTACTTGAGATAGTTCACAAAATTTTCTGGATTCTGCTTCCCAACCTTTGAACTTCACAAAATAAATTATTTTCAATATTCCAGTAAATCACAGTGATCTATCAAGCTAACGAGATCGCATCTTGTGGCTAGGATCCCAGTGCCGGGTGGACCTATGACCTTTCTGCAAAAATATGAGACACGTTCACTCATTGAGCAGTTATGTACACAAGTTTATTTGTCACAATTGATTGAATTAAGCTCCATGATTTTAACCCCACAGAGTGTTGCACAAGCATTTTCCAGATCACTATTTACTTCCCAGTGATCAGTGGATCCTTTCCCAGAAAAAGTACAATTCTTTGGGGGGGACTTGATGTATACCTCCACGTGTTACGGTTTTTTAATCTTTACTTGTTGGAATTATTGAAGTTTCTTATTTTTTTGTGTTTTCATTAGAATCATTTATGCTTGGGGTAGTATTGGAAAAATGGGAAATAATCAACCTGTGCCCTGATTATTCGCAATGGATTTAATTTTATTATTCTTAACATAAATTGATAAGATAAGACTTTCTGCACCTGACTTCCCCCTACCCCATTTAAAAACCCGAAAGGGCTTTATTCTGTTTAAACCCCCGTCACTTCTGTATGATTTAAATTTGGATAATTCTCAAATAGATAAAAAAATTGCTGCCCAACAAGTAGAATGTAAAAATACTTTAAAAATTTTTTAAATTTTTTCAATAATTTGTGACCTCAAAAATTTTGGAAAAGAAGCATTCACTTCCTCATACCTGATACTTGACAACTAAGTAATTATTATTTGGTTACCAACAGAAATTGGTCTTGACCCTGTGTGGGACACAGACCTGATCTTGGGCAAAAAGGGCCCCTTACCATGGAAATCATTATGCCAGTTTTGATGAAATTCTTAGTTGAGTAAGCGTAGAAGAATTGTTGACAAAAGCAACCCCACCAGGAAACACGAAAAAGGCCATTCACAACACACTGAGTAATGGGTTTTTTGGTAAGATGGACATAGTTTGACTTGGGATCAGTTTGATGAATTTCCTCACTGGTATAATTGTTTTTCAGTCTTTGTTTTTGGTCTATCTCGTCTGTAGAGAATTTTTTATCTTTCACTTAGAAAAATTATAGCATAAGCTTTTTTTAAATTTCAGTTTCAAGTGGTTGTCTCTGCATATATTACTCAATGGTAGTATTGGCGGTATAAACTATACGCATTTATTTTCCCCCGCACTGTACTTCAATTTACCCTATAAACCCCAAATTTCAAAATGAGATTTTCCCCATCCTCTTTTGATGAACAAAAATGGTAATTCCCTGTTACAAAACATGTCATCTGCCCCCAACGTATGTTTTAAAGTAAAATCATCAGTCCGAAATTAATATGGTAATTTCTGTAATTTTATGTTTGTAACTTTTTTCAAAATACCAATCAAGACAGTTTACAACACCAAAGGGTGTGTTGAAATTGCCTATTATCTCTATGAACTTAAAATTAAAGGGTGTTATACTAACCTTCTTTACTAATTCCAAATTCTTGACCTTTATACGAATTCTGTAGGATTCACAAAAACCCCGGCTTCATTTTTGTCGTTAAAGTCATTCTGGCACCCTAACTAAATTTGTAAAATTTAATAGAAACGGAAAATCATATCCATGATTTGTAAAGAGATTCAATTGAGAGAAGTAGTTGATAAAGTCAAATTTGAAGTGTTAACTTTCTATGAAAAATGGATATTTCTCTGTTTATCCACTTGTAAGCTACCTATGAGATTAGTAAAGTTTGGGTCAAAAGGTAAAACTAATCCTTAATAAATTATGACAAAATGATTTACATTGCCCCTTGGACTTAATCTTTGTGGAAGGGTTTGACAATGATGTAAAAATGTATTTCCCAGAATGATGACTTCAAAAACCAGTCCAAATAGTCCCTTTTTGATTAAGTCAATTTTTTTTGGGGGGGGTTTTGTTTATTTCCTTTTTTATCTGTTCCAATTTTTCCCTTTTGATTTATTCGTAATTCTTAATTCAAAAATAACCCCTGTGCCTTTATAAACTTGTTAAGGTACCCTTTTTTGTCAATTCACTTCCTAAATTTCACCTCCATCCACCAAGACCCCCTTCCCTATATTTCTTTAGCTCAGTTCCCATTGAAATTTGTCTACTACAGAACCAATAAGGATGCTTCAATTTCTTTAAAGTTCTGGATTACTCCCTTTTATCCCCATGGAAAAAGTAAATAAGATGAGTCCTAATTAACTTCAAAGAGTTCCAACAGGATGTGGTATTTTTAAAAGAAATTTTTAAATATATACAACTTTCCAATTTAATGATGCATTTTTTGTTAACTTAAAAAATGTACTTGAACAACAGGTAATTTCCCGAAATTTGGTCCTTAATGGGTTTACTCCTTAAAAATTACTATTCTGGGAGTGAATTCACATCTGTTGGAGCTTTTCTCCTTCTTGGGGAAAAACCCCAACGTGATAAAATGATAGGCATCAGGATGGTCCCGGTTTTAAACAGAAAACCCAAATTGAGGTAAAACAGGATGTACCAAATGTTTTAAAGGCAAGGGAAAAAGGAAAGGGGGAAAAAGCCAGGGGATTTGAGAAAAAATGGGGTACTTTTAATGTTTTTGGGACGATATGAATAATTTTAAATTTATAAAAAAAAATCCAAACTTAATTTTGTTAGGTTTCTTTCCACTTAAGGGAGAAAACTAACTTTTTTAAACTTGGGTTCTGTTACTGGTAACTTTGTTATTAAAGTCCAAATTGAAAAATCACCTGTTCTCCAAACCTCCTAGATTTGAGTTTTTTATCTGAAACCCCCTGGGAAGGTTTTTTCCTTCCCTTCCCAATTATTTTTGGGCTTTAAAAATGGGAAAACCAAAATTTTTGACCTTTCATGTTTCTTCGTTTTTTTGTTCAAGAACTCTGACATTCTAGGAATTCCCAATCTCAATCACTTTTGGGGTTTTTCCCCAGAACTTAAATAAAAACCCTCCCTCTGGGAGATAATTGAAACTTGTTGTCCCGAATAATATGCCTTAAGATGTCTTAACCCAAATTTTTGAATAAATTATTAATCTGAGTCCAAGCTGTAAACTGGTGTTGTTAATATGTTGCGCCCCTTCTCTTTTCATCTTTTTAAAAAAATGTGATGAAAAAGGTATGTTAAAAACTAACAGCTAATGTTTTGCCTGCACCTCCCCATTAAAGGGAGAACTGAACAAATATCTTGAATCTACCCCATGAATGGTTTTCGTGATGAGTTAAAGGGGCCAACCCTTTAAATCTTGTGGGCGAATCAAAGTTCTGTCGTGATAGCAGGCAAATTGGTCCTAACTTGGAATTTCCGGGAAACCGGTGAAGATAATGTCTTCAAGTTGAACAAAACACTACACCAAGTTGGACTCCTTCTAGACCTGCTAGTATCTAATTAACCTTAATGGTATTCTCTGATTCAGCACTTTAATCAAATTGTTCAACATTCAACAGGAGCATATTGACGACCTTGAAGCACACATTATCAATTCAATCGGTTTGTCAGCCAAAAGTGCTCCACAGGTGTTTGCAGCTGATGGGATTAAGCACTGTAAAACTTCTTGTACTTTATAGCATAGGCAGGAGGAGATGACCATCTTGTTACCATGACAACTAGTCTGATCGATTGAGCAATATGAATGCCCAATGGTCACAGGATTTAAAAACACTGAGTCAGCCTTCTACGTGAGTGACAAAAATGTATGTCTCAGTCATGATACAAATTAAAGCTGATAGTGTTGTCTATCAACCAGAATGAAAAGAATCAATGAAAATTTTTCATGATGCACAAAAGAAAATCCTACATGGCACAAAACGAATCTAGAACTCGTTTCTATGGCTCTGACTGAACCAATACAAAAAGTAGACAAGTGAGGCATCCTTTGTGTGCAACTACCATGAAAGACAATTTGAGCATGATTTTGTTCACATTTACTGATGTTTAGCCATCCTTCAAAGAAGAAGAAAGCCTTGAACCAGAAGCAAAACAATTGAATGGTAGGGTAACACTTAACTGTAGAAAGAAAAAGGTCACTCAAAGCTTGTACATGAAAAAAATGATGGAATAGGTTTGTTTGTTAAGCAAATTTCCCAACATACACTGTAAGTCTTTAAAATTAGACTGGCTTTATTAAAAACCTGAAAAGGGAAGTTCAAAATTGACCACTCTGAATAGAATCATACACTATTAAACATTGAGATGTTTATTTATCAGAGACAAGAACAAGTATCCAAAGGGTGGGGGGCTCAGGAGGGAAGGTAAAGTGCCTCTCCACTTTTAGTCCACAGGACATTTGTTGATACACAAACTGATTTTGTCAGTACATATGTTTGAACAGTGATAGAGATACCTACATGCCTTGTTTTAACATATCACAGATGAGCTTTGGTGTGTTTAAATTAAGCAGGAGGGGTTTAAAAAGCTCAAAATTGGTCTGAAAGTGAATCTTTTTGGGGGGGAGGGGGGCACCCTTCATGCGCACTTGTGGTCAATGTTTTACTGTCGAGTATCAATATAACATGACATGGAAGGATTTTCCACAGAGTAATTAACCAGCAAATGTCACTTATTTTTAAGAAAAAGTAAAGCATTACAATAACATTCAAAAATCTATCTTCATCAAAAAGTCCTCCTTCCATCTCACTAAATGCCTAATGTTAACATATCAGTCCAGGCTGCTGGGCATTTTTATGCAAACCAAAAAAATGATGTGGTCATTTCACTGAAACCCCAACTGTATCAACAGTAAGTACCCTTCCCCTTTTGGATAAACCCAGAGGTATTAATTTAGCCACTTCAGTTTTTTCACTCAATTTATTCACATCTTGCTTGCCAGGCAACATAAAATTGCTTTTTACAGCACTTAACTTGAAATATTTCCTGGAAGAGGATCCCCACCTCCACCCCCATGTCTCAGCCGTACCTAAACTCTGAAATCTCAAAAATATATATTACAAAGCTTGCAAAATGTATCCATATGGTCCAACTCCCATCTTTCTAGGATATTTGTGAGCTAAGATATAAAATGTTGAAGATATTCCCTCAATTTAAAATGGTAGATTGCACAATAATTTGTGATGCCGTTTTTGTACTATTCAAATTATGTTTTTTGGTTTTCTATGTTTTTCTGAAAGCCACTGTACCTTGCGCCAATATGTGATTACTTTCAATACTGTTACAGGGTGAGATGACTACATACAAGCCCTCAGTGTACAATGTGCTACACAAAAAAACAGGAAGCTTTTCAAGGTCACATAAACATTTTAATATCAAAAAGAAGGTAATGTGAGTTGTACAAGAAGGACATCACAAGTTATTGCACAACAGACTATTTCAAATTAAGTAATTTATTAAATTAATAAATTTCAACATTTATAAATCTCATCAATGAAACAAGCTGTGACAATGGGAGATGAAGGATTAAGATTCATTTTCCAATCTCTAAAATATATATTCTTGTAACTATAGACTGAAGGTACACTTTAACTTGACTGCCAGGTGCCATGAAAATGTATCTTACTGGGTGTTTAATTTCAACATTTTCCCAGGGAAGACACCCACACCCCTCAGGCTTGATGCTTTCAATGCTAGAAAGTTCGTGCTGCGATATCATACAGTGAGACATCTCCCCCACCCCCCCCCCCCCCCATTTCGCTAAACAATGGATCTGAGCCTGCTTCCCTCATAAAATGGAATATTCAAATCAAATTATTTATGTCACTGCATAGCCTGCAGGTATGTACCTCATCATACAAGTGGAAATCTGTGTGATTCAATATACTGAGAGACTAGCAGGGCTGTCAGTAAATTTGCAAATATTTTGTTGGTACATTTATCCATTTCTTTTCTTGCTCCCCTCACCCCTCTCAACACAGTTACCCTATTGACATGATTCGAATACATCCATAACTTTATTTATAAACGATTTCTCTAAGGTGCACTACATATAAAATAAAGTTTTTACTTGGTTTACAAGTGTGTCATTGTAATTGATGGATTTAATAAATTTTTCTAATTATTCATGGGGAACAAAAGGTTATGCATGATATTGTCTTGCATATATCATTTTACAGATATTTTTCATCCTTGCAATCTTTATTTTGGTTTCATAATATTAACCAAAACTAGCAGAATTTTTAATTTTCTTTTTGGACTATGACATCTGTCAGTTTAAGCAAACATGTCTTTGTATTCTTGAAAAGATGAAATATTTATTGATTTCAGTTCCAATATGTTTCATGCACCCAAGTTCTATTTGTGGAAACAAAGTTTCCAAAGCTCGGTGTATGTTATATGAGGGCAGAAGCTGTCTACACTTGTCCTTTCTAAAATCACAATATGAGTGTGTCGGTAGACTGAGTGGTCAACACTTTGTTTCTTTTTTCCTGTAGGAAAATTTTATTTTCTGTTGAACTGTGTTATATTTCATGAATAGTCAGTATGAATGAAATAGGAGTGATAAGATGAAAACACAGACAATGGAAGCCAGTCGCAAAAAACACAAGTAAAGTAACGTAACGAAGGATTCACACCTCTAAAACAAAAAAAAAAGGAAAATGATGTATTTGCATTAAAAAACTTCAAATAAGCCAATTTGATCCTCTGATATTACCCCTCACCACCACAAACCTAAAAAAAAAAAAAAAAAAAAACAACTATGACTTCCTTTCTTTGCTATCTTCTGGTCTGTGGCAAGTTTGACAAATTTTGTGAATTTAATAATGACTTAATGGCAAGGTGGAAGTTCTGCATTATTCTCTGGAAAAGATCATTTGGTGTTCTTATATAGAGAGCCTGAGTACTATGGTAAAGTTGTCATTCTGTAGTAGGCTATGCTTCAAATCAACAATTTAAACAAACACCTGTTGAAGAAAAGTACAAGTTGCCTAGCAATTTCTCCTCCACCACCCAGAATCCAGATTTTAACATCAATACATATATGAACCATCATCCACGGTATAAATCAATGAGACACAAAACACACTCCCCCTAGCTCCTGCTAGCTCCCACCTTCTTGACAGCAAAACAATGTTATTTTCTCCTGGGTATGTTGAAAGCATCACATTCACCCACCCACACATAATGTGCAATTACATCAGCTCTCTCATTCCAAGTCAAGTACATTAGCGATACCTTTTCAGGAATATATTTGTTTCTATCAGCACTTCACCTACCATCCCCACCAAGGGCTTGTGAATTTTGATAATTCTCTTAAATGCTTGGCATTACATTCTAAGATGTTGTCATAAGTCCCCTACCTTATGCATTGCTCACTTCTTTCACACTTAGAAATTAACATTTTCTTGAAAAGAAGTTAGCAAAGAAAAGACAAACACAGCATGCATCAGTAATAATGCATTCCTGGAATATTATCAGATGTCTTCATATTATATCATATTTTGTATTTTTGTTTGAGTGTGCAATCCACGATCTATAAGCTTCTTTACATGAAAAATATATCTTACCACACTCAGACATAACAATTCCCTCTTCATATAGTTAAGCCTCCGTTTTTCCAAGACGTCAAGATAACCCTGTAGGCGAGCATAAGTGTAAGGGTAGCAGTAGGCAAACTGATAAGTATCACTTTCTTTGTCAAAACAGAATGCAAAAGACATGACATAGTTCTTGCGGTGATCCGGACAACGGTAGTAATAGACATTTTTTGGAGGAATCCTTTGCCTGTTAAACAAAACAGATGAAATACTCCTTGAAAGGGGTTTAAAAAGATGTTTTCCAATAAAGTGATAAAAAAGACAAAAGACTTGAATATTTGTAAACAATACAAAACAAGCTACCTTTCAATACAGAGGATAATCAAAATTTACAGGCAAAAAGAAATCTCTAAGAGTGTAAAAAGGATATCTGACAGGTTTAATATAAAAATTGTACACAACTGAGTACCTTCATCTAAGATTAATAAAATAAATTTATTAATTGATAAAGGTTTCAAATAAATGTTTAGCTTACATAATGATCATACCTCATACATAAAAGGAAGGTTTTAAAATTCTAAGTTTCGTCACGATTATGAAATAAATGTTGAAGACTGCATGCATCTGCATTCTTAGATGGAATAATAAGAAAGGGAATTCATAATGGCCAATTGTGGCACAAAACCATGCATTGTTACAAAGTACCATAAATCTGTTTCTCAAAGATCCTCTCTTCATTTCTACATTATCTGCTTTTCATGCTCACATTTTTTCTTAGGTTTGTAAAAAAGGTTTGAGACTGAAAAAATAGCATTTTTTCCAGGGAAAGTTGCTTAAAAGTTATTCCAAGAGACATTACTAATTTCAAAAAAATTTGGTCCACTTTGTGACCTCTTGATCCTTCTAGCAGTTTTCAACAAAAGCTACCCAGGTTTATACAATGTTGTGCTTAAATCTGCCTTTCATGACAGAAGAGTATGTACATACATACTATTTTGTATTTTAAAGTCTGAGGACATGTAAATGTCACAGCTGTCTATATGATGTAAAAAGCAATAAAACATTAAAAGTTTGACAAGACAGTTTCTGTTTTTGCAATTATATCATGAATAACCATGAGCTACATGTGCAAATCTGGAAAGAGGGCCTCACAAGGTATGTGTTACATTTTGTTTGTTAACCTCCCTGGGTGGAAAAAGTTGGGAAGCTGGGAGGCTCCTTCCCGGGAAATTTGGATGTATGAAGGGAAATTTTGGTCATTGGAGGGAAATTTGCACTTTTTGTACAGTACATGAAAACATGGAGGAATTGTGGAAAGTTTGTCTCCCTTCCTGGGAAATAAACATTTTTTCCAGCCCTGGTTAACCTCTATTCCAAGGACGGTTGTAAAGGTGGCATGCCCTGAGGTATTTAGTTTTGAAATATTTATTTACTACTTTGAAAATGTCCACATTAAAAACCAAAATAGAAACTAGCTGATAAATATTTAACAGATAATTCATAAATGACTATCTAAAAAATACAGACACTTCACTCCACATCATCATTTTTGCACAGCTAATGAGAAATCTCTTTGAAGAGGTGCATATTGGCAATGTTTAAAGAAAATAATTCCAAGAGATTTTTCATCAGGGGATCTTAGTCTACCATTGTTGAGTAAAACAACTGTTTTGGTCACATTTCCATTTAAAAAATAAATACAGGTTTGTCAACTGTTGCACCCATAAATTAGCTAATCCCTCCCTTTCCTCCCTTTTTTTCTTATTTTTCTTTTTGGAGATAAAAAAACATGGAGTCCTAAGTAAGATACTCCACCACTCCCTCTGTCCTGGAGGTTTAATTGGTACAGTAGTCTCCAAAATTTTGGGTGGTATGTGGAAACAATGTTGCTGTGGGGATGTTCCCAATTTGTGAAACCAATCTTGTAGCAAGTGTTTATTATATTACCACTGTGTGTTGTACAAATCAGGGTATTTGGAGATAAATGAAACTTATTTTCATTATGCTGTTCAATAAAGTGAAATGTCAATGGACTCAAAGGGAGGAATCATCCTCCTAGTACAAAAGCTCTTGTAGCTCTTGTAACACAAGAACATTTTGTTTCTTCCACCTGTAAAATATTTTGAAATACTGCTTGATAGTGTGGATAAAATACCAAAACTGCATAAATGGCTGGACTAACACTTTAAACACATGTCAAGCACCATGTAGCTGATAAAACAAACCTCCTTCAAATGTGTACATGCAAAATATTCATCAAAAGTTAGAAACATATTTCATGATTTTCAATTTTAAGCACCAGTTCTTTGATAAACCAACTGATGCAACACAAAAAAAAAAAAAAAAAAAAAATCCTTCCATTTAATTATCTTGTGTTATCACATACTTTTCTATAAAACAATATTACAAAGGTCAGGGATGTTGTAACTTTGACCATAGCATGTGGATATATTGTCCATTTTATGGACAAAAAAACCCTAAAGTCCTAAAACCCCCGAAAAAAAAAACCGAAATATACTCATCAAACTTCCATAAGAGAGTAAAAGGGAAGTCTTCTTCTCCAAACTGGGTGGAGGAACGATCCAAAGGGCAGGTAAGTAAGATGCAAAAGAGCTTTAAGAAGCGTGATGTGACCATTCTGCTGGCAATGAAACAAGGGCGAGTCTTAGGGAAAGCAGGAGAGTTGTGGGAATAGCGCCATCTAGCGAGGGTAGGAATTTCATTGCCAGTGATCATTCCGCAGTATATGGACTGTCCAATAGTAGTGATAGGGGAGGTAAGTAGGAGCGAAATAGATTGTCCATTTTATACTGGAGAGTGTAAACTTGGTATCATGAAAGAGTGAAATACAGCCAACACAGAAGCAGTAAGTAATACTGGCTTTGCAATAAATAATTCAAAGCATTGTCACAATATTTTGATACTGTGCTGATGATACTATTCCTCCAACCAATCTCAGTTCAATTTTTTCCTTTAGTGGTATGAGAAAGATAAAAGAAACACAGGCTTGAAGGAGTTTGCTTCTTCACTTTGATGTTAATGTAAAATGACCTTCATCCTAACAGGTTCTGAGAAAACTAATTCAAAAGTAAATGACTGCCATCTGAATTTTAATGAGCCAATTGTATAAATTCATTTGCAACTGGAATTTATGCCATATTAAAATAAGAAGATAAACTGGCACACAGTAAAGCAGAGAGAAAACATGACATTTTCTTGTTACCTTTGTTCACAAACAATCATTGTCACTTTTTTATTACACAGTATAACACAGTCTCACCCAGAAATACTGTGAAATTTTATCTGTTACACAGTAAATATCACTCAAACCCTAATATCAGTTAAACCATGTTGGTAATCTGACCAGACCTCTAAAGACTACCACACTAAATTTTTTGATTTAGGAAGTTTTAAAAGGGAAAGCAGTGGAAATCATGCAAATTGCTAATACCATAACTTGACACTGTATCCTGCTGTTACTTAAAATAAAATAAAAAGCCCTACATTTCTGATCATTTTTCTCTACAGATTTGCTACGAAACCCCACTGTGTGACTTTTCCCTGCAAATTTAGCTATCATATATCAACCAAAGGATTAAGTTTGAGATGACAACAGATTACAGTTACCAAGGATACAAATACGTATGATGGAATACGCATAAAATCAGGGAAAATATGATAATTTTGCCATGCACATACATATTGAATGTGGAAAGTACTTTAGCGTTATGACAAAATGATCTCTGAAAGTGCTTTGCATCATATAAATGCAAAAACAAAATGTAAACAAGTTAACAGCTGTTCAAAAATTTGAAGTCTGTTTTAATTTTTTTCCCCACTCTTTCACTTTTATACAAATCTGCCCACCTTCCACCAAAACATTCACACAACATAAATATACATTAAAGTAGAAGAATGGAGAAATAGGAGAAGCCCACTTTCTGTCTAAGAAATTGTCATTTGCTACACTATGTCTCTTCCTTGAAGTTGTATGTATGTATGTAATACTTGAATGCTTATAATGACTCAACAAAAGAGCCATAAAGTTCAAACATTTAATTTCAGTCTGTTGCCTGTTGTTTCCCTTTAAATTTATGAAAACACCTCTCACTGTTTTCATTGAAACTAAAGTTTGAAAAGTCACAAGACAGAATCAAAATTTAATCATGAAACTTTATCCCAAAAGGTTAGTGAAATGAGGACAACAGGGACATTTCATCCCCAAACTGGCAACATAAGAGTCCTAAGAGGCGTCTTTCTCCCAAACCATCGTACTTCTCAGCTTCTGTATCTACCGCATCTCTGTTGGAAAGCACTATGTACATACAGTATGATAATAAGTAAAGCTGAAATAATACACAAAAGGCAAAAACACCAAACATGGAGCTAATACTGTACACAGCAATAAGTGATCTCTAAAGCATGTGGAACAATGAAGTTTTGTTCAGTTCGTCACCAACAAAGAACTATCAGTCGTAGACCCAAAAGGCAGAAGCCACTGAGGGTAGTCACAAGAGCTAGTAGAAGAAAGTGCGAAAAAAGTGTTAGTGGCTTGGAGCACTGTGAAAGGCCCAGGAAGGTATGCTGATCAGAATCTGTTGACAATGAAAACATGAATCTACGTCTGATTTGCCATGTCACAATTTACCCATTTTCAAATAAAAATTACAAAGGGATTATGGGACAGAATTTTGGTATGTATTGTTTTTTTCAATGGCTTTTTACTGTGACCAAAAATTATGTGTACCAAAATTCTATCCCACAATCCTTTGTAACTGCTATTTGGAAAGGGTCTATTTGGCAACTACATGGGCATTCCCTTTGGGAACAGCTAAACTGAGGTTAACATTTCTAGCCTTTGAAACTTTATGAATAAAGGATAAAAAGTCCACAAGACCATACAACAGCATTTGTTTGGAGTCATTTCATCCTAACACTCTTTGGTATAACTTCGATTCAAATTCGCCTTGCGAGCAGTTTGTTTTCACTTTTAATGCTTACCTTTAATGATCTACTACAAATTGATTTTAAACACCAATCAAATGTGTCAATCCCTTGTCCATTCCCCCTGTGAGTACCTCTAATTAGGGTTCTTTACAATAACAATAATGTAAAAAAAGAGTGCAGTATTAAACAAAAGTATGATGTTACCATTTCACTGATGAACAAATTTATAGTGGGACAGGGCAAGGGGGAGGGGCAAACCAATTTGATTACTATACACTAGTGTGTATATAAACAACACAAAGGTGAATTCAGTTGTCCTAAATACAAGATGGATCCCATTAAAATACCATCACCAATGAGTCACACTATTAGGAAGATACAGTTTCTTCTCAGATTTTACCATTCTGTATGCCAAAAGAGGAAACTCTTAAAGTCAGCCCCCAAAGACCTTGTCAAATGGGTGTAAGGCTGTTACTTAAAGTACCATGATTTTCACGGTATATGTACAGTTCCCGAGATGCTCCCTTTTGGACCTCCGATTGGGAGAAAAATGCTCATGGGTACCCCCATATTGCCTATTTTACCCACAATTCCACACATTCTTTGCGTACAATTTGTCAATGGGGAAAGAGTTTTGAAACCGGCCTTGCAAACTTTGTCAGTCTAATGTAATTGAATTAAATGTATATTCGGTACATATATTGTCAATGTCATATTAGGTGCATTGTCATAGCTACCAAAAAACTACATCCTAATTGGTGGTTTACCACACTGTTTTTGAAAAACATGCAAATTTTTGAGTGGTTTCGTTTTTCCAAAACCTTCTGTTTGTTAGGATAGCAAGCCTATACAATGTTTCATAAGTTTTCCCCCATTCAGGAGAATTTTTGTTTTCCCCCAACTGGAAAATCTCCCTAACTGATGTATGACAAGTTTTTGCTAAACATTTCAGCACAGTGCCTGAACATGAAGCCAGCTCTATCATTGTCTGCTGCCTCCTTCCCTCTCCCAACCTCAGCATCTCTAAAAGGCCCAATTCCCTCTTCCATAACAGTTTAAATTTTTCCAACTAAGTTTATTTAGACCTTCTCCTCCAATTTCAAAAATAAACACTCTTTGGCACCTAAAAAAACAAAGGCCTGTGTCATAAATGAAGTTTAATTGCCAAAGGCCACATACTGCAGAGTAAAACACTGTATGTGATGGTCCTACACTGTACATATCAAATTTCACATATCTTCACAAGTAATCATAGTGCAATCCCCAATCATGATTACAAACACCCATAATTTCACAATCTATTTAGGGCAATGCAAGTGTTACTCTAAGTTAACCACTTACAAGTCAGCAAGCATGGACCACGTAGTGTGCACATTGCCCTTACCACTTTCCAGTATACAGCAGAACTGATTAATACACGGGGATTGAGGGCCACAACTTTTCAAACTTAAGGAAATGCTAAAAACCACCAATTTTACACTCAGGCTGGCTGAGTATAAATAATCCCTTCTAATAACAACTTTTGTTGCATAACACACTCTGATAGCAATTGTGAATAGTTCCTGAGGCCGCTCCCACTTTCAGGCCTCAGAGTGAGCTTTGATCAGATTTTATCCCCTTGGTGGAATGGAAACCTCTGCTTAATTGACTGTAAAGGGACTGAAACCTTTGCCTATTTGAAACAGAGAAGGGATACAAATTTTCCTGTAAGAATGGTAGGGGAATGTACACACTATGCATCACTAGCATATCACTTTTCACAGAAATACTTGTGCATGCTACAATTAAGGAACAATTCAAAATGACAAAGTTGCCTTATGGTAAAGGTATCATACCAAAGTTTTTATTCTTTGCAATGCCAAATACAGTCACCCAACTTTGAATGTCCATACCCAGGTACACTAAATTACATGAATGGTTCTTATAGGGTCATGTGACATTATTTTTGTGAATGAATTCTTAAATTTATACAAGATAACTCCTATCTTTACATGTGAAATGAAACAAATTGTGAAAAATTAAAAATAGGTGTGAGGAAAATTGAAGGAGACAGTTTCTAATTAAGTTTTTTTTTAAATTAACATTGGGATGACTGCTGAAGGGGGGAATGTGACCCTTACTAGGGAGTCAAAACATGTTCATCACAGGAAATGAAATCTTTTAAACCTTGAAACTGTATCTTCTTTAAAGTAGAAAAACTAAAAATTTAACTAAATGCATCAGTTATAATGTCATCAGTACTTAAAGACAGACAGTCATCACCCCAAAGTATATTTTTAGTGTATGTATATCAAAATTCTCAGTTGGTGACTGCTCTTTGATTGACATCAAAGTTTGAAAATTTGAAAGATGCAGAGTAGCTCACATTCCACACAAAGCAGAGAGAGTACTTTTATTACATTTTTTAGCCTTGTATGCTCACCAGGACATGGCCTTAAGCAATAAAACAGGTTTATTCTTGGACAAGGAAGAGCCTCATACAGTTATGGGAGGAGCTAGAAGATGCATAGTTGGGAGAATTGGAACTGTCTGGGATCATGAAAATTCCCCTTTAAATGTGCATTTAGATCACAGATGGAAAACAAAATCAGCCTAATTTTCATTTATCGCAACAATGTTGAGATGAGACAAAATGTAGAACAGCAAAAATGATTACAATGCAAATCTTTTTTGATAAAAATGCATTTCAAGCAAATGACGAATATACTTTGTTAGTATAAGAAGCATGTCATCGATCATGACAACTTGACTCAATTTTGACAATTTGATATCAATCTGGTGATTTTCTGGTGATACTGGTTCAATTGACATCATTGTAAGGCATTCATCATGACATGCACTAGTACATGATTAAGACAGTCATAAAATATTAAGCTACAAACAATAGCTACACTGTCATGAACAATGTCTTCGACACCATTAAATATATTCTCCTTAAATATGCCTTAAGAGCGATTTAATCATGACAGGTGTGAACTCTTTTTTTTTTTATACCATTTTTCACTTTCATCCCTAAACCTTACACTGTAGTGAAGGTTACTTGAACATATTGATGAGTCAACCATGAGGCAAATAATTTGAGGTCTGACAAATAAAACACTAAATTAAAGGCAAGGCTGTTAAAACTACCGTTTTTGCACTTTTCTGTTTTGAATGGCTGGGCACAAATTTTAGAAGGGTAGGGTGGGGTAGGGATGGGGTGAGGGTTTCCATAGGGTATGCCCATTCTGATAGTGATGCAATGATCCCTTTGTAGAAAGGACTTGGACCCCCACTACCAAAATTCCTAAATCGGCCCCTGATAGTCTAAACGTTTTCCAGAGTTCCCACGACTTTTATAATGCTGGCATTCAAGATGATTTTGTCAAGACTTAAGGTAGCGACTGTCAAGACTGAACAGAAGAAACAGGTTGCTGTAGTTCACTTCATCTAAATGTTTTCCACTGTTTTCCATTTATTGACTCTACCATGTCACTTTGCTGTAATGATATCTCAGAACATCATAACCTGGCATTTGGTCTAATAAGCAGACAAAATTATTTCAAATTTCAAGAAATTTTACAAAATGGCCCAGTGTGAGGACAGTAATTTTATGATTATACCACAGTCAAAAGATAATAATTTTTTCTAGATATGGGTTAGTGCCAGATCAAAAATGCATTGCTGTACATAACTAATCTCGGTTATTGAATAATTTGTATGATTTTGTTACTGTCACCTGATTTTAATTTTGAATTGGAATGAAGATAGGAATTCCTGCCATCCATATGCAATCAAACAAAACTCTTGCCAAAAGGAGTCTCACTTTACAATAGTTAACTACTTACATATAGCTTTAAACTTGGATTCTTACCATTTTGGCCTGCTTGTAGATTTCACCAGTGGTGACATGCCCTCACGATACAGACTTTTGGTCTTGCTAAAATTTACAATATTGAAGATTACCCTCTGGAATACAAGAAGAAAATAAATTCAAAATAAATTCAAATACAAAAATATCTGGCAACATCAAGTTTTAAAGGTCATGCATGCTACTGAACTGGACATTAATGCATTCATTTGTCAAAGCAAATCAATCGGTGTTCTATTTTGAACTGACTTCTCAATTCCAATGGGATGAGATATGTATTAAAAGCACCTTAAGAGTGATGCCTGAATGCATTCTAGGCAGTAAGTTTGCACCATGTGTAATAAAATGTCAAACCATTGGAACATCTTATGGGTTAGGCAAACACAAATTCCAAGCAGTGGGGTTTTATGTCTGTATAGCTAGTTATATGCAACACGTGTGTATGTGTATTTAGCCTGTTTACGTGATGTGTTTTACAACACTAACAACAAGCCTTGTCCAAAGAAACTTTCATTACTGACACTGCATACATTCACAAAGGGTCTACGGATGGTAAAGTATGGTTGCTACTACAGAAAGGAGGAATAATAGCACTTTTATCCCTAGTGCAATAATGGTTTTTAATCAGAATGTTCATCGCTAATGATTTTATGGGAGTTTTTTCCGTTTCTAGGTTTACGCTTTCTTATTCATTTTATTGTGGTTTACGTTTTTATGCATTATTTTACTGGTTTTTCAGTTTTCTCTGTTTTCCATGACCAGTGGTTGGGAGTTGGTTGGGCTCTTTTGCCGGGTGGTAGTGCAGTTTGTTGTTTAGTCTTGTCTTTTTGTTGTTTATCTTCTTGCCCTTTTATTGTAGCATTTTACTTTATGTTCCCTTTTTATACTTTTGTATTGACTGTACGAGTGTTTGAATTTTCTTCATGGAGAAATAAAGTGAAATTTAATCTAATCTAATTTAATCTAATCTAATCTAATCTAATGAGAATAACTATATAGTCTAGTGTTATATGTGTACATTCTTTTCAGAGTATAGCATAAATGCTAACTTTGTAATCTAACACCTTTACTATCACAATGATCTGACCTACTGTACACACTGTACACTTTATATTCTAGTTGAAATGTAACTCATGTCCATGAAGGATTTTTTACTGACTTGGACGGAAAAAGTTCCAGTCAGTCCTAACTATAGAGTCTCTAAATGCGATCATTTCCACAAAACAAAGAATTAAAATATTCCATTGAACCAAGTTGGTAGCACAAATTCGGCCTTTTAGTTTTAAAGTGACAAAATATTGTTCAGTGTTCTTGTGTGTGGCTGTAGACATATCCATTCAGGAGCATGCAGTCACAATAAGACCCCAAACATTTTCAGCTGTTCTTTAACCCCAAAAAGGTGGGTTTCAAGATCCAGCATACCCCAAAGTTCTTGGACCAGTATAAACTCTGATGTAATCCCATCAACTGTTTTTAAGGTCTGTGGACATGCAAACAAAACAGCTGATTTACTCAACAATGGTAGATAAAGATCCCTGATGAAAAATCCCTAGGTTTGATTTGAATGTCTTTTACTGTTCTCAAGTTTATCCTCTTCAAAGTTTGACGATTTCTGGGATTTCTCATTAGCTATACAAAATTCATGATGTGGAGTGTTGCATGTCAGTGTCTGTATTTCTTATCTTAATCTTTTATAAATCATCTGCTAATTAAATTAAAAAAAATTTTTTAGATTTTTCATACCCTTACAAGTCAATAATTTAGGCTGGCTATAGAGAATGGGATTATATGCAAAGGAATATTCTTTGTGCGATACTATGCAGATGTTATGTGAATCACACAATCTCACGTTATCATGCAAACGACTGTATGTGTACTGAGTGTTCTACCTTTAAATGTAAAGTGCCTTGTTGTTAGCACGATATTTCCCCACTCTTTCTTATCTTCGTGTTTAACCTAGACTGTACTATAAAAATGTAAACAAGGTGCTTCCGACTGTTGTCCCTGTCATGGAAATAGATCTACTTATTAAACCTTCCAATGGTAGGTACTTTCATTTTGAGCACGCAGATTGACATTTGCAATTTAATTTAAGGAATTAACTTCAAAAAGTTCCAAAACAAAGGTTTCAAGCACCTGGTCAAGGCGAACATTTTCCACTGTAAAATTAAACCAGACTCTGAAACGTGGATTGCAGGTGTCCGGTCTGATGAAGAGATCGTACTCATACTCTGTGATGAAATCCACACGTCCCAGGTTACCTAAACATAGGGCAAATAGAAGAACAGAATGTGATAAATAAGTCATTCATTAAAACAAGAAATGTGACGCTTTAACAGAGGCTGTTTTCTTCTTCTCGATTGATTTAGTTAATAAATCAGATGAACACCTTCACGAGATGAGCAAGTCAAGATAGCTCATGTTCACTGCACATGGTAGCTTCCCTCATCAATCTGATACCTTAAAGTAACAGTCAACATTTCCTGTCACACCAATGTGCCAGGCTCCTTTACTCTCAAAGATATAAATCTTCAGAATTTTAAGAGACTTTAAATGCCTGTCCATGTCACTGAATGACGACACAAAATTTAATTTACCATCTGTACAACAAATTGTATAATTTCTTTATCTTTTCGCAACATCCTTTAGAGAGGCAACTACTAGAGCTATCTTAAGTTCTCAAGGTAGGTACAAACTGGCCCTTGTGACCACGAGGCCATTGCCACCTGGGCTGCTTGTTTTAGAGCTGCACTGGGCTTGTTTTGATTTTGATAGTGTAAGAGACCAATGACCCTGGGTCAGTCACCTATCTTTGGCTATGGGTTCTTCAACACTCGGTCTGTCCCTCCATAAGTGTTGTACCTATAGGGCTACTTTCTAACAGTATTTGCAAAATGAGAGTACTGTAACACCATTACTTAAAGTGGAATCAGGGACAATGAAAAGCATGCCCTCTATCCAAAAAGAACATTGCCACTCATGAAGCACATGAAATTGAAGACTAGGCTCAGGTGACTCCCAATATTTTTGGAGTAGGGTACCCACAGCCTTATGAGTAACGAGTTTTCAAGGAGTCGTGACCCCTTCAATGACACTATGGCTGGTGGTGGTACATATGCAGCTCAGGAGATACAAAGTTTTGAGTACTAGCCTACCAATGAGTATTAATATTCAAGTTGGCCTACACTACACATACCAAGCTTTTCAAAAGCCAAGGTTTCATATTGCCGATGTCGGAAGCTGACTGAAGTGTAGTCCACTCCTTTCCAACGAAATGATGCTTATTTGGAAAGGATGTTTTGATTACCTCCGAAAAGATCATGTGTACAGTACCCCCAGGGGTACTTGCACCCCAGGTTGAAAAACGGTTACATATACAATCATAACAGCTTAAAGCTGGGTTGCCATTCATACAACAGTTAATGTAACGAAAGTAAATTGTCAAAATCTCTATGAGCTTTGTACATTCAACTTACATTGAGCCAACCTCTTTAAAAGTTTCATACATGGTTTGGAAATACAACAGGATATCATGATATTTACAGATCATAAAATCCAACACTGTCTGGTTTAAATGATCCTTAAGATGGTGATATTTGTTCAAGAGAAGAATTTCTCACCACTAAAATGACTTTCGTTTAAATTTTCAGTGTATGGGCACAATTTTATTATTATCATGAAAGAGAAACAGTCTTAGAGCTAACCTACTACTTGTGCAGTATTGCAATGGGTTGGATGGGAGTGCAGCTTAAATATCAACTTCTTGCACAAGATTTTGTTTAAGATATTTACTACAAGCAATCAAAATATCAGCCAAAAGAGAATGTTTTACTTGCAGATTTAGCAATTCCTTTTAAAGGGTTCATTCTAATCCCACATCTTCGCTTGCATCATTGCAACTTTGTACATTCAGTTTCCTCTTCTTTTTTAGTAACAAAGAAAACCGTACAAACATCAAATTCTGACAGTAACTTATGCCGTACTGCCAAACAATAAAGTACAGATACAAACAATAATTTAACACATCCTCCCTATTTCACTTGGTAGGATGACTGGGTCATAAGAACAAAGTCAGCAAAGTTGAGCTGTAGAACCAAGATGTGACTCAGAGGAGCACTGTGGGAGGAAAGCTTGCTAAAAGAAAAATGTTTCACGATCTGCTCAACCAAGTCAGATAAAACTCAGCTCTTCTAGTTTAGGAAAACTCTCCATGGAAGTTTTCTTTCTTGTATTTAGAACCTTTAAATGATTTCAACGGCTCAACATCATTGCATAATTACAGTTCAGTAACTGAACGTCGCCATGATTCCCCATTTTCTCCTTCATGTTGACTGTATTATTTTTTGTAACAACAGAAGAATGACCTTTTCCATTAATTGGAAACATTTCCAAAATACTAACAAACCTGAGGCTCTGATTATGTCTGATACTTAACAGAAAAGTTCAAGTGATATGTAACAAGTCTGCTTACTATCTTGTAAGGGTTAATGAAATGGACTCTGGCATATCACTTGCAGGAAACAGGTTATAATTGACAAATGACCAAAAAACTTTAAAAGAATATTTTAATGGCACAGTAAAGTATACAAAATGCAAGAAAATATGAAATTTCATGTACCTTTGACCATGCATTGTACAAGGGTCACAAAGTAGGGCTGTGAACATGTAGCAAAAATTTGCGATCGTTTAGCAATTAAACCGCGATTACCAATTATCACAACAGAAAGACTCGGTGAGTGCTGACTGACGCCATGGGGACCTTACAATGTACTTTAATTTGGCACTGCATATGCAACATTTAGCAATGCTGAGAAGCAATCCTACACAATGCTTGTTTTGCGTCCCATTCTGCAGTTTTAATTTTGACTTGTAGCATAGCATGATAAAATTAAACTATTCTCCAACCCCATCTCCAATTCCAAGAGTTACTGCTCAAGGCGCTTTACAAGAAAGCAAAAAAAAAAGTTCATTAAGTATAAGCAGTATTGAACAAATGAGTCTTAAGTAAACTCTTAAAAACAGAGAGTTGCGAGCAAGTTCGTAAGTCATCTGGTAACCTGTTCCATAAAGACAATGCACATATACTCAGAACATCCCATAACAAGAACAATATCATCGCACATTTACTTGTATGTAGTCTTGACAAGTAATCACACACATGATGCGATAAGTGATATAGGCCAATATTATGCACTCTGCACTATACCTACATACTACACACAATACGAACACACGTGGTCATTAGAGCACAATCTGGACCAAACCTGTCAATGCTGCCTGCACGTTTAACTCACGCAAAGTAAACATGCGCCGCTACTGTACTTTTGCTCTGTAGTGCTGATGGTGATGACCACGCTTTCTGAAGCTAATACCTATGTACTTTTGAATGTTGTGGTAAGTACGTGCAGGTTGCATGGACTCCGTTGTTAGGCTAGGCCTACTGTAGTATATTTTGGGGCCATTTAGGCCTTTTCAATATACTGTGAGTATGTGAGGGTAAGACTGACATGAACAAGGAGATTCAAAGACGACATGAGTGAAAAAAGAAAATGGTTTTGATAAAAGGAAAGAGGGGCAAAAGACAAAGAAATTTACAGAGTATTCAGATGGATGAAAAAAAAACGGACAAAAAAAAATGGGTTTTGCCATTAATCTCTAGAAGTTTTGTACTTTTTTCCACATGTGATCATTTAGCGATTAATCACTACACTGTCACAGCCCTATCATAGAGTATATATATAGCTAGGATGAAAAACTGAAAGGAAAATAAAAACTGACATTCACAAGCACCCTGTACATCTACTTTAAAACAAAAACAATGCTATAAAGACAAACCTAGTATGGAACTGGGCTTTATCATATCTTTGTAAGGTAACAAAACATAACAACAGGTCTAATAGGTCAATCAATAGTAACCTATCATGTGGATTTCTGGTTCATGTCAATCTTCCAATCCTAAGTTATTCAAGAAAAGTTAGAAATTACAACCCTCCCTTTAATAAGTTCCTTGCACTTCATGACTTCATCTCTTAATTCAGTAAGAGCAATTTAACTTTTTCTTAAAAACACTGACATTTATTTAAAGATCACAACTTACATGTTAAACTGTAAATATCACAGCTATTAATCACAATCAGTCTATGACACTTACTTATATCTGTTTATGGATACTTATCCAGGGTGGCTTACTTTAAATTAGCATCTGCTTCAAGAACACAAATTTATCACTCAAGAGAAAGAATGATATTTAAAGCCAGTCTGTAATATGTCCACAACCAATATCATCAAAACTTTTTATACGAGAGCAACTCACTCTCCTTGGACAGCCAGTTTAAAAGATTGCAAAGTTTCTGCACATTTGTACCAGATCCCTAAAAAATCACTCACACTGATATTAAATTCAAAGAAAAGCCACCATCTACCCATTGACAGGGCTGTTGGACCATTTGTGATATTAACTGTAAATTGCTGTTTTACCATACCCATTTTTATTGCATATTTTACAGATGGATTTTATGAAGTTCATATTCTTTTTATTACTAAGGGTCCATAATATCTACTAAACATATACACTGCTAAGATTTCCCTCCTCCACCCATGTTACTGTTTTATAGCATTTTCATTATATGGTGTTTTCATTGTAAAGACTGAGAAACAAATGTTTGATATGACTGGAGTATGTGTTTCTGAAATATTTACTATCGCTTGAGGATATGGTTTCATGTCACTTTTTACCCAAGTGAAAGATTTCTCACCATTTTATTCAGCAGAGTGAAACACTTTTCAAAGAAAGTGAAGGCTTCAACTTTGATATTTCAAGGTGTGCCCAAATGGGAACTTTGTCTTGTCATGAATCTACTTTTTACAACCTGTGCTACCTGACTCTTGTCACATTTACTAAGAATAAAATCCTTTGTTTCCCACTGTTGGCCACTTTAACTATTTTTAATGTGATAACAAACACAAGAAAACGTCCCCTTGCAAGCTGCGTTGATGACATCCAAACACTATTATGCAGCGGAAAGCAATCAGCCTCGTGTTGGGATAGCATCAGTAAACATCATTCAACTTGAATTTGTAAGTGGTTTGCAAATGGACTAAGAGCCGCAAACTTGCTTTTAAAAAAGCAGAGGCTCACCGATCCTGAAAGATTTATCACTTCATGAGCCACAGGTGCCACACTGCTTTGGTTTTTACCGCACTTATGTTTAACTCATTAATTCGGCAATCGGTATTAAAGCAAGGAAATGGTCCCAAGAATCTTTTACATCCAATATCACTCTAACTTTATGTTTACAGCAACAAGAAATCATGCTCATCTAAATTGCTTGAAGTTACCCCACCTATCCATCTTCCACTGCTTTCCGTTATCTCTCGGTTCAACAACACCAGACGTCTCTTCCACTCTTTTCAGTTCCTGTCATGGTCAGATCGGGAGGTACCCTTCACATATGTTCAGATCAATTTCAAATAGCCTGCAGCTGAACAACTTGGGAGTTTCCAGGCTTTAATCAGGAAATTACCTTAAATCAGTCCTATTTAGTTAAATTGCCAGTGACAAATTGATGTTGCAAGCAAATCCTTCATTTTACATGCTTCTTGCACAGGAAGGAACAGTATATTTGAAAAGATGATTAGCATCAACTGATAACACGAGTATCTTATTTAGTCAGCACACAGAGTTACGACCAAGTAATGAGACAAAATGCAAAACAAATGAAGTTCAAAGCAGCTTTAAGACAGATACTACTCTGTTGAAAACATATGTGTAATTTGCTTTACAAGCATTAAAACATCCAGGACTGTCAAAATCCAAGACACAAAAGGCTGGTATGACAGCAGCGCCGAGGACTTAGACAAAGGTAGCTAAGCGGCATCCCAAAAATTTACAAGACACAAGACTTCCCTTAGATGATTTATGGATGCATGACACCACATGGTTTACTGACACATTTATTGCACACGTAACAATGACTGAAGTTTGATTTATGCAACAATAATGTCAATGGATGTTATTATGATAAATAGTTTTCATTCATAAGTGTTCCAATTAAGAGACTCCTCAGTATAACAGACACATGTCAATGTTTAATTCCTGCTGGACTAAGGAAACAGCCTTACGACTGTTAGAAGTGGGTCAAAACAAAATGCAGTCAAATTTATTAGCTGATCATGTGTCATAAAAAACCTTCAACTCAGCTTAATAAAATGTCTCATCAACAATTTGTGAAGCAAACATAACACAATATATACCAGTCTCTGTAGTCACTAGAAGACACTGATACGTTGTACAGCTACTGTACAATTACTGTTGGTCCAGTCTCACTGTACCTGACATCATTGCTACTCAATCATGGTTCAAGATTTTAAGTATTCACTTGTCAACGACCTGTTTATTTACATAACTAGGACTGAAACTTTGCCATGTCACTCAAGTTTTGACACCCAACTGGAAGCCTCTTCTATACAGTAAATATTTGCCAAAAAGAAGAAAGAAAAAAAAAGAAAGAAAAAAAAAACACCACCATACCCAGGTCAACTACCAATCTCCCAGAAATTGGAATACATCAACATATATAAAATATATAAATCTGTCGTGACTTTTACAGTTTGTTACCTACTCAGTTGCCACGTTTTGTTTCTGGAAAGGGAAAATTTTGCTGCCTTAGGCCACTGGCCTTTGCAATTTATGTGAATAGAATCCATGGCTTAAAGGTGCATATAACCAGTCTCTGGTCAGCCAACATTTTGCATACCAGAGACAGGTTATGTACATCCCCACTCACTCTTGCTGAGTAGAGCTGGGTGATAATGACTTCTGGTTATCAAGATAAGTCACTCAAAAGTTATTGCAATATTTCCAAAACAACAACAATTCTCCTAAAACAGATTCCATGTCAGCTTCCTCAGTCACTGAGAGGCTACAAGGGACAGAAATATTTCATGTTTTGTTTACTTTTCAATTTGAGGACCATATTACTATAGCTCTGTAAGTTGGAAAAATTTCTGTACAAGTATCGAGAAAAAGGAAAAATTTTTCTGGATTTCAGATGGCTTCATGG
Source organism: Holothuria leucospilota (assembly GCA_029531755.1). Classification (NCBI taxonomy): domain Eukaryota; kingdom Metazoa; phylum Echinodermata; class Holothuroidea; order Aspidochirotida; family Holothuriidae; genus Holothuria; species Holothuria leucospilota. The sequence continues at coordinate 41,015,233 of CM055966.1, forward strand.
CAAAAGCAGTTTGCCATTAATAAGCAAAATAAAAGCTAAACCCTATAATGCAATAAATATTGATATCAATTGTTTTAATCAGCTGCAGCATGGTTATACGGAATATTGTGCATTTTAGCATTTTTTGTAATTATCTTCATCAACTCATAATTTGTATCACAAAAGTTATGTCCAGGAAAATGTTTAGTTCGTCCTCTTCAATTTGACATAAAATACGCCTCAATGGACTAGAACTGAGGAATTTATAATCAATTGAAGACAGGCTCTTTGAGGAAGTTTACACTTTATTCACTCCCCTATTTCTGCACATTCCAGATTAAAGTGATGGCATACTTTGGTAATATAATATTGCAGGCTAATTCATTCAACCAGGAAAGCACAAACATGTTAGTAAACAAACTGCAAAAGGATAGGTCTTGAAAGTTCGTCTGCCCAAGAAAATTGTGGATTTCTGACACCTCTCTTACAGTTTCTCTCAAAAAATATTGCAGAAGAAAAGTAAGGTTATAAATTTCAACTTTCTGAACAACAGCAGAAAACCAACCTTGAATGGATTTATTTCTCCTAAGTCAGTTTCGACTGTCACATGGCTAGGCTTTTATGTTGCCACTGTGATATGGAGTAATTTGTATTGAGATCCTATTTCCAGAGATGCGCAGAATATGGGACACTGACATAACCACCCTGCCGATTTCATACACCAACCTGAAAGAAACCTGCATCTTGCACTGACCATAGGAATCAATCTATGTGCCATTTATTACATAAAATTTGATTTTATATATGGTGCTTCAAGGGTAAATGAAATCCTCCTTAACTGACTTTGTATACCCAGGTATCCCAATCCAGGAATAGCTATTTTAAACCCTGTGACATTTTTGTAAATACAATGTTAAATATTTGCAGACTAATCCACTGGTTTACCTTGAGAATGATTTATGTTCTGAAACATCATATGATCAACACATGCCAGGGAAATAACAGGAGATTTTTAACATTCAGCTGATGTGTCAAAATAAGTTTGGGTGAATGGCTATTTGCTTTCAAAGGTACATAAACAAATTGTGTCCCCCTTCAACAGGCAAAGTCAATTCTTTTTCTAGGGAAAAGGCAATTTCTGAGTTTCAAAACAAAAAATGTACTTAATTTGACAAGCATGACAATTGAAAATTACAGGGCTCTCCCCTCGACCCCCCCTCCTCAGTCACTTCTCACAAATTATGAACCATGGTAGAGTGGCACAAACTACTCATTTGCAATCAAAATGGTTTTTATAGGCTTTAAACATACTCCTGGGATAGGCAACAGCTCAGTATGTCTGTTTATATCACTGACAAACAAAATGAGATTTGCAATTACATGGGCTGTACACTAGATTATATTTTTAAAGGTCTGTAAACATATAAATGTCATACCAACCTATTTGATGAAAAAAGCATTAGAGACATTAAAAAAAGTCAAAATTCTCATCAAAATCATCCATCAATTAGCCTACTGACCACTTTACAAGACAATTACCATTTTTGCACTAATGTCATAAATAAACATGAGCTTCATGCAGATTTGTGATGTGAAAAGAGGGGCTCCAGGTACCTGTTATATTATTGTTTGCTTGTTTAACCTTCATTCCAAGGACACTGAGGGGTTTATTTTGGAAGTAGCTATTGACTACTTTGGAAATGTCCACGCTGAACACCAACTAGAAACTAGCTGGTAAGTAATGAAGAGATAATTAATATATTAAATAAAAGAAATACAGACCCTTTGCAACACTCCACGTCACAATTTCTGCATACCAAATGAGAAATCTCACAAATGATCAAAATTCGAAGAGGTACAACATTCTTGAGAATGGTACATTTTCACATAATTCAAATGAATTTTTCATCAGAGGATCTTAATCTACCATTGTGGAGTAAAACAACTCTTTTCATTACATCTCCACCTACCTCAAATAAAGTACACAGGAAACAGCATTTACAGTAGTATAATTGTCACTTCTAATACAGTTATTAATTTCAGTTTGAATAAGCAATTTCTGGAATGGTTCTTTTTAACAATGTGTTGATATTTTTGCATTATTAAAGTGTGATTTGTGTACCTATCAATAATCTTGGTACCTGATAAAACTCCATCCATCGTGCAATAGTCTAGTATAACACACAGCGGTGAAGTCAGCTATCACTGAGGTACGTACAAACTATGCCGCAACTCAATACATCAATGCAGCTTTAGGATCGCACACTGCATATCGTACATAAGTAATATGTACCTAAATGCATCCCTAGAAAACGACAAACCATGGAGCTACTGCGTCCACATACGCACAAACACAAATTCATAGTGACTGCCAAAACACAAATTTACTGAACCAATGATTAGATCAAGTTATAAGGTGTTATATAAAACAAAGAATGAATGCTTTTCATTCGTGTGATAGTATGAATAATTTCATTTGTTGAAAGATTTTACATTCTGTTCAACTCAGCTTCGCCTTGTTAAATAGAACGTTCAATCTTTCAACTCCTGAAATAATTCATACTATCACCCTCAAAAACATTTTTTATTTGTATAATGTTAAATCTTTCTAAAAGTTCAACTTGGTTTGTATGAATTATTTCTGACAATACCACACTTGCTGAATGATGAGAGATGATCCTGATGTGTGTGTCGCTCTTTTATACTGTGTCTTTACTTCAGTAAACGTACTGTGCCGCCACATCTAAAGCTGAGTCTTAATTTTCAGTTGACAGGGAGTCATTTTACTCACTACAACTTGTAAACTCGCGTCTCACCTACTTGTTTATTGCAAGCAGTCAACACCAAATCAACAGGATGAAACTATACATTGATGGCTGATACCAGTACAGTATCTTCAAAGTATTTCCTGGACAACCTTTCCAGAAGTAGGCTTTTCTCCCCCTTTGTTTTAAGGGAATAATTAACTTTCAGCACTTTCTTCCTTGCCATACAATCTCCTCCCATGGATAATAAGTTATAATTGACCAGAGCACTCAATCGTAAAAAGTGTGGCAACAACCAACCTACAAACTGTTGCAAGGAGTCAGGGAACAAAAAAGTACTTCATCTTTGCAAAAGAATTTTTTATGTAAATGGATTTCATTTCAACAATGCAGTAAGTGACAATACATTTGCAAAGAAACTGCTATAAATTTTTGCATCATTATTCATAGCAACTTGACCAGATTCTGTATAATAAAATATGGTGTGATACTACATAAATTAATTCCCTTGCTATAATGCAAACCAAATTATGGGACACATTAACAAGTACAGCACTGTAAAATTTTCGATTTAATTTTTCCCTCATATACACACACGGTGCAGACACCCAAACATACTGCCTAGGGTCAGGGTTATTACACTACCTGTAGCACAATGACCAAAAGATATGTCAATTTGATGATATCGTTATTAAAAGGCTAGACCCATAAAGAAAACTGCTTTCAAAATTTTCCAAAGTTCCCTTAAATAAAAACGACTTTCATAAGGAGAACTGAACTATATTTACAGCACACCTTGCAGGCTAGTAATATGAAATGCTGCTCAATATCCTTGGCTGCTTGCTTACGCAAGGTTTCACGCTCATTTCACAATGAGCTCCATGTCTCAAAGCGCTTAGAAAAATAGCACTGCCAGACACAATACGACAGCTGTATGCATAGGAAGGCCAAACATAGACAGACTTTGTTTGGACAAACACTGCTATGAAAACATAGCAGGCCGATACTGAAAATGATACAAGTATATTACAAAGAAATGTCTGCCATTTGACCACGTATGGAAAATGATGACATGTCCGATTTACATCTCTCGTCAAAGAATGTGAAACTTATTTATCGAAAATAGGTCAGAGAGTAATTGATCACCACTTAGCAATTTTCCTACACATAAAGGTATACTTTATATACCTGTACGTTATGAGCTGCTATCACTGAATGATGACTGACACATTGTACTGAAGAGTCAAATATGACGAGAAGTACAAGGTGATTTATACGCGAGGTATGTAACACGAAATACCTTTCAGGTAAAAATAGGCTCACTTGACAATTATTCTATGGTCATCAATGAGGTGCAAAATCAATCTGGAATAGTACCATCGCCTAATTTAGGTTAACTTAGCATTACAGCTGAAAATTACACCATATATCCTAATTTAGTGACCCAATATAAATTTTGCAGCAACAGTTTAACCTTCCAAATCTCCTCTTATATCCCTTCAGGTATCTTTCTTTTTTCTGATAATAAATATTGAATAGATAAGGCATACCGAAAAATTTCTGCATGATTTTAACAATTCAATAACAAAAATATTGTCACATAATTAAGAAGAGTCATTCATGAATTGGGTACATACTAATTTTCATTGGAGTGACAGCATTATTCCCTTTAAACATTGCACATTCAGCATGAATAGGAAATATCAAGTAAATAGAATGTACAGTATCCGTTATACCGGGGAGCAGCAGCAGAAGGGGATAGCACACCATCAAATGTCATGATCGCACCCATGCACAACAGCAGCCACAGAATTCCTGTCTCATTGCGGCAATTGCATCATACCATGTATAAAACTAGTGTCTATGCTTCTTAGCATGAGATATTCTCCTATGCAAGGTTTTCATATTTTGACCTTTAGAGACTTGAGAGAACCTTTGAAATCCATAAAAAAACCCTGTAACATTCAAATAGTAAATATAACATATTCATCTACATGTTAAAAATGAAAAAGTATACTACTTCCTATTATGACATACTATATTTACAAAGTTTTCACAAGAATGACCTCTGGTGACCTAATGTGATCTCTAACAAAAGCAAAGGAGTTTTTTGTCTCTATAAAATACATCCACAATACAAAAACTATCCATGCTTTGTATCCTGATATATCACATTTAAAAGGCATAACAGATTTTGTCGGCTTTGACTCTGAACATTTACACTTTGACCTTGGTTTCCGAATCCAGCGGTATAGTGACACATTTTTGTGGTTAACCTGAAGAGACTGGGCATCCACCTTAAAATTAGATTTTTAAGGATCGATTTGTATTTCCATGTATGATGTGACTAGAATCGGATTCAGTGGCTAAATTTATAGTTACCAAATGAATTTTAAACCACGAAAATCTGTTCAGATTTAGTGAAGTTACGTAAGGAAATAAAATTCAACAATCTGTCACATAAAATTCAATAATTTGTCAAATTATTGATGTTTGAGACAAAAAATCACATAGGTACTACATGTTCTTAATCCATGTTCTACATGTTCTTAAATTAACAAATAGCATGCTTATTATTGCAGACAAGCATTATTTCTTGACTTTTTCAGCAATGAAGTATACCCCTATTCTTTGTTTGGGCTGTGAAAAGCTGTAGAACTACCAAGGTCAATTTGTTGTTTGCGGTTTTCTATCATTAAAAAATCGGCCAAGTCATGATGCCCAGTTTCAAGGTGCAGATTTTTCTAATGGTAAATATGAGAGTTTGTCCTCCATTGTCCTCACATGACCTTTGATCTCCACCAAAAGAAATAGATTTCTTCCTCTTAATCTCTTAACAGAATAAATCTACATGCAAAAATTGAAAAGTATCTATGCTACCTACCTTAAGATATCATGTTAACAATGTTTTGAGTTTCACTCCATATGACCTCAAATAACCTTTGATCTCCACCAAAAAATAACATGGGTTTTCTACTAAATATGGGGCATCTATACGCTACGTATGAAAAGCATCCATGCTTCCTATCTTAAGATATCACATTAACAAGGTTTTCGGGTACAATCTCTGGTGACCTCAGATGATCTTTGACTTCACCAAAAACGACAGAATTTCATCTCAACATGGTGCATCCACATACTATAAGTATGAAGACTCATGAGTTTCCTTCTTGAGATATCATGTTAATGAGGTAAGCCTCACAAACACACATACACACACACAAACAGGTGCACATAATATTGATAGTATTTGCATTCTTAATGCACCAATACCTAGGCAATCCTAATCAAAGGCACAGCACAACTTTACCCCTGCTCACTCTAAATTGTCCCGGGACAATTCCTCCAGTGCGGCAGCAGCTCTAAGGGCACGCCCGATGATAACTTACCTCACAGGTACCCATTTAACCATTAGGTGGAGAGCAGCAATTGAGATTTATCTTGCCCAAGGATGCAACATAATGACACAGGAGTTGAACGGGCAATCCTTGGATCACAAGTCAAACATCTTTTAACCAATAGGTCACTAAAACACATACAATTGCCATCATAATCACATCTATAGGCTTCTCTTTTCATTGAAACCAAAAAAGGTGTGATGTGTTACAACACAGTGATGATATGTTACAACACAGTGATGATATGTTACAACATATCACTGTGTATAATGAATGTCAGCTCCTTCAATATTTGCTTCTGAGAACTTTCCTACTGATATTATGTCATCGATAGATTTCATCTCCTTGCTGTCCTTGCTCTAGTTCAAGAAATACCTTGAAATACATGTGCAATGAATATATTAACAGTCCCATGGTTTTTTCACCTTCATCACTTAATACCCCACTTTCTTCAAGGACACTGAACATGCAAAAAGTGGCACATGATGAATAACATTTTTACGATGTACTTTTACTTTTGACCATACACTGTAAATCACATGCAGGAATGCAAAGTGGCATACAAAATATTTGTACAAGAAAAATCACTTTCAGGTTGAATCATCCCCCTTGCAGGTTAAGTTACCATCCAGGTTAATGTGTGCACACTGAAGTTAAAGAGGCCCCAATAAAACTTTTTGGAGTTTTGAATCATTCTGTCTCGTACGGCGAACTGACTTACTATTACTTTTACCATAGTGTGTTCATCTCCCTTACCGTTTTACAGCAATCAGCAAGCCTGCATAATGTATGGGGATTCAAGGGTAATTACAGCTTTTCAAATTTCAGTAATTGCTCAAGCCACTAGTTTTAAGTTTGAGCTGGCTTACTGTAACTTGAGTTTTTGTGTTACGTAACACACTCTGAGAGCAATTGTGAGTTACCACAGAGGTCATTCATACTTCTTGGCCTCATTGAGCTGTGATCAGATTGCATCTCCTAGTGCGGGGGGGGGGGGGGAGAAAAACTTATCTTTAATTGATCCCACAGGGATTGACCCCTTTTAGGCTATTTCTCTCAGATGAGTGAAATCAGATTTTTGCCATAAGTCTGTAACAATGGTAGGGGAATGTACACACTATGCCTCTCAGCAGGATTAGAAACAATACAAATGTGAATCAAACCAGTAGGAAATATTTGCAGACAATAGGTCACCAAAGTTATATTTCTCTTGTTCTTCTCATCTGCAATTTAGTATACATATAGTCCACAGTTTACAAATTTCTTAGAATACTTCCCTGTATTGTTTTAGAGTTCCTAGTTCATTCTTATCCTGCTGGCAATGGATATAATGTAGAACCAGTGAACTTTGTAGAAATCACAAGAAAACATCCCAAAGTGGCACAGAAACACATACCAGAAAAATATAAAACAGATTATACATAGCAGAAATGTCATTCATAAAGCACTTTTGAAAAATACATCCCTCCTCATGAGAAGAACACCAGTGTCACAACCAGCAAAGGGGTGTTGGGGGGCGTGGTGAAGATGGTAATTCCCAGAAACAGGTGGGAAGAGTGTTTGCCCTGAGATTTTTCCTCATTGACAAACAATAATGACATAAATTGGGGAGGGCCTCCACAGACCCCCCCCCCCCCCCATATTCCTATGCAGTCTCTTAGTTAGTTAGTTAGATAATATTTAACGACACACCAACACGAATGTGTTATATAGTGTCAACTAGATAAATTCGTTTCAAGTCCTCCCATTTAGTCGCCCCTACGACAGGCGGGGAATACTGTGGGCATATTCTACAACCCCCAGCCCACAGGGGGCCTATGCAGTCTTATACACCAATTGTCAATAAGCTGCTTTTTCTGTGAATTTCTGACTTCATCAGGAGAGTGGTGCTTTTGTGATCCATACATTTTCAACAAAACTAAGAATAAAAGATAGCCAACTGTTACTAAAAAGTCTGTACAGCTTTTTGAAAGAAGGATAGAGGGCTTGAAGTAACAACCCTAGTACCATCACTTACAAGGGGCACACCACTTGTAGAGCAAGAGCTGTTCCAAAGAAGAGTATAGAGTACAAGCCTTTGGCTCAAACACCATAAATGCCCATCCGAATAACGTTGGTTAACCAAATTTGATGGAAGGAGAGATCAATGCCACCTTAAAGGTATGAGGACATAAAACCAAGTGGCTGTTTTACTAAACAATGATAGATTAAGATCCCTTGATTAAAAATTGGTTACAATTATATCTCACTGTTCTCAAGATACCTAGATGAAAACATCTGACCATTTCTGAGATTTCTCATTAGCTATGCAAAAATTACGATGTCGAGTGTTGCACATCACTGTCAGTATTTCCGATTGTTTAATTATGAGAACTGCATGTTTATAACTGATCAGCAAGTTTCTAGTTTGGTGTGAAATGTTAAAATTTTCCAAGTACAGTATAGTCAACAGCTGCTTTCAAAATAAGTCCCAATGAGCATACTAATGTTACAACTATCCATGAAGTTAAAAAACAAAAATTAATGTCAGATATATCTTGTGGGTCTCTCAGTTTTCTACATCACAGATTTGCATATTTACCCTATGTTTATTCATGAGGTAGGTGCAAAAACAATACTTAAGTTGTAAAACAGTCAATATATGATCAACTTTGATTGAAATTGTGGCTATTTGTTTTTCAATGCTTTTTACATCAAAAGGGCAGGTACAATATTTAAATGTCCAGTGTCTTTTAATGTGCTGTAACATGCATCCTGTTTGGCTTGGGCAATTTCATTTAAGCTCTTGAAATCATGGGATCATAGCTGCCCGAGCCATGACTGAAAGTTCCTTTTCATATAAGGCCTCACAAAGGAATTTTGTGCCTATACAATAATTTAATTGCCCAACTGCACACATACCCTCGACTTGAACATATTCCTGAATTTTGCTGATGTCACAACTGTAGAAAATGATGCAAAGAAAGCTTAGTTTGATAATTAAGTTATTTTAAATCTTTGTGTGGTTTAGTACCTGAACCACATATGGATCTCAATGTCCCTTCACCATGGCATGTTCACTCAATCCTTGACTCCAAGTACCTCTCTTGGACATGTTCCTAAATTAAGCTGATGTTAGAAAGCAGGCAAAAAAGAGGCAAATAACCTTATTTTAATTAAAAAGTTGTTTAAACTTTTCATTGGCCTGAATATGTCTCTAGAACATTTACAAGGGTAGGCAAAATGTAGGATCTCCCCTCACCATGGTCTCAATTAAGTTCATGTCTATGTACAGAATCTGAACTGGAATTAGCAAGTCACCCTTGCTTATTATTTTCATCAGTTAGACCACCTGCCTATGTTTTTCATACTTCTAAGTTATTTTGACACCACGTTCATCAATTAGGGAACCACAGTATTCTGAATTTGGCCTGTAGGCATCATGAACAGTCAGAGAAAATTTGAGACTTGGCGATTAAGTTAAGTACTTACCTTACACTAACATGTTCGATGTACAAGCTTACCCCCCATTTTCCTTCCTTGACATAAGTGCGTACAGTGGGCCTCTAAGTTACTCAATAAAAGCGACAGTCTTGAGAGCATGTAGGCCAAGCCGAAGGGAATCAAGGTCATCCTAGACTAAGAAAGCTTATATTCTGTTATCATTTCTCAAGCGTTTCACAGAAAGACAGCAGGCCTTCCTGGCCTCTCTTAATTCACACCAGCCCGCCATAACCTCTGTTTGGTTATGCACTGAACAGGTTGATTTTCTGCATCAAGTCCCAACACATATTTGGAAAAGGTAGAACCTACTTTCTGAAAAAAAAAAAAAAACTAAAGGTTTTATCACTTTGGGTGTTAAATGGAAATGAGGCTACGACAGACAGGACGAATCGTAAACTCAGAACATGTGATAAATGGCATGAGCACCTAGTTCCTTCGGTAATTGCTTAGTACTGCCATCAGCTTTTTAGATCAATCTGAGTGCATTCTATTCTGATATGTTTGCTCAAGTGAATGGGAATCTGTTAAAAACAAATTTTTCAAAAATGCCAAGACCTGGGAAAAGATTTCAAATGACACGTATTCTTTTTCTTTTTGCATGTGTCCATGAAGCATCTCTAGACACAAATTTCTTTCCCTGAAAAAGTTTTCCAAACTATCGTTTACAGTAATTCTAGCATCTTTCAGCTACAATTAATGAACAAATAAACACCATGATTTTGATCCCCAACAGAAACCTCAACCTTCTCACTTAAAACTCCATGACTTTCTTCTACCCAATTAAAATGTTAAAGAAGATACAATTTTGTTTTTAATGGTTAAATCCATCCAGAAACGATCCAATCCTGGAAACCTAATGCAACTACAATAACTGCCAATAGGTATATGTAAAGCCAAATTTGTCATTATTTGCCATATTTCATTACATTGCCTAAAATAAGGTATTTTTATAAAAAAAATATAGAACAAACTTCCTTGACACCTCTCACATAAGAACACTAAATCTCTTCTCATTCCTTGCTTGCATTACTTATGGAAAAATTAACATTTCGATAACTTAATTTACATCGGTGTAGGGGAAGAGCATACTACTTTATAGCCCTGTGTTGATTCTGATGTATCCTAAGGCACTATGATGGGCCCACAGGGCTGCGGAGACGTGGGGCTAGGGGGGCTTTAGCCCCCATACTTTTTCTGCTGTGGGCATTTGGGGCTGCCTTAAACTGGGGTGACTGGTTTTTATTTTCTTGAGCATATTGTGCTGCTTCAATGATTACCCCTCTCCCCCCCCTCACTTCAAAACTGGCTCTGTGGTCCTTGGCCCACTCTTCTTTTTAATGTATATAAATGACTTGCCAGAAAATCTTTGTTCCCCTGTTTCCCTCTTTGTTGACAACTGTATCCTACATAAAAACATCTCAAAAACAGGACTCATAGCTACTTAAAGATGATCTGTGCTCCTCATTGCATGGGGTTAGCCGTGGCAAATGCATTTGGCAACACAAAAAATGGTATGTGGTCTGTATCCCTGTAATACTCTTGTAGACTACTTTAATATGTCCACTTTTGTCAGGAACAAAAGGCTTAAATTGTGGATGACTGTCTTCCCTAAACGGATGGACATAAGGCCAGTTATTTGGACATAAAGCTTTTCATGTCCACATTGCCCCCTGTGGGCTGGGGGTTGTAGAATATGCCCACGGTATTCCCCGCCTGTCGTAAGAGGCGACTAAAGGGGAGGACTTGAAACGAATTTATCTAGTTGACACTATATAACACATTCGTGTTGGTGTGTCGTTAAACATTATCTAACTAACTAACTTCATGTCCACATTACTGAAACTTTCACACACAAAATAGCCGTACAACTAAATGATGTGCTGATGAAAAGGCACTGTGGAGGTTTCATAGTTATGCTATCTGTTGGTTATGTTGTATGCATACCACTGTAGCCAGTGGTGGCACCAGGGTTTTAAAAGTGGGGGGAAAATGGAGCGAAAAAGAAAATGTTGGGGGGCAAAAAATTTTTGTGCGTAGAGCTAAATCGAGCGTGAAGCACGAGCTTTAGCGAATGGGGTCCAGGGGGCTGTCCTAGGGCCCCTGGTGGGGGCCAGGGGGAGAAAACCCCAGAAGCTCTGAGGTTTAAGCATATCTCTGGGTGAAAAATTAGGTCTCAGGAAGGATATTTTTGGTTTGTAATGCATCATCAAATGCAACGATTCCAAATAAAATTAATGTATTAGGCTATTCTTCCTGTCAGGCTACTGTACCTTTAAGTGGGTTGGGGTCCAGGGGCCATCTTTGAGCCCCCGGTGGGGGTCCAGGGGGCAAAGCCCCGGAAACTCTGAGGTTTTAACATATCTCTTGGTAAAAAAATAAGCCTCAGGACAGGTATATTTTGGTTTATAATACATCATCCAATGCACAGATTCCAAACAATTTCAATGTGTTAGGCTATTCCTCCCATCGGACCACTTTACTTCAGGAGCTGAGTGGGGAGCATCTGGGGGCAGAGCTTGTGACTGGGGGCAATTTGCACAAATTACAATGGGACTTTAAACACTTTTAATGTAACTTTCATATCTGAGAACTCGGCTGGAATTAGCTCCCAGTACAAGTCCAGTTACATCACATTCCGGCAAAATTTTGAACCCTGGGCAAATTCCTAATCTAGAAAAACACTCGAGAGACCGGCAGTAAGCTAGTCGAATCCCGACTCGTGCATTGGAGCCCAGTAAATTATACGGTGCCAATCGTTAGCAAACACTGTGCATCCATTTATGTATTTAATTTAACATGTATGGTATCCTTATTTGATGAATCAAACATATGAATTTAGGCTATATCATATTCTTTTCAATGCCCGTAACTCCTTACGCTGGATAGAATAATAGTAAGGTTCATATAAAAACAGGAGAATACTGAGATGGTCAAATGGCGTTAAAAGTATCCTAACAAAGCTAACTGAAAGAGGGGAAAGTGTCCACTTGAAGCTTCACCTATTTATTGTAAAGAGAAAAGGAATTATGGGTACATGGTCTGCATGTGTAAACTACATAGTCTCACCATTTCTATGCATTGATTTATATCGACACAATGTGAAACTTGAAATTTATGCCGAAATATCACTTAGCCCAACCTTAGCAGTGAGATTTTAAAATTTTACCGTTAACAAATATAGAGAGAGCATCGTAGGCCCTATAACCATATTTATGCCCTTGAGGGGTGAAGACGTTAATTACTGCTAAAACAATGCTTTCCCCCTTTAATAGTCGCTAACTTCTCTAAATTGTGATGGGAGTATAAAGATTTCCAACCTCAAAGAAGTACTGTCATAACTGGAAAAGTTCTGGTTACAACCACATTCGTCTAACAAATAGTTTGCGTAAGCTCCGACAAAGTATCATGATTTGCTCTTCATGGTGAGCGTTGGAGCCTCTACCTGAATCCCCAGTGAAGATCAGCTGGCATCATTCACTTTCTTTGGGGAACACCTAAGGATAACCGGCACAAATGAGGTGTCGGTTGTCTCATGTTCCCCCTTCTATAATTATGCCCCCTCCATTTCAGGTACCGAGGTACCCTATATTCACCTTAAAGTAACCAGTTACTTTTGAAATGTAGCTAGTTACTTTTCAGTTAAAAGTAACTGTAACTAGTTACTTTTTCAACATTGTAACCAGTAACTGTAACGAGTTACAATTTTATGGAATTAACTGCAACTATAACGAGTTACTTTCAAAGTGTAACGGGAACAACCCTGTAGATGAGTCAGTAGGAGTGAAATAGATTTGGCTGATTTCACAAAATTTGCTGTGGTCAGAGTCAAGATTCAGATTGAAAAATCAATTCCATAGGTTTCTTTTTCTTTTCATAAAATCATGGCAATATGCCTTCATTTTGTTCATAACCCTTTCTACTTGTACTGCTAAATGAGTTTTACCCTTGAAATTAATAAATACATAAAATCTAACACCCGGGCAACTCCACACTAATGTCAACCAAGGCACTCAATTTTCAAATACTTCTCACCCAAAAAATTTTCTTGTTTTGGAAATCAAGAACATCTGAATTTTTTATTTCTTAAGGGTGAAAGGAGACATGGCTTCATATTTTGCCAGGAAAAGCATAAATTTGGGCAAATTGCAGAGGGGACAGATTTTGCCTAATTTTGCCATCTGTGTTTTATCTAAAGATGGTGGAAATTGTACTTGTGTGTGGCTATGAAGGAAAGGCCAAGGATATATGTAAGTACTGAATTTAAGATGACTAGAGAAAGGGTAATGGAGAACAGAGGTAAAACATCGCACAAATTCCATGTGAAATGTCCCCTCCGCAACGTTTGCACATGGTTTTTCATATCATTTCTCGGTAACGTACTGTTTTAAAATGAAGTTGTGGATTCTGTTATAGCTGATTGACTACATTGTGTTAATACTATCTACATCATTTAGAAGTGCTGTAGGAACGCTGTGGTCCAAGTCAACTTTTGTTGTGGAGGGGACATTTTGTTGCGGAGGGGACATTCAGCATAGGAGAACAGAGGTTGGGAGAGTAAAGGTTCAGTTTAAAAGGAGGATTTTGGTACTTTGTTTAGTCAAATTGATCCTTGGAACCCATATTAAGAAACTTCCATGCTTTTAGAGGGAATATGGGTAAGCTATGGTATACAGTCAAACAGACCCTTAGAAGAGAAAATCCCCTCCGCAACACACAAAGTGATTTACCTGCTATTTCTTAGTCATCATACTGTCTTGAGAAAGCGTTGTGGATAATTTTAATGCAGATTGACACTTTATACAAGATATTTTCTCCAATGCTAAAGTTTGGTGATTATGTACTTAAGTAAGACCGCAAGGTCCAAACTATGTGTTGCAGAGGGGACACTCGAAACAGCAGTTCTGACTAGGGATATCACAGCTTTGGTTTCCAGAAAATTTCTGTTTTAAAGTAGTTATATTTACCAATAAATCCTTTTTAGTGCAATAACTTGAAAAAGCTTTATGGAAATGGTATAAATTATCCTTGTGCTTGGGGAAAATCCTCTGTTATGACATGCAAGTGTTTCTCCAAATATGGGTAAAGTGTAAAGCACTTGAATACAGAGTTTCGATGCCTTATCCAGTCTTTGTATACATAGGCACTATGAATAAAGGTACACCAATTAAAGTCTGAGACCGGCATGTATATACTGTACCTTGAAAATATAAAGTTTTGAAGGCTTCCTTTTTGGACTAGCCCTAATTAGTATGGTTACAGTTGTAAGTTTTTGTCAGGTTCAGTAAAATGTAACATCTTGAATGAAGTATTCTTCTCTCCTTGATCCGTTAATCCACATACTACAGTAGTTTGCACACAAAGGGTTAAAAATGAATGCAAATTTGGGCTCTTTTGGGAACTAAAAGGAGTACACGTACTGTATCTCAAGAACAGTGTTCACTACAACAAATTTTGATCAAAACAATTTCAACACAGAAAAAACGAGCAGTAAGCAGTTCTGTTGAATAATTCAAAATGGTGTGATGATGGTCATTGCCTTTATTGAAGTCAAAAAGGAGAACGGTTTGCAGGAATGGTCCATAACCAAAATAAAATTATATTATTGTAACATTTCAGTGAGTTAGCATTTCGTAACATGTTCAGAATATGGTAAAACAGATCTACTATTTGCACTTGTCCCCTCCGCAACATCTGACTGTCCCCTCCGCAATGCTGCACCCCCCATTTTAATTCACCCTCTCATCATTATTGAGCAGTTTGAAAAGATTTCAGCTATTTGTGGTGAAACAGTATAAATAGGTTTAAAGATGTGATACTAGTTTCAGCTTGCCACTCTTCTCAAATTAGACAACTTTTACTTTGATGCACGTTCGCCGGGTGACACTGATTTGTGCACGTCCCCTCCGCAACGTGCAGAATATTCAACCAATGGAAATTACTGCTGAGGTAATTAAGTAAATATTTCAGGTGATGGTCTGAGCATCACTAATACTTGCCACTGGAGAAGGCATATCATTACATTTACCTCTTGTACTAATGTACTGTAGATATGAATGTGTGCAAATGTCCCCTCCGCAACAATTTGTTAGTGTGGAGTTGCCCACCCTGGGCTTGGACTGGTTTCTAAATCTTTCATATGTCAAGTAGACAATGAGGAAAAGAAAGGTGAAGTTAATAGGAAAGAAACTGATTTCTCCCACTAAAGCTCCAGATAATCTCTCAAGAGTTGTCACCCATGCACACAGAATATATTCATAACACTCACAATGGAATCCCTTTCTCCATTCTTGACAAAGATTTCAAACTGGAACAAAAGGGAATAAGCAGTCACCCCAAGTTTATTTTCAACACATCAGCAAAATCATACAGATCTCCTCTTATTTCCCTTACATACAAGTATCTGTCATTGTGTTTCAGAATAAAAATATTAAATATTTAAGATAAACCAAGGCAGGCCTTGATTTTAGTAATACTTTAAGGTTTTCCACTGGACAACCTGTCTGTCTTTTTTGCTGTCCAAAAGAAAATTTAGTAGTCCAAAAAGAAAACTGCAGTAAACCTAGCAGTAGTCTGCAAACTTGTTGCATGAACTTTGGTTGTCCAATGGACAACCAACCCACCACTTTTTGGTTGTCTGTCACAAATTTTGGTCATTACAGGCGGCCAGAAGACTATTAAAATGAGTCCTGGAAGGAGTTACTCTGCATGAATTTAACAAATAAGTAAAAAAAGTATTGTCACATGATTGATAGACACCATTACTGAATTAGGGTACCAAGGTATACTAATTCAAACTGGACTGACTCCTTTTTTTCTTTAAGCACTCCCCAAAGCTAGGAGCTAAACTACTTGAGAGGGAGTGAGACCCAGCCATTTTAGGCTAATAGTTCATGAATGCAGTACCATAGTTTTTAGTTCATATAAGTTTCTTGATGCAATGGAGTTCTGCGATTTGAAGGGCCCAATCCGCAAACTGACAACCACAAACACAACAATGGTAAGAAAAAGTTTTTTCAAGTTGTACAATGTACTATTAACTTCCATGTGAAGTCAAAAACTAATTATTCCAGATAGCAACTGCTAAAACAACAAATGCCCAATGGGTACTATGGTTCCTTGCTGAATGTAATGACACTGAGCCATGAGTGTACAAACAAAATATTAGCTAATGTGCAGTTTGCCTGTGACTCTGGTGACTGCTACATGACCTTTAAAGATCAAGTATTACAGCTAAGCTTATTACCCAGTAAAGGTTAAAAGGCTCATATTTCCACTTACTTGGTGTTTTAATATTGCCCCCACAATAATCACATGGAAAATTGAAGAATAACCCAAATTTTCCTGTAGATACCGAAAAAGGGGTAGGATCTTTAACGATCAGTTCCGAAGAGCTACGAATTGCCGAACTACTTACGACGTCATAAGTGGAGTTGTGGATGGTTGCTTCTCACGGACAGTACACAGCAGTACAACACCGCGGGTTTCTTATTATACGAAGTCCATGTACAACGCATTAAACTGTGTACTTTTTACGCACTTGGAAATGGACACGAACGGAACACAAAGCACAAAACAAAAACTGGGGCTGCATTAAACAGAGTGACAGTAGTCAGTTTTTCATAGTGTTTTTAATAACCCACATAATGGCTTCAGAATCCCAAGCTTTCATAGACAGGTTCTTTATATCTATGAGAACGTGGATACTCAGTGTTCACAATAGGCAGAAAAAGCACAAACTGTCGTAAGAGCCGTAAAATATTGCTACATTATATTTGAGTCGCCAAATTACAACTTGCTTGAGAGTGGAAAACAAACGTATAGCATAGCAAGATATCTCTACCAATCACAAGTTCGCTTTCAAACTTGTCACACACATTTTCACTCACTGTGTATTTAATAAGAGTGTTCTGAATGGCCAAGGCAGGCTTACAATGCATAGCTACTACGCACGCACACCGCGCGTGGACATAGTACACCACTGTTACTACATTTTGTATGTACTTACGTAGGTACCGTATGCACGTACATCCTCAAGCTGGGAGCTGGAACTGTGCTGTTTTAAAGTAAGGAAAAGTATCTAAGGATTTTGAACAGTTCTCGCTAGTGCTGGATATATTATTTGTTGGATATGAATGGGAAGTTATCTGTAGAGATTTGTACAAGCAAAGTACACAGGTGATTGCTAGGCGAAAGAGAATACTCTAGAAAAGGTAGGGTTATCTTCCGAGCAGTTCATGCTAAAAGGCATAACAGTAATGTTAGGCTTAGTGTTATACAAATGACACAACGTAGCCTATTCATTGTAAGATCACACAGGAACATTTGTATTTTACTGTTGGAACATACTTCGCTAAAAGTAAAGCTGAAGATGCTAGGCATTACTGGTACAATCTTGCAGCTCATGTAGTGAGCATAGTAAATTCTAACCCCGAAACGCGATGAGCTTATGCTCAAGGACAAATTTTATGACTGTAACAATCATGAAAAATGACCACTCCGTACAATTGCCCAAGCGGCAATTGCCTTTACTCACGGCCGGTGGTGGCGGCTGGTTTGCATATATGTGAACCAGCGCAGGCTTGCAGACAGTATATGGTCGTGCGCGAGTGTAATTACTCCACTTATGATGTCACAGATTTTATTTCCGGAAAAGCACGACAAAGCGGAAAATCCATGTTTACTCCAAAACCAGGAAAAATCACCCCAAATTTTTATTTTGCTAAAATGATTGTGTCAGACGTCATTTACAACACCCATTAAACATTCTGAAGGCCTATCTTCAACCATGATACTTGGACTTTAAAGTTGTTGGCAGTGAATGGCATTTTGGGGCATTTGGGGAAAGTTTTTGGCTAGCAATACGTTGAATACAGAAATCGCAGCTATACAATGAGCCTCTGTATTGACAGTATGCCTACCGCAAGGATTCGCACAGAAATGATTTTTCTTTTGAATTGCGGGATGAGCTAAAATGAAAGAAATGAAACCAAATTAATCAAAACTCTAGTATAAAACTGCGCTCCCCTGTAATTCAATCTAGCCTACGCTCTTGCAATTACAATGCCTTTCCATCTACCAAGTTTCCTATAAGTCCACAACTTGACCTCAAAATGACCTCTGATAACTCCCAAATGGCCCCCAGTGACCCCAGATGACCTTTGACCTCCACCAAAAACAACAGGTTCAATCTTCTCACCGTAACACATCCTCTTAACACATTCTTCCTCTCAACATGACAAATCTATATACCAAATACAAAAAGTGTCGGTCACGGCTATCTTGAGATATCGTGATAACAAGCCATTTTACAAGGTTTTTGCAGTTAAACCTCCAGTGACCCCAGATGACCTTTGACCTCCACCACAAACAATAGGGCACACGTTCTCACTATGGCGGATCTATACACTAAGTATGAAACCTATCCAAGCTTCCTATCTTGAGATATCATGTTAACAAGGTTTTCAGTATTTGCCCCTCGGTGACCCCAGATGACTTTTGACCTCCACCAAAAGTGACAGCATTCACCTTCTAACCATAATGCATCCACACACCAAGTATGAAATCTATCCAAGCTTCCTACCTTGAGAGAGCTAGTGTTAACAAGGTTTTCAGAGTTTGACCCCAGATGACCTTTGACCTCCAGTAAGGCACACCTTCTCACTATGGCAGATCTATATACCAAGTTTCAGTTTAGTCCAACTTTCCCTTATTGAGTTGCAGTGTACCCAAGCAAGCATCACAGACATGCGCACACACACACACATACTGTACACCCACCCACACGCCAACCTGACTACACTGGTTCCTTTTGCTAACACAAGGAACCAAAAACTCCTCGCTTTGTGAACTTTGCATCTTTCATATCATGTCTTGAAATTCTCAGGACAAATATAATCCAACATCCATTTAATGATTAATGAAACCTTAACTACCGATTTGACCGTTACCCTTCAGTAACCAAAACTTAGCTATTTATCACCAAACTATGTTATATATTATAAAGTCGCAATCCAACAAATCAAACATAAAAGCTCACTTGGTCAACAACATGCCATTATTCCTGGCCAACAGATTCCCAGCAATGGTTTCATTTCATCCAATATTTTGGTGATATATCTAGGTGAAACCATAGGAAGGCTTTCTCAGCTGAAAGCAAACACTCCAGCCAAGAAGATTAATTATGCTCTAGTAGTACAATAATAGCTGCAATTTAAAGCTTAATTACCCTAGGCCTCTCACAATAACAAACAGTTTTGAATAATCCATCTTTTCAACGGTCTAATAAAGGGTCAGTAAATTTCAATTAAGACATGCAAGATAATAACGATTCATCAACTAAATGGCAGACTCCAGAATGACATACTGTAGTTTTTATGTAGATCTCGGCACTGTGTTTATTGGCCAGTGAGGTGGCTACTCAACAGAAAACTGAGTCATAACACATATAAAGTCGTGATTGTCAAAATGAATCAGTCTACAATCAATTGCAAAGCTCTAGTGGACTAACAGCTCAAATTTAGACCAGGATATATTTGTTAGGTATTTAACTACATTTTGCTAGATTAAAATCTGCATTCTTGCCCCAAGATTTCACCAACATGATTACAAATATTAAATAAAATTTGCAGCAAGAGTTCTTTACTAGCCTAGAACCACACATCTGACACTTTAATATTAGCATGCAAGGTACTGTAAACAGTGAACCAAATTCCATCATGAACAAGCTAAAATGGGAAAAACTGGCACACACAGAAATGAGGGCTCTCTTTAGACAAACAAACAAATTACATTTTTTTCACTGTATGATTTTTTACACCAAACCTTTGTTTCAGTCAACAAAAATACATTTTGAATTCACTGCAAGCTGAGGTGGCAGTGTCTCTCAGAAATGGTCAATATTTTCTCTGCAAGGTACCTCATGCTATGGTGAATCTTAAAAACAAGCTCCAGGGGAAAAATGCATAGATATTAAAGTTGATTTGCAAATAAAAGGGAAAGTTACAGAAGGAAGCCAGTTGCAAATTTTGTCTAGGTTTTTAAAGTACAATAGGAAAAGCTAGCTTAGAGTGATCGATCAAAGGCAATTATTGTAAAAACAAAAAGAATATTTGGATAATTGCTATAAGTGATGAAAGATACTAATGGAGTATTATATTCAGCTATCAAAAAGAGAGTAGAAGTTTCTAACAAATCTTAACTTTGTAAATTGCAATTTTAAGATTCTACTTTATCTCCAGAAATATCTCTTAGCTAGAGGGAAGAATGGTAGTAAATGGCCAGCCATTAAGGGATATTTTAGAAGAAAATGATAGTGATCCTCTGTTTCTTAGCACTTTTATTCTACACATGTGCAAACCACACATCTGAGTTCCCATCTCATGCGACAAATGAGGGCTGGCCAAAAGGAAATGCCCCCTTCCAATTCTAGAATGATGGAATTCTATCTTGAAACAATGACAAATATTATTCAGCTGGTTGAATTAAAATATGGTAAAGTCACTGAGACAGTAGGCTCTTACAAGTCTCCATTTTGCTGGACTGAAATTTTGAGAGACTTTGTTTTATTTCATCAAATTTCACTACAATTAGCCAAGCTTTATCAGTCACACATTCATAATGTTATCCATGGAAACACTTCTAGCCCTTTAAAAGCCTAAAACAGGAAATACTAGTACAATGAAAGTATCATACATGTTGTGAAAAGTACTAGATAAAGCCTAAAGAAAAACTAAGTTCTTGCCTTTTAATATGTGCTTTATGTTCAATGTTAAATATTGTCTACACAACTTCTAACTTTATAGGTTGAGAATGAAGGCAAAATAATTCTGGAGGATCCATGGGGATTGGGAGGGGGTCCAACAGTAAAAATATACCAAGTCCTTGTTGGTTCACAGACCCTGTAAAACCGTCTTTTCAGCAATGTGATTGGAATGGAAGTATGTTACTCAACAGTTCCAACACTATTAGTCAACTAATGGCAGTGGTTACAACTTGTGGAGCACAATCAAATATGTACTCCCCCCCACCCTTCCCCACCCTGCTATAAAATGAAATGTTTTATGACTGACATTTTCCTAAATTTACATCTAGGAAGTAGTTCTTTGTAGCTATTTTTTACTGTAATAAGTTGACAGTGTCTAATAACGTCTCACTCTTCACAAATTCCCTTTACACAAGGAACTGTTTTTAAATTCAAATAATCAACAAACTGCAATTCTGAAAAGATTTTCATTTAATTCAAAGCACAAGTCCCTGAAAGTGCTAGTGTTCGACCGATCATCTGTTAGATAATCGGCATCAGGCCGATTATCGCACAATCGGTAAATAATCGGCATCGGTAAAATTTTGTCCTTCAACCGATTACCACCACCGATTATTTGAAAACTGGAAACAGGGCTAAAATACACTTCAAAGGTTCTGCAAAAATGTTTATAATTCTCCAAAACACGCATTTCTTTAAGTTCCCGCCCAAAATATCAGCACTGATACTCACAAAACTTGCAACATTTTAAGCTCTCCAAATCATAGCAATCATCGTAATTGTTGCCGTAACTCTCAGTGCAGCACAGTTCAGGTGCGTGAAAGGCCACACAGTATTACCTAGGTGTGCATGCCATGGACCATGCTGCACATCTGCATACAAATTGTACTACAGGAAGAAATGACTTCGCGCTACGTTTTTTTTCAAGTTTCAGTGCAAACCACATCATCTGTACACATTTGGTGCACGTACTGTACTGTAGCAACTTTGGAAACCCGAGGCTTATTATGTATTATCCTGCATAAATTATGCCACTTCCCACATTCTTTTCGTTAAGTTTTTAATTACCTATGACCTGCACATGCGCACACGTAACTGCCATACAGTTCTTGCGAAGTTGAAGTTCACCTACGAAAGCACACCAGTACAGTGTGTAATACGTAATGCAAGGCTAAGTGCATTTCCTGCGCATTTACGTAGCATGTTGGTCATGAACTCCGTCTGTGCTCCTAACTGATGAACGAAGGGAAACGGGCCCCGTGTTAAATTCACGCCGGAATGGCAACAGTTTTTCGATAACGGGACTTTATCGGTAATTAGTTTTACGTTTCATTTGGAGAATCTTTTACATAAGATGTAAGTGTTGGGCAAGACGCATTACAAAAAAATGTATCTACATCGTTAAGGGAGCATGGGATGAGTAAATCAGGCAAATTGAGTGGAATGTTTAGTGGCCCCGAAGTGCCAAGGTAGTTAGATATTTTTGCCTAAATCTGGGTGGATAGGCTACTATATAGCACTACTACAGTCCAGTACAGACCTTTGCACGCAATCTTCCGACATGATTGGTGGATAGAACTACTGTAGGTAGAGCCGTATGTAAGCCGACAGACTCTTTGGCTAACGTTAAGCCTGTGACATCGTACGAAAGCATGTATTTATGGTTGATTTTTATCATAGTATTTGGAAAGGAAATCCTTCAAAAACATTTAATATTCTACTCGTGGATTGAAGGGATCTGTTCTTAATCGTTCATCTCCAGTGTGAAGGTTATGTTATGGTGTGTGTACAAAGTTAGAAATATGCGACAGACGGCGAGAAAACATGACCTCGCTATACATGTAAATAATCGGTGATCGGTAATCGGCATCGGCCCGATTGTGTAATTGAATAATCGGTAATCGGTGATTATCGATTATGGCATAATCGGTCGAACACTAGAAAGTGCAGTGACTTGGTTAAGTAAAATCAGTAAACTAAAATTTGGTACAAGTCCTGTTTCTTTGGTATTAAATAAATTGCACTAGAAGAAGTCAGAGCCACTTCTGATCAAAGCTTGACTATTTCAAGACCTTAGACGGCGTACTCGTTGAAATCATCTTACTAAATTACACTAGTACTACTACATTACACTTTAATCTAGCTTATAAAGTGCTGAACTCCTTCAGTGATTGCCCACTGCTTCAAGAAAGCTCATATTTGACTAAATTCACACTTGCATTGAAGACTGTTGTAATGACCTTGATAGAAACTCTTTAACATAATTCTTTTTATACTTTTTCCTCATTACATAAAGGAACCAAAACTGTTGAAAACAAGATGTATTCCCTACAATCTCACTTAAAAAATGGACAAAGAAATATAATGAACCTTTCCTGCATTACATTCATATTTCAGCAATGTTACAAGGTAAAAAAAAAACAAGTGCATGTTTTCAATGGAAGTGCTGGAAACATAAGCCTCTGCTCCAAACATATTACCCAGAAAATTAAAAGCTTGGAAAAGATCCAAGACTTCAACAGCATAGTGAAATCCACAGTATCCCCCAATTTCAAGAGTGTAGCCTCAACTGCAGATGCATGAAAAAAGATTAACAAGATTAAAAAGCGAGATTGGTTGGTTTATAAATGACAGTACAGATTAAATTCAGATATTACTCTTGAGCTGGCGGAAAGTGTCGCCCCTTTTTCTGGCCCTTTCTATCTTCGCAAAATAAATGTGATCCTTCCTCCAGGGAGTCGTAATCTTGTTGCAAGCATTTTACTCTTGTTCAGAATTGGTCTCGTTTGCTACAAAAGGCCGTCAAAAGGTAGACACAGCAATGTTTCAGATTTTTTTCCTTCACATTCATGAGTAAATTGTTTTGAGCCAAGAAGTGTTCAAACCTTTTTACAGTTTCCAATTTCAAACATTGCTTCTTGTAAAGGAAATAGTGTATTTATATTATACTGCTATTGTGTGTAAAACATCAAAGCAAAATTCCACACAGAATGGGAGTTTCTAAATGCAAAGTGACTTTATGTTTGCAGTGTGAATCACATCAAGCACTATAAAGCCAATTTCCAAATTGTCTTAATTTTTTAAAAAGAAGACCTGACATTGACAAAAATGTTATCTCAGATTACTCTTCTAAATTGAAATGGCAGTTTTTACTTATCAAAATAATTATAAATATTTTACGACTCAAACCCACTGTGATAAAAGATAATACGATGTTAAAAGTAGACTTGAAGTAAAACTACCCCCAAGGGGTGATTTCAGAGGAACAATGTTTATTATGTTTATTTTGTCGTGTACCTACTGGTTTATCATTATACTTTCTTCAACACCCGTAAATTTCAGGTTTCATGATGCAACTTCCAGACACATAAAAACACAAAAATTTGAATTTGAAAGGTGGCTTATAAATGCAGTCAACTTCTAAGATGTGGCAGAAAAAGACAATATTGCTCAAACCATAGTCTGCTGCTCTTCAGGGATGATGTCTGATACACTCTGGAGAAAAGCACATTTAACAGGATCAGTTGACAAGGCCACTTCACTTACAAGTGAAAAATAACACTACTTTGTGTACGATTTTAATCTGCAGGTTAACCTACTGAAAGTATGATGTTGCAGTAATTACGGATGGGAGGTTCTTTAAGCATACAATGTGAGTGTTCTAATCTCTAATTAGACATCACTTGTATCTCGTTATGACCTCCGCCATTCAGATCACATACATAACGGTAGCTCTCAGGAAATGCTGGGGAACATTGACACAGCTGTTAATTTTATCTATCATGATGTTCTGGAAACAGCCCTAGATGAACACAACATAGGATGTTATGGGTCAAGTTTATACACTGGTTTAAAGCAACACAAATGAAGCTACTTAGTTGACTGGTCCCCTAAGGGCACTACTGGTGGGCTTGCAACAAACTTTGAGCCCTCGGCAACCAACTTTTCTTGGTTAAATGACAGGTAAAAGAAATGTTTGACTGTATGGAGAAAATCCACATATAACAGGTTTCAACAAAGGAAGTGTGAAGCACACTGGTGCATGGCTGAACAAACCACTCTGCCATACAAGAAGTCTTTCTGAATGAAATATGAATGAATAAATTTAAGGTATATAATGATCTTATACTTTCAAAAATTGATCAAATTTACTGTGATGTGAGCAATTTTCTTCCACCAACAAAAACAGTACATGTATGTCATCCTGCAATTATATTGCTATATTAAGCACTTAAGCAAAGTTAGTATCAGGTGAAACAGAGCAATATGGAAATCTGCTAGTCAGGTGACATAAAAACCAAAAAAAAAAAAATCACAGAATAAAATTTGTCAAAATGTGTCTGCAGCCCTGCTAAAATATCCAACTTTGGATGCATGACTCACTTAATGGTACATTTGGGATTTATCTAGACACTCTTTTGTATAATTCATGTTAAGCCCTCTTGGCATGTAACACCTTTACACAAGAAACAAGAAACCAAGCACAAGAAACCAGAGCGCAAATCTTGCAGACAGCAAAACATAGATTTTGAATGTTAACTGTACAAGAGCAAGTACGGAAATAACCTGCATAGCTGGCTATATGTGTAGTCACTAAAATTCAGTAAGAAACCTGGTTTGTGAAGCCAAGAGTTAGTGGGCAACCACTGCGGCTGTGCACGTAGTATGGAATTACCTCCAGTATAAATTGAAAGGTCAAACACAGAGATGGCATCAAACAGAAACACTGGCACTCAAGTTGAAAGAGAAGCACACCTTAACCTCTGAGCAGATGCATAGCCAAACAGACAAGTTACTGTACATACAACAAACAGCATCACCCTATTGTATCTTGCTCTGTTCTAGGGATATGGCTCCTACAGTTGTTTGCTACAATAGGGGGCTGGGGGATACCATTAAAAACTCATGATTTGTAGTAATCCTGTTGTGATGTCAAAGAGCCATAACAGGTTGCCAATGGACATTTTGTTAGTTGATTTTGTAGTAGCAAAATACCAATTCATGGTTAAATCATTTTGGTTCATAATGATATATACCAGTGTTCGAAAAAAAGCAGTCTCCCGGTCATCTGAGACGACCATTTTTTCATACCAAAGACCTGTCTGTACAATTAATTCCATGGTTTCACAAACGTTTTTCACATGTACAGTGTATATACACTGTATTTGTAGCTATGGACAGCAAGTACATACACATAAATAGTACAGTGCAATATTGCATCAAAGGATAAAAGCCCATAGACACTAGTCTTGTAAGCAGTTGCAGTACATTACACTGAGCACTTTGCATTGATGGTCAGTAACTATACATGTGAATATTATATAGCAAGCACAAATCAGTTTGAGTTACATGTTTGTCAACAAAAAATTTCATATAGTTTTCTTTTTTCTCCATATGGAAATAATTGCAAGTCCCATTGAGTACCTTATATCAAAGCTAGTTATTTCGTGAAAATAATGAAGTTCAATGTATATTCTGCCTTACACTACAGTATAGCCTGAATGACTGCAAAAAAAAAAAAAAAAAAAGGTTGAGCTGAACTTCAGAATAGGTTGCAGTGGCCATCCTTTGTGGAGCTGTGATGCTACAACCCATCTGGTTTGATAACCGACTGCAGTGGCCAAGTGGTTAGAGCATCCAACTTGCAGCCGGAAGGTCTAGGGTTCAAATCCTGGCCGGGTCATACCAAAGACTTTAAAAATGGAACCTACTGCCTTTGTGCTTGGTGCTCAGCATAAGCAATGGAGTAGGGAAAACAAGCCAGTGAGCCACAACTGGAAAAAAGGCTGTGGCCATCTCGACTTGAACCAATTGGTTGGAAACTGGGACGTTAAACCTCATCTAACTAACAGTATAGGTTATTCTCTATTATTGTGCATTGAAGCTCAGTACCTGTTCTTGTTTGCAACAAATCATTTGTTGAATTGAGCATATCTTCAGTCTTGCATCTGCTATTCCTTTTAGGGAATTCAGAGTCAGGAAGCCACTTGAGCTGTTCAAAGAAGCTGTAACAATTTGATTATGGACATAATTTGTCATACCTTTTCAACAGGTGCTCTGAGGTAACAAGGCATCGATGTACTAATCTCTCCAAATCCTGCATCCTTAACCACCATGCAATGTCCCCATTCAACACATGAGAGTGCATCCAAAGTCTTTTGCCACTTTCTCAAGGCTGTAGGAGGGGGGAGGGGGGGCTTGCTCTGAACCACTGAACATCAACAGAACTGAGCACAGACCTGAAGCAAACAACTTCTTGAATCAGAAAACTTACTGACTCACACAATCTAAAACCCTTTTTTAGATAACCACCACTCCCTCTGCACCCCTGCTAAACAAGCAATTCTGAGTCACCAGCAAATTCCAGGAGGTTCCACCAGAATCTCAAATACATGGCTGTATACTCTCATCACCAAGTCAACTCCACCCACTACAGCAGAGTTCTGTCTAACTTTTGCAAAACTGGACCAGACTTTTAACTCCCAAGCAATGTCTTGCTGAAAAAATATCCTCTCTTGATTACCAATATGAACTATTGTCATGATAACCTT
This sequence comes from Holothuria leucospilota, assembly GCA_029531755.1. Classification (NCBI taxonomy): domain Eukaryota; kingdom Metazoa; phylum Echinodermata; class Holothuroidea; order Aspidochirotida; family Holothuriidae; genus Holothuria; species Holothuria leucospilota. The sequence continues at coordinate 41,043,170 of CM055966.1, forward strand.
TTCAGTTAGAATGCACACTGAAGTTCAAACCTATTCAAAACAAAAAAGCTATGAGAATGTTTCAAACCAAAGTCATACTAAATTCATCAAGTTACAGTACAACAGCCATTTTATCATCAGTTTGGTAAGATTTTACTGAGGAGATTCTCACTTTTTCTCACCATCACCACCATTGTAGGTATTAATCCCAAGGTGACCCCCAACTTAACAGAACACACAAGAATGAATGTTCAAAATGGTAGATTTCAATACTGTTTTGAAAACTTGATTCCAGTCACCCTAAAACATGGATACAACCAAAATTTGATAACAACTCAAAGTTTGAGATTCACTGATACACTGAATCTTAATAGATTCTGAATCATAAGTATTATGTAATTTTGTTTTCTCTCTCTTTGTTTACAGGGAGTGCAAGTTTTCAAGCTCTCTGGGGTTTTTGTGTACTTCCTTTTGCTTATGTATGTACACAAATTCCTATGTAAAAGTTATATTCTTTATTTGTAAGTATATACACAAAGCAAGAAAACAATAAACGAAACAAAATGAAGTAACTTTACCCTCACCATTGTAGAGCTTTAGGGGCTTAAAGCTTACCACTTTCAAAACTTGCATCAAAAATGAGGTGGCCTTTCTTTGGCTGTCCGGAATACCCGACTGGTGTTACCACAAACTTGTTCAAGTTACCGACGACTCCATCTTCTGCGTCATTTTCACTGTCAGCTGATGAAAAATACACAAAAAAGGAAGTGTTTCCACCTTCCAATAAAAATTTATCGGACAAAAATATCAAATTTGTGTACATTACTTAGTTGTAGGGCAGTATGACAGGTCAACATTTTAAAATGTTACTAGTTACAGTCCTCAGCTTTCTAGTAGAGTTTAGCAAATCCAAGTCCAAGACCAGGTCATTAAGATCCTTGTCCAGGTAAAGACTGAGACCAGCAAACCTAGGTCCAGCTGAGACCCTTAGTACAGTATCATGGATTATTGCAAACCTTTTCTTTTTTGGCCAACACATCAAAATAACACAATACTACTACATCCACATACGTACACAGTTCATGAAAATACAGCAAAAACCAAAGAATATCGACAGAACCATGTACAAGTTCCAGTGGCAGCTCTAGTCCTCAAAGGAGAAAATTTGCATCTTTTTTTATTTTTAAAGAATCATATGTTAACTTGGACATATGTATGTGGTATATATCTAGAGTGGCCACAAGTATCCAAGACCAGCTATTTGAGACAAGATCAAAACAGAGCCATAAAGATTTGAGAGAAAGACTGATTAGGAGAGATCAAGACTGGACTTGAGTCCTGCAGCACTGAGTTACAATACCTGGGAGTCTAGCATTCATAATGGAAAACGCAGAATTATATGCCTATTTAATTAACTAATTGCTCTAGTAATGAAGTATACCTGGAAATAATTACACAAGTTATAGACTGGAGGTAGTTCTCTGACACTGTACATTAACTAAGAATACTACACAAAGGGAAGCTTTGTAGTGCGGACCATAAACCACTGGCGTAGGAAGCGGGGAGGGGCTTGGGGGACTTAGCCTCCAGTAAAAAATGGGGGGCTGAAGTATGCTTCTGCCTCCCTCAAGATCCAAGGGCATAAACCCCTTATTTGTCTCTTCTGTAAGAAATGTCAAAAATTTGCAGTAATTTTCCTTAAAGTTTGTCCAAAATGTTGCACCAAATTGCATCTGAGGATCCTCAAATACCCCAAAATTTTCCCAAGGGTATTCCCTTAGACCCCTCCCCCAGGATGGCGATCCGAAACAAAGTTCAGCCCCCCCCCTCCCCCCGTCTCGAAAGGCTTCCTACGCCATAGCCTTAAACTGCTGGCTAATCTTGATTTTGTTAGATTTTATATACAAGTGTCTTACTATTACCAGAACTTTCCTAGAAATCCCATTATCACTGAATTTTTAGGCAATATCACCTTCTACTCCCAACTAATTGTATTAGTCACCGTATCCACCAAGGATGAAATTAGCATGAACTAACCAACTGACAGCTACAGTATACTATTAAAATTAACAAAAACACAGTTCCCAATTCCTAGAATTTTCCATGGAGCTGGAGCTACGGTACTTTCAGTCAACTGGGAACTCTTTTTGAATCAAATATTGTTCTATTTGTTGTTTTCACCTTACAACTGATCTGTTTTTGTTGAAACATTAATGAAGACTGACCTTAAAATTCAAGGTTTTATCTTTCTTATAAAATTTCTCAAATGCAACACATATCGGTAAATGCAGATGCATGAAAATGGTGAAAAGTCCAGCACTCAATTGCATTTATTGCAGCAGAACTAGGAACAGGAACTGAGAGGGAAGGACTTGTAAAAAAAGAAATAATTTAATTTTTGACCATAAACTTGCACCCTTCACACTTATGCACTTAAACTTAACAGTATGGTGGTATGCCACAGAAAGAGCAGTTTTAACTTGGCAGTTAAAGAATAAAATTCCCCAGTGAAAGATCTGTTGGAATTATTTCAATATCTTTTAGCGTTCTCAAGATATACCTACAAAGTTTCACAATTTTTGAGGTAAGTCACTGCCTATGCAAAAAATAATGATGTGAAGTGTTGCACAGGATTAGCACTTCTTTTGTTATTAAACCTATATAAATTATCTTGTAGTTATTACTAATGAGATAGATGACAGTTTGGTTAGTGATACTAATTTATTTGTTAAGAAGAAAAGTTTCACTTCCAAAATAAAACCCTCAGGGCATACCACTGCTACAAGTGTACTTAAAATGAAGGTTGAAAAACAAAGGAAAACGTTAGCCATATTTAGTACGTCCATCTTTTGATGTCACAAATATGCATATTTAGATCATGTTTATTCATAATATAAGTGTAAAAGAAATTATCTTGTAAAATGGTCAATATCTGATGGATTTTGATGGGAATTGTAGCTATTTACTAGGTTTTTAATGCTTTTTACATCAAATATCCAACTGTGTAATTTTCAAGGCACCAGACCTTTAAGGTCTATTAAGCAAAACAGTTCTTCAATAGTAGTATGCACCATGCATGTCTCAGATTTTCTTTAAAAGCATGCATTTACAGACCATGTGCTTTCATCAATTGGTAGATACATACTAAAGTATATCTCAGTTGACATCACAGCTTCAAGATCAAGTTTCAGTGTTTGGATGTGAGACTTTGTTGCACTGTATATTGAGTCATAGTCTTGCAAAGTGTAACTTGAGCCACCTTCTCAAGTGCAATAATTCTGTAATGGACTTTGCCACAACTTTTTTCACAGTTTGTGAGAATTTGAACAGTGTAATAAAAAACCTTTTGCATCCTTACGATGAAAGTAATACTGAATAGGTGTGTCGTGACAATGACACTACCACTACCACCCACAGTTACTCCCACTCCTTAGCAATGATGCCTGCCATTTACCTAATGAAATTTATATATATGTCTTAGTCTAGTTGCAAGAAACCCTATTTTACACCAAAAAAAATGCTAAATTCCATACAAACAAACACAAAATAAAACAAAAATAATGCACTTTTATGGCAAATAATCGGAGTCAATGAGTCAAATAACAGATTTCCAAGAGACCTTGTCTATAAATATTCAACTTCAAAGCAGTGCTACCCAAGTACTTCTTATCAAATAACATCTCTCTGTTCTGAGAAACTAGTAAAATTTGCATACTTTGATTTTTATGTGCAATTATTTTGAACTCAAAGTGAACTTGAAGAAAGTAAGCCTCATTTCAACCCCAAACCATAAACATTAGTTTGTTTTGTCTTTCTTCGTGTTGTGTATTCTCAATTATCAAACCTGGGAGGTGAATGGACAAAGATAAGATCAGCCTAGATCATAGATGTAACAAATCTGGTAGATCCATAGCAGTTACACTATCCCTGATCATGATCATTATCTACAATCAAGGGTTTTATGGTAAAAGTTAGCTTCCTGAATTCCTAAATTCATATATTACACCCCATGATGATTTCAGCAAAATACTGCAATTTCAACAAAAAAAAAACAACTCACAAACCTGAAATAACCTGAAAAGTAAGGATGATATTTTTCTGTAATGTGCAGAGGAAAGTATTCCAAAAAACATGAAAATATCAGACCAAATGAATACACATAGCGAATTATTCCGCTGGCAATCAAGCATGGGTGACTTGTAGCAAGCTGTTTAGGAAGTGAGTAAAGTGCCATCTAAACAATATAGTACAATGACAAAAAACAACAGACATCTATTCCTGTACTTTCGGGCTTTACCTTCATTTTGACAAGCTGCTGGTCCAAGGGAAAGTGATTTGCCTTGACCTATCTCCCAAATTATTATCTGGGCAAAATTAGTTGAGCAATCCATGCCTGGTCAGAGTAATGGCACAGACTAAGAGGCAAGGCTCTCAATTCAGGCAAGGGTGCCATATGCAATTTTTAACTCTGACTGCAAGTCACCTTCATGCTCTGAGCATTTCATCTTTAATTCAGATAACTCTGAAAGGTAATTTTTGCACAGTACAGGGAAATGGTCATGCTTTGGGGGATCAGATCTACATTATTACCCAAAGAAAGAAAAGCATCCTTCAAACACCGCCCCCCTCCCCCCCCCCCAAAAAAAAAAAAAAAAAATTCAAAAAGAAATGGATCTGATTAGGCTGCCTGAGCTCATGTGGGAACTCATAAGCACAGCAGTATTAAACAGTGTTTTGCTTCCATATCTGTTGAAGGTGTTGTACAGTAGTCCTTATTTATTTTTTTGTCCATATTCATATTTTAAAAAACAACTGGAATGATGATACACCACAAGCATAAGTTCCCTTTGCAAATGTTACAATAATTACTATCTCAGCTGTCTCACAACTCTTGATTTTTTGCCAAATTTTTCTCAATTTTTTCCGATCTACAAAATTTGAACATAAAAGAGCAAGACCCTATAATTACATTATCTAAACTGCCACAAAGGGTCCAACAAAACAAAGCAACAATATGCATGCCACCCTCATAAATCAAAGAAGATACCTCGGACCTAATATTTAAGCGAGCCAACGATAAACTGGATAGAGAGATCCACAAAAGTGACACAGATTGGTCTCATGGTTTCAGACAACAAGGTTCCAAACCCAGAGGTATTACTGTCAAATTTGTTTCATGTAGGGTTTGACAGGCATTCATTTCAAACCGAAGAAAACTAATGGGAACTGGGATCGTTATGAAGAAGACTTTGCCCACGCAAACCTTTCCCTTCTGCATGTTGCTTAGAACTGCCCAAAAATTCAAAACACCCACCTGGACCAAAGACAGTGCAATTTTTGCCCAGCTGCATGACAATGGAAAAGATTTCACAAAAAAGGTAACATGTATTTCTGATCTGGAAAAGCTGTGAAAGCATGTACATTTTGTTTTCATCAGTTTTATTAGTTTATAGACAGTCTAAACTTACCAATATGGCTGACAGCTAACATTCTAGGTATACTGTACATCCATGATGGAGCTACTGTACGTATTGTAAAATGCCACTCTCTACCTCTCTTTTATCAATCTAAGATGATCTTGTCTGTTCAGCTTTTTTCTTTTTTGGATCTTGTCTGTTCAGCTTCTCTTTTTTTCCTATCAGGTTCTTCTGTTTGTATTTGGTCCTGACTAAGTTCCTGGGACCGGGAGCTCATCAACTTATTAGAGTCATGCGAGCTTAGTTCTTATGCTGAAAGGTATTTGTCTAACTTGTCAGGGGGATTTACTTACTACAAGAGGATTACTTAAGACAATGTTCGGGATGCTCTGTAAAATTTCACAGCTGGGTGATCTCCGATCTTTGTCATTCTTCTTTAGTAACGCTTTTCCGTTCTGAGTGTTCCACTAATCACAAGTTTTATGATGCTATAGCTATACATACTGACCTTTCATTCTCTTTTTCACATACTGAATGATGGTCAGACCAGCTGTTACTTGATAAATAATGGTCAGAAAAATAGTCACTACCAGGGATGTAGCTACGGTGGGTGGCGCTGGGCAGTGACACCCAGCACTTGATATTCCCGCCCGGCACTCCCGGCAAACACATGTCTCCCCGCCCACCACAAATCTGCCTACCGAGACCTAAAACTAGCCCTAAATTTACTCCCTAAAGTAAAATGAGGGAAAAATGAAAAATTAATGGCTGAAAAATAAGGTAGATGCCATGGGGTGGGGTGCGGTGCTTTCCCCAGATCAGACAATTACCCGGCACTCAAATTTGGCTAGCTATGTCCCTGGTCACTACTTTCATATAGATAATTTTCACAATGAAAGCAAGGATGATCTTAATGTTTTCCACCTCAACATGCAGTCACAGTCTCAGTAAAAACTGATTGTATAACAGATTACCTAAGACTTCTTGATCACAATTTTGCAGCAATATGTTTACTGAAACTTTGTTTTGTGACACCATTTCACCCCTCTTGGGAACTGATGGTTATTCATTAGTAGAGAACCATTGCAAAAACAAGACAGGGGTGGTGTCACTTTACTTAGTGAAGATGAGTTTCAATGTTATGTGCATAATGATATTTCAGTCTTCAATGCTGTTACTGCAAGTATTTATGTGGAAATTAGTATGCCTTATGTTCATCATTATAATTGGGGTTGTTTATCATCCACCAAGTGGAGATGTCTTGCATTTCAACAACTGTATGTATAACATTAACATTTTAAGTAAGGTGTCAGAGGAGGTCAAGTTTGGTTACATAACTTGTGATTTCAACATTGATCTTAGGAAAATCATTTCATCAGATTTTATTAACATTATAAAGTCAAGTGGGTTCCAACTAACTATAACTCAAACTTCTAGGGTATGTAGCACTAGAGCTTCCCTTACTGATAATATCATAGCGAATGTCAGTACTACTGATCCAAATGTTAAAATTTATGCTTGTGGTATACTTGTAACAGTTTTGAGTGGTCATTTTGGTGCTGTGGCCAAGTGGATAAAGGCGATGGCATTTAAAGCGATGAAGCTTGGCAACCTGTAGGTTTGGGATTTGGACCCCAGCCGGTCAAAGAAAGGGGGTTTTTTCATCCAAGGGCAATCGACAGTTTTTCCATCTGAACTGGCTTTTTAAAAGAAACCAAATTTGACCTAAATTATTAAGTTGGTTAGCCACATGACGTGAAGTTGCAATTCATAAGCCATATATGCTTCTCACATTTGCGGTCGCTTAGCGTCGTAAAAGAGCTGCCCATCTGGGTCTGAATTAAAGTATTTTCCAATATTCATTGATTCTTTTCTCAGAATACAGAAGCCAAAGCTGAGCCAGTTTTCATTCAAAACTTGTGCAAACGTAATGTACAAAATTTTCCTTCTTGTATTTATAATACAAGCTGGGAGGAAGTCTATTCCACTAATGATGCCAATACAGCATATAGCTGTTTTCTTGATATAGTTTGTAGAGCCTATGATTTTTGCTTCCGCTTTATGCAAACTGTTCATGATGTGAAAAGAAGGAAAGATTATATAACTGCAGGTATTACAACTCAATCAAGCTTAAAAATAAGCTGTACAGAAAGTTTTTGAAGTCTCCAACGGATGCAAATAAGTCACATTTTAAAAAGTACCGCAACAAACTGAACCACATTATACGCATTGCTAAAAGAAATTACTATCATGAATTATTCAGCGACTGCAATAATGATATGAAAGGCACATGGCAAAATTTAACAAAATTATCGGAAAGAAAAGGTCAAACAGCAGTTCCCAGAAACTTTCAAAGATGGAAATTGTCTCCTTACAGAGAGAGCCCTGCAAAATTGCTAATGCATCCAATAATTTCTTTGTTAACGTTGAACCATCCCTGGCCGAAAGAATACATCAGTCCAATACTTCCGCTTTTGAAAGTCTCCCTGAAAGAAAAATTTCTTGCTTATTTCTCTTTCCGACCTGTGAGGAGGAAATTACTGAATTAGCTTTCAAATGCTTAAAACCAAAAAAGTCTGCAGGTTGCGACCGTTTATGCCCATCAATAATACGTACTGTGATACCATTCATTACTAAACCATTGGAACACATCTTCAATAATTCTTTAAAGCAAGGGGTTTTTCCTGATGAAATGAAAATGGCAAAAGTTGTTCCAGGTTATAAGAGTGGCGACATGGAGTGCTTTGTAAACTACTGCCCTGTTTGTTTTGCAATGTTTTTCTAAAATGCTAGAAAGATTAATTTTTAATGGAGCACAAAGTTTCCTTACAAAACATAATAATTTACTGAAAGTACAGTATGGTTTTTGCCCAGGGCACTAGCCACAAAAACTCCTTAGGTGTCTTTCTGGATTTATCCAAGGCATTAGATATAATACACCACAATATCCTTTTATACAAACTATTATTCCATTACGGTGAAAGAGGTTCTTCACTTTTTTTGGTTTAAGAGCTACTTACATCATCCAAAGCACAGTGTATCAGTTAACAATTGTAAATCTGACCATCTTAATATTAAATGTGGGGTTCCGCAGGGTTCTACACTTGGTCCTTAGCTGTTCATAATTTATATGAATGACATCACTTTGCTCCTAAACATTCTATCCTCATTCTATTTGCCGACAATACAAACATTTGTTTTTCTCAAATAGCGACTTATCAACATTTCAAAATACTGTCTGTAGTGAGTTATCTGTAATTTCAAACTGGTTTGCTGCAAATAAGCTACTTTTGATTGCTTCTAAAACAGACTACATGGTATTTACTTTTTGTAACAAAAACTACACCTTTGATATACATGTCCACGGTCAACGAATCACGCAGGCCGAAAATTTCTAGGGATCTATATCGATTCAAATCTTTCATGGGAAATCACATTTTACATGTTTGTAATCAGGTCTCTAAAGGTGTAGACTGTATGCTTTGTCTATATTATTCCGACTAATCGTAAGACAGATTTACCTTACTCTTGTTTTACCACATTTGTCTCATTGCACATACTCTCTGGTCTGGCAACATTATTCATCATTTGAATAAAATGCTCTTCAAAAAACAAGGCCTTTGTCACGTATGTTCTGCTGGTTCTCGTGATAATACCAACGACTCATTTAAATCATTGAACCTACTAAAACTAAGCAACATTACTAAGCTACGTATTTCCACATTTACATATCCGTTTTTTATTAATGCTCTGCCATCTTCTTTTACAATTTCTTCGAGAAAAATTGATCATTTCACTCATACAGCACTAGAAATATGTCAATCCTTCGAACTGTGTATGGGACAAACCTCACTTGATACAACTTGCGATATAGTACTGTGAAAGTATGGAACAGCCTATCAAGTCAAATTCATCTAACTTGTAAACCTTCAGTAAAGTTTGTCAGAAATGTCCTACAGCATTACATGATAAACCTATACTAAGTATCCTCTGTATAGCTTCTTTAGGTATAGGAGGGGGATGGGGAAGGGGTGGACGAGTGGGATTGTTATTGTGATCCAGTTAGGCCTAAGTGTACGTTTATGTACTTTTTGTAGCATACTACAGGCAATTCTTTTGGTTTTGTGATTTCCAGGGAGTGTATTCACGTCAAGCCCTCCAGGGTTTTTTAGCGCACTTCCTTTTTCACGACATGTATTGTTAACGTGATGCTTGCATGTAGGATTATTGTTGTGAAAAGAAACAATAAAGAAAATGAAACGAAATGAAACAGGCCTAGTAGGCAAAAGGCTAACTAGTAGTACCCTGGCACTATGAGTCAGTCATTACAGAAATATTTCAATGAAAATATACACATACAATACAACATTAAAACTAATTAGTTGCTTTCAAAACCATGTGTTTTCTGTATCCTCCAAGTCAGAGAGCATTCCATGAGCAACTGTCAAGAAACAGAGGAATTCAGACGACAAGTTTAGGTGCTTCAGGTTCAACAATGGTACTTTGAGTCCATCACCCCATCAGTATTCAAGTTCATAAGCGTGATGTAAAAATGTATTCAATGAAATGATACTGTTACAAATAAAACCAAATTTGGTTCATGATGGAATGGGATACATTCAAAGTGTTTGGGGAAAAGTTTCAAAGTAATTTTGGAGGATATTTAAAGTTTCTACAGTAATAGTAGCACTAGGGAATAGGAATAGCATACGATTACACTGCATGTAGCCTAGCCTAGGGTTAGATGTAAATTTCTTCAGAAAAATACTGTATTTATAGGCCTAGGCCTACATGATTAAATGCTTGGCTGATTTTAATTTATTTTCATCTCCTGTTGCAGTTTCTTGACCAGAAGGTGTTTGCCTTCAGGCCACAGGACTCCTATCAAACTTTTCACACCAACTAACCCCTAACCCCCCCCCCCTCCCTGGTTAAAAAATCCTTCATACGTGGGTGAATAGGCCTTGAAAAGTTCAAGTGAAATTAATCTCTGGCCTGCAACCAGATAAGTTACTGGTACAGGGAGGTGAAATATTTTTAGAGGGGTGAAATACACAAAAATGCTTTAGGGTAGTAATTTCAAATGCAGTGACTGACTCAAGGATAGGGTGCCCATTTCCAAAAGGAGGACATGCCTCTTTAGCCATGTCATGTCACTGTTCAGCTAGACTCTGGAGTTGTGCAGGCCTAGGCCTACACGGATATCTCTTTGCCCACCAGACGACAATATAAATATGGTTGTCTGCTAATGTGACTATGGTCAATGTCCCTAATTCTGTGTACCCTCAGGAACTGGAACCTAGTTAAATTAATCTATGTCACAGTGACAACGCAAAACCCTAGCCATTTGACAGTCGAAACTGAATTTGGAAGCACCAAAATGAAACCATTCAAGGCTGGTTTTCTGCTAAATATAGTTCAGAAAGTTGAAACTTATAACCTTACTTCCTTCTGTAATATTTTTTTTTTAAAAACTGTATTAGACATGCATCAGAAATCCACAATTTTCTTGGGTAGACAAAGTTGTCAAGACCTAGCAAGTTTGCAGTCTGTTTACTAACATGCTTGCCTGTGTGAATGAATTAGCCAGTACAAATGTATTTGCCACCAAGTACTATGAACTAGTGTCAATTCAAAATCACCAAACTTTTGAGCCAAGCTAACCATTTAATATAAAAAAATCCAAACCTGAAAACTGAATGCATATACATTTGTTTTAAAACCATGTTTTGTTAAAATGGCTGAAGAGTCATGTCTTACCTCTACTTACCTTTACATCCATAAACTTAATTATGAAGTGTTCAAATTTGATAACTTAGATCTAATTTGCATATTTGCATACATAATGAGATAAGTTTACAAAAATAAAATGTTCATTCAAATTCCCCATCTTTGCTCTTTACAATGACATATAGATTCTTGCAGAGAATATTCTTCTAAGTTCACCAAAAAATTCCTGAAAATATCCTCTTTTAAAACAATAAAAACCTTACTGAAAAGCATTAATTATGAAGTGTTCAAATTTGATAACTTAGAAAAGGGTTGTTGGGATTAGGGATGCACCGCATATTCGGTCTGGCCGGACTATGTAATGAAAAATTATGTGGTTCTAGTTCCTGCTCGATCTTTGGGGAAATCTGGCCAGATTTTTCTCAAATTCTAGCTAGAATTACCTCCATCATCAAATGATAGGGGTAGCTTCACAGATGAATTTAAGAACTTTGCAAAAGATTTTCTTTTTTCCTGTCCATGTAACAAAGCAAGAAATTGTCACATTAAGGAGGTGTTGTTTAGGTTAGGTAGTCCTGGTTCACTGTGGCAAGTGCTGGCAGTGACACAACATTCAAATTGTAGTCTCACACCATTGATAAGCATGTTCAAAATAGGTGGAGCTAAGTAAATGAAGATAAATTAAGAGTTAACCTGTTCCACTTATACGATATCACAGGACCTGCATTTGCAAATGTGATAATGTATGAATATTTAACAGTTATTTATTTAGAACATATTCAAATCTGTGTCAATTACTCTTTGAATTATCATGCACAATCTGAGTCACATTCATCAGAACATTTTAATTTACATTCACTGTCAATGTGACTATCAAATTGATTTTTGTTGTTTCAAAGAACTTTGCAGTATATTATTTTAAGTATTCTTACTTTGTCATTAATTTTCTGTCTGCATCATTCTAGTCTAAACTCTACAAAATTACACCAGGTTAGTGACCTACTGTAACACTATCATGAAGTCAACCACTAGCTCCTCTCCCCCCCCCCCCCAGCCCATAGTGCTATTATATAATGTTTCTCTTTACAAGTGAAAAAATCCAGTTCCGGGCGGACTTCATCATGCCAGATTTGAAATATTATCTGGCAAGATCTGGTTCTGGATGGAACCAAAAATTTGGATCCGGTGCGTCCCTTGTTGGGATGTTGTAATGAGAAGAGCCAATCCCAAAATTGTTACTGTCCTCATTTAGTGGGGTCAAAAACCACACACCACTTTTCAATGCGATAGGCTATTTTCAACCACCTAGCTTTTGACCGGCATAAAATCATGGAAACTACTACAATTTGATTAATTTTTATTTTAAGTGATGTAATTAATTGCCATATACCAAATGTAAAACAGTTACCTATATGTAATTTCTATCACAACATCTGCAGGATCCCCACTTAGGATCATGGCAACTACACGTCCAGTCGTGCCATCAGCACTATAAATAGGGAAGTTGATCAATCTGTGTTGGTTGTGTAGGTTGCGTGTGCATACAATAGATGTCATTAAGCTATCGACTGATACCGTAGCAAGTCCACTTACCCAAATACATTCACCATTAACATCTTTCATTGCATTGTTTGTGCGTAATGTTTATGTGAAACAGCTAGACTCTGTTGACCAGCCGTTTCACTCAATGTGGACTGGTTACATGTTTGCATTGTTTGAATGTAATGTTTATGTGAAAAAGAATTTTTTGACCAGCCGTTTCATTCAACATGAACTGTTAAAATGAAAACAGTGGGTTCTGTTGATCATCAGTTCCATTCATTTTTTTTTGCAACCATTTTTTATTTAAAAAAATACAAAATTCATGAAATAAATGTGTTGTATGAAAGATCATTTCTAATTGGGGTTATACCAATTGTAATTTTAGCAAATATACCCGAAACTTACCGAAATCAATGACTGCTTATGCGATGTCACAGTTATAATGATAGTAAAGGGAACAGTCATATGGTGCACACATTTCCCAAAATATACAAATCACATTTTGCAAACTAAGTGGACTATCAGCTGTACTTTGGACAATTTCCCAACATTTCTATTCCAGGTTGTTCCAATTGTAATTTTGACAACTTATCTGAAACTTACCGAAATCAACAACTAATTATAATAATGAGGGGAATAGTTAAACTGAGTGCATATTTTGTAATATCAACAAATCACATTTTGCTAAGTAAGGTACCGGCTGTGATTTAGACAATTTCCCAACATATCTAATTGGGGTTGTATCAATTGTAATTTTGGCAAATTTACCCGAAACTTACCAAAATTAACGACTGTGTATGTGACATTATACATATATATATCAACGAATCACTTTTTGTTAAGCGAGGTACCAGCTGTACCTGGTTTATTTTGGTATATTTTGTTTTAAGTATAAATAATAATTTATATATTTTTTCTCTTACGAAAAGCGGCAATTGTTGTGTGAGCATTGCTCTCCAGCCAGTTTGGACGTGCAAGAGAATACACTGACTGAGGCAATCTAATTGGCTGACATGAACGGCAGACAAATCAACATTTTGAGAGATGGAATATGCAGTCATTCTGTGCTAGTTTGTGTGAAAAAATTAGTCTAGCAGGCAAGATACAGCACTAATGGCACAGAAAAATGCATAGGGTACTAGAATATTTGGTGACTTATTCCCACGTACAAGCTGAAATGCTCGAATGACCCTTCCCAATAATAGATCATGAAAAGTTGAAAACATTGCAAAAGTCTCTTTCGTGACTTGGATTTCTACCAAATGTGGTACTAATACTGTATGTTTGCATCATGTCTTACAAAAGTGTAAGTGGTTGAATTCCATTGAAATAAGTGGAGGGCATACTGAGGCTCAAAATCAGGGCCGGATTTGAAAATGGGCCAACAGGGCACATACCCAGGAGCCCCCACACTAAGGAGGTCCCCATAAACTAGGTTGTTATATTTTTTAGGGTTATCAGGAGATGCTGTTCAACTGAAATTTAAATATTCTCACACATGTGCTCCCAATGTTGTCCATTGTTGGGAGGGTGTGAAGACAGACAAATTTGAAGGGGTGGGTATTCTTCTCAGATTGCTCATAAATTAGCTTTTAGTTTCATTGAGGAAACTGGGGCAAACTACATTGCTAAAACTTTCGGGCATAATACACTGGCAGAAAATAACCGAATGAAACCGAAAGAAAATGAAGTGAAGTGGGGGGTAGGCAGTTCATTATCTGACATTACCAAGTCGGTGAACTACTGAAATTTTTAGGGAATAGTACCCGATCATGTTATAACATGATATATATGCAAAAGCTTAAAATTCCACCCTTTTTGGAGGAATATGAGTCGTTCTCAAATTGACATTTGGGTGGGTTCTATTCAAACCAACTAGACCGGTTTCTGTTCTCTTACTCCATAAGGCAGAACTTCATCAGTAGTGGCCTTTTACACAATGGCAGGAGTTGTCTTGAGAGTTATAACACAGCTAAAAGTGCATCTAACAAAATATTGTCGTACCTCTCCTGTTTCATCTGACTCCTGGTCTGGGGGGAACCTTGATTTAACAAGTAAATGTTTAAGATTTGGAGCCCTTTTAAAGGCAATAATGGGATGATTGGGAAAAAGATGGGATAGTTGCTGGTCACCTGCAGTTAGATTCCAGTGCTTTATTAAAGCTTGCATTAGGTGATACATTTTGATATGGGGGGGTGTAGTTCATTTCGAAATTTTTACAGTTATGACATCACAATGACTCTCACTGATTTGGTAATTATAGGGAAATTTTGGAAAATGGGACTGGTACCCCATTTGAAAAAATATTATTTGTTGATGACACAAAATATATGTGCAGTATGACATCCCAGTTATAGTAATGACATTACTTACAACCTTGACACTGATTTCGGTACATGAAAGGACATTTGTGAAAATGAGACTTTTACTGGTACCTGATTTTGGTAAATATGATTTATTGATGACACAAAATTTTCGTCCCGTAAGACTATTTTGAAAATTGGTACCCTGATCTGGCTGTTCGACAGAACCTACCATTTCTACTCAGATAGTCCACGTTGAATGAAACGGCTGGTTAAAAAAGTCTGTTTTTACATAAACATTACAGGAAAATTTGTCATGCAAACAATGCAAATCATGTAAACGGTACACATTGAATGAAACAGCTGGTCAACAAAGTCTAGCTGTTTCACATAAACATCACCTGCAAACAATGCAATGAAAGATGTTAACAGTGAATGGATTTGGGTAAGTGGACTTACTATGGTATCAGTTGATAGCTTAATGACATTTATTGTATGCACATGCAACCCACACAACCAACACAGATCAACATCCCTAATAATAGTGCTGATGGCATGACTGGATGCGTAGTTGCCAGGATCCACTACTTATGACACAATAGACCATACAAAGTTCCCTTTACCTTAAATTAGCAAGCTTTTCCATGGGGCAGTTGAAAACTGAAAATAGCCAATTTTCGCCCACTTTTATCATCATTACACATTCCAGTATTTTTCATTACGTAAGATTTTCCATTGTGACAGACCTTCAAAAAGGAGATCAAATCAATGTCCAGCATCAAGGGGATGCTGGACTGAGGCCAGCGGCTCAAAAGCAGGACAATCCAGTGAAAAGTTGGACATACAGGGTAGGAATTAAGAAATGCTGCGTGAGGGCTATTTTCCATCTGAATGGGTAAAAAAACGCCCTTGTGAATGTGTTCACGGGGGCTATTTTGTCATTCACGAGGGCTCTTTTTCTAATATCTGTAAAAGGAAGTAACCAAGTAAGAGAGAATGAATATGGTTTGTCGTTTTTGCAACACTTAAACTGTACAAAATATTTACGATGTGTGAGCTAGAATTGGTCGGCAGTAATTGCTTATCAATGTTTGAATTGATTAGCAATTGCCCCATCTTGATTAGCAACTATTTAAATCAACTTTTGTACTTCAAATGAGCTGTATTTTTCACTTCTTTTAATATGTCAAGTTTAAATGGATAACGACGAACGATCAGCCATTAAAACAGCGCCCAATTAAACCAAACGTTTAAACAGATTTGCCTCTGAAGTTTTGCATTTTTGTCCCTATGTTTTGCTTTGATATATCCTTTCATTAAAAAAGATGTCTATAAGCCAATTCAATGACGAAGTACAGCTTCGAAAATAAAATGTTGGTGTCTCTCCTGTGATTGTGAATTGGTTCTCACCATTCACAGCCCTATTAATTCCCCAAAACAAAATGCAGTTTAGTTGGTTTGTACTGTTACTTTCTCAGTTCAGACAGTAATCGTATGTACGTAGCCCGAGTATATCTCACAGAATTAGAACAGGTGAAACAGACATACCTAAGAAGCCTGCAATATTTGAATGCAGTCACATGGCTATTTTACGCAATCCTACCGTGTATTATCTTATACATAAATAGAGTGTAGGTTCATACATGTTTGTTTTGTTAGTTTCATACAGCAGTACATATTGCATGCACGCACTACACACCACCTACATAAATATCTGTTCGATTCATGCTGTGCGCAAATCGATGGAACTGTGGCACAAGCAGCTCATTGGGGGCTACTTTTCAGACATCTTATATTGTGCACAATATAAAAGTACATCCCACACTTTCATTTGAAAAAATAATGTGTACGTAAAAACACCCACTGTTACCACTTCAAACTATAAGGTATCAACAGGGAAATTAGCGGCACAAACAGCGATCGAAAAAATTCTGCACTTCCCCGTACCATGCCCAATGTTTTTGCGATGTACAGCAACTTCTCCACAGAGCAGGTGCGTAGCCTAATGTATGGGTGTTTGCATACAATTACGGACCTACACAGGCACTGACTTAACGGTGCTTTCATCGTTCTTTTCACTTGAACAGAAGTACAGAACACGGACATGGCTTACATGTATACAGCGAGCGCAGTTAGTTGAGTCACGTTTTGAGAAGACAGGCCGAGGTGGATGATTTTATGGCTTCGGCTTCAAACAATACGGCAATTATTACATGCTGCCCTTATCAGAATAGATACAACTAAGGCAGAGCCTGAAAAATATTGGTTGGTAATATTTTCAAAGCTCAATTGGAATTGCTTCGCAACTGGGATTTCTTGGGTAGGAATTTGCGATGCAATACCCGCCCATTTTGTCCCTAATTGTGTTTCCTCATTCTTGCGAAATTCAGGGATGATTTTGGTAACAATGGTATGATATTTTCGCCCACGTGCTCTTCTGTAAGGGGCGATTTTTTTAAATTTTCGGGCGAATCGCCCGTCGCCCCCACTTATTTCCGACCCTGATGGTGACCCTACTCAAGGAGTCAAGGCACCGACCCAGTCAAGGAACAGTCACTAGTGTCTGCCTAACTTAGGACCTTAGCCTATAACTTTTATAAGTTGTTTACTATTGGCTATAGAATAGGCTATGCCTAGCCTAGGCCTACTCTGTGTAGGTCCTAACAACTAACAAGTAAAATAGGCCTAGCCCTACTCCAGACTGCAAAGCTTGTAATAGTGGGCAGAGGATTTTAATAATGGCCAAGAGAATTGTGCGGCAGATGCTATCTAAGTGGAGTGCCACCACCAGTTGGTGCAAAGCGAATTGAGAAAATTTTGGCCAAAACTACCTCCTAGATTGCAGGAAATCACCTTTCCCAGGCAACTTGTGTGGTTGCTGCCAACAAGTTTGTGCCGTTACACTTGTCAGTTCTTAAATTTGTGCGGCTGGCAACTTCGAAACTCAAATTTTTGCGCAGCGGATAAATCCCTGTGCAGGGTAAATTTTCCAATCTGGGGCCTACTCAGTATAGAGAATGTGCCTTGAGTCGGTTGGTACCTTGAGTTAGTCACTGCATACAAAATGTAAGATAGGCCTAGGGGTGCTGCAGCCAACAAATATACATATGACAGTAGAGAAACTCCAGCACGACATGACAACAACTCAAACTCTGTCAAAAGTAAGCATTTACTCCCATTTTTTGAAGAAATTTACCCAGCCTAGCCTACATGTAGTGTTACCCCAGATTGGAATGCTTGCAATGGTGCGCGGGGGATATTAATAACGGCCAAGAGAATTGCGCGGCCGATACTTTCTAAGCGGAGGGCCACCATCAGTTGGCACGGAACATACCAAGAAAATTTAAGCCAAAACTACCTCCTAGATTGCAGGAAATTACCTTTCCCAGCCAACTTGCTTGGTTGCCGCCAACAAGTTTGTGCGGTTGCAGTTGTCAGTTGTTAAATTGCGCGGCTGGCAACTTCGAAATTCATATTTTTGCGCGGGGGATAAATCCCCCGCGCAGGGCAAACTTTCCAATCTGGGTGTTACCTAAAGGTGGCTTGAGACATTCTTTAAATGGCCTAAAAAATTATTTTAAACAATTCACTGCAAATGGTCTCCTTCTGTCATTTTATGATTTGTTTCAAAAACGGTGATATCATTCATGGAATACATTGTGATATCACTCTTATGGGCTTTCATATTGTTTGCATGACCAACACAAGGTACCGTTCTTGAACCTAAGGCATCTGGAACTTGTGGTGGGCATTTCTCTGTCTCTTGAAAGTTTGCCAACGAAATTCACTCTACTTTCAGGAATAAGCTAGCCTATAAGAGAAAACTTGTTCATGAATGCGAATAATGGATAAGTTTTAATTACATGTTACTACCTTATGTGTGTGTTTTTAGTGAAAATTCCCTTAACTGACCGACTCATGTTACCACCATCATATTCGCAGTATTAGTATTACTAACTGTAGACTAAAGCCAAGTTAGTAGTAGTACGTTATTGAACGTAGACTAAAGCCAAGTAGGCCTAGGCCTAATTACGTTATTGAACGTAGGCTAGGCTTAGGTTAGCCTACTTACTAACTTAGCGTGCTTAGCAACTCCTACTGTACAGCTCGAAATGTTGGTCTCAACCTGTTTTCAGGCTAGATACTTTCTTTCTTTTCGAATAAACAAGATAATGTGACAGTTATGAAACTCAATCATCTGGAACTATCAATTTTCCTCTACGAAAACTAAAATTATAAACCACATTAAAGTTACCTGATTGAACCCTTTCGTCTGCCATTAAAATTTTGGAGGGTGTACAGCAATGTAACTCTTTCACAATCTACTTAGTACTGGAAAGCGGAGGAGAGGTCATAGTAGTACGAGACGCAAATTCATTGAGTCAGGGTAAAAAGCCACTCGGGTACCCCCTCCCCCTTCAACTTTAACATGATACCCCAGAATTGTTTTGGCATGTTAAATGAAGTAAAAAGCTACTACATGGACTAAGCAACGCTTTCCATTTGGACACACTTCGGGAAACGTGACCGTATAATCCGCTCCTTCTAGTGAAGTCAGTAGAAAAATGGACTCGGTGTAGGCCTATAGCATAGGACGTAATATGGGATTCTGTACAAGGGCTAGCAAGCCCATCTCACGTACACACTTGTCATGTGTGCAAGTGCGTATACTCGGGAGGAAGTGCTAGGGGAATGTGCTCCCCTTCCTGGATTAAAGAAAAGATAAAAACTTGCTACACTCTTTCATTGGTCGCTACTTCAGGCGTTTGTCAAAATTTAGGTCACGCCTACCACCCATCCCCCACGGGGTTAAAAAATGCTGCATACACGGATGTGTGGGACACGGTTGAAGTGGAATTGCTGGCTGGCTGGGAACCAAAGGTACTGGTAAAGGGAGGCTAAATATTGTTAGGTGCGAGACACATTAAAATACTTTAAGGCAACTTGATAATCTGTTATTGTCTAGGGGGATTTTTTGTGGGGGCCTTTCCCCTTGCCCTTTAGCTACAGGCTTGGTTACTGAGTGATCATATCCAATCCTTCAATCTATCCAATGACTACAAAATGGTATTCCACATTCCTCAGGGAATCTCCCATTTCCCCACGGGGAAATGGGAATGCGATTTAGAAATTTAGAATGCGATTTCCTAAAATCTTGGGTTTCGGGAATGCCATATTTTCTCCTGGTAGTTGGTGATGGCAGCCTTGTAGGCTACACAGGCTAAGCAATGTCAGTAGAAAAACTGTAGTGACAAATTCGTCTCATTGGCTTAGAATACATTTTTCTACTATCTGGGAAGTTTGGGATACCCAATATTCTCTCATACTGACGATCAACGCATGGTACTATAGACACATTTCAATCAGTTGCGTTGTATAGAGTAGGGTTGCGGTTGCCTGCCATCTGGAGCATTTGGATTCTGGAATGTCAAATTTTCTCAGATTTTACTCCTAACTTCGGTCGCAATGAGGTCGGCATTGGTCTCGTATGTCCATTATCCCCCTCTTTTAGGAATCACCACTACGTCACTGTACCCTATAAGGATTATGTTCGGTCCATTCGCGCTTAGGAAAACATGCAAAACCTGTCTCAGTCATTGGCATAGCCAGAGGGGGGGGGGGCACGGGAGCACGGGGGCCATGGCCCTCCAATCGAATTCTGAACTTTTTGTA
Organism: Holothuria leucospilota; assembly: GCA_029531755.1. Lineage (NCBI taxonomy): Eukaryota > Metazoa > Echinodermata > Holothuroidea > Aspidochirotida > Holothuriidae > Holothuria > Holothuria leucospilota. The sequence goes on from CM055966.1 coordinate 41,063,814, forward strand.
GAATTAAAAAGAGTGGTGGGCTCTTCAGAACTCAGTGACGTTACTGAAGTGATGATATGTCGGGATATACAGGATACCTATAATGTATCCTAGTACCATCAAGTTACCATGTTATGGTAACTAAAATAGGAAACCAGGAAATCAGGGATGGTCTGGTTTAAATGGTATAGAGTGACCCTTGGTTGTAAGCCATTGCTGGTATGCGAATGCTAGACCCGTTTCGACCGTGGAAGATAAGTAGCAGGTCTCATCAGTAGCGGTAGGGTAAAGTCCGCGATAGAATGCCAACGAGTCAGTGGCATAGCCTGCTACGGGGGCCTGGGGAGCCTAGGCCCCCAGACATTCGTCAGCCCTTCATTTTTGTGTCCCGGTAATAAAATGTGTAAGAATTAAGAAAAAATAAATGTTTGAACGGAAATAACTTTGAAGTATTTCCTTCAGAAAATAAAAAAAATAAAGGGGGAAGAATTAGGAAAAAGTAAATGTGTGAAAAACACATTTTGAGCACGTATGAAATCAACTTATAACTTTGAATTGCCTACTTTCACTAAGTTAGGTATATAATCTGCACTGTCGTTTAATTCGCATATAATTCACTTGGACGATGAAACGAACGTTCCGACGACAAATTCGGATGTGACATTGTCAGGTTTAGACCCTTTCTGCCTTTCGGATGGCTGGTTGATTTACTGAAAACATGGCAACCATACATTGAAGACCATTCTTACACGACCATTACTATACGGTATCATACACAAAATATGCCGTACGGTAAGGTACTGCGTTCGAACAGGGAGGTGTTATTAGCACCTCCCTGGTTCGAATAATTCTTCTGTCCTTCACAAATATGTCCGTCGTGTCTCTCCTTGCCCATGACAAGTGCTCTGTAGAATGATTGTTTTCGACAAGTCCTCCTTTTACTAGTTCGCACTGGCGTCCGGGCGGATTTGTAAAATTGCCAACAAGGTCCGGATTTCATTTGTTTTCCACATCATCCCTACTTCAGCTTTGCGGGTTAAATTGTTTGAAAGATTTACTGGTGGTACTATAGGTCTGACCAAGTAATATACCTATGACTTGAGTCCGTGAACAAATACACCACCATTTTGCATCTAGACACCATTGAAAACCGGAAAAATTTCCAAAGGGAAGGGAACACTCTTAGACCCCTACATCAGGACAGTGATCTATGTCCTTCTTGCTAGAAAATATGGTAACCCTAGGTTGGAGACAAATGGTATGATCTAGGGGATATGTAATTGAGTAGTGGACATGTAGCCTATGGCCGATAGGGTGATGGACAAATGTAAGAGTAAATTGCAGGCAGAATAAATGAAAAGGGACGGTGCTTAATTCAGTATGATTCTTGAATTATCTCAGCTCATATGATATCCACGACCGTACACAGCGGGGGGGGGGGGGAGGGCTGGCAAATACCCCCAGAAATTTTCAAAGTGCACCGTTTCCAACTTTGAGAATATACAGAGAAAACGCAGTAAAAATATAAGAAATAGCTGTGATCGTAATGATAGAATTTAAACAATTTCAAATAGGCAGATCAATATTTTCATGCCTATATCTGTACACATCACCAATCATTTACAGCTCTATTAGGATGTATTTCTAGCCTACTTTTCTAAAATTCTCGCGCTACGCGCGATTATGCATAGCTACAATGTTGCTGTTGTTGCTATAGGTAGCTTCAATCATCAATGGCTTAAAACGTTTTTAAATCGTGCCAGTTTAGTCATAAAAACGGCTTTTTATAACCAATAACACTCCCTCCCCTCCCTTAAACCCTTCCCCACAACGGAATTTAATGGCTGAGGTCATGCTCCACCTCATATCCACCACGCTCTCAAAAAATGACTTTTGTCGCACTTTATCACAACTACTTTTCGTTTTCCTTTTAAAGCTGAAATCCCTCAAATATTGCACTATTTGCTATCTATACGTCCTCCTGAAATTACAAATTTTCGCCAAGGGGTAGGGAGACACCCTTTCCCTTTAGTCCCCTCCCCCAGGCCACAGATCAGTAATACCCACTTTTTCCCCCTAGCAAAAAGTGTATGTGCGGCCTTGTGTATTACTATTTTTCATGGATTGATTTTTTCCCCATTATTTGAGAAATGACAGACATGAGATTCGAATTTCAAGGCTGGGTACATACGCAGTTTAAAACACTTGGGAAGTGCGGTTTCCGGCCATCTGGAGGGTTTGTAAAGCCAAAAATTTTCTTGCACGCTCCGCGCCAACCGATGGTGGAGCTCCGCTCAGATAGTCTTGGCAAGCCTGATCTTAGGCGGTGCCGCTCCCCCCATTTGTTACCTAGGCCCCCTAAAGGCCCCCTAGGCATCCTAGCTACGCCCCTGCAACGAGTTGTCACGTAGACATTCGGGGACTCAATCGTGAACTCGTATTTTTCGATAAGCTGGAGCATAGCCAGCAATAGAGAAAAACAAATCGGATGCATGATAACAACAAGACCCCTTCCCCAAAGCAGTACTTCACTTGATGGAATGATTTAAGAGTGTTATGATTCAATGCTTCTTTTCGGGTACTGTATGTCGAGTTTGTGCCCATAGCGGTTCGAAATATCACTGGTGAATGGATATTCAAGTAGACAAAACTGGTATGAATGGTTTTCAACTCATGATAAAATTGCGGTGAAAGAAGCAAGGATGTAACTGGATGGAAAATTATTTTTCCTAAATAAAGTAGAGTTAATTCTTTGTAGGTGTGGAAAGTTTCCCGAATTTACAGAAGGATGTGTTTCTGTTTTAGGAAGTTTCTCGAGTGCAGATAAACCTTGATAGGTTATCTCCCTGGTAAAGTTAAAAACATTCTTTTGGGGTTTTTATATTAGCTTTGATAATACAAATGTCTCATCGGTATGACCAGAGAGGCGAAAACTACTCATGATGTGAGTTTCTTCAGATAAACAAAGCACACCTCCGATACGACTGATGTTCAGATGACAATAGAAAACGCCGTTATTCAGTGTATTTGTATTCGGAAGAAATTTGGTAAAGTTGCTGTGACACTTTAAATGAAATTGTTGCAACGCTTATTACGACCAGTGTTCCGATGGGTTGGAAGCGTCGTGCGCATAAGGACTGACAATTCTGTGTTGTAAAAAGTTAAAAACGTAAGCAATAGCACACTCGCTATAGCTACCTACTATGTATAGTCAACCAGATACATAAAACTAGATCTTACACTGGTTTCCAGAAAATTTACCCTATATACACCATGAGATATAGATTAACTATTTCTGTATCAAATTATTTTATCCCGATATATCACTACTTTAGTCACGTCACTGAGTTCGGCAGAGCCGACCATTTCCTCTCTAATTATGCCAGTGCTCAACCCATGGCTTTATTAACATTCTGAAGCGGAAACTATTGGCCATGTCAGTTATAACGCTAAGGACTTTTGGTAATTTGTTTGACATTTTCTTATGACTGAGTAACACCAACACCCCGGAAAAATCTGCAAAGGCTAGTGCCTTCGTGACCCCTCGAGAAAGGCCTGACTACACAACTACAGCAATGTACTGACAACCTTTGATTTGCTTAGCATAATATCTATTATGACAGTTCAGGGCCGGATCCAGGAAGGGTACGCCCCCCCCCCCCCCATTCTTTGCAGAACAAGTTTTTTTCTTTGAAAGGAAACAAAAACATGACTTCAAATGATGCTAAATGTTGCACCAGATTGCATCTGAGGTTACTTAAATATTCAAAAATTTCTCAAAGGGGGTGGGACACCCCTCCCCTTTGACCCCTCCCCCATGACGGCGGTCAGGTCCCGCAGTTGGCCACCCCCAATCAAAAATCCTGTCTACGCCAATGGTCTCAGTTGTACTGAATGGCCCGGTCGATGATGTACAACGATATTCATTTGAAGAGTACCTTCTTCACTGTCGAAAACGATTCACTTCACTGCGCCTGCATCAAGGCCTCTTGCAGTATTTAAAACCTAACGTCGCCTTTGCCCCCACTTTTTGGGTTTTTCTTGTGCAATTAATTAGGTTAATCCGAAATAGCCCAGTCTGCTATGGCGTGTAGTGTCAGTGTGTTGAAAGAAACAACTTGTAAATTAGCCTACCCAATTATATTCACTTATGGCGAGAAAACAGCTCTTTGATCGGGCAAACTTAAATACATCAAGAATTGTTCCTTTCATGGATATATTTTCGAAGCTCATTTGTGGGTTTCTACCTGTTTTCTCAGTAGTTAACATCGAATTTTACAAAATCTGAAATGAAATGAAGCCTGAGAGAACCTCTGGAACCCATCTTTGGCGATCTTATTATCTTATATTGCAGGCGCTTTCGGGTGCTCCGCCTGTAACCCCCACCGCAGCTCTGCCACTGGACCTGCAAGGGTCCCTAACGCGGCCCCAGGACCAAAATAGCGCAAACTCGTGCTTCGCGCTCGTGGTGCACCTTCCTTGCACTTGTGACACACGTTTCTGCTACACTTCTCCTCCATATCAGTCGGGGGAAATCACAAGTTATATGCTCCCACCTCCGAAATCCTGTACACGCCACTGATGCATGGAGTACTGCAAATCATTTGAAGCATGGCGTACTTCAGAGAATCTTAGCACGTCAAATTGCGGGCATTCTTTAACCAAAACACACTGAACAATCTTCACATTATTGACTACTAACTGATTCAGTGTATAAATATAATTCAAAAGTCTAACAGTAGATCTTTGTATGTTGCCTATACGCACCAGGCTGCCCGGCATATTTCTTATTCGGTGCTTGGCAGGCGCGGATCCAGAAATTTTGAGGGGGGGGGGGCAAGATGGAAAATCTCTTGTGCACCGAAGGTGCACCACGAGCGCGAAGCGCGAGTTCCTACGCGTGGGGTCCAGGGGCGGAGCCCCGGTGGGGGTCCAGGGGGCGAAGCCCCCGGAAGCTCTCGCAATATTGTATTTTAAGAGCACAGAAATCGGCTCCAGTTCTTATGTCAGTGAGGTTTTATACCTTTTCATGTTGTATGGAATTTGATGTGTATGGCTCAGTATAAGTTACTATATGTACCTGCAGAAGTTCCGGAGAATCTAAGTTATCTTAAAACTTACACACCAACATCATGAGCCCATGTAGGTAACTTGAAATGATTTTTGCCATAATAAGTATTTTATTTACGGTATTCGGGTATAGGACGTCAGATGAAACAATTGCGCGCGAAGCGCGCCGAAAATTTGAATTTACATTTAAAACCATTGCTATGACTAACGGTGTCAATTATGTGTGTCTATCAATTAGAAGGTGGGTTCGATACTAAGTTTTCAGTTCTCACAAGAAGAGGAGGGTGAAAAAAATGAATACCAGTTGCTTTACATCCTTACAATGTTGGCTCCTCTGAAATCAAGTTTATGCACACGAATAATTGGCTAATGGTAGAACCCCACCGATAAGTAATGCGGATATGTTTGGGACCTTATTGATAGTAAAAGGGGCAATTCAAGGCTGAAAGTGCACAGATCAAGCAAAAATCAAGAAATATTGAGAAGACTTTGCAAAAATCGTGAAAGATTTCAAATGATTTTTGGTAAAAAGTGATAAAAATGAATCCTACACTCAATAAAAATGTACCCCTCTCCGTAAGCGTAAACAATTGCGCGCGAAGCGCGCCGAAACTTTTCGGTATAGAGCCTCACGGGAGCTCTGCATTAATTGTACACTGAGAAGGGGGACCAACATGACTCTCACAACCTGACATCCATATGGGAGGAGAGATGATATATCACCTTCTTTATGGATTTCTGAAGGGTATACCCTTCGGAAATCTATGACCGATGGTGCCGGCGGGAGTTGGTGATTGAACCGCAGATAACTGCTAAACCGTGCCTTTGTAGGCAATGGAATTTTGTATACGCTATATACAAGAGTGGGAGAGCCTTTTCTTAGTACATGAGGTTGCAATCCCAGGAAGGGGTTTACCCTACCCTTTGAGAAAGTTTTCTTAATTTTAGGGGGCCTATATGCAATATAGTGGTATCTTTGGGTCATTCTAAAGTGATTGTATGTTTAAAAAATGTCCACAATTTAGTGAATTCCAACTTTTGTTCGGGTGAAAAGGGGAGTAAGATACAGTTAATATATTGCCTTCAAACCTCCTTAAGTCCCAGGAAAATCATGGGTGTGGATCAATCTCCAAAAGGGGGGGGGGGACTTTTTCACATTTGTGAATCGCCGTCCTGGTGGAAGAAGCAGTGGTGGTAGCAAGAATTTGCGTCACGGGGAGGCAATAAGTTTTGTGATCGTGGGCATGGGGAGGGGTCTAAGGGAAATTTTTCAAGAACTGAATGCCCTCAGATGCGATTTGGTGCAACAAAAGTGTAGGATTTTAAGGTTATTTTTCTTCTAAAAATTTCGTTTTCCTAGGCATAATTGCAGTCTGTTCCATCATTTTTTGCAAAAGTGAGGGGAACTTTTTGACGATGTTCCCCTTCCAAAAAAAGTGAGGGGACGCGTCCCTCTGTCCCCCCATGATCCACGCCCATGAGAAAATTGTACACGCAATTATACCTGCGTGGAGTCCACAGAAACATTTTTGGACTATAATAAAATTTTTCCTTTACATTTTAAAAGGATATCCAAGGTTGACAGAGAACAGTATAGAGCCTCCCGAGATCTCTGAATTTGTTACAGTATACAAAAGAGGGTCCAACGGGATTCTCACTACCCGACATCCACATGGGAGGAGATATGATATATCACCTTCTTTTTAGGTATAGCAAGAGGGATGGTGGACAGGCAAAATTCGTTTCAGAAAAGATTTTCGTCGTTATTGAACGTCGCGGTAAAATGTTTGGAAAACAAGCAACGGCAATTGCGTACTTTCAATCTTTCAAATCATGTGCTAGACTAGATTAGTCAAAGATCCCATAATGATGAGAGCCCTACAGAGAAGGAGATGTACTTTTTAGAAAAATGTTTGCATTGGAATAATTTCTTGCGTCATAGCTTTGTCAATGGTATATGAAATCGGGTGTAAACCCTGCCGTATGCGCGCGAAGCGCGCCGAAATTTTGAATAAAATATTAGTCAATGACAAAACCTGCATCGGACACTGTCACTTTCCCACCAACCTATGCTATTCAGAAACGAATCTTCTGACTGAGAATTCTTAAAAAGCACTTTTGCTCCTTTGTTCCCCCGTGAGTAGTTACCGAAAGCTATTGATAATCAGGACAACTCTGACACAAGGCTTGACGCTAGCGGAGCGTGCAAAAATTTGGAATTTGTCAAGAATTTCCAAAACTTATGATAGTTTGAGAACAGTTTGTGGAAGAAAATGGTTAGAACAAATAAAGCAATCATCAAAGATACATCTCATTCTACACCCTCCACAGAATCTGTGGCTTAAACAACTTTTGGGACCATTTTAAAAATTTTCAAGAATCGATAGGTGAGGGAGACACACGCCACCCTTTGCCCACTGTGCCGACGCCACTGTCTGTAGCTTAAAAGCCTTTTGAGTTCATTTTAAAACTTTTCAGACAGTTTCGAAATCGAATAGGGTGTGCACGCCGCTACTTTGCCTGCAACAGCTGGTACCACTGTGCACAATAGCACGTCACCTGACAGCTTGTCTTCTGTATTCATTCTGCAAGGTCTGTATGGCGAAAACTTTATCTCTCAATCCCTCTAGATTACAAAAAATTTCACTCTTTAACACAAAATTGTTACTAACTTATTTCAGCGCAGCTGGCCGGGTCCATACTGTAGATCACGATGTTTACTTATTTAGATCTTAAGTCAAGGATCATTACTCGGCTATTTACCTGTTTTCGAACATTGTAGCTCTCCTTTCGTCGCCAACCACTTTGAAAGATATCTAAAGAGATAATCCAGCTATAGCTCCACCCAACCCCTACAGAAATATATACTTTGAATACGTTCTTAGACACTTTTATTCATTTTTTGCTCTTAATTTTTCTTTCTCCTTTTCTTTTTTCCTTTTTCTTCCCTTTTTCTCCTTTCGTTTTTTTCTTTGTGGCGAGGGGGGGGGGGGCGGCCCCCCTGGATCCGCGCCTGGTGCTTGGAAAGCCTTTCAGGTGGCTCCGCGGGGTAGTTTCCATGGGAATGCCCCATGCCCTAAGTTTTTCAGTGTTAAATTAATATGTGTCCCTTTATAGGGAATCATTCATTCTTTCATCACTTTCACTAGCATGCCATACGTACATCCCCTCCCCGCATTTGTACTTTATGAAAATGTGAAAAATGATCATGTATTTTGAAAAAAGTCTTTGTCATTTATTATATTTTGAAAAAGCGTACTTATTTCCTTGTACCATTGTGAAAATGATTGAAACGGATGCATACCTCCTTCATGGAAGATGCAACCAGGACTTCGACAAAGAGGGTTATACCCGGCCCCAACAATTTTAGTTTGCTGTTTCCTCCCTTTCCATAAATCTTTTATAAAAAATTCCACAGATTGGTCAAAAATTGCCTTAGAAAATGCAAACATCCACTGAAGGGGGGGGGGGGGGGGGAGACGAAGTCCTTATATCTTAGAGACTTTCCCACATCCCTAGATTGGTCTCATTAGGCTTTCTATAATAGCACAGTGGAATTATTGTTTCAAGGAACCTTTCAACCATTTTCTCTACTCACCATACCCCCTTCCCCCCGTCAAATCAAGCAACAAATGGTACGAGTTTTTATTTGAAAGGGATATAATTGTTTTTTTGGTCAACATGCACTGTTAAAAAATATCAGTTCATTAATAGACTTTTTAACTACAATTTTCTGTATTTTCCTTTTTAGCAGAAATTTTCTGTATATCTTTACAGACAATTTGTAATGCGACAATAAAAAATGTTGTTTAACATGTATTTTCTGTTTATTTGAGAAATCATTTTTTCCTGTGTTTTGTTTTCAACCAAAGTTCACTGCACTGTTAAAAATAGCTGTAAATTTACAGACATTTTTACAGTAGTTTTGTATTTTTCTGATTACACATAAATATATTGTCATTTAACAAACATTTACTTGTTTTTCAACTAAATAAAGGTTCGGTTTTTTAAAAAACAAAAACAAACAAACAAAGTTAAACTTGAAAATCTTTAATCTTTAAAACAGATCGTTCTGCAAAGTTTCAGTTTCTAACAGAATTTTCGGCAAGTTCATGTCCCTATTTGAAAGTTATGCGAACTTACACTTACTATAAAAATATCTGTTCTTAGTTATAAATATCACAGAGCTAATGTTTTTTCACACATTTAGAAAAAGAAAAAAGGAACTCTAAGGTGCTAATTTCAAAGCACTGATAAAGTACCAATGTCAAATCATCTCCACAGGTGCTTATGGACTTGACTGGGTCTAATTAAAAACGTCTCACAAAGTTACTGCAAAAAGTTTGTAAATTAACAGCTTTATGACGTAAAGCAAGTTATATTTAAATAGGGGGAGCTTATGTTGTAAGCACTTTTCTTAAAAAATGATTGCTCATTTTTTAAGATGGGTTTTGGGGTTTTTAATTTGGGTTTTTAAGATGGGTTTTGAGGTTTTTTATCATTATATTATATTATTATATATTTGTATCCTTTGTAGTATTTATTTTGTAAAGAATTACTACATTACACAAGATATGTCTATTTTCCAGTTACAAAATTCCTAAAGATTAGGAGTCTAAAACAACATGACAAAATAGTATCTTAAATGTGCTTTGATCGAGAACGGTCTCGTACAGACACATTAAGTGAAGTGCGAATATCTGCTCTAGATTATTGACAACTTTACATGACGTAATAATGTAAAAAAGCGCAAAAAGCAATTTATATAATATTAAAGTAAAAAGGTGTATAAAAAAGTCGGTTTTAAAGTTCATAGACGTACGGGAAGACATTTCACAAGGGGGGGGGGGGCGGAGGGTGTTTGCCCTGAAAATTTTGCCGTATGCGTTGGGCAACTAATAAGCATTTTGCCCTGTTGGCAAATGCCGCTGCCCGCCGCACTGCTCACTGCACTGCCCCCTTGCCATGAAAATACAAGTGTCATTGCCCTGAAATAATCATTTTCCCTGCTCTGCCCCAGTTCCCCGCTTCGTACGCCTATGGTAAATTTACACAAAATTAAAGTAACTACAACAGGAAAATCATGCTATTCGATTTTACAGTAGATTTTGGAAAAAAGAATTTACATAAAAACTGTTAAAAAACGTACTGTTTATGTTATTTCATAATTACAGTCTGGTTATAAAAAAATATGATTTGCTTGGAAAAAAATTGCCATAAATATTATGTAAATTTACAGAAATATTTTTAACAGTGTGGACGCCCCCCGATATTTTGACTTTAAGGGAGCTCCCTAAAATTTCCATAAACGGGTATCCTCTTTGGCATAGCTTTCATATTCACGCTTCTGGGTTCTAAGTTAAAATAGATACCCTGACCTGATTTCTATCTTCCAAATATAAACTCTGCAGCACTAGCCTTTATTCTCTAATCGATAATGTTATATGGTAGGAAATGTCGTGAATGTGAGATTACTGAAGAAGATGTACCAAGGAAGCTGTTACTGCAGGCATGTCATGTGATTGTGTATGGTAAACATTCATGGATTTCTGTACCGATGTAATGTGCATATATCTTTGATTTCCTGTTTAACACATAAATTAAAACGAATATTGCCCAGGTCGTACGTTAATGTCATGTTCTATTTCTCCTCTGCACAATAATTATACGGAAAATGTGTCTGAGTTTCCCCAATTTGAGGGGGGAGGGGGCTAGGCGGGGCACAAATTTCTAAATCACGAAAGATAGAAAAGTCTTCATGCAAACTGAAAGGCCTTGGAAGTGCCATTTCCTGTAATCTGCCGGCATTGGCTTTTTTGCCAAAATTTCTTTGTAGGCTACACGCCCTCTGATGGTGACCCTCTGCTCGTGACCCTCTGCTCAGATAGTTTCACGTATTAGTCCCACCCCACAAACTGTCAACACAAATGACACTGAAAGGGCCCCCGTCATATAATAGGTTACGGTCCCTGAACCTAAATGTGGCACTGGGTTACACTGGACCCCAACAGTGCGAAGTGAGCCCTGGCTCAGCCGTGCACCCTAAATGATGACATGTTATATGTTCCTGTAGCAGTTATTCTTTAAACTTCATTCAGTGTGCACCGAACATTAGTTTGATATTACATTTGTTCAGTACCTAAAATTCAAGGGGAAAATGTTAACGCAGCAAGACAAGAGTATTTATACAATGTGAACTTTATGGCAAGTTTACACCTTTCAATGTCTAAAAAATTACTAAATATTCTTTAAAAGAGGAAGGACAAGCGTTCCTCATAACCACTCGCCGGCGACCGAGCCCTCGTAGTGCGGCCGTCACCTGCTTAGTTTCGTGGTTTTGGGAAAACAGCAGTGGTGGTCCGGGGGAGCGTGCACTGTCCGATATTTTGTAGGGTGGTGTTGATCCTACCCAAGTAATAAAGGAGAATATCCTATCTTGTTAGTAACATGCAAGGCCTGGAAAGTGTCGTTTCCGGCGACCTAGGGTACTTTTAGTTAAAATTTTCTTTCTGTATAGTTTCAAGTTTGAAATTCTAAGTCCCTCTCTATCCGCCTTTACAAAAAATGTTGAGTGCTTCACTCGTTACAACATTTCCCCGGAAACTTCTAAAACCGTTGAAGTATTACCGTGACAACAGTATATAAAAGAAATGCAATTACGTTTTTATCCTTTGTGTGATGTTTTAAAAATATTTAAAAGATTTGTTGGTAAAATCGCAAGTGTCAGTAAATGTATATAGATACAGAGAGACATAAATGATCTGGTAGAAGGCAGGTGGTGCTTATAAAACAACCTCTTCTTCTCCTTCATTATCTGGTATAACTGGTGCAGCATCATCCATGAGAATACCCTTGTATGTACAGTTATGTAAGGAATAGGGTGTTTCCCAGTAGCTATTACGTCTTTTTTCAAATGTTGTAAAGCTAGGTGAGTTAGTAATATTCGTTGTGAGATTGTTCCAGGTCGCCACAACTCTGCATGTGAGACTATTTTAAGCAAGTGTAACACTAATCTTCTTTTATAACTTTTCTGTTATCTACTATCTCATATTAAGAGGAGCACTGAGTTTTCATTTGGACAGGAAGCTGTATAACAGGATAGATATTTTTCTGGGAGGGGAAGGGGGGGGGGCTGAGCGGTTTCCCGAAAAAACGCCCCTATTACCCGAGAAAGTTGCCCCATTTTTTCCAAACATCTGCCAGATAAACGGATTTTAAGAATAATTCAGGCATTGAAGGGCAGTTGTTTTACGACGCTAAGCTAAATGGCTTAACCGTTATGAGTCGCAACTTCACCCCGGGTGGCTAGCCAACTCAACAATTAAGACCAAATTTGGTTTCTTTTGAAAAACCAGGGCTGTAACATCTGAGTCCGGGCTCGGACTCGATTCTGGACTGATGTCCGTTTTTCGCCGGACTTGGAATTGGCCCGGAATTGGCTCAGCTGGACTCGGACTCGGAGCCGATTCCATTCGAGTCCACAGAAATGAAAGTTTAATTAATTTTACCTAGGAACATTATTACTGATGCACAATTTTAACAAGTAAATGATCACATACAGTAAACTAAATTACAGGTTCGGCCATACAGTGTATGAAAATGACTCCTGACTGCCTGAAAAAATGCCCGTTTTCATCATAGTGTAATTGTAAATAGCAAAAAGCATTTGTATGACGATACATTGTCAAATGGCAGGACTCAGAATTGTCCCGGAATTCAGGGAAAACATGGAATCGGAATTGGCGGCTAGGAAACGGAGGGTAGTGGACTCGGAATTGGCCCAGAATGGTGGCCGGAAATTGGGTTATCTGGACTCGGTTACAGCTCTGTGAAAAGCCAATTCGGATGGCAAAACGGTAGATTGCTCTTGGATGAAAAACCCACCTTACTTTGATCCGGCCGGGTTGCCAAGTTTCCTCCCTTCAAATGCCACCACCTTTATCCACTCGGCCACAGCACCGGTAATTTTGCCAGAACTCATGGGTACATGCCCCCCCCCCCCGACTCCTGGATCGTACTCCTTTGGCATTTGCACGGATCCATCATTAGCGTTTGTTACATGAATTGTCAAATTGTCGTGGCATCATGCAACACAAATTGAAATTATAATAAAGTTGGAGACCTTCCCCGTCCCAACCAGTTACTAGGGGATCATGAAGTGCAATTAAACCTACCAAAATTTTAACGGATAGTTTAATGATGCTGTGTCAGATTCAGATTCTGTATTAAGCTTTAATCTCATTATCACAAATATGTTTTCGCTATACGGTATTGTAGAAAGCTCTGCCTATTGTTTCATAATCGCTGCATCCTGTAAAAATACCTTTCTTTCCTTTTGATACATCAACAGCCTTGGGGAGCCATTTTGCATCAGGAATTGTTTTCAACTGAAATTTGTCATGTAGGCTACACATGTAATGGAAGCCGGACTGGATCACAGGGCCATAGGCTAGCATCAAATAAGAAAATATACTATTTAGCCATGGCTGCAGTCAAAAGGCGCAATTAATAGCCTATGAACCAGGCGCGTAGTCAAGGGGGCGGAAGGGCAGTCCCCCCGTTGGTATTTTTTAATGTTTACTTTTACAATATTGCTAGTGAAGAACCCGGGAACCCGGAAAGAAAAACATACTCTGTATTTCCTAGCTCTAAGATAGACAATCATTTCCTGTTCTGTCGCCAGCCCCCAGCTGATCCCGACCAAAACGTAGCTTCTTTTAAACGCATGCCTTGGTGGTATTTCAGTGTGTAGCGCTTTCTTGAACTGTATGTATGTTACGGCAGTACAAGCTAGGGAGATGTTATTCAAATGTAAGAAGAGTACCCAAACTATTTTAAACGGGGATGATGAAGAAATAAAACTCAAGGAACACTTTTTAATGCTGTGTCAGACCCCCATCTTAGATAGGAAAAAAATCGAAAGAGTGCAGGATCTTTCCACATACATTTTCCAGGGTTGGATTAAGACCAGGACAGGTCCGTAGCTACGGGGGACTGTTCTGAGGACAAAGTCCCTCAGCTAACAATTTCTGTTATGCGCCCAAAATTTCCACAGCTTTATGGTTTTAGTACTCAGATCCTTAAGACGTATCCATGTAAGTGGCTTACGCTAACAGGCCAGTGGCGTAGCTAGGAGAGCACGAGGAACTTGTCTCTCACATAAAAGTTTTCCAGCTCCCCTTCCCACAAAAACAAATATTTTTTCATATGGCTGGCAGCGGACGACAAAAATGCAATCTTTTTCATAATTCTACAGAATATGATGCAACAGTACCCTCATTTTTCGGCGAGCTTAGCGTGCCGTAGACAAACTTCGGTTTTCTTTCATAGTTTGAACATGCACAGTTGAACAGTGGAAAGCATCTCCTTCCCTATAAACATAACAACATAACAACATAGCAACTCGGAAAGCTAGCCTATTTCGTCGGGCAGACGGATATTTACAACGCAATTGTTCATCCTCGATAATGGTCAGTCTCCACGAGAATTGATCTATTTTGCAGGGACGTGCAAGGTCCATCTGTGGATTCAACGGGGATCTTTCTTGAACGCGTACTCTCTCCTTGACACCATTTTCATTTTAGAGATATTCCCAAAAGATGCACTACAAACTGATAACGTTTGTGTATGTCTTTTTTTTGTTTGATGCCGGCACAATCGCATTGAAAGATGCTTAAAGGGAGAATGCAGTCACCCCAATAAAGAATTGTATAGTAGACTATCCTATTTCCTGAATGGCTCTTGAGAATCATGTGACAGTATTTTTCTCACTCAATTGTAAAATTTACAAGGAGCAACTGCTTGGTTCACCTTGAATATGCAATATTTGCAATATTTATGTCCTAAAATATTATGAATGATACTTGGAAGAGAAACAACAGAAATTTGTGACATTTAGCTATTTTTTCAAAATAAGTTTGAGGAGACTGCTTTTGACATTTAACTTTTCCACGAGGAGGACCTCCAGATGCACGGTGTCTTGTCCAGTTTGACGGATACATGGTCATTAAATAGAGTAACGATTCCAAAATTGCAGAGTGGTCTACCTTGTAAATTTGTAATTTAATAAAGAAAAAGTTTCTTTGTGCACTTATCTTCATCCCCGGATGCCCGGAAATCGCATTTAACAAAGGCTAATTTCACAATTTTCATGCAGAACCCCAGCCCCTACCCAGCTTAGGATTCACGCTTTCTGCGCTTGCAGGTGGATTATGTCCTTTCAAAATTCCTTCTCCTTTTGTACAAATATCTGGTGGTATGTCGTGTTTTCTATGATTTTTTTGTAAAATGTGCACGCTTCGCGAGTTAAGTAGGTAAGGTTTTCAGTGGAAACACTAAAGCAGATCTGAGCTCGATACATACTGAGCCATATGATACCATAACAAAAAATTAGGGTACCTATTATGGTAGAGTTCTGTGCATCACCTATTACCCCCTGCCACCCAGTCCCACACCAGCATTTTCTTAAAGACGATCTCTGAAAAATGGTGCCTCCCCTCTCCCCGCCCCCTTCCTACTGAAAAATCCTGATTAGGCCACCGCTATAGTTTCCTCCTAATCCGAACAGCTGCCTGTGGACCTGTATGGGTACCTTTATGTATAGGCAAATATGAACAGGGTAAGATACTATTATTGACAGACTGATGTACTTTATTAAACACCGTACCCCAACAACAAAACTCAACAAGACGGCTATGCAAGGTAGTGACGTAGTACAGTGTACCTCTCGAAGTATAGCCAAAGTGAAGGTGTAAAAAATGTTTAAAAAATTTCCATCGGAAAGCTAACTTTGTCTTCGTCCGGCACGTATCCTGTGATTTACTAACATAGAGTGCATTCGGGACAGGGGTAAGCGAACAGAAATATTGGGACACGGGCGGTAAGTGAGCAGAAGTATCAGCTTGTTGACCCACAAGATAAGGCGGAACATACAGTGAAGTCTACCCCAGCCCAATCTACCACACCTTGCTCTACCCCAAAAGAGTTACGGCCAACCTTATGTAGTGACTAAAATTTGTACTCACCCACCGTTCATCCCAGATACCCACACAGATGGAACCCACAGAGAAAGAGCCGTTCTTCATTTGGAGCTGTCACGTCTGCCGGTAAGTGAAGCACGCCTCATACTAGGGTTACCCTGACTCGAGATAGCCTGCCTGATTTGCTTGCCACCACTGAGTTGTTAGAAATCAGTGCTTGTCGCATTATAGACATAAAACGAGGGTCACACCACCATGTTTCCGATTTTCAAGTGACTTATGATCATCAAAGCCAAAAGTCAGACTGACCTGGCGCAATCAAACGCTCCGACAGTTTTTGGTTCCCAAACCGTGTTCCAGCTCACCTTGCGACGGTGAAAACCATTTAAAATTTCCAACCATGGTCGGGCTGATGTCGACTGTCAATGGCAAGATGTTACATAATTTACGGTACTCTTTTATCATTAGAGCGCCGCCGCACGACCCATCACGAGATGGTCTACCCTCGGGGACGGATCCAGTATTTCACACAGGGGAGGGAAAGATAGCTCCCTGACGCCAAAGTTCCATCCTATGAGCATCTAATGTACAAAGCTTCGATGTGGGGAGGGTCGCCTGGGGAAATTTGAAATGAGACACTGTTAATTGGTATTTCCTGACACGTGACAATCAAACTATGGTACACATACAAACTTTTGCAGTGCAGCTTTGGGGTCGTCTCAATAAAAGAAAGTGGTGCCCACTGAAACCGGAAATGCCCCCATGGATCCGCGCTTAAACCTTTTCTGATTACAGGACCCAAACGCTAACGTTTGTAGAAACGGGTGAGAAAAATTTTGTGGTTGTAATGAACCAAGTGGAGACATTCAACGGAAAGTTTCATTCTTTACCCCAGACAGGTTTTCGAGAAAAATGGAACCTTTTAAAATTTCCTCATGTTAAATTTCAGATACTGAAAAGGGGTTTCGCCTGAACAATGTTAGGCTATCGATAGGTAATTGACGGTAAGACTACTCAGTGAGTATTTTAAATTCCTCTAACCGAAGTTACGGACACTTGCATTAAGGGGTGCCGCCAGAAGTTGGTGATTGGTGAGAACTACATTGACCACAACGACAGGTGTCAGATAGTCCCCATCAGCTTAAAGTGTGCACATGCGCTAGGAGGAAAAGTGTTGGCTTTTCCTTGTGTCAAATTACCTTGTAAAGCATTTTTATGGAAGGGGAAATTTGTTAAAGGGAACCGTCACTACACTATAAGCGAAACGTCATCAACAGTAGTTGAAAGGTAGCGTGCGGAGAAACGGTTCTATCAAAATACCTCCCAGATTGCAGGTAATGTCATTTTCCAGGCCTTAAGTTGCATCTAAACATTTCTTTTTTTTTCATAGGCGTAGGAAGCTTTTCGAGACTGGGGGGGGGGGGGGGGGGACTGAACCTTGTTTCGGATCGCCGTCCTGGGGGAGGGGTCTATGGGGAGGGGATGTGTACCCCTCCCCTTTGGGAAAATTTTTTGGTATTTGAGGGTCCTCACATGCAATTTGGTGCAACATTTTGGACAAACTTTAAGGAAAATTTCTGCAAATTTTTGACATTTCTTACAGAAGAGACAAATAAGGGGTTTTTGCCCTTGGATCTTGGAGGGGCAGAAGCATACTTCAGCCCCCCCATTTTTGACTGGGGGGGGGGCTAAGGGTCAGGGTTAGCTTCCTACTCCCTTGCTTTTTTTTTTTGGTAATGTCAGGTTTAGAAATTAACATTACAGTCTAAGAAGACCCTGCATTGTAGAGTCTCCACAAATGAATGGAGATGTGATGCTTTTTTCGGCGCTGCAAGCAGCACTCGTCGGTGGCGAGGCGTCCAGGGCCCTATGCCAGGCTCTTAAGGAGTATGGGCCGGTGGGGACCCAGCGTGCAATGGGCATTGTGTACGAGGGGGGGGGGAAGGAACCAAAGGGTAGGGGGCTAAGAAGTATGTTTTAGAATGCTTTTCGTTTTTAGGTGTATTAACATTCCCCATCAACCGATAACGGGGGTGAGAGTGAAGCGTGCTACGAAACGTTTTGAACCACAAATTACATACTTCCAATCTTTCACATCATGCTGAATATTACCGTAAGTTACTGGTGATATTTGATTGCTCTATGATTCCTTTTTGATGCGCAGTCCGTAAAAAAGGTTGGTGAATGTTGGTGACGTACTTGTGATTCTTGGAAAAGCCTTTTTGCCAGAATATTCCGTGTATTATTGTTCTAGTAATGGTTATAAGATATACAGAGAGGGAGAACCTTGCCAAATGCCTGCGAAGCGCGCCGAAATCTTGCAATAGTTAAAATTATGTCCATGACAAAGCTGCATGCAGATTCTGCACCGAGACACCTTCAATTCCATCACAAAATATCGATAAAAGACGCTGCTACCTAGTAACCAGCTCAAGCTTTAATTTGAAGAAAACATCATCCCAAAAGGAGGGAAAGGCAGAAAGAATCCCTCCGCTTTGCATTTAAGTAGTTTTCAGCTAAGGAGACTGCAGTATTGATAGAAAGCATAGCAATGAGGAAATAGGTGAAACCACGGAGCGCCATAATCAGTTTGGCCCGAGCTTTCCAAGACATATTTGATTCAAAATGCCTTGAGCGCGAGTGCCAGATGGCATTTTACTAACCTTGTAAAAACAATCCACCGTGACTTTCAATAAGAATAAGTTATTGTTTTACAGCAAAACGCGGCACCAAACAAAATCAAATGCAAACTGGAATGATGGATATATGTTTAAAAATAGCGCATAGTCGATGACCTTACATAAAACCACAACTTAAAACGCAGTTTTGCACGTTTGTTATTCTTTTCCCCCTCCCGCTAAGAACTTGGTATCTTAGACCTGTCCCCAAAAGCACTGCTAACTCGAGACAAATCAAACAAGTGAGTAGGCCTATAAGTAAAATAAAGATGTCTAAGGTCTATCACAATTTTGCGTTCCTGTTCCATTGCGCACAGTGAAGATCCCCCCTCTGCTCCCATTTCACTGTACCACTGAGTATGTCTCACCTTTTTCATACAAACCATTTTCAAAGCAACTTTTTTCAAGGTAATGTGAATGTCACAACTAGCAACCATCCAGTTACGATCTTCCATGACAGTAGTCATGAGATCAGAGCCGTATAACTCTGTCTCGTATTTTGTAAGAGCGTCCTCTATTTATTGTTACATCTCGTCCCGAATATTTAGTCTGCGTATTTTACTTGCGAAGCTTATAGGATGTCGTTAACGTCAAAGCCGGCCCGACAAAGGATAGAGAAGACTGACCGATGAAAATTGAGTTTACTGGTACGGTAAGACGCCAAAATTATTGCACCTTGTAATGTGAAGGTACGCCCGTGCGTTGTGAAAATAAATATAGTATCAGATTCATGGTGGACTGTACCAGCAAAAGATACCAAATATGGACTTATTGTACGAGACGCAAGAAAAACTAAAAGGGGCCCCACGAAGATCGCACCAATGTTCCCGCATGATCAGGAGTGGGCAACGAAAAGAAATTCTGCCAGATATGGACAAAGTTCCATATCTTGCTTCCGGTTAAATATCGCTGCAGAGACTTAAATATGGCGATTCGCTGCAAGTTCAAGTCAGGCTCGAATACAGATCGACTCGGGGTGGGGGGAGGGGGGGGGGGGGCCCGGGCACGCACTGCGCGCATATGTTTGACCGCCGTCTTATGTAAATGAAGGTCCGTGCACTGGGTAAAGTTGACCTCCCTCCAACATTTCCCTTTTAGTCCCATTGATCCCAACAATTAAGTCCCTCGCTTCCCTCCTTTTGGGCCCCGTCCCTAATATGATTCATCTCAGATAAACAAAATACACAGTTTTGGTGCTCAACTGCATTGTAGAATTTGATACCATAGTTTGAGGAACATATGATTGGAAGAGAAGATGACATAGCCTACGCCGAAGTAAATTGCATTGGGGAAGACTTTTTGTTCAGTTTTGTAGAGCATGTGTGTACAGTAATTCATAGATTCGTAACTTGAAACTTATTCTTACGAAGCGCCATGTAATTCTGTGACAAATTTTTATGGCAAGTCCCGTGGGTTATTTTCTTCACGTGAAAACGTGAACGTCCTCCAGAAACAGTAAAAATGGTAAAATCGTCTGCCAAAATGCATGCACCAACTTTGTTTAATCCTATTGAAGAAGCTAAATGTGCAGTCTATGTGATTGCATTGCACAATTACCTACACAGCTGAAACGATTAACTTTCGGTAAAGCCTGGTTTTTACGCTCGCTTGTTATAGGCCTACATGCAGTACCTAATTTTGTTCTAACATCGTAGCCCTCAGCCCCATCCTTAGAGAGATACAGAAGAAACACCACTGTCAATGCTTGACCCTCTTATTTACCCTCTGTACCACTGTCACAAAATGTCACAGTATGTGCTTGACAAGACAACCTGTTGCTGCATGCTTGGGGAGCATCGAGACACACGTGCCATCAGCCAATCACATCCTACAGTTGCCTACTTAGAATAATAAAGAAATTACAGGTGCACGTTAACAACTTGGGACACAACTTACTTTATTTGTTTGTAACAAACAGGATGAAGTCAACAAAAGGTTGTATTAACCACCTAACATAATACTGGAGAAGAAAAGATAGAAAAGAGGTCACATAATACCTCCTGCTGAGTAAAATCTGAAGGAAGACAGCGAGAATAGCACGTGGCTCTCTTTTGTTAAATACGGATATAAACTAGAGCTGGAAACTTAAGAATAACTGTACGATAATTTGTTTGTTTGAAGACTAAAACTCTCCTAAGGTAAGCTACTTAAATATATCTTTCCTTTTCCGTTTGAAGATTTTCGGCATTATAACGGTTCTTTACGCCAAAGATAAGCTTGTCTAGCAGGCACGTGTTAAGTTTTGTAGGCACGCGCTTGCGCGTGTATAATCCAAATCAATCCGCTATTACGATCCTCCCACAATCGCTCAATGCATTTGCATGCATGGTCTTTCAAAACTACACACTGTCACCTGTAAAAAGAGCTACTCAAATCTGACATAAAAAGTAAGACAAACTTTTCAGGCTTAGCTAGCTCTTTAAAAAGGTATTTACTGAAATCCTCGCAAAATTGAATTTTACTTGCAAATGGTGTTGGCCTTGCTTGTACAGAGGACAATTTGTCTAAAAAAGTAGCCTGTATAATTGGCCTATACCTGAAACCAAGTTCTAGAACAACCTGTTTGGGTAAGTTCGTTTATGAGCTTAGTTTAATTTCTAACGACAAAGTTTGCTAGAACAAATTTAGATCTAAAGTGAGAAACACATAGTCTGAAAATGTGCACAACGACTATGTCTGTCCTATTGAGTGAAGCATAAGAGTTACTTTCTTCCAGCGGAATGATACTGGCACGCGACTGTGTTAAATGTCTCTCGTCTCGCGAGCGAGACACACGCACGAGTCAGCCGGTCAATTACAACCCGCGAACAGTATAAATGCATCATTGCTTTCCTTTACGTTTATTTATGTTCACATCGGGAAATTCGTCCTGTTGTGTTTTTTGCAGTAGAAATTTCACGGATTTTGTTGGAAGGTAGATTTTTTAGGATTTGACTTTTCACCATCTCATGCTTTTAAACCATTTTTGTGGGTTTCAAATAGTAGTTTTCCCCACCCTTTAGAAAAACTTTCTGTTTCGTATCTATTTCGTGCGGAATATTGTGTGAACGCAACGCTGGGAGATTTGATAGCAACTGCATGCATTCTGCATTTCAGTAAGTTAGTCCCGCAACTTGTGCGTTACCAGTGACAGTTCTTTTACATCAAAGGACGCATTTTCTTCTTCCTGTTTTGTGTTGGAAGAGAAGTTTTGCCTCCAGGTGGAATACGTCTATGCTCTTCTTGGTCCCTTTGGTAAAGGTAAGGTAAATTGCTCTTCCACATTATCGGCATTTGATTTTGGAGTTGGGCTAGCCTAGGCAACATAAACCAGGCCTAGGATACCACTTTAATCCTTAATTCGCTTGTCAGTGTCGGCAAGGAGTTAGCCGACAACCTCAACAAACTTTCAGTAGAGTTACCGGGCCTGGCTTCAATGCGAACTTACCTATTAGGCCCTAGGCAATATTGTTTACAGCCATTCGGTCAAGTTTAACTTTAAGTTCTAACTTAAAACTTGGTTGCCTCATAATCTCACTGCCATGTAATGCATAGACCTAGGCCTAGTAACAGAGTAAAATACCCTTTTCAAGATTGCAAATGTTTTAATGAGAAGTAAAATGAGAAAGAAAAGCATAACTTGACATTTTTTTGTATTGACGTAGGGTCTAGCTAAGCCAATATGTTTTGCTATGTTTTGATTTTACAATAAAAACTTCCAAGTAGGGCCGGCACGAGGCCTAATAAGGCCTAACGTTAGGCCCAAGGTATAAGCCCTAAACTCAGTAGGCCTAAGTGCGTAAACCATATTGCTAAATGAGCGTCTGCCTCAAGAATCCTGACTTCACTTACTAGTAGGCCTACAAGGCGTAACTTAGTAGGCTATGCCAGCCCACTTCTGCCTAGCCTGACCATGCCATTCATTATTGAAGCTACAATACAAATGATGGCATTATTCTATTGTAGGCTAGTAACGGTAAACCATTCAAGCGTTGGGCCTCGGCCGGTTCCAACTTCCAGTAATATTATCATATGAACAGGGCAACAGTGGGTTTTACTTCCGCACAGTTCGACCGCATCCGATGGAAAATAGTATGAAAATACCGTAATCAGGTTAGGCCACTACTAAACGTTAGATCCTAAAAATGTCATCAAAATAGCATTTGGGGCATTAATTTGCGATAGCAAAAGGAAGCACCGGTACAGTACAGCGTAGTAGTATGATATGTACCGCACTAGCGGCATTTTGGCATAATGAACGTGGTCCGGTCAGGCCTAGTCACGCACGTACACGTGCGTCACGCGTTGTACATGTACACATGGCAATGTGCGCGCCTTGTAACATTTCAACCTGTTTACAATTTTAGGGCGCGAAAAAGTGGTTTGCATTATTATAGTGTATTTAAAAATTGTGACCTCACAGGTGTGTATTTATCATGGGCCTACTATATTGTCAGTTCAGTACTATGCATCACAGGCACCTGCTGTGCAGACCAACTGCCTTTTCAGTCACACTGCCATGTCCTTCCTCACTGTAACTGCAGCAATAAGGGAACAAGCTCAGTTAAGGTGCAAACACCATTGTATGTATGTAGACAAGCAACACATGGATTACCAAGTTGTGTAAATGTCTGTACAGTGTTTTGCTTTTTACACTTAACCTATGGTGTAAAGCCAAGCATTTTGGAAGATATAGGTCCATCCAGGTGTTTGGGCTGAACAGTTAACCCACCATATTGCTGGCCTATGGCCTAGTGCATGTAGAGAAATTTGGTAGTGTAAGTTCCTGAATACAACTGTTTTCCAGAATGTCGAGCTACCTGTACCAGTACTGAGAAACTTACAAAATTGTACCATCGCTGTGCAGATGCTGTATTTGATAGGACCATTTTAGGGTTTTGCAAGTTCTTTGGGCAGTGTATAATGTTTGCAGTAAGTAACTTCTGGGCTCCTTAATGCTTGTACTGGCCATTTGTGGGGCATGTCCCTCTTTCCAACAGCCTATGCCCCTCATGGGAGGCAATGGTATAGGTGGTTAGATATGCTGTGTCTTGCATAAAGGGAGTTTCCTGAGTTTAAATTCCAGTAGAGCCACTAGGAAATTTGCTGGTGACACAGAACTGCTTGACATTGCTGTGTACAGTAGTGCTGAGGCCTTTTATAACTTAATGTACAAAGGGTTTCTGGTTCTATAATTCAGGGAGTCTGGTTGGGGAAAGTAGCAAAAATTAGGATACTTTCATCTGTTGGATGGGGGACATTTAAGTGGTAGTCCTGAACTCCTGGGAGCAGGATTAGGAGTGTAAGTATAACCATGCTATTACCCCAGAGCACCAGTCAGAAAGAATACTCTGGATTTCACTTACCCATATTCTTCAACAACTCGGTGTCCTCCACAAACCCACATGGCTTTCTGACCCTTAACTTGTTAATGGGCTTATTTAACAAGCCCCTTTGCACATTTCGACTGGGCATGCCTACATCCTGAAAAACTGGGGATAAACAAACACTGACTGTGGTACCTACAATTTGAACGCATGCCAAGAAACTGTGCTTATCTTAAAAGATATTCAAATCATCCCATTGTAGATCAGCCAGGAGTATAAAAAGTGCTCTTACGTGTGGTTGGTATCTTGAACAACATTAACATCCTTCTTGGCCTTAAAAATTGTCTTATCTGTCCCAAGTTAGGTGTATTTTGCGTACTATTTATGGTAATTGTGGCTTGCGTATTGTTCCTTGCGGCAATCGTAAATTTGCAAAAAGGCTTATTAAAGGGGCATATTGAGTTGATGTCGATAACTTAACGAGGGTGTTGAAGGGTACTACCACACGACGATTATTATTAGCATAATTAGTTTCACATCCAATAGTTACACATGAAGTTAAAGTTTTGAACTTTTTGGTATCCTGGCTTGTAACAGTTGTGTGTATAATTTGAAAAGTGTCTGATCACGAATTTTTGAAAACCGAATTGAATTGGCTATTACTCACTTAAAAAACATTTGTTTGTATGCAAGATGTGGGAATTGTTTAAGTTTGACCATTTGTCTTTAGTATGTGAAGAAAACTTAACAGGTTTGACAAACTTTTGTGAATTTCACGATCCAATCAATGTGCCACTTTAAAGTCAAATGGTTCCAAGTGCTGTACAACTTGGTTACAACTGCAAGCTGTTACAAGCCTGTTTCTTCTCATCCAGAACCGTTTGAGAATGATACATCCTCCATTGACAAATCTAATGAGGTTTTAACGAGTAACACTGAAGATTCTTAAGTTCCAAGTATACCATTGGTTCTGGGGGAGGTGGCAATGCAAGGACATACAAAATCTAATTTTTTCAAAAATAAATTGTCTAAGGGTCCAGTATTCAGGTAATAGAAGTGTGTGTAAAAGACCGGAGTGTTCTTGTCCCTTTGACATGACAATAAAAGATAGTCCAAATACATATTCTGTGTACATATTCAGATACACTGGATCAAACTACCCTACATTCGTATTCCCACGGGTGAAGGTATGTAAATTTTCTTTGCAAGGACAGTTTCCTTTGGGGGCACTCAGCTTCCTCCCCCTTTCCATCGGAAAGTTTGAAAGTTAGTATCATTGGTGTCATTTTCTGTATTTTTCAAGGTACTTCTGAATGATCAGTAAAGAAGCTTATATCTGTGGGAATTATTAAGTTTTACCCTGAGTTTTAAAAAAAAAAATGAGAGAAATCCCAAGAATATGTACTTTGGGGGAAATTCAGAAAGGTGGGAAGTTTCTGAAGAGGCTTAAATATTTTATGAAGAGCAAAGTACATAAGTACACTACAAGTCCCCTTGATTTGCCTCATGTAGTAATTATTTGTGTTGTAACTTTACTGTGATATTGTAACAAACTTAATTAAAAGTAGGTGAACAGTTTTGGTGGACTGTGTTGAATTGTAGGTAAAGAGTGTACCCAGGTGTTTTTCAAGAACTTTGATATTGTATCAAAATTTTAAAGGGAAGGGAAAAAGAAGGTAAACATAATATTATTGAAGTTTATTCATGGGTCATAGGTGGCTAAGGTGGGAATGTTTTACCCCACCCCCAAACCCAGCCGCATCCCATTTTGATGTTTATATTTTGAGTCTGTATGATGTCCAGGTATTGAACTTAACTTCATCAAAACAAAACTGCTTCAGATAGAATTGTACACTGCATCTAAATCACCTTATAGAGACAAAATTGTGATAGTACCAAAGCCAGGGAAGGTCCCCCTTCAAAATAAAAACCTGAAAAATGATAAGGCCTACTAGTAATTAATCTATGTAATTAATCTATATTGATTAAGTGTGTGAGATCATTGATTGAAACAACAGCTTGCTCTCAAGTTTATATACTGTCGTATTCATACTTTATCTATGTCAAGAACTTGCTACCAATTTAAATGCTCAAAAGAAAAACTAAGGGCAAGATCAAATACCTTTTGTAGCAGAAATTGCCCACAGTATCAAGACAAAAAAGCCCTATATTTGGAAACCAACAAGGACACCATAATAGGAATTAGGATGCTAAATTTGGAAAAGGGTGAAGCCAATCTTTTTTGGAAGGGGGATGGGGGGCAGGGAGTTAGAAACTTTCTTGGGGTTTCCTCAGTGAGCAAGCCAGGGAGGCAAATTTCAAAAGTTCAAAAGGCAACTCTCCAATCATCATGGCAACTCTCCAGTCAAGGGCACCCTTTTGGAACAAAGTCCTGCACAAAATCAGAAAAAGGCATTGGAAGATCTTGTTACCACTGACTTAAATGACACAAAATTCCCAAAACTTTCTTAATTCTGAAATGAGGGTCAGTCCTAGCTCATGACCCAGAAGCGTGGATAGCATCACCTTTGAATTGTCAATAAACTTTACTGGGTATTATTCCAGGGTAGATGGGATTGTTCACACATATAATAGAGGAGGTAAGTAGGAGTGAAACTTTACAAATCCAGTCAGTGTACATCTTAATCCACCGGAAATGGTCTTTAGTACTTATACCATACATGTTGTGACTGGGCTTGCAACTGTTGGGAACTAAGTGATCAGGCTCAAAGGTGAGCACAGTCATGAGACGGGTGGGGGGGGGTGGCACCCCTAAAAACATTTTCCCCGAAAATTAAAAATTACTATAATTATTATTCAAAAAGTGAATAATTGAAAAAGTGTTTATTGAATAATTCCTTATGAAGATGCTTGTTAAAGTGGCTATGCCACATGTAAATTAACAGTTTAAACCCTTTGGTATCTTTAGGAATATCTTTCCTACAACGAAAATCAACCATTAAGTTTGTTTACAACTTGTTTTTCCGCTCGAAAATTGAGAAAAAATATATCCTCTTCCAGCCCTGAAAAGTTAGTTTTTCCGAAAATTTCCAAAATCTTGTTACGTCATGTGACATCACTTTAGGAACTGATCGTTGTTTGGCGTGGTATCCTTCGGACATTTGATACAGTGTTTGCATTCCTTTGTACCGGTTACCAAGGTCGATACAATGTAAAACCTGCGTGAAAAGTTGTAAATTTTGGAATTGTTATCCCTTTTCTCGTGCTTACCACTTGTTTTAGTCAATTAAATGCATTTCACGCAGGTTTTTCGTCTTGGTATCATGATAAGTAGCTGCATGTACAAACATTCACAACGCAACAGCATAGGTACAGTACACAACATACCTGTTACTACACAATGTATCACCAGCACTGTTTCGTAGTAGGTACCATGTGAAACCAAATTTAATACTTTCTTTGGAATGGCGGATCTGAGCCAGGGAGCTGGCAACTCCCTGATCTGACAGGAATGGTCAGTGGACTGTCGGTAAAGTGGGTTTTCTTGGATTTGAAATCAGAAAGGCGAAGGCGATACTGAACAAGACGTCAGTGGTGCGGATGGGGTGAGTAATTCGTTACGGCGCATAGGACCGTATCAATTTGAGACAGTGTAAGGTGAGGTAAAAGTACAACACCACAACAATTCCAGCATGAGAAGCATTTGGAGCAATTGAAAGGGACTTTAGCTTGTAAAGTTTTATGTAGGCAGTCAAAATATGAACTTTAGGTTACTTTCGTGCAAGTGTCAGTGGAAATCGTGGAACTAGCCTAGGCTGTGATCGAGTGTGCACAGTATTTCGCTGGCTGTTGCCAGTCTACTCACTGTACACAGACTGAACCGAACAGTACACTGCCGAGTTTTTCGTTTTTCGGTTATGAATCAAGAGTATTTGTAATTATTAGTAATAGCCTACTGCAGCCCCAAAATATAACAGACCGACACCACTCTCTAAACAGACAGAATAAAGTTCAAATTCAAGACATGCCGCGAATTACAATCATTACTATCTCTTACGTATGTATAGGCTATGCTGTACGCCAGGTTCGGTATACGGAGCAGTGTTCTCCACTAGCTGTTTTGTCCGGGGGCTCCGCCCATACAAAATCTGCTACACTACTTTAGCGCCTGGACAAAACTTTGCCGCCTGCATAGAAAATTGACCCGCCCGGTCAAGAAGTTGTCTGTACACTCAATCACAAACACCACAACTTAGTCATTTGACTGCCTTTTATATTTGATTTCAAATACTCATAACAAGCAATGTATAATAAAACATCGGAGATGCAAACCCAGCTGAGCTCTTATATCATTCAATATGCACTTACTGCATTTCTTTCATATGTTTCCATAGTAGGAATCCGTTACCATCAAACTCATACACTAAACGAAACCATTCAATTGAACTGTCCCCTAGGTTTCCCGATTTTCACCCGAAATTTCCATTAAAGTGAACTACTTCGTTATTTAATTCGTCCAAGTGGAAACCAGAGCTACAGATCTAAAAGTAAAGTCAAAGATATTTAAAAAATGAAATTTTCAAAAGAAATGACCAGAAAATGCCCAGATTTGAACCCATAGGGAAGGCTAAGAACAATGCCGTAGATTGCACCATTTGCCATCTAAGACCCCTCCCCAAGGACGGCGATCACAAGAGCCCCCGGACAGAAAACAGACCGGTGGAGAACCCTGCGGAGGCTGGTGTTCCTAAAATGACGTCATTATTGTGTTGGCTTGAAATCTCATTTTCAACAGTCTATTTTTTGGTGCAATTTTTTGAAACATTAATTTCTTTGTAATGCTCAAGGCTGTAAGGGTGATAAACAGTTTTAGAAAGAGCTTTTTGTGTACTTTAGGTTAAATTAGTCTCCCGTTACTCCAATTTACGTGTCATGGCCACTTTAACATTTGTGTGTTCATTGATTTCATTCAACTTGAGGCAATCATGTGGTGAGCCTGAGAACTTCGATGCTTCTACTTTTCTGTTCAATATGAGAAAAGTTAAGGAAGTTCAACAATAATGACTATGGATGACAGGCAACATAATGCAAATAGCCTTTTGAATTAGTAGAACTCAGAGAATTTAATTCAGGGAGTTTGGAAATGTAGCAATGGATAAGGTATGTTGAGAATGATGTCATATTTATGGTCCATCACATCAATGCTTAAAGGTCATAAGCAGTCGCCCCAAACTTATTTTGAAACAATAGCTAAATGTCACAAATTTCTTCTTATTTTGCTTCCAAGTATCTTTCATGATATTTTAGAACATAAATATTGCATATTCAAGGTAAATCAAGCAGTTGCTCCTTGTAAATTTTACAGTTGAGTGAGAAAAATACTGTCACATGATTCTCAAGATTCAGGAAATAGGGTAGTGTACTCTACAATTCTTTTTTGGGGTGACTGCATTCTCCCTTTAAGGACTGGCAGTATCCTCAATGGAAGATGAGTAGTAAATAACAGAGCTAATCATGACAGCTGCTATATATGTGAGCTGGAACTGAGATCATTTTTTTAGTGATAAATAGGTCTGATTGTGTGTTATAATAAATAATTTTTAACCGTGGATAGGAGTCAGTTTTTAACTTTCCAACTGGACTACCAAGAGGGTTTTCACTCGCTCGCTGATGTTTCAGTCACAAAGGGCCAGTGGCCAAGTGCTAATTTCGAACCCTGCCTTTATGCATTCTAGTACATCTTGCCCCCTCCCCCAAAGATATCTTGCCCTTTCAGTACCTTGCCTGGCTACAGGCCTGGTGTGAGATTAATGTCAACTGAACAAGTCCAAAGGCTTCTCCTGGTTCCATAGTTGTTTGGTAGAACCAAGAACCACTCTTGTAAGTTGACAAGGAGATACCAATTGTAACCGTGCAGTGCATTATGGTATTACAGGGTACCAGGAGCTACTAAATGAAAGAGATTTATGGTAGCTATTCTGTTGGGACTCATATGGGAACCATTCAGTGGCACATAAAAGGAGCCATACAATTCTTGACTCGCTGTTAATTTCACTCATGCTGCACTCATGCTTTCACTCATGATCATGCTGCGAGTACTAGCCACAAACTCTTGGGCCTAATATTTGACTTTGTTTGGCCATAGCCTTCTGGCAGATTTGTAATAGAAAATGAAATTCAAGAGTATAATCTCCCTTCTCCCCTCCCCAAACTCCCCCCCCCCAAAAAAAAATTCAGAGTGTTTTTGTAGCTATGTATGCTGATTTCATAAGTTACACCCTATCACTTAAAAGAATGGGGTCACCTGTGAATAATAATTCCTTATGTTCTGTATTCACTATTCACAAACCCTGCAGATTTGAATACAAGTGCTGAGTGCTGCCAGTTCTTTTACTTCATCCATGCACAGAACAGTGTGAAAGATTATGATGGATTCTGGTACTTGGATGAATTTCTATCTTTACCTTTATAGTCAGGGATGTTTAATCAAAGCATTGCCCTAAATTGTCTTCAGAGCATTTTAATAGTACATTACCTTTTATGATGTACACTTTTTGTCTTTTCAATTGAGATGTTTTCCTTGAAATATGGCAGAATAAACAAAACAGAATCCATGTGATTACGACTGCATCCTCATGATGTTGTCTGTCTCCTGTGTATGTTTTATGTGTATTACCCTTTTGAGCATACATGTGAACACCACATATAGCTTCATCTTTTTACAAAGCAAAATAATTCATGATCTTGATGAACTTCCCAAGCAAACTCATTTCATTTTGTGGTAGTCAGGAGATCCCAGGGGAAATCAAGCCTCCTGCCCCTCATTAGCATCTGTTCTAGATCAGCTGTTTGCAGACAGTCAATTCTAGCACTGTAGGAAGAATAGCTAGTACAGAATGAACGCTATTACACATTCAGTGTGTGATAGGCATCCATGATTATGCAACAGCACTGAACGTACATCAAGTGAGGAAGCAATTACTTTGGAAAGAATAAACCATGTAGATGGTATGACTTTCAAGCATGGCTGGGGAGGTATTGTTTTTGTTTTCAGCCTTGGAATAGTTTACATGCACAGTTCATCTGCGCTACATGAATTAATGCAATCCATTTTGTTGAAAAGGCTTTTGTACATGCATGCTATTGAAATCATGCTTTCAATCAGCAAACCTTGAAAATCATTAAGAATGAAGACAAATTCAGATTGGTTGGAAACAAAGATCAGATCAGAAAGTTTAAAAGAAATAATTGTGTATTACATATGTGGTTGGAGTATGGCTGTTGTTAATTGTCAGATGCACCATGGCTCATATCTGCCATGTGTTGTCTGTTTCACATGGTTCTTTGTGAGAAAGGGGCCAGTGGAGAATGGTCAACTTGACAGTGTAAGACGCTAAAACAATATGGTACAAATGAAATGTCTGAGTAACATTTAACATGTGGTCAAAATTTTTCATAGCATTTAAGTTTATAGTATCGATGACTTAAATGATAAAATTTAAAGATAGAAAAAGAAAAAACACATGTGTAGATGATAAGCAGGACTTCATGCAAGACTTGCCAATGTTATATATTATGTTGCCAGGACACTATGCGTAGGTAGGTGCTTGTTACTTCAAATCAGTGTATGCAGCAGTTACATGACAGGTGTATGAGTGCTATTTAGCAGCTCAGTGTCTGTCACTGGTTTGTTATTCTTGACCACTATCACAATTTATGCACAAAATTTCTCTTCAGTAATAATATTCTAGTAGGGCTTTGACCTATTCACCTAGAAAGTGGTGAAGCCCTAGTAATGTACTGGGACTGGCAAGGAGGTGTGTCTCCCTAGAAATGCCTGGGGGCTGGTCAGGGGGTCTTTTTGTGTCCCCAGAAATGTGTTGGGACTGCCAAATCAGTTTTCTGCAGAGAATAAATGATATTTCTCAACATCCTCATTTAGATTTACTTTAATCCCAGACTGCCTGTATCAGCAATAAGGCAGGAGGGGTTGACAAATGCTGAAGTGTGCTGGGAATTTGTGAACATTATCAACAACTGACAAAAATTATGAATTCAGTCTAAGACATTATTGCCAATCTAATACCTCAGAAGGGAATATTTCCCATTCCATTTTTGTGCAGTTGTATCTGTTCAGTTATAGTTCAGCCATGTGTTACACAAAGCCTTCTAGATTGTAGATCGAGCCCAGTAGGGAGTGCTATCTAGTTAAATTAGAAGGAAAGCTGAAACGTATATTGTAGACTATACTGGATGGATGAAGAATGTCACAGTAAATTTTAATTTGCGTAATGAAGGAAGGAGGATGAAGAAAAACGTGCACTGTGAATTTGGTTCTGTCATGTTTGAAGGTTTAAATGTGTTGCATTGCAGTTTGTATCATAGTTGAAAAATTTTCTAACCACCTGAGTTCTGCAGTATTGCTCAACCATTCCTGTTACTATCCATTTTTATCACAAAGACATAGTGGAGGTTGTCGACAATCACACTAAAATTACCACACTACCATGGTTACTAATTCTGATCAATGTCACAGCTAAAATCCTTTTTCCCATGGTAGTCTTCCCATGCTCCTTAATTTGCCCTTATTTTTTAGTGGACAGTTGAATAAAAGCACATTCTTAGATGGTGAGTTCATGTTCCAGGCAATATTTTATAAGAGAACACACACACACAAACCAACCCCACCCCCCCCCCCCAAAAAAAAAAAAAAAATATGGAAATAGCAATAGCTGTCTTCTGGAAATCACTGTGCATTTGTGCATTTAACTTGCAAGATTTCTCAGAGTAGACATGCAGACAAGTTTGACCTTGTGACATCTTGTGACATCAAGGTCACGTTAATACATAACACATAAATGGAAATTGTGTTTATCTCAAAATAAAAGTTCCATATTCATGGCAATCAGTATACAGTACTGGTAACAAACTGTAAATCATTGTGCTTCAGATTTTCTCAGAATTTTCAAATGTAATCTGATTTTATGACATGAAGATAAATAATTTTAGTTCCTAAATGGAAATGTTATAGGAAGTTTTGACATCATCCTATTGCACTGTGCTTCCCTTTGTTTGGTGTCATTTACTGAAGAAATCATTCCTCCATTTGTATATTCATAGCCTTAACTTGAAGGGTTGAAGCAAATAACCTGTTTGATATTTAGAATGGCAGCTAATTCTTCCAGATTGTGGGTGAAACTTTCATTTAATTTATGTGTGGGTCTTGGTACTAAGTGATTAAGCTACTTCATTTGTAACCTAAAGTGAACTTGCAGCAAGGAGAGTGATGTCATCTCCTCACACTGATGAGCATTTTATTCAATATTCTTTTGATTTTGAAATATGTGGGGATGTGGATACTTAAGTTTTCCATGGGAATCATGAATGCAAGGCTGAGCATTCATAATACAAAAAAATGTGATTATGAGGTGGAGAGATTAAAACAAAACAAAACATTGTAAATTTGTAATATCATGGGAGTTGCCTCAAATTGAATGCAAAATTTGCAAAAATGCTTAAATGAAGTTTCCATTTAAAATATCAAAACAAAATTAAGGCTCAACCCTTCTTTTTAACTGAAATTGTAGATATGGACTTCATTGCTGAATATTGTGTAATGTTCTCTTGATTTCTTATAGTTCAAAAGTGGATAGTTAAGAGTATGGTTAAAGTCTTATCTTCTAAATCTAAAACTCAAAAAAATATTAAATACAAAAGACAAAAAAAAAAGCATGTATGCAGACAAATTAGTTTATACACTTAATTACAAAGATAACTGTTCACATTAATCATATGCTCAGATACCCATTCAATACAGTATATTGTATGTACTCCAGTCGACATGGACCATTTAACTTAAAAGTGTATACCATTTTGCCTGCAGAGATTTTCTTTGAAATTCACACTTCTCCATTTACTGAACGTGATATTGATGAAATTTACTGGTGATTCATACTCTTAGCAAAACCACATAAGATTTCCCTCTTCCAGTTAAAGTATCAACAAATTTTTGGACTGGTAACTTACAACTACATAAATCTAGATCCAACCATCATGCTCATGTAGTCATGGATGGAATGATCAAAAGCATTCGTGAGGAGAAGATAATATCCTCAGACAAATCTTCTGAAGCAACTGATTACCTTGTCTTCCTTCACCTTCATAATACAAACATGACCATCTGGCTTTATGAGATGAAGTAATCAGTCTATCACTTTAACCTACTAAACTCTCTGATTGTGAGACAGACATGTAACCTCTCTACACAGCTAATGTTTGTCTGTTATTTGTATCTTAATGCATAATGCTGCATGGAGGTATATACCGCCATAATGTGTGCCAGTGCTCTTTGATGAAAAGGTTAAGCTTGTGTGGAAGAATCTGTATTACTGTGTATATAAACTCTTTGACACCATTGAAATTTTGCCCATTGCAATTGAGCCTTTTCTTTGGTCCTTCTGCAACTTTGAGGTATTCAGTATACCTGTCTGTTGTGTATACAGGCCTCTATACTAATACTGTTTTTAACAGATGTATAACTACAGAGGTATGTTTTAAGATTTGTGGTTTACAGACTTTGTTGCACCAACTTTACTTTATACCTCATATAAAGCTCCGTTTAAGAAAACTTTGGTTCAGTTTTGTATTTGTTCCAGACTTCCAGTTGCACTTTACAAGATTTGGTTTCAAATTTTGTAACTTGTTATTTTCCATCATTTTTGGTTTTTCACTCCAGGGAGTCTGCAATAGGGTAAATTCAGGCTTCCTGCTTCATGCACTTATTGATACTGCTTACCTGTTTCTGTCACATATTATTTCCATGGTGCATTCACCCATCTGTTATGGAATGCGTTAAACAGTATGCACAACGTTTTGTAATCTAATTTTTGAAATCATTCAATCCCAGATAAAGCTGATGTAACTATGCTTCAAAAATTTGATTACTTCGATACAATTCTATTAGTAACCTCTGTGTGAAATTAAACCACAATTATAGCATTGCTGCTTGCCTAATGTTTGTTACACTCATCAGTGATTTAGCCAGTCAGCCAGGGAAAAAAGAAACACAAAACCAAGCCCATCATGCTTTGTTACACTCTCCCCTTCAAAAATAGCTTTACAGTAACAGCATTTAAGATTATAATTCAAAAACGTGCCTTTTTAAAGCCAAGTCAAAAGCATGCGTATCTTTCATTATCCCTACCTCAAACACAAAAATAAAAATAACAAAAAAAAAAAAAAAGAAATGGGGGGGGGGGTGGATTGCAGTTTGGTTATACCCATTTAGTATGGATATATGGTCAAGTGGTTAGAGCATCCAACTTACAGCTGGAAGGTCTGGGGTTCGACTCCTGGCCGGGTCATACCATAGACTAAAAATGGAACCTACTGCCATTGTGCTTGGTGCTCAGCATAAGCAGTGGAGTAGGGAAAACAAGCCAGTGAGTCACATCTGGAAAAAGGCCGTGGCCGGCCCAAATTAAGCCAGTTGGTTAGAAACTGAGCTGTAAAACCTCATCAGAATCTAAATCTATAGATATTTAATAGTGTTTGCACCGGGTACCCGACCGACGATGTGAGGACCCGGTTCTGAAATTTCTACCCGGATCCAAAGTTTCACTAACATAGATCGCACGTGTGACAGAAAACACGTTTTCTGGCTGCAGGACCATAAACTACATAGGACTATGGGGCAATTACCTTGAAGCCTCCATCTTCCTTAAAGCCCTAGCTCTACAATTTCAACAGTTCACACTATGTGATAGTTGTTTGCCATATGCATACAGAGAAACAGATGCACTGACATCCAAAAGCAGCTAGCCATAGGGGCAGGGGGTTAATCATCCCCCAAAACTTGCAAATCATGGATTCCATTCATCAAACTTAACATGAAATATTATTATGGTATTCCATCTCATAAAAAAATGTCATGTACAAATTTTTTATTGGGCCACTCTGCCACTGATGACATGGATTGATGTTGTGCAAGATGTCATGATCTCAAGATATTTTGCCTCCCCTCCTCCAGTTTCTTTCAATAGCTATTGCTGAAATCTATCACCGTGTGTGCTTGTAAGCATGAGCCGTGTTGGGGGGGGGGGGAGGGGTTAGAAATTTGAATCATACACATGCTTGCAAGATATGATAACTGTCATATTAGTCATATGATTTTTAGTAATGTTGACAAAGAAATTGGATTGATTAATAGTACCCTGACATGAACCATTGAACCATTGACAGTTTTATTTTTCAGCTTTTTGCAGGTTGTTCATATTGTAAAAATCATTATCCTCATCTGCATTTTTTGTCCTTTTGCAGCCGGCTGTGCAGTGAAATATGGAGCAGATTGCGCATCAACTTCCCGCCCACCATCCTCTTATGCAAAACTTGAATCACCAGAATAACCACCAGACAAGCCATCAAAGCCACCCAAATGGCATGGTTCAGCCTGCCAGTCCCACTGATAGCATGGAGGACATCAGCAAGACGAACCTTATAATCAACTATCTTCCACAAGAGATGAACCAGGAGGAAATAAAAGAACTGTTCGGAAAATTTGGGGAAATCGAATCTTGCAAACTTGTCAAAGACAAACTCACAGGTATTTTTGATATTTTTTGAAGCTATTTCCTTCCCAAGTTAACCTTTTGTTGAAAACATCGTTATAAGTCTCATTTTTTTTCCATACCAAACCAGTGGGCAATGAGTTTCCTATGTTCAGTTTTGTTCACCCTCCCTCAAGTTTTTGTTGTTAAATTATTATACAGAAGAAGAGAGGTAAACATGCTTGGCAGGATACCAGTCCATTTCAAGAACAGTTTCGGATCCCTTGTGTCACTTGCTGTAGATAAGTTTAAAAACCCTTCCCAGTTAAAGCTAGTGTAAAGTTGTTTAGATTAATATGAACAGTAACCTAATTTCACTGCATTACTTTTTGAACAGAAATTGCACAGTGCAACCTACATTTCATGGCCTATGCTCTAATTTATGGCGTAGGTGGAGTTTTTATGTATCCTAGATGATTATGCATTTCAGAATATTACTCTAAAATAAATAAACATACATCCTTGTTGGCTGTCAACAAAAGGATCATATCTGCCAATTTTCTCCATTAATTGTTAAACTTTTCTGGGTGATGTATCAATGTCCATATTGGACCTACAAAATGTCTACTGTTGAGAAGAGTTTATTTTGATTAGTGCTTTACAGTCTTCAGCAGTTCTTTTGAGCTTCATGTCACAGAGGTGCTTGGCCACTGTAAATCTTTCAGTACTTTGAGCCTTACAATGATTATGAATGAAGGGGCTCCATTCTTAAATATTATTAGGGTTGTAATTTTTGAGTTTTTGCTTCACCGTCATAACAAGTAATGAAATTCTTACATGTTTTTCTTTCTACTTTTTCTACACAAACAAGCAGCTTTCCCAAATTTAAAGCTTGGCACCTTTATGTATTTATGACCTGGCAACCATTATTAGCCTTAGAATAGCACATTACATAGTTGTCTATGCTTTGAATAAGCACATGGCTATGGAATATACACCATAAATCAATCACAGATTTGTCTCCAGAATACTGCTAGTAACATGCCCAAGTTACCAAAAGCATAGCTTTAAATCTCTTTTAATTGAACCTTTCTGAATTTTGCTTGAATTCCGTCTTCACTTGAACAAAATGGAGCAATTGTTTTTAAGTGTCATGCGATTCAGTAATTATTCATAAACTGCTGTAAGGGTATACAAGTGTTTCACTGTACACAAAATTTTCAGACACAGCCTTTGTGCCTACAAAACACACATCATCAAGTGAACATGATTGGCATTGCTCAAAGTATCTTCACAGTTTCATACTGCTGAAGGTTCCATCATCATTACAACAGTGTTTGAAAATTTTGAAGATCACTTAAAAATTGAAAGGAAAGTAAAATTTTAACTCCCGCAGCAATTGAAGCATAAAATAATTACGCTGAAGATTTCAGTCTCAGTTCCTATAGATCACTCGGTGAACTTAACTTTGCAAGAAGCATTATAAAGTACCATGCATGAAATGTGCTGCTTTCATCACATAGTTGATTGTGTATTATGCAAAGAGAAAAAAGGAAACAATGAAACCATCAAGCAGTGATCAGGATTAATGGATTTATTTTTGATAGGCTAGCATAGGCAGATTCTATTCAGAAAAGCACTATTCAAGTGGTGAATGAGAACTTGGCAGTTCAATTTAGTTGCATGCATCTTGAATGAAAGAAGCAGTGAACAGTTGAAATATATTGTTTTGTACAGAATTGATTGTGGAATCATCAGGGTATGAGTATAAAGCATAATGAAAGAAGCATAAAATTGTAAGCAGCTAGATAATAATGCAGATTCAGAAAAATGTGGGATTTCCTTGAGAATAGGTTAGTAGTATTGAAGGATTTTAAAATCACAGACATGATGCATGGCTTAAATATATTATATTCATATGCACACTGTAGGTCTAGCCTGTGTAGAACAAGAATGTGACTCAGGCCTCGATTTTAGGAAAATTTTATGGTTGTCCATTGGACAACCTATCTGCCTCTTTTGATTGTCCAAAAGAAAATTTAGAAATTTGCAGCAACCTTTGAAGCAGTCTGGTAACTTGTGGCATAAACTTTGGTTGTATGTCCACACAGGGCTGAAATTTAGCACTCGTCCTATTGTCCAAGATGAGTAAAAAGTGCATCGGTCAACCACTTTCTCTCTTTAAGCTTGTCCGAATGACAACTATAGATTTTATTATTTGTAATTGAACAGAAATTGTCGTTAAGGTCTCCGTAAGTGGTACTGAGACAATGGTATGGACTGTCATTCATCCTTGAAACATAAAAAAGAATTTCATTAAAAAGCATACAGAATTTAAACTAAATGTTTGTTCACTATGGTAGCAATAGGAAATGCAATTATTCATCTTTTGTTTGTCGCTTTCATTTGGACTACCAAAAAAGTTTTTGGACAACCAAAATTTGGCTTAAAGTTGTTAGATGGACAACCTGAAAAGTTTCTTAGAAATCAGGCCTGCCAATGGACAACCAGCCCGCCATTTTTTGGTTGTCCGTCTTAAATTTTGGTCATCATGGGCGTACGGACGACTGTTAAAAATCGAGCCCTATGACTTTTAATCCCCAGAGTTTACTATATAGTAGCAAACATTGAATTTGCTTCCTTGAATACAGGATAAGTCTGCCTGTCCATGGTAGGAGATGGATGTCGAATCACAACATTTTTGCAGTAAAAATAGTGACAGTAAACAATGAACTTGCAGCATATTTAAAACTAAATTTTATGGACTGAATTTGCTGAACTTGAACTTCACAGATAATTAGCATTACCATCAACTTCGAAAAATTAAAATCATCTCAGACATGGCAAAAATATTGATGGTAGTTTTTACAATAAAAATGCCAGACATGAGGCAATGGACAGTTTCAAAAAAGCAAGGTCTTTCAAATTCCTGTGGTTCCATGAAGTCAAAAAACCACCCATTTCACATGGTACTAGCCCAACTCAATGCGCTGGTCCATGAGGATAGAAATCTTTGGGCTAGGCAGTAAATTTGCTAACTGCAAATTTCTTAAATCAGTACGAAGTTACAAGGATGCCGGTACCTTGAAAGCAGTGTTTCTGCTAATCCTCTGTGGTGTGATTTTGATGTAATGGCATGGATATATCACATATTGTGTGGAGTTAAAAAATGAAAAAGAGGATATCATTTGCTCCTGAAATCAATAAAATGTAACAAACATACCAGTTATAGTGAAAATGATTCTAAACCCAGTGCCACATACAGGTGATGCCCCCCATTCCCAGTGAACACTGTACCAGCTATGAATTTGTGTGCTACATGCATTGGATAATTACCAAGAGGAAACACCATCTTGCTCAGGAGACGGAAAAGAAGCGTTATAGCTGCTTTATTACTACTTGTAGACTGCATACAGACTGTATGCTTAGTGTGCAAGTTACAATTTTATGAATAACAGATATTGGCAAAGCAGATAGCAAGCCATCTGTGCTACGTCAGTCACCTTTTATTTTCCCACAGAGTCAATGGCTACTTTCACTCTCACTTGAAATAAAATGTAGAAAACTCTCACCGTATGTTGAATGTAGACATACAGTTGTAGATGTACACGTATTAGACCCCACTCTCATAAATCCTTTGTTTCCTTGTTTGCCCTGGCATCATCCGTGACATATATATGCTTTTAAAGATTCTAAAACAATAAGGTTGCTAGGGTGGCATTTATGCCCAGACCACTGCATTTAGTTTCTTTTCAGATTTTCTTGGCATGCATGGGACAGTTAGCAACCCACAGTTAACATTTTGGCATTGTTTGGTGTTTCACATTGGCTACATATTTTTCTCAAAAATTTATAATTTTCCACAATTTCCTCTGGATATTTTAGGAAAATGTCAGGTCATTAACCAAACCAGGTGCTGAAGGGGGGGTGTGATAGTTTCCAGGGGGTGAAACATTTTTCAAAGGACAAGATGTGTTAAGATGTACTGCACAAATCAATAGTAAAGTTAAAATTTTATAGGGGGAGTGGGATCAAGGGGGAAGCCCCCCCCCCTCCTCCTGACTGGCCCTTGACTTAAGACCTGTAAAACATGATCTATGCTCAATTAATCTATCAGCTGAGTAATTAAATAAGTATGGTCATTTAAAATATCAGGCTGTTCTCAGCATCAGTCGTGTTGCAATTTGTGCAATGTTCAAGCATCAGCACTGCAGGCAAACACTGAAGGTATTGCACATGGAAATTGGGGAATCCAGAAAGCTCCTTGACAGGAAATTTTAGAAATTGGAGGAATATTTGGCTTGCTTCCTGAGAAATAAACATTTTTCTTTCAGCCCTATTTTTGCATGCATTTTTTGACTAATATCAATACTGTAGCCTCTTTTTTGTAATCAGCTGGTGGTGGTGCTATTAACAGGGAAGAAATCTGTCTCATAAATTTTGCAGATTCTCTTTAAGTCTTGACATGCTGTCCAGCCTGTTATACTGTAACTGATGTGAAATTTGTGCTGGTTAACCCAACATATTTTGGAGGGTATGGTGTTATTTAACTATAGACCTTATGCATATGATGTCACAAATGAGAAAGTGCTCCCTCGTTTGGAGGAAAATGGAGGAAAAGCGCGTATCATTGCAAGTTACACCAATGAAGGCAGACTGCTGATTTGTCAACCAGTCGTATGCGAGTAAGTCTACTACACTTGTGGTGAAATCTACGCCATGAGTGCATGTGTGCTTAATTGTTTTCACCCAAAATGACATCAGTGTGATGTCAATGCATAAGCTCGATTGGTATGTGGGAAGTCATTGGGGTGGAATTGGGGGTGAGAGTGGTTCCCCCCAATAGCATTTTACAGAAGGTAGACAAAACCAAGATTATAATACAATACTCTCCCATTTCACCTGTCTCCCCCAAGTATTGCAAAGTTGTTGTGGGCATGCTCATCTCATAATCAGCCCTAACCTGAATATTCCCTAGACAAAAACTTTGAGTGGGATCGAGTGAATAGGTAATTGGGAGGGGGAGGGGTAGGGGTAGGGGTCGTCCCTCAGCCTCATATTGGCAGTTGGAATCCCGATGAAAGGTACGGTACATGAATCCACATATGTGGAGAGGGTGGGGCAGTAAACTGTACTAAATATGCACATGTACCCTTGGTTTTGTGCAAGAATGTTGTGGTTGCATTCCCCTATGAGTTTACAGTACCAGAGAGTTTATGAATGAAATTGTCACACAATAGTAATTCCATTTTGTAGCTCCTGTTGGCACTGAAGGTTAGCATATTTTAGCCTGGAAAATTTTATTGATCTGTCTGCAGTTGGTTCATATTAAGACATCCACAAGAGTATACACAACAACATAGTAATCTCCTCTTGTTCATTACGTCTCCTTATGTCTAACATTTGGGTGCTTTCCCCTCTCAACTTTCCGAACACATTCATATTGACCAAATTTCCGTCTTTAATTCAATGACGCATGATTCACCAGGTCGCTGTGCATGGCACACTTTCCCCCTTGAGCACTTTAGCTGTATGATGCTCTCTTTTTCTTTGAGCATCCTCTGCTAGTCTGTCTGCTTGCCCGTGTTTGCCCGTAATGACTTGAAGCCATAGCTGAATTATTAAGTCTATATAACCTGCTGATGTAATCCGGCAGTGTTAATGTATGTCTGCATGAATATTGTCTGGGGGACCTCGATTGCTCTGTTTGTTTAGGACAAGGCCTCTATTGACCTAAATTAATGGAATGGAAATTGTACGTCTTTGGGGGCGAAACACCTTAAGATTCGAGCAGCCTCCATCCTCTAACCATACAGCGTCCACAATAGATGAGTGTGAGCATTTGCCAAGGAAATCAATTATAAAGCAATTTACCTTATTGAAGTAAAAGTGCACACCACTGCTAGGAATAGAGATGACAGACACACATACAACTTCATGTAAGGGCACCTGATCTTTGGGTTAATTGAGTACAATGTTCAAAACACTTGACAAGAGATTTTGAACGAAATGTAATGAAAGTGGCACGGTTTTTGTTCAAATGCCGTTATTTTTTTACTACCACTTTTGGATAGTAATTTGTACTTGTACTTCAAATGTAGCAATATGCTATTTGATGTTATCGTGCATGGTATTGGACCCTTCACTGTAGCAGTAAGATGAGTAGAAATTACACAGAATGTTACGACAATTTGTAGATCTAGTCAGGAGGGATGGCTAAATTATAGGTCTTCAGTTTGGCCCATGGATGAAAGTATTTATTGTGATTGTAGGGACTTTTTTTGAAGTTTCTTTATTTGCAATGTTGATTCCGTTTTTATTGTTAGTCTGATTTTGAGACTTTTTTATGTACTGGCAGGAAGAGAAAACTGATGTCTATCTAGATTGTGTCTGTGCCCTGTTTTATCCTATTTATCTCTTTTTGACACGACACTCCTTATAAATCCCCAGAATCAGTCAAGTTTTGGAAGTGGAGGTGTGCAGCTGGCTTGTCAAGTTTCTCAAAAGTCTAGTGTGCAACTAATACGTAGCATTGTATTTCTTTTAATCATATTTCCAAGCTTCCTTATCATATGAGAATCATAAATATGTAGTTACCATGTATTAGTGCACAGCAAATGGTCACAATCATCCACGGTCGCATTGTACAAGCACACACAACACTCTGTGTAGGCCTGCAGTGTTGTGAAACTACGTTCAGTCCCTAAGTTCAGGGATTGGGAATTTCCTGTTTAACAGGATGTCCTGTTCGTATGACACTGCCCTAACCTGGTAAGATAAGAAGGACAACAACATGCAGGGTTGCAATCGTATTTCCTGGTAATGGTATCAGAGCTCAAGAATATGTGTAATTCCTGGTCATTTTGTGTACAGATAACATAATCACATCCTCTCTTCCAAATTAAAAAGATAACTGTTCAAGTACATTATCTCAGCCAGCCAACCCTCTTTTGTTTTGGAAGATGTACCATACATCTGTCGGAAGATTGTGTTACCCATACAAGCTCTAGAAGTGAACGTTTGCTTACACAGAGTTGCAGTAGTGTGCTCTGGTGAAGAACAAAGATTGTCATGCTCATCTCCTAAGATCCAAGATTTAATCGTGCTACCTATGGGCTAAATTATGAGATCTATTCAGCTGTTTTCTTGAAGTCAGAAAATCAATACATTGCATTTTAGTGTGGAGTCACTCAAAAGGGGAACTGTAAAATTTCTGTCAGGTGCAGGTGCTAAACCTAATAGCTTTTGGGTGTAAATTAGTGACAGTGTATGCATAGCACTGACCAGGGATCATGGTAGAGTACACATGGGGAAGAAATTGCAAAATGTGACAAGTTAGTGTACGGTACAGTACCATGTAGGCACACAGTTTTTACAAGCATGATTTACAGCACTCATTTTTACTTTATATCAATGGATTTAAGTAAATTTTGTTTTCTATTTGGTAATTTTTTACTCTGTTTTTATTTAATCTTTGAAAACAGTGAAATTATTATGTATACCTAGGGCCTACTTGTTATGTTTGGTTGTCCATCACAGATTTCAAGTTGGTCATCTTGAGTAACCAGACCACTATCATAATTCCTGCTTCCAAAAATCCACTAGATGTCTGCATTTATGTAGCATCTTGTGAACAACTTTAATGCAAAATTTTTCTGAAAGACCAGAACAAATATTTACTGCTGACATCTTCCCTCTTGCAATTTCATTCAGCTAAATATCAGCCAAACCCATTAGTACACATTATTAAGCTGGTAAAGTAATATCATGACCTGTATGATGTTGAAGCCTCCTGGCGCCCATCTTCAATCGAGAAATGTCTTCAAGTACTGGCTAAATACAAAAATTCAACATGCCCTGGTATTGAAAGTAAGTGTGATAGTCGGGCTTGTTGAAC
Organism: Holothuria leucospilota; assembly: GCA_029531755.1. Classification (NCBI taxonomy): domain Eukaryota; kingdom Metazoa; phylum Echinodermata; class Holothuroidea; order Aspidochirotida; family Holothuriidae; genus Holothuria; species Holothuria leucospilota. Next base: position 41,108,229 of record CM055966.1, read on the forward strand.
TGGGGGTACCAGATAGGTTATTTTCTCGAAGGTATGGCAGCTCAAAATCTTTTCCATCGTTTACCATCAAGAATGTGACTTCATGTCATGGGTGCCGCCAAATTCAGTGATGGTGTGTACATTTTTTGTAAATTTTATGTGTACTCTGTAGGTAAGCATGAAATCCCAGACCTGGCTGAATATGTACATTTTTCACACTTTTATTTGAAGTGAAGAGCAGCAATCTTCATATTTGCAGTATTCCATTGTTGGCACTAAAATCCATTATTCTGCAGAAAAAGTAGATTTTGTAAGGTCAAAATTTGTAATCTCTAACCGAAGAAAAACTAATAGAAACTCAGGAAATTTAGTGCACTTGTGCAGGAGCACAAAGAGAGGATTCTCTGTTAAAGCAGGTTTCAGTTCTGATTTCCTGAATAAAAGCCCTGGTAGATAAAATCTTTTACTGTGAATATATGCTACAGGTGTTATACTTTTCCATACAGTACTGAATGTACTGTGCTAAGCAAGTGGCAGATCAGTGGTGAGAGTTGAAAAGTATCGATAACAAATTTAGACAAAGGTGCTGCTAGAAAAGGCAGCATTATCACCTTCACTTTTTGTTTCATAATTGTGAAAGATACAATTTACAACGAAGAAGACAGTGGTCAGAGTAAGCACGTGTCCTGTGACTATTTTATGACATCCCTGACTCACAGATTGGAAAACTGTACCAGTGTAATGTTTACAGGCCCATATAAAGAATAAGAATCACTAGGTCCTAGGCATAGGAAGCTATTCTTGACTAGGGGGTTGTGTTGTTTTGGTTCCTGGGAGGGGGGTGTCAGGAGAGGGGGTTCCAATTCTGAATATTTGAAGGTCCTTAGATGCAATTTGGTGCAACATATGGGCAAATTTTGAGGAAAATTACTCTAAATTTTTGACATTTTTTTTACAGATCGAACAATAAGGGGTTTTCGTCCTTAAATGGAGAAGTGGGGGCTGTTTCCTACGTCTATGCACTAGATACATATTAATTTTTGGTGTTTTTACTGGAATATGCACACATTAATAGGCATAAAAACATTCAGGGAATAAGAGTTGATAATCAGGGTTTGTTGTTTATGCTGAAATGGCATTTTTGTACACCCAAATCAAAGGGGAATGTTTGTTTTTTTTCTATCTATAGAAAATGTTCATACCTTCACAAGCACAAATTCTGGATAAATAATAATGGGTAATCTGAAGTACCTGTAGTTTAAAAATTCTGTTTTTCAGTAAAGGTTCTCACAGAAAGATTGTGTCAGTGCTTTTTAGCCCATGAATAATTTGTTTCCCCAAAGTTTAGTTTACAACTTTTTAAATAATGCAAATTTCAAAGCTCTTTTAGCATATAATGTGTTCAGGAAGAAAGCTACTGTACTGTCAGAGTTAATTGGTGAAACTGAGTGTTTAAGTAATGGTATAGAACAGCTTTTTACTTCTCCCTAAGCACAATATTTTTACTTAAAATACAACCAAAAATTTCATAATTCCCATTTGTAAATTAATATGGTGTTACCTTTTGTAACCATCAAAAAATATTCAATGACCAGTTCAGTATTTTTTGAACAAAATGCAAACCCCAGTGATAGTACCAACATATCCAGTGTTCATAATTACTTATGCCCATACTGCAGCTTTTATGCCTCCTTCTTTTGCCTTGTCCACTCATATTCATTCTTACTACCACTCTATTACAAAGATCAAAAGGCAGACTTATTCTAATTTACTTTGCTTTAATGTGGCATGTGCAGATACATCATGAACACCAATTTCAATAGAGACAGTCTGTGGCATACATCATCTCAATATATGTATGTATTTGTGTCAAATATGCAAAAAGGTTCATGTACTCAATTACTTGAGCAACACAGTGTCTGAAGCAACACTGCTGTCAGAATTTCCCTTACATCGTTTGAAGGATTACTCTCAATATAGAATGATAAAAATGGTATCTGTTCTAAGTACAGTTCTGTGCAACAATTTTGGAGACTTTTGTGAAGAGGGATGTTTGTCATTAAAATAACCTGCCGTTGCTTGCCAGTCAGATTTGTGTTTCAGTACCTTGTATTTCAACTGGGAGGGGATGGGGGGGGGGGGAGGGGGGATGATTAGTGGGAGTAATTTTCCTTCTGTCTACCCTCTGCCAATAACACTTTCATCACACCTATTTCTGTTGGAACTTTATTGAAAAATAATTATCTTATCTGTAAACAGTTAAGTCCTGACTTACTGTTACCCCACAACATGACCAGAAGCATCCAGTGTTACATCAAAAGCTTTGGTGGCCATAACACTTGTAACCTTACACACCTCATCTATGATTGAACAATGGGCAAGCATGCTCTATTACAGGTTCTCAAGCAGTGTTTGTGTTACAGTAAAGTTGCAATATTTTTGTAAGGTTTTTTTTTTTTTTTTCTTGTATTAAGTTTCTCATGGGGGGGGGGGGCAGGTATAGGTCGTGATTCCTTAATAGGGGCACTGCATGGGACTATAGAACCCATCTCAGCCCCAACTATATGGGGTCAGAAAATTAGTAGCACTCCAAATGTCTGAAAGTGCTGTTTGTCACAACAGCTTATCTGCCATTCATAGATCACCACTGTGTGGAAGAAAGAGTGGTAAATTCCAAACAAAACCCAAGAATTAATGCAGGAAATAATTAAATGACAAATTTCTTATCAGCAATTTTCATCTGCCCCCCAAAAAAGCTGCAAAAATAATACAGGCAATCTGGGTTACATGAAAAAGTGCGTTCTTTATCACTGATTTACAAACCCTTATAGAAATAAGTGCCTCTTCCTAATTTTGCAGTAAGTGGTCATAGCATAACTTTACTCTCCTGGTTCAAGCTTTAGGGATGGAGGTGGCTTTGCTTGTAAGAAGTGGAAGATTACTTTTTAGCATGAAGCTCACACTATGCATAAAAAAATGATGCTTTCAATGGGATACATTGGGAGTTCATAATTCCAGCACCTCCCCTATGCACATTGTGGTGAAAACAGTACACACAGTAGGCATACTCACTTTATTTAGGGGTTCAGTTTGTACCATTGCCTGAAAAGTTTACAAACCAACTGTGGGGTAGGTATGGAGGAGGGGAAGCAATGGCAGAGGGTATGGAAAATTTTGATGAACATAATGTAGCCCTGTGACTCCAGTTACATATTTTAACTTTTTTAATACTAAGTGACTACCTTTGGGGGTAAAACCAAGCCTCCAAATTTCTCCCTCCAGTCACTCCCCTTGAAATGGAGTTCTACTCCTACACCCACCCCCACCACACATCCCCTATGAAAATTTTCTGGCAATGCCACTGTTTATAACACAGAACATTCCATTCCATAATGTGACTATATGAATTTGGTCACTGCTAGGGCAACCAATAAAGAACTGACTTTCATAAAGTTGGGGATTTTGTGGAGGGCTCCACCTTCAGTTTCTGAGTGAATAGATGTTGCTTTAAAAGTATTGCATGTCCACAGTATAGAAGTGCAGTATACCCTTTGGCATTATTTTTTATGTCCGTGCAGAGCTGCTTGCAAACATAGTCATGAATACTCAATATTATTCTTACACCTTTTATTATGAAACCAGACCTGTAGATAAATGGTTCCCTTCTTTTTGCTTGACAGCTGTGGTACATTTCTACTTGTCTAAACCAATAACAAGTTGACATTATCAATGTACCTTTGGTCTGTTGTCACCTTACAACTCTGTACCAAGCTTTAATATTTGATAAATGTAGATGCCTTTAGAACACATCACTTACACACCATATATATAATCATTTGACAATGTGATGTCCACAAGACCTTACCCTAGATATTTTGCTCCTGTGCATGCACACACATGGAATTGCCATTCCATTATCCAAAACATACAACAATGTCGTCGTCCATAGCTTCCTTGCATTTTTATGCCATCTCATAAAATGTCTACATTTCTGGATCAGTGCATCACCGAATTAGACCGATACATCAACACCTGTCAAGTTGTACACAACTCCAACTGTAGCTGATGACATTCGTTTAAATTTGGATCCTTTCAAAATATCTCCGTCCATGTCGAGCTGCATTTATCACCAAAGCTTCTAATCAGCCCGAACCAACACAACAGTGTTGTAGCTTTCGCGGCACCTTAATGCGCTTTCAGACAGTCTTCTTTGTAAAGAGCCCTTGTGTCAGCTTTAATTTGATCAAAACAAAGCAGACCATCCAGCAAATGGAAGGTTCACAAATTCAGGGACGTTGCAGAGTTAAATCTCATTTCCATCATTGCAAAATCTTAGAGGAACAAGGAAGAAATTTTTTTTGTTTCTGGTAGGAAGTAGTATAGACAGAAATTCATATTAATGTCACCTTGATGGCGGTGCACTTGAAACAAAAAGCATTTATTGCACACAGTGCCAGCTTATTTAACCAATTTTCATGGAGATTGCTTTGAGATCAATTCTGGTTAATTATTTTCATTTATTTGGAGTAGCGTTTTCACATGAGACAGTAGGTAGAACTACAAATGCTGGTGTAGTTCAGGTTGCTAGTGAAGTGCGGTAGGATTCAGTGAATAAATTGACAATGTTGAACATACCCCAAGGCATTGATATTTACAACAGTGACTCCCAGATGGCAGAAGAGAAAAAGCTGTTCTAGAGGGGATTCGCAAGTTTTAGGAATACTACTGCTTGTTAATCCTTTTCATTTTGATCTAACCCCTTAACTGACACCTTCTTTTTCATTTGTAGACATTAGTTATTCCTTTTTGTTTGGTTTTCACCTGGGGATTTTCGTTTTCACTTTTTCACTCAATTCTAACAGGTCAGAGCTTGGGCTACGGGTTTGTGAACTTCATGAAGGCATCAGAGGCCGCTAAAGCTAAGGATACCCTGGATGGCCTTAAAGTCGAAAAGAAAAAGCTTAAGGTAGATTTCAGTTTATGATTTGTAACATTTTGTTTGTCCCATTTTATTTCAAAGAGCTTCTTTTTCTTTTATAAGTTTGATGTGGTGTGTGCATTTATAACTTTTTTTTTCTTTTTTTTTTTTGCAGAGAAGAACCCTTGTGGTTATTTCATACAGTTAGAATGCATGTGGTTGATGAGGGTCAATGTAAAAGATGTATTGCTTGATATCTGCTTCGCTCTTGTTTAAAATGGCAGTGACGCTGATTATCTTGTTTTGGTCTTCATATCAAGTATTTACTTGAACCATAATCCCTCATATGAGCTTCCACTGTCCGTATGATTGTAGTAATATACACCGAACTATAATGTGCCTATCTGTAGATAGCTGTGTAAACTTTATACATAGGTGAACATTGTTATTAGCCTGACTCACTATCACTAAACCTTATTAAAACACCTTCTTTAAACACCTTCTTTGACCCAATGAGGGTTTTCCGAAATTTCAGTTTCCAGTCAATTGGGAACTGTGCCATTAAATATTTGAATCATACAATGTATGCTTTTCTTTGTATTAATTAGCCATCATATTGGCTATCACATAAGGATACACAAGGAGCCTATTACCTACATTCAACAAATGGCATCTAGACAGTCATTCCAATCCTACCTTTTGTGATGTTTGAAAAAATGATTGTTTGTAGAAGGTAGCCAGTTTTTCATAAATTCAACAAAAATTTAGCAGGTCAGTACTATAAATTTGGCCACATGATTAGAAGGAATCACACTTGAATTGGCATGGGTGTGGGGTTATGCTAATTCTTTAGCACGGGGGGCTAAGTCATGTTGAAGAGACTGCATCATCTTGCCCAACTTTCTATCATATACATAAAAACCATAAAATTTTTACTCTCACAGGAAGGAATCATACAGTTGTTATAATTTGCTCTGCCCACAGTACCAACACAATAAAAGTATGAACCTCTAGCTAGAGGATGGCATTGATTGGTTTCATGAAAAATATCTTGAGTAATTGCTGATGGCTTTTGTTTGATAATTAGATAGATGGAATAAAAATAGTCAAGAAAGCTTGCTCCTCTTGCAATGCATGCTTATACACTTTACGAAATGAAACATTTGTCCCAATCTGAGTGGTAATTATTTCCTTGTTCTATTTTAAAATGCTTCAGTGGTGCTTTTTACAGTATATATCCTATATGGAAACCCTGTTTTGAGTCTTGAGAATATATGATAAAATGAGATAGCTGTCTGTTATTGTAATAATAAAGGATTAAATCTCCTCTCATGTTGAAATCTGACCAGTACTGCAAACATATGCTGGTACAGAGGAAATGAAGTAATGACAAAAGCTTTCTGTTCTGTGCAAAACTAGAAGACTCAGTTTTTATTTCCTTGTAGGACTTGGCGAACAATGGCAAGAAACCATGTACTAAAACTGTGTCATTGTCCAGGCCAAAGAAATGTGTACAAACTGCTTCTTTAAAACCTACAGTGTTTTTTATTGAAAGTATAGAAAGGATACTTTTGTAATCAGATTATTGGACCTGCTGCCATGTTGATATTTTGAATAACTCATAATTCAGATTGCATGCCTGTACTGCACAAAAAATGCAAATAGTTGTGTGATAATTTTAGAGAGTATGTTTGCTTACTATTTGTTCTGCAAAATGAATGTTTACTGCTCCAGCCTAACCATCCCCCCTGGACCTTTCCTTGAAAGGGAAGGTTGACAGAAAAATCACACACCCTTGTTACTGCTTTTCTTGAAATGTACAAACTATGACATTGATGCAGGATTCATTTTTTTTAAAAAAAGGCATGTCAAACATGCATCTTTAATATTGTAAAGAAAGGTGAGATGAGTCCTCAGCTCATCCACCACTTTGGTCACTTGGGCCCAGTACCCCTTGGATAGCACCAAGCTTCATGAAATAAAAACTGCTACATATTGCCAAGGAGAAGAAATGCTTCTCCGTGCATACTTTACAATAGTAAATTTTCTGGTCTGTAATTCTGTATGCATTTTCAAAAATCTTCATTGAATACTTGCATTGTATCTTTCTAGGTATCTTATGCCAGACCAAGCAGCCCAGCCATCAAAGATGCGAACTTGTACATCAGTGGTATCCCAAGAATGTACAGCGAAAAGGAGCTTCAAAACTTGTTCACAGAATATGGAGAGATAATCACATCCAAACTTCTGTATGATAATGGTAAGTTTTAAATTTACAATACCAAATAAGACGTAATTTTGCTGTCACATCCTGCAACAGAAAAATGACAAAATCAATTAATTATATATTGTGTAAAATTTTATAGAGTTCTAATCCCCCCCCTTTCTCTGTCACCATAGTTACCTTAATCTTAACTTTTGTTCACAAAGGTACATCAAGAGGGGTTGGGTTTGTTCGTTTTGACCGTCGCCAACAAGCAGAAGCTGCTATCAATGCTCTCCACAACACAATCCCACCCGGGGGTACAGAGCCCCTTGTCGTTAAGTTTGCTAGCAACCCCAGCCAGCATTACCAAAAAGCTCTCCAACAGTTCTACATGACCGGACAGCTGCCAATGCAGATTTCTCCGACAAGAAGGAACAACATCTATAACACAGTCGGACCGGGACCTGTCCGCCATATCACACCGTGCGTCAGGTATTTATGTCCCTCCTGCATGGCTCATTGTTTTATGTTCTCATTGCTTCTGTATGAATGCTTCTTTTTGTATGTTAGCAACCGCAGCATATCCTGAGGTCCTTAGTACACACTATATCTGTCACCAAAGGAGTGGTGTATAATCACATTTTGAATACCAATTGATGTTAAAGGGGTGAGTCTATCATAAGTAGCTGTGGAGAAAGTTGGAAGATCTCTGGAAAAATATGGTAACAAAACTTTTCAGACTTCAATTTAGTTGCAGAGATTAAAATGATACTGAAAATATTCTGTATGTGCAACCATAGTGGGTACTTAGATTGCAACTGATTTTTCCTTCGCCATTGTTCAATACTTTTTTTTTTTTTTGAAAAAAGTAGACTATGATAACAATCCTGTATAGAATGATAAAAAATAATTCAGAATTCCAGATTTATCAATTTTTCATTCAAGTTGAATATTTTTGTGTGTGGATGATATCATCAACCAGGTGAGATTTTCTGGGTGGGACTTTTTACTGACTGCTCGTATTTGTGAAGAAAAAAAAATGTCATCTTGAGGGCGGACTACACCAGGATCAGAGGCAAGCTGTTTCATTTGGTAGAGGGGAATTTATTTTTTATTTGTGGAAGTGAAGGAATCATTCACCCTTACATGAATGGTTGCATTTTGCTTTGCGTAGATGGCAAGATGTAGGAAACAAGCTCCTGGAAAAGATAATTCCCAAAAACTACATGTGAGTATTTGTATCGGCAGACTACAACTGTAGCCTGTACACTCCACTCCCTTCAAGGCAAAGAGCATGCAGTCATTGTAATATTGGCTCCTAGTTGTTTTAAAGCGGAGTGCTCTTGAGTTGTTTTGGACCTTCCATTTTAATTTTTTATTTTTCAAACATGTCACTTGGCCTCATTTTCTTTTCTCAAATCTAACGTGTTTACAAATCCAAATTAAGTTTGAATACAGCTATTTGTATAAGAGATTCTCCTGTGCACTGCTGAACTCTGTGAATGTTGTCGACACACCAGCATTCCAAAGCAAAACTGACAACCCTACCCAATAAATCTGAAAGTTTTTTTGAATCTTTCTAATTGGGGACATTTGAATTATGACAAGTCAGTTGAATGCATCATGTTACTGTTTTGCATTTATGAGGTTGGGAATAAATGTAGATAGTATTCCTCCTTTGAGGAAAGCAAGGCAATTACAAAAATAAAACTGGCAGTGTAGATATCGATTTGGGAGGTGTACACAAATATTTGCTTTCTGTAGCTGATTTAAAATACCAGAACTATTGTTGCAGCAGTAAGAACATAGGAAGGGGTTGGGGGGGGGGGGGGATGGAGGAATGGGAGCATGTAAGATGAAGAATGTGACTGAAAAAACTTGAACACCTCAAAATGTTATTCAAAAGTAGGTGCAAAAATGGGGCCTGTTAACTGGAAAAGGAGAATCTCTTACAAGACGATCTCAAGTGTTGCACACTAACTGTTTGAAAATTTTCTTATTTCACAGTGAATTTCTTTGACATAAGTGGCATTTTCTTTCATATCACTGTGAGCATATTTGCTTGATACCATAGCCAGTACTTTTAAGACTGGTTAAAACATAATTAGCTGTGCTGTTCCTAAGTGTCTTTATAACCTGTCTTGACTTTCTAGGATTTGCCAGAAATGTAGTGTTCTTTATCACCTGATTACTTTTTGCTCATCTTCAATTTGTCCTTAAAAATTCATCAAGTTTGTAACAATTTTTTTCATCCTTTTTCAGTTGTGATTGTTGGCACAAGCGTTGTGATGTTGTGGAATTTTGCTCAGTACCAAATTTTGATGTTGCGTTTAAAACTTCCTAAATTCATTGTCCATTTGACTTGCAATAGCCATTTTGTATTACACCAAGCTTTTTGTGATTAGTTAGTTTTTTAGTTGGAACTAACATTTGATTGAATTCATGGGTAGCATCTTACCAAATGTCCAAACATTTCTGTAAAAGAAAAAGAAAGAATAGCAACAGTGCAGGTTACCATCCAGTTGAGACCAGTAGAAAAGTGCATATTTTGAGGAAAAGCAAAATTTTAAGCAAAATAAAAACTTAGTTTTCTTACATCATTTAGCAGTTGGAGCCATCTTGAAACTGATATTTGAGTGTAGCATTTTGTGACCAAATGTGGTAAATTTTTGTTTTCGGCAGTTTACCCAAAAAGATGCAAAATGGTTTAGTTTCCTGAGAAACAGTTTTTTGATACACCTTCATTGTACAATGGATATTGTAAAGTTGTCCATTGATCCAGTTTGCTGTAGATTACAAATTTGATGAAGATACCTATTTGATGGCAGAAAACAAAAATATTAGGATATCTTCATATTTGAAGGCAGAGAATCACTTTTATTGGTCATTTGGTTGGTCACTAGGTGGTGATGGGAGGGGGGGGGGAGGGCAAACACATATCATTTCTTGCTTTTGATGTTGATCCATGTACCCATTTGTAGAGCTTTCAATACCAGGGTCATCTTCCGGATGTTTCAGCTACTAAATTTGCTTCATGGTCTAGTGCTGTTATGTGTCCTGGGTAAAAAAATACCATGATTGGGTAAAACTTTTGATATTTTTTTAACCAGTTTAAGCACTGTTCCAGCATACTAGCTAAAGGAACATGTGCCTCACCTAGGTAAAGCACCACCCAATAATTATAAGAATGTTCTCAAGTCTCTTTCAAGAACCTTTCCTGGGTCTTGCAGTTTTCATGTCCTTTACCAATAACTCCGTAAGCAGATTTCAAAAAAAAAAAAAAAAAAATACCAAACTTCTGTAAATCTGTCTTTTTAGGTTTTCACCTTTCCGGACTGCCACCGCTCCTGCTGACACATTCACCCAAATGAACCAAATGGTACTGACCAACAACGGCAATGGCTGGTGTATTTTCGTCTACAACCTCCCCCCTGAAACCGAAGAAAATTTGCTCTGGCAGCTGTTTGGCCCCTTTGGCGCTGTAACCAATGTGAAAGTTGTCCGTGATTTTAACACAAGAAAATGTAAAGGATTTGGATTTGTCACGATGACAAACTACGAGGAAGCATATAATTCTGTTGTCTCACTGAATGGCTACCTTCTTGGCTCAAAGTACCTGCAAGTATCATTCAAAACGAACAAAAGTACTGCTGGCAAAATTTAGAAAAGTGAAAGAGAGTGACAAAGGACTGAGAATTAACACTCATCTCAGAGGAAAAAGAGGAGCTTAACTATGAAATGGGAAAAGAACTAAAAAATAACGAAATTGCCTCTATTTACCACAAAATTTGAGAATTTATTCAGATTTGTTAAAATTTTGTTCTAAACATCCTTTCAAACATGCTGTAGAGATTTGTCAAAAAAAAAAGACTGACACCAGTTGTAAATGTTTGTAGCTTTACATTTGAACCAATAATATTAAAAAAAAAGGTTGGAGCATTATTATATTGTGGTGAAGTTGTTGCAAACATTTCATAATCACTTTGTGTGCTTTTTGTGCATATATCAAAAGTTTATGATGAAGTATTGTTTAGTTCTATATTGGAACTTAAGTTGGATATTAATCTATCACTATATTGTATGCTTAGAGATTTTTCTTCATTAATCATTCCAAGAAATATTGTAATTTAGATTCTGGTCTTTACAACAGCAGATTTCTTATATTTAAGCAAAAAGAGAGAAAAAGAGAGAAATAGTAGGTAGAACAGAAAAAAAGACCCTTATATATACCAGATGAAAACTTAACAGAGAAGACTATGGAAAAGTTTATCGAAAGTTGTTAAAAACCAAAAGAAATGTCAAATGGATATGTATTGTAGGAAAAATGTCATTTTACTTTAAGGAGAAAATTACAAAAATTTTTAGAATTCTTTGAATCCTCCTTTAATGTCTTGATCTGTATATTTCTGGTGATAGAGTGTACATAAATATACCGTGTGTGAAAATAAAGTGAATTTAAACGAACAACTCAAAGGACAGATGGTATGGGTATTACGCTTTGTTTTACCACCAGAATGTCAGATTTCAAGATATCCTTTTCTTTTACATTTTGAAAGATTTGGTTGATATAAATTTTTGTGCAAGCTTAATGTTTACAGCTTCTTGAAATGTTTGCAACTGGTACACATTTTTAGTAGTCAATTTATTAGGTTTCGTTGATGTGCATAAAGACCCACTTGGGTTAATGAAATTTTTTATCACTTTATCATTTGTGAATTTTTTTGAGATCCAATTTTTTTGATGTTTAATTTTCAAAGTTTCACATTGTTAGTAATGTTAATGTTTAATATTTATTATTAGAGAATGTTTGCTTACGTCAAAAAATTATTTCTTGATGAGAAGTCAATTTATCTTATCAGTCATATAATTTACCAACCCCACCCTTCTAGTCAATATAAGTTTAGTTGCAACCAATATTTCTGGAAAAATCGCCACACTAAATGCTATGCAAGGGTGCAACAAAAGTTTCTCCCAGGAAAAATTCTCTCTGATCAGCAAAAGTGAACAATAGCCATTTATCATGTTTTTACAGAGGTTTTGGGCATTAAATGCCAGTCTTTTACTGATTAATATGCATTTCTATCATGGTACTTATGGAAGAATTTCCCTGAAATACACTTCTGAAGCTACAAAGCAGCTTTTTGCAAGAAACCAACTTTATATGAAAAGTATTTTGTACGGCTGTACAATTTTTTGAGTTGTACATAATGCAAAGTGGTATATAAGAGAGTGTGAGATTGTGATTAAAAAATGAAATAAAAACCAACCCCTTCGATATTGGACAAAGTTGACAAAGGAGTGTCATTACACACTGTGTTAGATTATAAGCTTCTACAAAATGATTTTTTTTCTACATTTATTGCCTTTTAAGAAAAGATTTTCTTTTGAGCATGAAAATAATGCAAAGTGGGAAATAACAGGAACAAAAATTAAGGGTCTCTTTACTTTAAAAAGGCTGAATATAATCTGTATCATTGTGGATAGCTTTTGTTTGCCTTTTATTTCTTTTGTGAACAAAGTCAGTAATATTGACACCAATGGCTTGCCGCTTGCTTAGTTTTCCTTAGTTTGTTTTGCAAAATAACCAGCAGTTTGTAAAGAAAGAAGCAAAGGTTTTGGATTTTTAAGTTGTTGATAGTTCTTTTTTTTACTGTTAGTGAAAGAGGTTTAACAGATTTGGGCACTGCTGCTTGGAATATTTTGTACTTTTAGGGTTGGAAATAAAAAGAGCAAAGGCATAATTTCACTTTGTATGTTTTCATTTGCTTCTGTCATACAAAGTGGAAATATCATGGTATCAAATTTGGTAGTAGGAGTAGGTTCTGCAACTGAATACCATTACCACTAGTACTTGTAATAAACATTCCTGATTAGCATCTATAATGAAACCATCCTTCCTATCAGACCAGTGCCAAATTATTCCCTTCCTGTCAGTTAGCTTTAAGCTCCTGCAGTCAACATACAGTCATTTAGGAGGTGAAATGAGGTACCTCAATAACAATTGGATAAATTGATTGATAGATGTCTTTACTGTCCACTAATGTTGCTTTTGTTTCTCTGAGGGGAACTTCCAGTTGAAAATGGTAATCACTAATCCAAGATAATATGCTGTAAAAACTACTGGAAGAAAAAATGTCTATCATATCAGGTGGGTAGGGGTTCCAACCAAATCCTGTCCCTGAAATGGCTAGCCAGAGTTCAGAATGATCCACTTGTACCACAGGTATCTAAAACATTGGGCCACCTAGTTATGAGGCTGCAAACATTTTGTTTCTATCAAGACCACTATAAATTGCAGTTAAGTGTTCATTTTAATTGTTTCAGTTGATGCAGTTTGTTTTTACCTTAAACTTCAGTCAAGAACAGGACCACACATGACAGACCCATGATGTAAAGGTCTGGGGGTCAAGAGGTTGGTCAGTTAGATTTGTTGTCCCTTGGGAATGTCGCTCCTTTGGGGAGCAGAACTCCTTCGGGAGTAATGTTTGGTTTCGCCCCTTGGCTCTTCGCCAGAGAGTCAAAGGGACTTTGCAAAAGTACATTAAACTTTTTACAAATGAGACCACAACCACTATTACATGTCCAGGCTGCTGTTGTAAAATTTTCAGAAAGTGTATTGCTTGGTCAAGTGTTTTTGAAGAAAAAACTTGCTGCAGGCAAAACCCTGGAACTATTTCCAACAGGAATAACAACCCTGAAGGGAAGGAGGAACCCTCAGATATCCCAGCCTGAACAATTCAAGTTTCCCAACCTGTATGTTTAAGCCTAGGTACCTGATGAATGAGCAAACCAGGGAACATCCATTGTTGTTACACCCTGTATCAGTGTTCACATTAGGCAGCGGGATTGGGCGGATCCCGCACTTTTCTCAACAATCTTAAGTTTTAAAATTGCGTGCTGGAATTTCCCACACCTGATGGAACACTGCAACTTATGGAGATTCCCCGGAAGCAAACCCCCAAATATTTTGGAAGGGGGAATTCCCCTTCCCCCCAATTTTGGGACCTAGTGGCAACGCTGACCTTTATATCCATCACATACCTAGGTCAACTAATGCTAGGTGTAGACACTCTGAAACAAAGGATATTCCACGATTAAACCGAGTGATGACCACTGCAGAGCAACTGCGGATTGTGACTGTGCATTGTGAACATATGATCATAGGAATCTGATCACGCTGGGAAGGGGCAGTGCAATAGTTCATGCCCTCAGCAAACCAATGATCAGATAACCCATACTAGCCAGGTTCAACAATGACTAACGGGACAGACTTCAGATTGCAAGAAGAAACTAACTAGCACCCTGAAAAGAAAAAGTGATGTTCAAGGAAAGTGGATTGAAAGGACGTAGCCTACTGACTGCAAAATGGATGAGGTTCTAACTATGGTGTTTGTAATTGGTCAGTAAGTATTGCCATTATTTTTTTCACAGAAGGCATAAAATGCAACTTAGTCTTAGTTTGCAGAATTTTCATATATTATCACTTCATTCAATTGGGAAAAAATACAACTAATGTTCAACGCATTATCCGTATTCAGTATGGGTATCGGCTGATATCCTCCATTTTCGTCCTTTATCGGCAAAATTTAATTTACCTTAAATGCCAATACTACCTAACATGTTTCTGGTCTCATAAATCACATAAAATGTTACATTATTCAGTATGTCTGACGGTGAGTCCCAACTTTTTACCTCATAATGAAAATAACACAACACTTAGTAGCTGTCCCAATAGCTTACAGTTTTGTGTACAGTATGTGCATTTCTCACATATCAGTATCGCATCAGTATCGGCAGATACTGAGAATCTCGGTATTGGTAATATTGGCTACTCGTAACATCGGGCACAACACTAAATACAACACTTGCATGTGATTTTGTAGAAAAGCATCTGCGGCCTTTACTCCATGTACTGAGGACCTTACTTAAAGGGGAATTTTCATGATCCCAGGCAGTTCCAGTTCTCCCAACTATGCAACTTCTAGCTCCTCCCATAACTGTATGAAGCTCTTCCTTGTGCAGGAATTAACCTGTTTTATTGCTTAAGGCAATGTCTTGGAGAGCATACAAGGCTATAAAATGTAATAAAACCACTCTCTCTGCCTTGTGTGGAATGTGAGCTACTCTGCATCTTTCAAGTTTTCAAACTTTGATGTCAATCAAAGAGCAGTCACCAACTGAGAATTTTGATACCCCCACACTAAAAATATACTTTGGGGTGATGACTGTGTCTTTAAGAGCCTGTGATTTTCTGAAGTTAACACTAATGTGATATGCACCTTACATATTTTACAGTGTCTGAATTTTGCCATTGCTGTATATCCTTTATTTGAATTGACATTTTCATACCTGGTTTCTAAATCAGGTCTTTCTCACTAATGTGATGATTCTTTCTGGCACTGAATTAAAAAAGGGCAACTAATGCAGTCACTAAACTGAAGTTATTAATACCCTGGTATCCACATTTGTACACTGGCACATGCTTTTACATGGGGCCCGGGGGGGGGGGGGGTGCCCTACAATGTAACATGATTTCTCTGTTTGGGTAGAGACTGAAATACTCCAATGTGTGAGATGTTAGTGCTGCTATAATTGTGTACAGCAAGACATTATTTATCCCATCTACATCCAAAACCTTAATTATCTCCAACAAGATAATTCTGTTCCACCTTCAACACTCTCTGGCAATTAGAGCATTCCCATTACCCCAAATCACTCTTCTTCAGATCTCAAAAGTGTGACAAATCAAGCTTGTCTCTGTATTATTGAGGGTTATGAAATTAAGTTATTGTATACATGTGTGTTTGTAAGCTTTTTCCCAGCAACTGTTGCCACTGGTCACTGTGTACTCAGCCGTCTTTCCCCAGACCTTGTGGTAATATACACAGCATGCAACCTTTCTCGGCATGTTTTCTTACCGTTCCAATACCAATTTCTCAGCAACTGAAAATCATTACTGAGACTTTCATTTCAATTTCCCCACGCACTGAATTTGACCTTCAGCTACTCTACCTGTGCTATTCTAAAAACAACAAATCCCATTTCTTCTTTGGAGATGCTCAATCCTACCATATCTCAAGGTCCATGGGCATCAGGATGATACAAGCCTTGCTAATCTATTCAGATTTTATTCAGCTTTGTCAAAAGCCAATAACAGGGGGCCAAATGAATAGTGGAACAACATCGAGAGAGTCGTCTGCTATTTAATGAGATCTGCTGCAAGAATCTATGAATGTCATGCCGTACCTGTTAAAGAGAACACTCTTCATAAGCGCTGGGACAATGGCCATGGGTTGAAAAATCAATGAAACGCCAGACGAAGGGGAAACAAAAATAACTTGTTAATTAGTGGATGTCACTGTGGGAATAGTGGTGGATCTAGGCTTTGATTTGGGTTATAAGCAGTCCCCCTTTCCGATGTCAGAATTGCAAGACAACGTAACCAGCCATAGACTACCAAGTTAATTCATTTGTCAATATTCAGGGTAATTGCCACGAGGCTACTGTGAAGGGAAAGTTGGTTCTGTATTTTATTTGGAAGAATGGATGTTTGTAAAATGGAAGGTCAAATGTCACTGGAAGATTGCTGCGAAAGGGAAATTTTTCAAGAAGGGGAGAAGAAATCTATCGATGAGAGTGAACTGCAGCAAAATAAATCAAAAGAATACAGGAAAATCATAATGGCATTCTAAATATAAAAAAAATTCAGCAATCACTTTTAAGCAAGCTGTATTTAATTATATGTAAGCCTATATTACAGTAGTCTTTTAAATTTGTAACATATTTGTAGCAATGGACCACCAGAAATGAAACTGAAGTTTCTTTAAAATGAAATTTGAATTTCAGCAATGCTTAATGTTTATGTTGAGACTGTAGCTGGGCAGATATGATTGCCTTGAAGTGGGAACTACGTAAGATCTTGTAATGGCATCCCTTGTAAAAAAACAGCAGGAAATGATTGTTATTTCTTTTCAGTTTTTGTTTTTCTTATTTGGAGACATGATAGGCTATGAGAAGTTCACTCCCCTATTATATATGTATCAAAGATATTAGTGAAGTAAGTCTTACAGTGAAGGAAAACATATGCAAATGTAAAGGAAAAAGAATATAAAGTAAGTTAAGAATTGAGATGGTCATATCTATAGTATGGAAACTGCATGTAGAGACTTGAACATCCATCAGACCACAAACAAAATCTAAAGACCTGTTACATGATTAGTTTCAGTAACTTTTTAGACTAATAGCCAATGCCTATGCCAAGAAAATATGATTCGGTGTAAAGTAGTAAAGCTGTATTTCAGAAGCTGAGGGAAAGAAAAGCAAAAATTCCAAACTATGCAACAAGCCCTATCTTCATATTGAGTTACATTGTTACGTTGCTGTGCTGAGATATCAGCACAGCTGTTTTGTTACAAGCATATTAATTTGTAGCAAGTCTACTATGAAGTCACAGGCTCATTTCGTTTCTCCAAGTATTTGTAATTTTTCTAATCTATTTCCAGTTTGGTTACATACCTACCAGTTACAAGTGATGTAAAAAAGTGTATACAATATTGTTGAGTCCAGCATTTTTTTAAATTAGGTTCTGAGAAGTTCACAATATTTAAGCTATGTAATTGCAAAGAAAAATTGAAAGACCTCTGCCGTGAAATTAGCTAGCCAGCGTAATCCTGTTGTGGGGGGGGGGGTCGCTTTCTTTGGTGTTTCACTTCTTACCCTTCAATGTAAGGGAGCAAAATTGAAGAAAGTCACTCCTCACCTTACCCAGAAAAATCAAGAAGGCCAACTATATAGCAACACTCAAGTGATATGAATATGCATGGCATTATGAGTTAGTAGTCAAAGAAAAACATGAATAGGAACAAGTGTAGCTTAACGCAAAACAACATCTTTTTATTAAATCTTCTTATCAAGATATCAAAAACTTAAAGGAAGACTTAATTTGTGTAATACATCTCTGAAAGCTTATGGCCTACATCAATGTGGGTAAATACTATGAAAATATTCCGATGTGTATGCTGTAAGCAAAGCCATATGCCACTGTTCACTATGTACATTCATTCCACAATGTTAATGATTATCTATGTTTATGACTCTCAAATCTCCATAAGTTCACTGGGGGTGAGGATCAGGGTGATGTGTTCCCTGATGTCATGGGGTCACTGAAAAGACCAGCAGCATGTCCTTGTGGCAGGGTGGCTGGACTAGAATGAAGCAAAAGTTGTCAGCATTTGTTACATAAAATTGTTTCAAGTCCATTTCTATTAGTAAATATTCAAATGCAGACATCTAAAGAGTCTAAAAGTTTTCCTTCATGGTATCAGATCAGTCTTTTGATTAGTTTTTTGTTAGGGCATGTTACAACCTGTAATGTAGTAAATTAACCAATAATGTAATAACAACAGATAATGTAGTGAAAATTTATCCATAATGTAATAACAATCGATAATGCAATAAAAAATTTACCGATAATGTAACAACAACCGATAATGAAGCAGAAAATTTACTATTTTGATGTGGTAACTCCACCTTACCGATGTCAGCATTGCAAGACATTGTAACCAGCTATAGACAACCACGTTTAATTCATTTGTCAATCAAATAAAGGTCCTAAACATGTTCCATGAAAGCTTGCTTTGTTTTTCTCGGGGGTTGGTTCCAGGTGGTCTGGGAGAGCTTCATCGGTTTGGGTGCATCTGACTAACCCCAAATCCAAGCCTAATTGGTGTAGGGTGGGCTGAGCATAATGGTTCATCGGATTTGGGTGGTCCTGGTTGTGTCCAAACTGACGATTGGACGGCTTGGTTCTCAAAACCCAGACTGAAGCACACCTGTAGTGTGGAAACAGGCCAACTTGGTCCCACACAAACTTGGCCTCAGGCAACTCTACTCAAATTGAAAATGTATTGATCCATCAAAACACTTTAACTAGGATTTGAGATTGAGAGAATATTTCATAACTAAACATTTTAACCTGCATTTCTTTCTGTACCACATTTCTTAAACTATAAACATATGAAGGAAGATGTGTATGTGCGTGTGCACATGTGGGTAGGTATGTAAGCATCCTCATGTATACTGTGAAGACCAGTCAAGCCACCCACTTGTAATCTGGCCCCTGAGCAAACATGCTGGCCCCTTTAGCAAAGTGGCTTGTTACAAAGTTGGTCTCTACAAAGTCACCCCTCTAAACTCAACAAAGTTGCTCCTTGAGTAATATGGTATCACATTAAACACTGGGAGGAATTGGAAGAACTGCGGTGTTTTACTTTCTTTTAAGAATTAAACTTTTCAATCTGCAAATTACAGTTTTGTACAATTGTAGGACTACGGTAGCACTAGTTTCAAGCAACATGATATAGTGGCCCTGTGTTGAGTGTATGGTGAATGGGCTGCATGTTTAAAGTTTACTTGTCGGTCCATATGGTACTACAAAAAGCTTGGTCTACCACTTTTAGTTATACGTACAGTGGTGAAAACACTTTCATTAATATTTTTTCTTTCTTCTAGTTCCAGTCAAATTTTGATACAAAAGGTCTTTTTCTTGCTGGGTACTTCTGTACATCAGACTTCTAGCTGCAGCAATGCAGTGTGTGTGAGCGTGCATGTGCATGGTGTGCATGTGACATTTAGCCCAGCGTACATATGTGAGGTAAGCCCAAATCTGGTTTAAAATTTCCTGACAATTCACTCTGTCTACCCGATGGAAACTACTGTTGCTACTCCCTATACAGTAAGGAGCTATCTTGTAGAACCATTTTTGAAGAATTTCAGGCAATTTGATACTTGGCTTGAGGGGACATATCGGAACTATTTCGGGCAAAACGATTCCTGCTTTATCACGAAATTGGCTGTGCAGCACAGCCTACTTTGCGGTTTCACACTTCACCGCACTTCAACGGGAGCTCTGTGAGAGAGTTTATTCCCCTGTGCATTGTTCTGAACGAACAGCGTGTGTGTTCAACGGAAGCTGGTGACGTCACCGACCTTGCCTAGCTATTCCGAACAAAGGGCAACAAAAGAAAACATTGCGCCAAAAAGTCGATTTGTTTTTTGTTTTGTAATTTCGCAGAGGGTTCCTATGGTCCAAATGAGCCAAAATTTGGTACTCATGCTCGTGAATATGTATACTTTTAGATTCCGTTCGAACTAGAATTTTAGCTGAATGCAATAAAAAGTTACGGCAGTTTAAACGAGTAAAAATACTCCCAAAACAGCATTTTGACGACTAGCCCCATTGAAAAATCCTGAAAATTCACTTTTTTATTCGAATTTCGCATAGTGTTCCTGAAACACTTCTAGAAAAAACTTACTATTGGTAGAAAGAACACAAATTAAACATTCAAATTCCGTGCGAACTAGAATGATAGGGTGAACGAACGATTTTTGGTAAACAAATATATGCCAAAAATGGCAAATGCGCTACACAGTTAAGGATGAGTTCGGAGAGCCGGGAGCGCTATGTTCCGATATGGTCTTTGTTGGGCTCAGGGGCAACTTTGTAAGTAACAAGTTCATAAAGGGTGACTTCGTTAGGGACAACTTGACTAGTAACCTACAGGGGAAACACATAAATAGGTATGCACACATTGTAGACTTGCACACGTTAGCTCGAGGGGTTGCTCTGACTCCCCAAACGATCTTCTCATATTTCAAGAAATGTCTTTCTGAAAAAAGGCCTTTAATGCAGCCTGAAACCTTAATTTGAAGAACATTTACTGGACCATGCACTTTTATATATGTAAAAAAATTAAACTAATTGGCCTGTTTCCACACATGCACACACACCCATGCCTATATCAATATTTGCATACACATGTAGGTACTCAAGGTGCTTGCTTGTGTATGTATGAATGTAAATACATGCATGAGAACTATGTACATACATATGTACGTACATATGACCCAATTTCAAATAATTTACTGTGTGAAAAATCAAAGTCAATGGGCGAGTTCTCAAATATTGGGGGGGAACATGTGTCCCCCCTGTCCCCCAGGATAGCCGCTCATGGTTGGCACTACATACTTCTGCTAAAATCCAAGTGGCATGGCTTCTTGGATCGACCACAACATTGGTGACTTCTCTCAATGTGTTCTTCTGCTAGAAAGTGAGGTGAGTCTAGAGACAGAGGGATGGTTAGATGCAGGAGAGTTGCACTGACAGCTGCTGTAACATTTTCATTTCACCTCTTCAGTGTCCTTTCTCTCTACATGTGTTTCTCCTTTTTTAAGGGAAAATGCAGTCACCCTAAAGTGATATACATGGGTATCCTAATTCATGAATAGCTCTCTTAAATCATGTGACAACAATTTTGCAATTGAATTTTTAAATTTATGCAAAAATAACCCCTTTGTTCACCTATCACCTTGAGAATGCAACCTTCATGTTCTGAAACATTATGAAAGGTATTCATGAATAGAAATGAGATGAGATTTGAAACATTTAGCTCATACATTTAAGTTTGTGGTGACTGCTTATTCTGTATAAGGTAAGAAGCATTAAGATGCAGCTTGCCTATCATAAAGTTTTTTCCTTTCAAATTCTCTGTAAGCTCACCAACTTGCACACATAATTTCTTAAAAATGTACCCAAAGAATTCTATGCTGCCAGTTTATACAATGGTAAATGAAGGTATTGATGAACCCCTTCTTTACCTTTCCCAGCGTCCTAAACTGGCAAATTCGACCATTGAACAGCTCAATTTTATTGATCCAAGTCACCAAACTTCATATCCAGGTTGCTTCATCTAATGATTCATGGCTGTTCCCGTGGCGATGAGTCCAACCTCTCAAAGTGCTCCTTTCTAAACACATGAATCATTCCCCCATCTTTCCTCTTCTTCATCTCATCTCATCTCTGAATCCTCTGAGTGATGTTCAACTCACGTGGACGGAAATCCTTTTCTTATTTGGTTAGGTTTATCACGCCATCCTGGGTAATTTTGTTTCCATCCTAACAGCCTGGAATATGACTAACCGAATGTGTAACAAAATGGCATGTAAAAGCAGGTTACCTGTAAAAGAATATAACATCTATCAGTCTGAATCTGTCAAGTAAAGGCATTCATGACTTACGAAGAGGAAAATACAGGTCACCATGTGATCTTTGACCTTAGAAGAGGTGGGGGGGGGGGGGAATGCCACACATATGTAGGAGAGAGCCATAGGGGATATGCTACCTTTCCAAATTTTAGAAATTTGTGTAGCTTACTCTATGCCAAATGGTGACATTACAGCCGATCATAAATGGATTGCATAATGACAAAAATGAGGTGACATTTTCTTCATGCAAGACTGTTTAAGTTTAAAGGATGTACTTATGTAAATGCCCTTTTCACTACAATACACAAAGGGCAAGAATGGCCTGGGTGCAAAATGCATCAAACCCAACATAAGAGTGTCACCTTGTCAAATATATCTTCCTGTACTTTTACCAGTGCCAAAAGTCTTTACTTGCTGGGTAATCTTATTGATTTTAGTGGCACAGGAAGGGGACAAGAAGGGCTTGAGGGACAATATCGAGAGTAGCCACCTGCTAATTTGTACTGTAGTTTGATTATCCTTACCTTTCTTTTTAATTTGTAGTTATGGGGTTCACAGTAGGCTTGGGAGAGACTCCAACATTTCTGGAGTCAGGTACCCTCAGCCCTATCAGATGTAATTCCTAGAATGATGTCAAAAACTGACGGAAGAACATAATATCTTAGCAGCCATATACTGTCAACTGAGTAGCCTATCAATGTGTATAAGTACCTCAGTAAACTTACACTGCAGGCTTCTCAACGGCTTAGGTGCCTAACTGACAATGTCAGAGAATCTGTGTAGCCAGCTGAAGGGAAAACTCATGACTGAATGGAGAAAAAGATCCAGATAGCTGGTTGTGCTATAACACTTCACTAAAACCTGTAAAATTACGAAAATGTGGACTCCAAAATATGATTTTTGTGCTCAGTTTTGACAGTATTGAAAGTTACCCAAGAGTTGAGACCCCAAGGAAATCACAGTCGTTACTCCACTCCCGACCAAGAGTCACAACTCTGAAGCAGAGTGGGATATAAACCTACCCAAGCCTAGTTAACAGACCCCAATTTCTTTGATTTTTTAGTTGTATTAAGAGCTGGTGGTGTTCTTTTATTGTGTGGACATGATTTCTTAGCAGTGACTTTGATCAGTCAGCACTTTATACAGTTCCACTGCAGTCAATTCAGGGCTAGTTGAGTCTTATAATGTTCAAAAAATAAATAACACCTGTGATATTATACTGGTATGCAAATTAGCAATGAATAGACCTTATACTAGGACCCAAAGTTTTCCACTTTGTAAATGCTGAATTCTGCTTTCTTCTGCTTCATAATTTACAAAATCCATTTTCTTCTGCTTTCTTTATTTAGTCATCTTCAAAAGTTCACACTGTTCCTCAAAAGCTGTATAAAACCTCAAACTTCCATTTTTAAAAGGATGTGCCAGAATACAATGCTATATTGTACAATATTTACGATGGTTGTACTAAAGATATTTGCTCGATCAATCGCGGTTATAGGGTGTTGTGGAAGGACTGTTTCGTCGTGATTTTATTATGCGATTCTGTAGTTTACCTTTATGTAATAGAGAGGGTAATTATACTTTTTACGATGTTCTTTCAAATATTTTATTCCTGTATTAATTTATTAAAACCACTCAGATAACTTGTAACAACTATTTTGATAGTAATTTCCTGATTTAGTTTTTCAACGTTTTTTCAAAACTTCGTTTTCCGCTTTCTAAATGCCAATTCTGCGATTTCTGCAGAAATTCTATGTTGCGGAAAACTTTGGGCCCTGCCTTATGCCTATGACATTCCAGAACAGAAAGTGCCCCCCCCCCTCCCATGGAGGTTAGCATGTATCATTTTCTCTTGCACCAACAAATGCAGACAACTGATTTGTGTACTGCACGGATAGGCGCGTAAGTCTGCTATGCCCTTGTGCATAGTTTACATCATGCCTGCAGTGTGTTTCATTGTTTACCCTCCAAAATGACGTCATGTGACGTCAATGGGTATGGTCTATAGCTTATGTCTCAATACTCTATTGATTCTTCTCCAATAATTAATTGACCGATAAACTTAAATGCACACATCCAACTCTAAACATTGTGAGTTTCTTTTCCAGCCCCTTCAGTTTACCATTGCATCAATCACAGTAACCTAGAACTGTATGTGAACTTTCTGTATCATTGTGGTCAATGTTACAACAACCCCTTCAGTAAGACGGCTGCCTGCACTAAGCTGATTTTGAGAATGTGCATAAATGTTGTAATTTTTCTAAATTTCCTGTTGCTTCTCATCTCAGCACTTACAGGTTACGTACAGAAGGATACAATGCAGATTCTATGCATGACACACACTCTTACAAGCCTTCTAATTAAGTTTTGAGCATATCATTTTCAGTTTTACTGATTAGCAAACACATTTATTAGTAGTAAAAGTGGTTGTACGTGATATGACGATGGTTTTTAACACCCCTGGCAATTATGAAACCATGAAATTTAAACCACATTCACTATGTTACCAAAGTGGTGATCACGCAATCCAGTGATTGCTTCGTGTTAGAGTTTCCTGGTATAAATGATGTATAATGTACAAGAACGGAACACAAAAGTTTGCTGGTGAATGACTGGTATGGTGTATCCATTTAATCTGCTGTTGTGTTTTTATCAATTTTTTATGACTTCTTGGGACTGTTGACTTGTTCATTTTTGGTGTAAATGATTTCCTACGATATCACTTGCTTGGGAGGATTATCTCTATACAGATTAACAACCTGGAAGTAGATATCACAAAGGACCTATGAATAGCAAAGGTTACTGGTAGGTCATGAAATTATTAAATACAAGGGTCATGAGGTGTAACATTTTCACCAGGGAAAGTCTCCGTTAGGTTCATTATGAATAACACAAATACTTCATCTACATGATAGATCATAAGAGATTTTATCTAGTTGTGTTTTGTTACATTTCTGCAAGTCTTCATTAAAAGCAGGGGGTCTAACAAAGCTCCTGTACCCTCAGTGAGCCTGTAGCCAGGGGGTTGGGTCCCCTGGAAAAAATTTTTGCCTCCTAGAAAATTAAAAATTTTACCATTGCCTTAATGCATTTTAGTACATTTTGTCCCCCCGAAGATATCTTGCCCCTCATGGATGCTATCTCACCCCCCTTCAGTACTGTGTATGGCTATAGACTCTTTTCCAAATAGGAATTACAAAGGATTGTGGGATAAGATTTTTGGTGTGCATCATTTTTTGCCACAGCAAAATGCCATTGACAAAAACATCGTGTACCAGAACTTTTCCCACAAGCCATTGCAATTGCTATTTGGAAAAGGGTCTATGGGCCTGACTTCCAGTCATCTTAAGGAACTTACAAAGCATAGAAAAATAATCTACGAATTAGAAGCCCCCAGAAATTGGCAGAGATCCTCTTGCAGCCCTCCCCCATCATCTTTTTGCAGTCTTCATATCACTATATTCATAGAAAAGTTCAGTGCACTCATAATAGCTTAAACTTAAACTTGCTTGTTTGGGACACTTCATATTGTAGTTATGATGCTAACCGGAATCTTAAGGAATAATTTTCTGCACACCAGGCTTTGAAACACTTACCACTCCGCAAATAGGACATACTAAAAAACACTGACAATAAGTGTGACAACAGTTCAGTACGTGAAAATGGTGTTAACGGGTAGAAATTCCTGAAGGTGACGAATTATGCTGAGTGACTTTAGAGTAAGTGATAAAATAATAAATGGGAACTTACCCTGAGTTCAGAAGCCAGGTGCCTAGTGCTTGCTAGCAGCAGGACCAGATCCAAACAAGCCAGTCTCCCAGGCTAAGGGCGGAGTTATGGAGCAAACACTGCCAATGACTCGCCCTAGCTGAGGGACTGGGTCTGTGTCCTGAGCTCTTGAGTGGTGCCTGTATAGGCTCCGCTTCTGCCGGAGCAATTTGAGTTTGGCCTATGCTTGCAATATTTACAAGGTCCTATACAAACAAGCTAGGCTCTAGTAGGCCTAAGTCTACCTATATACCTACTGGTGAGCTCACTAGTAATAGGTGACCTAAGACCAGTCTAATTTTAATTTCTAATGTAGGTGGATATATAACTGTACAAACAATTACTCCAAATATACTTAATTGTTGATGACTTCAGATATATACAATTTCTCAGTACTCTCCTGACCAGCACTCCTGTCTACAGCCTCAGAGATGTCAAGACCATGTGTTCTGCTAATTGCAGACAGGTGCATTGGGAGGCACACAAAAACAGTGGAATTTTCCAGCTGCTCATCAATATTCATTGATGAGCTTGCCATGATGAATATTGATGGTTAACATAAATATGCAGTTAAAAACAACTTGGAAAAGCAATTCACTACATGACAACCAGTCTCAAATCCAGTGCATTTCATTAAACTGATACTCCAACAAATATGGAGGCCTTTTTGTTGGTTGTTTACAAGGGCACCTTTTCTGCCATTCTAGTAGGCTGCTCACACTACATAAGTGTTAATAGAACAAGTTGCAATGTTATGTTGCTTCTGCAGTGTTTTGGGGAGGGGGGTCGAACCTTTCAACTCCAGAGTTTTTGGCAATTTGTGGATGTTTAAAGACCAAAAAAGCCTTCAAATTGAAAATTACTGGGGACTGTGCCCCCCTCCCCCACTGGTTCTGACAGCCCTGTTCTCATAATGAAGTAATGAAGCTATACATTGTACTCTAGTTATCAGATACTGCAATTTCTGTCATCTGCAGGCAGTACTTCTGTAATTATGAAGAATTTACAGCATAGTGCTACCACTTTAATAACTGCAACTAACTTGCTCACTCTCTTCACTCCACATAAAGACACCCAAAAATATGAACAAGGGTTCACTTTTGAACTTTCTCTCATTTACATGGTACAGGTATACATTTGACCATTAACAGCCAATGGTCAAAACTATATTTTCATCATTTTTCATTCATCCAGTGAAGAAGAGCAAATTATCGACATAGCTTTCACTTCAACCCTATGAACCGACACACATCATCTAGTCTGGCACAGAATTGTAATAAAAAAACGGAAAGAAAGATGTAAGTAGGAGGAAGTGATAAATGTATCCCAGCATGCTACTACCTGAATCATACCCATCAACTACTGACAGAGACCAACCTATAGTTACCTCCAGAATGTAATTACTTATTTCAACCAACGCATACATTAACCCTATTTGGTACGTTCACTGCCCAATGCCGCAGACTCCAAGACTGTTTTCACTCACATGAAATATTCACTACTCTCCGTGCAACTCCCGCCATCTTTCATTTTTACGACATATCTGCTCAATCTCACTCTGTTCAACCTGACTGGGCATTTCTTTTGTCGTCCATTATTTTTTCCCCAATGCGCCTGGAAGTAAGCACCCTTTGATGTACATTTTCTATTACTTTTATGCAACCACAGCAATTTAAGGGGGGACAGTCTGGGACGAGATGTGAGCTATTTACGATCTTTTTGTCATCGAAGGGAGACCTGCGAGAAAATGTCATGAAAAGGAGATGCATTTAGTTTACTTTTGAGGAGTATTTTAGTTTACATAAGTGTTGCTCTTGAGGACCAATGACAACAGGGGATGAAATTTGTCAATGAATAGAAATAATAAAAGCAGTTCTTCAGAAGTCCATTCATGCCCAAAAGCTAACAAAGGTGAACTGCTGCGGCTGTTCCCATCTTTCAAAAAAAAAAAGAGAGTGAGAGAGCAAGAAAAATTGGAAGCAGTTAATGTATTCCTACCAGGATATTCACTTTTGGAATCATGACTGAGACACTTGTAGAACCAAGAACTTTCTTTGAATACTAATGCATCATTTCCTCCCTGCAAAGATACTTCATTAGAAATCTGTGCAAATGTATTAAGTCAAAGATTTCTTGATTTTTTCAAAAATCTAGGTCTTGTTTTCATTTTACGAGATCTAGGTCTCTTAACATAACCACATTTGTCTTTTTCTGGAGATGGGTCGATTAATCAATATATGCAAATACCGGTTGAATGTAAACAAATGGGAACATTTTCTATCAAGATGTGACTCTCTTTGACATGATTGTGTTTGTATGCTTCATGCCTCATAATAATTTCATTGAATACTGTCGGTCTACTTTTTTCTTTCTTTTTTTTTGAAAATGCGATTCCTTCATCAAGCATGAGAAGTACTACAGTTTTTATAAACAAAGCTGGTAGCAGAAAGATTCCTCAATGGTTTTCTGATTTAAGAGCATGATCACATTGTATGTGGGAAGTATTGATCGATGTAGTGTGTTCTTAAAGAATGAGCACTTTGATACAATGAACACGAATGCCAGTGCCAGAGATTCACCACGGAAGCTTGTCTGTTCATATCTGTGCTTAATTGATAGTTTGGATGATTTTGCTGTGTCCTAAGTGACAGATTTGCACTGTATACAGGTTGAACTAGTAGGTAGTAAGAATGTGTTCACTTTTCAGAAGTAACACTGTATCTTTACTTAGGAGAACTTTTCCTTTAGCTTTTACTGCTGCCAGCCACAACCGAACATAGGCGTACGAGATGAGAGGTCTGGGGGGCTGCAGCCATCCCAGAGCAGGGAAAATGCTTATTTCAGGGCATTGACACTTGCATTTTCAGGGCAAAGGGGCAGTGCAGTGGGCAGTGCGGCGGGCAGCGGTGTTTGCCAACAGGGCAAAATGCTTATTAGTTGCACAACAAAATATCTCCCGAAATAATATCTTTCTTTATAGTTTGTGGGGGGGGGGGGGACTCATCCATACCTGTCCTTAGTGCTATAGTGGTAAAAGGGGAAAATTGGGGCAATGTGCAAAATTTTCAGGGCAAACACCCTCCTCCCCTCCGCCCCCCTGTGCACACACTATCTGCGGTGTATTTTTGTCAGACTTTTTAAATAAAAAAGAACCAGTTACCTTCATCTTAAATCCATTTGTTAATTATTTTTCTGATCACATGTATTAAGATTTGTCCCTTTACTGCCCCAGAATTGTCCTATAGGCGATATCATACAGGAAATGTTTCAAGTGCCCAATTAACATGCTATTAGACAGCTGGCACTTACAATATTTGACCAACTTTGTAGAAAAGGAGAACGGCAATGATGGATACCAGGGCTCTCCACTGGTCTGTTTTCTGTCTGGAGGCTCTTGTGATTGCTGTCCTGGGGGAGGGTGTAAGGTGTCCCCCTCCCCTTTGGGAAAATTTAGGAGGGCTTAGGTCGCAAATGGTGCAATCTACGGCCTTGTTCTTAGCCTTCCTTAAGTGTTCAAATCTGGGCATTTTGTGGTATTTTTTTTCTTTTATATTTGAAATCAAATACAAAAGGCAGTCAAATGACTAAGTTGTGGTGTTTGAGATTGAGTGTACTGACAACTTCTTGACCGGGCGGGTCAATTTTCTGTGTGGGCGGCACAGTTTTGTCCAGGCGCTAAAATAGTGTGGCAGATTTTGTACAGGCGGAGCCCCCCGACAAAGCAGCTAGTGGAGAACACTGGATACAATCCATCCAATCTATGTGGAGGGGGAAAGATGCTCCCTTTTGTAAATTTTTCAAAAACTGGCATTATTCAGTTTTATTGAGTTGGTGAACTTGAATGAAATACTGTGATATGGCATCTTTTTAATGTGCTTGTTCTTCTTAACTTGAGAACCTGCATAGGCTCAAAGGTGAAAAGAACGTGGCAGTTTTAATAACACATTTAGATGAAGGGTGCTACTTGGGATTATTGAGGACCTTGATAACAGCCTGAGGTAAATTGTGGATAAAGTTTGAGGGGATCCACCTTCTCTTTTTGGCTAATTTTCAGTGCATGGTAGGGTATCAAATGCTTCATAGCATCTTTAAAACTTGTATGTTTGAAGGAAGAAGGTTGATGTTGAAAATGTGAGTTTCTCTGCATCACTGAAACAATAAAGGGTGTCTTCAGTGAGGGCTCCCTTTAACACTGTGCTATAAACTTCTGCCAGGTACTTTTTGTGGGAAGATAAGGGTTACATGTGTATTAAAATAGCTAGAGTCAAGATGGGGTAAAGTAGGATTATAACATTGTACCAATTTCAAAATCACCAAAGCACTAGTTTTACAGGCAGCTCAGTGAATCTTAACTTGAATACTTTGGCTTTGGCATGGCTGGTAGTTACATACCCGTTGGTTTGAATGTTCTGACGTGGTGAAGCCCATATCACGCTATGAGTAAGATTATATACTGACTTGCAATGACGTAACTGTGACAATTTTTAGTACGCTGCTCATCTCAAACTGGTCACTACACTGACACTCCCTGATGACTTTCATAAATGGAGCATGACACTCCAGCCATGTTTAATCACAAATTATCACAGAGGGAGTAATTCATGGACATTGTTCCTGCGGGAGTTGTTAGAAAAGCCTCTAATGTAGCTCTCACTCTGCCAGCTCACCTTTGCAAAATACCAGTAATTAAGACAGGAGATTTGAGATGATGATTGGTATCTATAGACTGTGGTCTTGAAGAAGAAGGTGATTACAGATTCTCTGTTATTGACAGATAGACTGAATTAAGCCCCAATCTCAACATAAACAATGATTGGAAGTGCAACCATTCTATGAAGAATGCAGTATGCCACTCACTTACGCTATCAGAGGATGCAAGGATGTGCATTCCATTCTACTGAGGCATGTTTAGTATATATAGTGTTAATGCTGTATATATACCACTCTGTATCAACTGTAACATCCACTAATCAGAGAAGACATGGCAATATATGTCTTCCTTAGTGAATACCTGACAAGAATTACCTTCGTCGCAGACTTAACACCTTTCCCTCCTTTTAATTAATTTCTATGTAATTGGGTCTTTCCTGTCCCCAGAGAGGTAAATGAATACACGTGCAAAAGTGTGACATGGTTCCCATCTGTTCCTGTAATTATATGTATCACACAAACCACCGGTACATGGAATACTTCATGTTACTGGTCATCATACATTAAGAAACTTAATCATTCATCAGGGAAAACAAATAACTATGCGCTCAAATCAATGGTGTCATTAGTTACATTTGTATCTGGGGTGAGGGTAAGAGGTAAAAGCTGGGTTCTCCAAAGGGGAAAAATTAGAAGCATTTTTTTTAAGGGAGAAGTCCACCATCTGATTTATTTTCCAGTGCAGTGCTGGTGGGGATAAATAGCTTTGGCGGGGCCATGGAGGAACCTAAGTCTTTATCACAAAAAGGCACACATCAAACTAAAAACTTTTGTGTTGCATTGCCAGAAGTTTCTCATATCTAATGGATCCTAATTTTCTCATTTCAATATTTTTTTTTATTAATTTTGTAATGGCCATAAATAGCATGCTGAGTCTGGGAGTTCCACTAGACCTATGATTCTCTAGATTGAAGGTTCACTAGACTGAAGGTTGGCTAGACCAAAAAATCTGTTAAGGGTTAGGATTAGGGTTAGATGTAGAATTAGGATTAGGAAAAGAACAAGGATTAGCACAGGGCAGGATAAGGGTAAGAGTTCAGGAAATGGTTAGAATTAGAATCTTCAGTCTATAGTGGGTCTTTCATCTAGTGAACCTTTGATCTAGTGAAGTCCAATTTAAGTGGTACTTTCATTGAAATAATATAACTATATCTATATAGTGCTTTACATGAGAGAATTTCTCAAATCACTTTTAGAATGAAGCAATATAGAAAAATAAAAAGCTAAAAAGTTCCTTCAACTAATCATGATAAAGTTAAGGCACAAGCACTAAAATCTGAACCATAAAACAAATACTATGTAGTATGTATAATGGACTAAGGCAATCCAGAATATACAGGAGTCTAAAAGATCTTGGAATGCTCTCTTACTGACTAATTATTCATTGGGAGTTGTCCTGCAGAAAGTTGTCTGGGGAAACCTTCTGGGTGGGGATTGTTGAGGGAAGGGGAGGGGGAGTTGTTCAGTCATGGTAGCATGTACAGAGGCATGCAAATCCAAAGTGGGGTGAAAAGCTTTGGCCCTTAATATTTGTAAAGATGCATCTTCCCATGAACCTCAACTTTTCCTTTTGAGGTTGTTATCACTCTCACTCACTACTTCCCTACTGTATTAATGTGCTATTTCTTCATTTGGGGGTAAATTTTTCTACATTTTTCACTTCAGCACTTTCCAACCCAGCATAATTCCTTTTATTAGTTCATCAACATCAACTGATTTTGCCAAACTTCAAACTAAATCGGAAGAATTTTCTTCTCAAACCAAAAGTTGAAACATAAAATTTATTTTATATGCCTAAATACCAATTAGCCATGTACAATCCATGAGATATACACACACATGGCAACTAAATGATAATAATCATGCAGCAAGTTTTAAGTCTTCTTGCAAAGATAGTGAAGGGGAATTTTCTGGATATTTCAATAACTTTTATGAAATGATGTGTTACAGATGTAAATGCTTTGCTTTACATTCTGATCAGTGTAACTGAGGAAGCCCACTAATTTTGAGGAGGTATCAGTACTACATGACTATGTACACAGGTACATTCCACATGGTTCCCATCAGTAGGCTCTTTGTACTGTTGTCAATCCTGCAATATCAGACATGGGAAAATCAAGGGTCCTGTAATATTGTATGAGTATGTCATGTGGCTTTAGGATAGGCACAGGTGTACATTAGGCAGGGTCTGCTACTCTGAAGGTCCACTAGTCCTATAAATCCTAATTGAACTGGATTTGACAAAGTAGATGTTTGCAGACTTTTAGTCTATTAGACCTTTCTACATTAGCCTTCAGTCCAACCATGGAAGTACCATGGTCAAACAGGCCTTTGAAACAGATGGTGAATATGTACTGTATGGCAGACAGTGGGTGGCGCCAGAATTTGCCTAACAGGGGACCCAGCAACCCGAAGCCCTGACAAAGGTGATGGGTTGCCTAAAGCAAAGTTTTCTGCGCACTTGGCGCGCCAAAAAAAAATTTGGGGTTTTGATGAAAGAATTTGAAAAATTTGAAT
This sequence comes from Holothuria leucospilota, assembly GCA_029531755.1. NCBI lineage: Eukaryota > Metazoa > Echinodermata > Holothuroidea > Aspidochirotida > Holothuriidae > Holothuria > Holothuria leucospilota. The sequence continues at coordinate 41,141,369 of CM055966.1, forward strand.
TTTTATTGAAAAAATTAAAAAAATCTGGGTTTTCATTGAGGAAAATTGGAAAATTTTGTTGCTCGTGAAGAATCTGCCCTTCCTAAGAGCAAAATCAAGCAGACCATCAGGACAACTGACTTTAGTCAGGATTACATATTAAATAGTATACATTTAGGCTAATTCCGACAAGTTGGAAAATTTCCCTGATAAGGGGGGCTAGCCTTCCCCTGCAGGGGCCATGGACCCCCGTTCTCCTGTTGGCACCACCTCTGATTTCCACTCACAAAAACTCACTAGGTATCTTCGACTTGAACCATTCATAAACTTGCATCTTCACTGCATCGATTTCAAGTTGATTATGCTGTGACTGTACTGTTCAGTTAACATATTGACCTTGCAATTAAATGCTTTAAATTTTACTGCAATTCCCTTCCTGATTTGGTAACCTTTTTTGCCAGTGGTAGGAAGACATTATAAACATCATTGAATACCCAACCCTTTCATCTGCTCAATTAAGCTTAGGTCACAAATACAAAAGAACAAATTAACTGATATATGTTTGCCTTTGTTCCCATTTATAAATGATGTAAAAATCACTAAGAGACAATTAATGGAAATTTTTGATTTGATCTCTCCGACTGTAAGTGATTAGTGCAGAAGTAACTGCCCACAACCCATCTTTACTTTGGCTTTGATCAGAGAAATAGGCATCTCTTCTTTAGGATGACTGTCCGAAGCATTGATCTTTGGGTATGATGTTGATGGATGGCCCCACACCATAAATCAAGAGAATTGATCAATACTGCTGCTCTACCAATGCAATCAACAAAGTCATGTTAGCCCTTCAGGACCATTAAGGCTCGTTTGCCAAGACCATTTGCAAAGCACTGTAAACTCATTAGCAGCGTCATTTCGGAAGGCACTAGAAGCACGTGGGAGGTTAAATCTGAAGACGGGAATTGTTCTCAACGTGCAATAAAAAGCTGAGGCATACTTATCTTTGAATTTATGGTTAAATGAAACAGAATGCCTTCAAATTTTATATGAGGGAGCTGATGCAGTCATAACACTCAGTGAACAACTCAATACTTCCTTTCAAGGTTCAACCCTTTACTTGAAAACCACAAACGGATGCAAGGATGTGCTTGATGTCGTCTTGCTCCAAGCATAAATTCATCAGGGAGATATTCAATTTTCATAGTAATGGCACCACTTTCATTCATGTGTGCCTTAGTTTATTTTGAAGGACCATTTGTGAAGGAGTAATGTAAAAAAGAATAACTGACTGTGCTGTGATTTTCTAATGTCACATTTATGTGTATTTCCTGCACTGCACAGTTTAATGCTTATGTCTCATGATGCAACACCAAAAACCAGGCAGCTTTGAGACTTCTTGCCTCTGAAAATATTTTTTTATTTCTTTCATTTTCTGGGATATCAATTGACACAGTTTAATCATGAAGTAACTGTTCATATTTACACTTTGTCCTTCAATGTTAGATTATGAGATTGATGGACGTAAATTTCAAGTGAGCCATCTGTGTAGATGTTTACTTCCAAGCTCCTTTCAAACTGGTGGAAATATAGTCATACTTAGTCCCTCGCAGGCAATACTCGATGGACCCCTTCCCAAGTGGGACTCAGTGAACCACAGGAAATCTGAAAAAGTCTCACATTTCAAGTTTCACCCTTTCACTCTAAAGTGGTATGGTAAATATGTCACCATCATTGGGTATGTATGTGAAAATACTGGTATTGGGTAAAGTTTGCTCGACATATATGTAAGAAAATTTAACGGACAAATATCTTTGCCTCTTTATACTTTTTCCAAACTCCTCTTTGGCAAAGAGCTGAGGGGTAAAAACCAAATGTTGCTCCCGAAGGAGTTCTGTTCCCCAACAGAACTAATTCCCTTGAAGGGACACCAAAACTAAAGTAATATTATCTGTTTAAAAAAAGGGAAATACATAACACTGCCTTGTCCAAAGTGTTGGAATTATGTTTAAGCATGCAGTCCATTTGAACAATAAAGATAAAGATCCCTCACAGAAGTAATTATTCCAAATATTGCTTCAATTATCATAAAGATAATGACAAAAATTATAAAAATCAAAACGTTTGCACACAATCTTTATTCCATTCAATCCCACTCCTGGGTGAACAAACCAATGCGAGTGTGCAAAAGGCAGCATAATGAAAGGTGCCCACCATACATGCCAGCAAATGAACACCGAACACATGATATTCACACTATAGCCTAAGTACTTGAAAACTGACTGTAGGCCTATAGTACCATGGAGCTGATATCCGAAAGGTTTTATTGGCTCCATGAATTTCTCGAAAGGAGAAATTTCTGTTGAAGCCCACCTGACCAATTTCAGAACAAACTACAGCCCTCGTGAGCTACTCGATAACACCACAACTTGGGACTAAGTATCAGCAAGGGTTGCTACCTGGAAGGTGAAGGACAGTAAAATTTGTGCAGTTTGTGAGCTTTTGTGATCAGTGAAGAGTGTTTTTTGCATAATTCTGAAGGCAGACTCAAGAAAATATGAGTAAATCTAACTCAATTTACCCACGAGACTGGCCATTGATATAATATGCAAGTACAGTACTACTTCTGACAAATAATACTGAACAATTCTTGAGTCATTCAAATCATTGATGGTCAACGATATCAACTTGGAGTATGACATCTGAGATGCTTACCCTCTGTCACAAGGTCATACCATGGAGCTACTACCAGGACATTCTTTCTCTGTTACGTTTCCCAGCTAAAATGTACACAGTTGCCTTGATTCAACCGGGAGTTCTGATACAACAGACACAAATTCTTTTACATGTTGGAAACTATTGGAGAAACCATCTACAACAATCGAAGTTGACCACGAGAAATAACACATTGCTCACAGAGGAAATCAAATTGAGCCATACAATTTTATGACTACGACTACTTTGGTTTGGATTGTCATACTTGAAATCTACAAACTCGACACATTTTTCTTCAGTTAGTGTATCGTTGTCCAGTTTACGTAGATTATTTGACATGTAGACCTACCTGTATGTACCGTACCACTCAAGGACAAAGACTTGGGACGTGGGGAAGTAAGCAAGTGTATAGGGGTGTAACTTGTTACCATTACAAGTGTTAGTATGCAAGTGTCTTCTTGAATACTGTTAGGGGTGAAATTCACTAACACGGGTATTATGATGAAAGCAGGTGTTTTTGTTTCAAAACCTCAAGTGTGCTGTGCAGTATACAACCTTCAAAATAACTCTATTCCCAGCTAATGCATGAATAACCAAGGGAATATACGCCCATGTACAGTACTTCGGTACATACAGCTGCGTGATCCATTGAATATTCATATAGTGTTGTGCAGGGATGTAGCTAGCAAAATTTGAGTGCCGGGTAATTGTCCGATCTGGGGAAAGCACCTCACCCCACCCCATGGCATCTACCCCATTTTTCAACCATTAATTTTTCATTTTTCCCTCATTTTACTTTAGGAAGTAAATTTAGGGCTAGTTTTAGGTCTCAGTAGGCAGATGTGTGGTGGGCGGGGGGATGTGTGTTTGCCTGGAGTGCCGGGCGGGAATATCGAGTGCTGGGTGTCACCGCCCAGTGCCGCCCACCGTAGCTACATCCCTGGTGTTGTGATAGGTAGGGTTTGAGCTACTTGTAATGAGTACGGTTCTTTTCAAAATAGCCTGCAGATTTTGACTGTTTTCACACTGTTTCTTTATATTTTGCCATTCACACTACCATTTTCAGTCACTACATAAACAACTCCATCCATGAATAGCATAGTTAGTGTATAGAAAAATAAAGAAAAACATTAGGCCGTATGTATTTCCCTTTTCTTCAACAGGTAATATCACTTTAACATGATCACCCTCTCAGCCTTCAGACAATCATGATCTACATCAGGAGTGCCCAAACAGTCGATCGAGATCTACTGGTAGACCGCGGACTAATCCCAAGTCAACCGCAAGGGGTGTACCGTGTAGGAAAAAATGAAAAAAAAAGTTATTCTATGTGTAACTGTATGACAGTGTATGATTGTAGATCCCGGGAGGGTGGCTACTTGAAAAGTAGATTTTGGGTCAAAAAGGTTGGGCACCCCTGATCTACATCAATGGTCTGTCATGTGTGGCCTCCTAGACTGGCTCAAAAGAAATTTACACATGATCTTAGACAAAAGGCTTAGAAGCAAATCTTTGCCTTTTAATTGGGTAACCATCTGTAAGCCCATTAATCAAGAGTTGTTGGGTAAACTCTACCAATTTTCAGTACTTTCATATGCATAAGTGGTGTTTGTGAAAGTTATACCCTACACTGTTTTTGAATCTTATCCACTCTTAAAGTAATGGAAGGTTAAATTCAACTGCTAGACTGAAACTTTATGAATGTATGCAGTAATTTTCAAAACTTTCTTCAGTGAAATTAACTCTTTTTAAGGTCGACCTTCTTTTGTGAACTTAGTCCACTCTTGACATACTGCATGGTGCAGTATTAACTGATAGTTTGTTACCTTTACTGTAGAACTGGTTCATAAATATTCACAGCAATTTTCAATATCTTGTTCTAGTGAAATCTATGACCTTACTGTTCCTCCTTTTTTCTTTTTGAACTGATCCAGTCTTGACATCATGCTTCTTTATTAGGGAAGTCCTATCTCCAAGGACCGGCAAAACCTGAAACTTCTCACAAAAGGAATTATGACCTGCAGGCTACAAGAGAAAGCCTCAGACGGCCCTGTGGGTAGTACAAGTTAGAACTGTTAGTTTCAACAGTTCAAACTGAACTCAAACTTTGTGACCTTCTTTGCAGAGTTCGATCATGAATGTGGCAGGCAATTTTTGAAATCTTGTCTCAGGAAATTCAGAAAACCTGACTCTTTCAAGACTGCCTTGTCTTTTGAACTGATCCAGCAGGCTACAATCCACTGCAGCCAAAAATGTGAAGCAATTCCCTGATGGTGTTATGACCCTCAAGGGACATGAGACTTAACAAGTAGCCCCTGACAGTCCAGCAGTACTGTAAGAAAGAACTGCCTTGAATAGCTTTATCAAAGTTTGGTTCTTTACCATAATAAGTCTGAACAGTTGAACCCAACAGGGAAAACCAAAAAACTCTCATCTATTTTTTGTCATGGAAAAAAATTCTGTTTGGACAGTTTTAGGTTTTTTTATTTTTATTGATTGATTGATTGATTGATGGATTGATTGATTTTCTTTATTTTATGTGCTGCCTAGTATGATATCCCTCTGAGTTACCCTCCTGTTTTCAGGCTATATTTAAGGGAGTTATGGTGGAGGTGTAGGCTGGTGGTTAGGTTAGGGGTTGGGGTAAGGCTTAAGTGGTCCTGTGAATGAGTGGTACAGGGCATTATTCACACCCCTAGGATGGGAACAAGCACTATTTAATTCTGTTTTGGGGTTTGAAGGTTTCTGGTTGCAACATGGCTGGTGTCATGTTCATGTCCAAATGCATGGTTTTATGGTGAGCTGGAAAACTTCATTGCCTGATACTAAGGTTGTCCATTTTCTTTTATTCATGGGTAGTTTCAAGGTTTAGTACAATCATTTGAACAGGAAACTTTAACATTAATGAGGCTCAGATGGTTTCCATCTGTAGATCAGAATCCCATCTCGAAGGCTTTGGTTTAAACTTCAGTGACAGGCTTTTGCAATTTTTCAATTTTTTTTTTCCTTTTTGAATTGTTGGCTGCTCTATGAATTTAATGTTGGTATTTAAAGAAGGTGACTTTCAGTCATTAAGAAGAGCTAACTTTGTTCTGTCATCTGCATAGACTCTTTTCCCAATAGGAATTACAAAGGATTGAGGGACAGAATTTTGGTGTGCATCATTTTTTGCCACAGCAAAATGCCATTGACAACAACATCACCTACCAGAACTCTTTCCCACAATCCATTGCAATTGCTATTTGGAATAGGGTCTATGGATGAAGCTTGATCTTGAAGACTCAGATTCAAAGCTTTTGTCAAATTCAAATGTGGGCAGTTCCAAGGTTCAAGGTTAAATACATACATTATGTCTGAACTCCAGGACTTCAAGTTCAGCATGGCCTAGTTGGTTATACCACTTGCAAGATCTGAATTTGTAGGAGCTTTTAAGACACCCCAGAAGATCACATGCATTTGATTTTCTTCTTACGTTTTAGCTATGATGTAAGGTATAAAACACATGAAGCACCATCACTGTCTGGAAATACAGTTGTAACTTATTGGAAAGGAAACAGATTAGAGGGCTGGAGTAGCTGGTTCAAGACCCCCCCCCCCCCCCCCCCCGAGGAATTTTAGGAAAGACTATACGATACTATACAAAACGGTTTCACTTACAACCAAAAAAAAAAAAAATTCAAGTTCAAGTTTATTTACACAGCTCAGTGTCACGGTTGTTACACATTAAGGTCAAGTTATTTCACAGCTACAAAGTTCAAGGTTATTGCACCTCCAAAGTTCATGTTCGAATCCAAGTTCAAGTTTATTACATCAGGCCTACTTTGAGGCTATTATAGTGCTCTTAAGTTAAACTGCTTCACTGCTCCCAATTAAGTTCAAAACCAACTTCAAGATCAACATATCCAAGGAGGATAAATTACATGCTTGTGAGTTCAGAGGACAATGGCAAGCTAATATTCATTATAGGTCATACAGCTAGATCTTACAAATGAATCACAAAAAACTGTAGAAGGCCCAGGTAACAAGAGGCATTGTGAAAGACCTTGCACATCCAAACAAAGAGACTTAAAAAATTGTCAAAAAAGTGGCAAGGTTTTGATGGTAACAGAAACTTACTATGCATTTGTGACGACATGTACGTGTGTGTGGAAGTCAGGAAGTTGAAATCTCCTTAAACACTTTTCCATCACGTTCAATCTTAGTGGATAGAATGGCCACCCCTATGCAACTCCTACCACCACCTATCCTCTTAAACCACATGCGGTAGGATATGTGCCAGGGAAAGCCCATGACAGTTTTGACTGGGAAGGATAGCTCAAATAACTGACTGCGAAATGGGCAAAGTGCACGGAAGAAGAAACGGAAAGAAGGAAGGCATTTTACAGAAAGAAACTTGGATAACTTTTGTCAAGCACTAATGCAAGATAACGTAAAACACTCTGTACTGTCTATTAAAATGTTTTTTTTTGTTGTTATTTTTGTGTGTGTGTGGTGCGGCCATCGTACAAAGTTGCAGAATTTCTAGAAAGCTGTGCCAAATTTTTCTAAAAAGGCTCACAGATTCAAGCAAAAAACTGTTTCCTCCCCCAAGCTGAAATAGTCTCATATGCTCTCTGAGTGTCATGTATTCAAATCTGGTCAGTACAGTGATTATCAGAAAACAATTACACTATTGGCCTCTGACAAGTATACCACTGCCCACAAGCCCTTTGAATCATCAGATTGACTGGCTTTACGTACAGCTTAGACCAAAAAGAGGTATGGTACAATTATCTTTTTGTCTATCCAGTACACATCCAATCTCTTTGGAAATGGTTAAACATTTTATTCTTAATGCTCAGAATTTTGTTAACAGCTTAGGGTTTCCTGGGGCTTTACCTCCTGAGCCCATCTTGACCCCATTAACATCAGAAAACGGTTGAATTATCATTTCTGTGGTATGCTTAGTGCACATCCATTGCCCTTTAAAAGAAGTTAAATTGCTTCACTCTAATGTTCACAATTTTGCAAACACCCCAGAGATTTGCCCCATGGACCTCCACTAAGGCACTGCCCCATGACCCCTACCAGGGGCCCTACAGTGGACCCCTGGGCCTACATCATCAGTGAAAGCACTTGAACAGGGTGGTAGATTGGACATCATGCCTGTTGCTTCACTGTAGATATACTAAGGTTGAACAAACACTTGCCTTGATGATAAATCAACACAAGTATGCTTGGTACATGTTACTTGTACTTTTTGGCGCTGGTTTAACAAATATAACATTTCTTAGAATAAGCAGTATCATGTGATGCCCAGGTAAGCATAACTGTATAAAGGGTAAGATTGCAGGACAAAGGATCACTTAAAGGAAAGATGTATGTTGAAAACCTGCACACTCAATTTTAAGAAGTTCTAGAATTCATCTTCTGGTTAGTCAGCCAGTACAGCTGCAGCTGCCTTGTGACTTTAGGCCTATTAAAACTGCACTGGTGAGCAAGTATGCCATGGTCATTTGTGTATGAATTAAATTAATTCACTTATATGTGGCAGCTTAAAATGAATTTCTGTATGACCAAGTGAAGCAACCAGAAACTGAAAGCCCAAAGGTCTTGTGATTCAATGCTACCAGATTATAATTTTTAGTAGTGTGGTTTCAAATTGACATTTTTTTCATTGTAGAGTTGCAAATTACTGTGTTTACATTCAGCCTATTTAGGAACAGAATGTATCAAAAAATCCATTAAAAGATCAAACTCAGTATGATTTGATATTATAAACATGGTAAAAAATCAGCTCTTTGCATTAAATATATGGGGCACTTTATACCAAATATAAGATACAAATATGTTTCATGCTTGATAAACCATGTTCAAAACATTTTCACAGCTTGACATAGCTGTGGTGACTGAAATGACCTTTGACCTCCACTACAAATGATGAGATCATACATTCAATATGAAGTATGCCCAATATGAGAACCACACACTTTCACCATACTGGGGTATCATGTTTACAATGTCTTCACAGTTGAACCTCTGATGACCTCAAATGAACTTTGAACTCTGCCTAAAAGAATTGGTACCTTAAGAATACTCAATATGGGGTATCCACATGCCAAGGGTGATGTGTGGGATCCACACAATTCCACAAGTACACACACGGTTACACCTCTGTACCGATGTCTCTATGTTCTGACACATGTAACCCTAATACTCTCATCCTAACCTAACCCTCATCCTAAAATTGACCCCGATGAAATCTTGTCAGAAATCATAATATAGAGATGTCTAAAACAGTCCCCCCTACACACACAAACACCATACCACCACATTATCCTTTTTAATGGCAGGGGATTAAAATGATTGCTACATTAGTTGCCTCCTAAACATTTTTTTCAGCTGGAGAAAGAATCTGCTTCATCATTTAATGAATGACTAGCTGCAATCTTTGACCCAATACATTTCTTTATATTGTGAAATACATTTCATTATATAATGAAATGTTGTTCAGGATCTTTAATAGGCCTGATCTATCTTCACAGTGTGGGTGGGGGGGGGGGGGGGGTGGCACTTACTAGCAGCTTGGGTTCTCTTCCTATACTACTCACTCTAATGTCCTTGCTTCATGATAAAGGTAGTACTGCCCAGACTGTTTACCTCAGGGGACACACTATTACCTTCTAGTATATATCACTGGGCTAAGTTAATACAATGGACAAATTTTCAAAGGAAAAAGATCATCAAGATCAAAAGATGGTGCAGTGTACAGAAGACATGTTGTACAAAAACACACCAGAATTGGGGGATGGATGTGTCTATGTATAATGAGATAAGACTTAAAAATTTTCAAATTCAAAATATCAGTCTTTCAAAAAAGAAAACTGTTTTCAACAATCTGATAAAAAAATTAAGAGTGGAGATTTTGTGATATACTGCCAAAATGTTATCTATTCTTTCCTTGATAAACTTAAAAAGCCAAGGACTCCTATACTAGAAACATGGTCAGTTTGTGGAAAATACTTGTTGAATTGGTGAGTAAACTTGTTCCTCTCACAGTCTGCATAATATCTAGTCCCAGGATATCTCTACAGTAAATGTATCCCTGAGCTCCGAAACCTTGTACCAAAATTAGTCCACTAAAATCAAAAGGTTAGACTGGGGCAGACGTACAAAACAGATAATACATACGTACTACCTCACTGTCGATGTCATTCTTTGTTTTGACTTAACGAAAGCAGGAAATGATAATTATTAGAATGTAAACAAGAAATCAGTCTGGCAACATCATCAATAAATAATTACGGCAGAAATGCTAGAAAGGGATGACAGACGCTAAATGGTTACAGAAACAAACACAACCGGCTGCAGTTGATCCTTGCTGTCACCGCTTTATTACCAACCGAGAAAGACTACAAAAAGATTGATACCAGGAAGAGAAACCAAAACGTAAACAGAAAAGAAGCTAATTAAGCAGGCAACAAGCCAGGGAGAATTTGATCGCACTCAGCCAACGCCTCTGCTGAAGGCCGAGAGACGATACTTCCTTGTTTCTGTTTCAAAAGCAGTTCACAATAAAAGCACAAGAATTTAAGGTTCTTTGCCTTCTTAGAGGAGGTGCCTGCAATAAATGTTCTTTAATCTAATTGAATATACAAGTACTAATTCTAACCTTTATGAACCATTGGATTGTTTGGAAATTGTTTAAACTGTTCCCCCTTTTTCTTTTTGTTTTGTTTTGCAAGCTTACTGGATATGAAAGGTCACTTCATCAATTCTATCTTAATAGCAATGATAATTATGCCACTCATTTTCCAAGTTCTGCTGATGGGAAAAAAGTACATGGGGTTATCAATATTAAAACTAAACTGTGATGTCTAATTTGTAATCACTAAGCAGCATTACAAAGTTCAAGTTTTGTTTTCATTGAAGTTAAAGCAGTTTTAAGGATAATCACAGGTGTGGATCCAGACATTTCGAAAAGGGGGGGGGGGGCTGAAAGCCCCTTGAATATTCTCCTAGATTAACATTATGCTAATTTTCGCGTATTTGTTATTGTTGATGTGGAGAAAAAGGGCGGGAGGTTGAGACCGAGAAAGCCCCCCCCCCCCCTTCCTTGGATCTGTGCCTGAATCAGTTCTCAATGCATGAAGCATGGTCTTTTATCATAAATACCATATTTTAAGGAAACGACTTTTGTTGACAAACATCCCTTCCCTTACAATCCTCAAATAATACTATCACAGTACTAAAAGGATCAAAACCTTAAGTGTATACAATTTTAGCAATTTAGCCTCACAAAGTTATGTGATGTCATATCCTTTCATAACAAAGATACTAATTTCATGAAAACATTTTTTTATCCCCCCCTCCCCCTCCCATTTTTTTTTGGAGTGTAGATTTCTACAACATGAAAGCTCCGAGCAACAAAAGAATGTCAAGATGAAACTTCCAAGGCCTTTAAAGGTCATGTGACATGAAAATAACATAGTTGGATATTTGATGTAAAAAGCTTTAAAAATCCAGAAAAAAGCCGCAATTTCCATTAAAATCCATCAAATATTGACCATTTTACAGGGAAATTTCTATTTCACAGTTTTATCATGAATAAACATGGCCTAAATATGCAAATATGTGACATTGAAAGAGGGACATACCATATATGGTACATGTTAGCCTTTGTTTTTTCAACTTTAATTTCAATTACACTGGTAGCATTGTTATTCCCAGGGGTTTATTATAAAAGTTAAAACTTTTTCCTCGAAAAATATCGATATCACTCACCAAACTGTAATCTACATGATCAGTAATTAAGGATAATTTATACAGGGTTAACAAAAAAAATCATTACACTGTGCAACACTCCACATCACTATTTTTGCATAGGCAATTAGTTTCTTCAGAAACCATCAAACTTTGAAGACGTATATTTTGAGAATGGTAAAAGATATTGAAATAATTCCAACTGATCTTTGATTAAGGAACTTAATTCTTTAAGTGACAATTGAAACAGCTCTTTTTGGTGGCATGTCACACGACCTTTAAGGTGCCACTTCCAGCCGTCTTGGAGGTATGTGCTCTACTAAGGTGTGACATAAACTAGCTCCTCCCAACCAGCCTTCCAAATTGAAATAATGTCCCCACAACCACACAAGGACCCTGTTTAATAAAGGGTTATGCTCAATTGTAAGTTTCATTTCAACAGGATTACAGCATGATGCATCAAATTGAGATCGATTGTAACCCTTTATGAAACAGGGACTTGGTCCATCAACAGGATTCAAGCACTGCCCCAGCCTGCAGGTATGTTTTTCTCAGTATCCTCTCTCTAAAAGTATAGGTCACTGCATTTGAATACAACCTGGACATGGCTTGTATTTGTTCTTACAATAACGATTACTTCTTTAAACAACATATGACACACAGTGACACACACAATGTATCTTGCATATACACACAGCTGGGACAGGCAAAATTTGAGGGATGTGAATGATTTTGTTGGCAATAGTTCAAGGTATTAGATGTTTAACATATGGTTAGCATCAGCTATGAGTGAAAGATACTGAGTTATGGTCTTTTAACTGAATTTTTCAATTACATGCAAGCAAAGCACACAAAACCATAGGTTAATTATACTGTATTTAAAGGGAGATATGAGTGACCCAAAATAAATTTTAGGTTGGGGTTAACTAAATTCACAACTGAGTGATGGCACTTAATTTGATTGATATCAAAATGCGAATGCTTCCAAATAAAAGAGCTCTGACTGACCAATGCTTCATGAAGATAAGTTTCAAGTGTGATATGTAGTGTAGCATACGATTGCCCACCAGACAGAGCAGAGTGCTTAGATTAGTGGGAGGCATGAAGTTAAAATATCACACACAGTAGTGTGCTCAGCAGACACTCCTCTACATATATTTTACCACATGAATGGCAACCATGTGTATACACTGATACCATAGGTGTAGGCTATGAGAGAGGGTATGAGGGACATACCCCCAATACCTCGCCGCCCCCCCCTCCCCCCAGCAACAATGACAAAAATTGTTTGCAATAATAGTCAACGTCAGCTTACTGGCACTTTAAATTTCAGAGCAAAATACATCTTATGATATGTAAGCCAATCAGAAAAATTTTCAGGGCAAACAACTTTCACCTCTTGTGAATTGATGTCCCTTATGTCTGATCAGGAGTTGTTATTCGGAAGGAGATACATCGCTTTGAAGTGAAGTTTACGCTGCCAAGGTCACACAGTAATCTGTCTCTTGTATCCTTCTTGGCATTTCTATACGACTTACACTGGATTACGCAATTCAAACAAAGGGGATTTGTCGTCTGCTACATCAACAGTAAAACTGGGGGTTTGTCGCTACTGCCATAGCATTGCCAGTCGCTGGAAAATTAAAAATTATTGCATCTTTGGACGCTCGAGGACGCGGATCAGAGTATACCAGTAAGGGTTCATGTAAAAATGTGAATCTCATTGTATACCCGGTTGTTTCAGGAAGCTTCCGGAAACTTTCCAAATTGTTGCGACAAAATTTAGACTTCTGCCTCTGCAGCTTATTTGCATGACATTCTTTCTTTAGGAAGGGGCAGACCTCATTGGTTTATTTCAATGAAACAGTCGTTTCGAGTTCTGTAGCACCTGCCCCTAAATTGGTGGCGACGTAAACCTGCTCATCAAAGAATTGTCCAGAGTAAGCCGATTGTGATAGGATTACTAGACCTGAATGATGTTGCTAACATATTGATATCACATTGAAGCGAATGAATAAAAGAAAGAATTCCCCATCAACAGAATAAGTAGCTTATCATTAATAATCTCCTCAGTATTTAGTGGATCGTAGCTGATTAGCATAAATTAAACTTTCCGTTAAACCTCCTTCCGAATAACAACTCCCTGGTCTGATACACATATTAAGTCAATGTATACAAGTATGTATAATGGGTAAGTTCACATAAATGTGAATTCTCCATTGATCTGGCCTTTTCAATGTCCATCACAAATTCCCACCTTCAATCACTTTGGAATTAAAGGTCTGTGATACAGCACTTCTGACACAGGCTTGGTGATTTATAAGACTATAATGCTGGATGACCATGCCACAGACTAGCCTACTTGAAGTATTTTCAAAATTATTCGGGACCTACATGGGGATAAATTGTTCTATCAATTTCTATTCCTTACTAAATTGATTCTTACGTCTCATCTGACAGATTTACATACTACGACTATACAACATGGCTATGACTAAACCAACCATGAATAAACATTAGCAATGTCACCATTAGAAATTATGAGACAAATTTTACTTGAATACAGATTAAACAAAACATAAAGAATTGAAAACATTCACTTAATTTGTTGCCATCCTACCATCTGTGATAAACAAATCAAATTATATACAAAGATGTAGCTGAATGCACACACCACAAGTTTGATCGCAATTGCTAAATGATAGAATGATTTCCTGCAATTGTAAAAATCTTTGTTTAAAGTTCAAAGCTGAAGTGTAGGGTGCATTTGCTATTCAACTTACAAAAAAAAAAAAAAAAGAAAAAAAAAACATATAAACTGGTTCTCATTCTGCTCTTGCTTCTTCAAAGCCTCCCTGTAGTCAAGGGGGCCCCCCTAGGAAAATTGCCATCTCCCAGAAAATTTTTGAGACCAAAACTTACTGTTGCCCCAGTACATATCAACTTGCCTTACCCCCTGCAAAAATCACTTCTTGTTCCCCTCCCCCAAGCTATCTGACCTCTCTTCACCACCTTTTCTGGATATGGGACAGCTTCAAGGGGTTTTTGAATGACAAGAAAAAAAGTCAAAAGCACATTTGTGAAATTATCTCATGTTGGAATCACCAAACAAACTCTCTTAATCACAAACCCTAAAACTGATATCCACTACAATATGAATACCATGAAGATGAAGGCTTTTGGTTAACTTAACAAAAAAATTTCCTAAACTTCATAAAACTTCAAGGAACTATTAACAATAAAAAGGTTTCTTTTTCAACTTTTATATCCGTGCTTAAATACCACAAAATTCAAAAGGAAATAACAACCTGCACTTAATAAGTCAAGCTCGTCTCTCAATGTCAATCGAAACATATGATTAACAAATATGGCTCGGGAAACTGATAGTTTACGATTATAAGAGAAATAAAAGCCAAGCATTTCTTATGTTTGTCCTGTCATATTTGAAAACTTCTCTATCCAATTCAGGCCATATTTACAGAGGTAATACAACCACATCACCTGTTCCATACACTTCCTTGTTCACACTCACGAATTTCTCAACACTGAAGCTTGAGAACCTGTTGCCACAGCGCTAGCACTGTTTCAAGCAAACTCAGCATGTAGTTTTGTGTAAGTATTTTTGTCATTTTGCCACTTACACACATTACTGGTAAGTAAGAATTCCCAACAAACGGATCGTTTTAGAAATTACTTCGTATTCCTTCAAAACCTCACCGAGTGATGGAACATTTGATAAAATCAATAGGACACTCAGTCTGTACGACTGACTGGCTGATATCGCCCCGGGCAATTCTTGTTTGAGTTTCAAGACAGTGTTTTCTCCAACTGCGAAACAATATGCGAGTATGCATTTTTAAAATTGTGATTCAGCTTTGTCGTCAGCCATCAAGAAGCAACCAGTGTGGACGATGCTTTTCATCAGGATGCATAAAGGCAGACAAAAATTGCAACAGCTTGCTTTCTCTCCCTCCCCCAGGCTAGGATGACTTTGAAGCTGACGGGGGCTACATTTCCTTGATGGTTGGAGAAAAAAACGAAATGCTATCGTTGAAATATTGATGATGGCTTCGTAACTAGGCTCAGAATGACGAGAGTATTCTTTAACTCAAAACAGATAATTTGATTAAAAGGGAGAAAAAAGACATTTGGATTCAAATTAGAAGATTTTCAAAGCCTTGTCACTTTAGTTAAGCTTTGCCAGGATCAACTCAAAATGAGTTGTACACTTGTTGAAATGCACATATCATTTGCAGGCGGAAGTCTGGTGATATTTTAAATCATTTGGGAAAATTCCTTCGGGTGGAAAAATGGGCATATAGGATGACATTTCAAAATGTCCATGAAAGATGTCTGCCTGGAATTTTCCCTTAGTAACTATAACTTGGCAAACAGTCATGAATATTTACCTGAAAATGGTTTTTCTTTCCCTAAAGTTGACATTTTTTCTGCAAGGGGAGAGCCTCAAATCCCCCCCTCCTGCCTTATATTCCTAACAGTGAAAATGAGCTCAATCGGTATAGCATAATTTTTGCAAACATCAACAACACATACAAAATGCATGGCAGTTTACTTCACACTTTTCCTTTACATTTTGGATAAAAAATGTAATTACAATTATAGTGCAAAATGTTTTGACTTTTCACAAAAATTGTGTAAATTAACATCAGTTCGTTATAGAAATTAGCAAACTCACATATGATTTTGTTAAAAGCACCCTTATGTATTAAATTTAGCTACTTTATGATCTCTGAATGTGTTTTTAAACTTTTCTTTTCTGTTTTGACATTTTTTTACTAATTGTCAAGCAGGACAAACCTGTATGCAAAAATATTTTAATAGCAATTTATCCTTTACGACTGATATGTTTTACATCCTTCTCATAATCATACTGAGCGTTAACAGTACAAACCAGAAAGAACCAATGGTGGCCCAAATCAGGAGACACAGAATAATATTATCAACAAATAATGTCCACTTTACATGCAGGACAAATGGACACTACAGTAATCTTGGGGCTGGCTTTGATCCCGCTGCCACTATGTCCCCGTTTATACAAAGAGGACACTACGACTTTATAATGGCTGTTGACATGGTGTGTACATGGAGGACAATGGACACTATAGCAACCTATAGTCTAAATACCACTGTCCTTCTTCAAATATAAGGGACACTATAACTTTGCTGTTGACACTGTATCCCAGTTCCAACATGCACACAGGCATCAGTATCAAAGATTACAATTAGTTAACTGCACAAGTGGGCAAGATGTAATGTTCTCGGATAATTAAAATTCAAAAAGTTTGCAGAAAGTAATTCTCTGCACTTTGAAACTATTTCACCTAATATTTTTATTGTGTTTTAAAACTTCATTATTCCTTTTTTGTAAATATTTTTCTGTGCTGGTTAGCAAAAGCATGTAGTCACACACTGTACTGGCCCACATCAACCTGCTTCATGCAAATCCCTTTACACACAAAGGACTGACATGAAATTTGATCTTCATGGTATCAATTGAAGAGGAAATGCACCATTTTTCATTCTTAAGTGAAAGTGGGGATATGGAGACTTGACTTGCAACACACACCCAATTAACCCGAGTTCCTACAAGGGAAGGGGACTGAATGAACTAAGCCACAAAAATATTTCTTTCTCTTGGTATTGGAGGAGAGGGGGTTTATGTCAGGTAAATCTTACAAATTAAACTCATACTAAAAAAAATCATGTAGTTTGGTGTCTGCTTGAGCAATAAATTTTTGAAACATTTTCAAGAGTAGACAAAGTATTCAGTCAAACCAAAGTGTGTCTGCACCATTTTTATCTCCATTTGCTGACATTAAAAGATACAGAAATAATTGTAACCCTTAGGGTACGATGTGAGTCCATAGCTACTTTGTCTTTTTTGGATGGGCACAATGCTCTAAGCAACACCCTGGTGTTTCTATAGAGGTGCAGTGTTTCTTTTTCTGGGACGGTGGTGAAATTTTGCACGAATATATCATGGGGGGGGGGGGGTTGTAAAAACAGTCCCCCCTGCCCCATTTCTTTCTGGTAGGGAGCTACAGCTCCCTTTCAGAGAGGTCTAGCCCCCCATCCACTGGGAAGCTAGTAGTATGTTTTTAATATATTTATCACTTTAACAAGAAATATTAAAATGTTAAGCTGATCTGGTAGATAATTTATGTTTATAACTTGAATTTTGTCAGGGAGTCTATGGCTTAAAATGGCAATTATAATAGTAACTGTCCGCTGACTGCAGTCCTAAATGTGTGTATACAATACAAGGCATGCAAAGATCCACCCTGAGAGGCCAACCTCCCTGACATGTTCTTAGTTTATTTTAGACCTCAAAGAGGACAGATTCCTCTATGACCCTCAAATTTTGAGTTGTTTCATATGCTGTGCAACTCTACAAGTCAGATTTTCTGAGAAAACACTAAATCAGCCAAGTTTGTGCACTAGCTATGCAAAATATGCTACAACATTTTTGGTCAAATGTTGCATGGTGACCATGTGCATACCACATTCAGGACTATTGATGTGAAAATTTGCTTAGCTCCACCTCCCCCACCTCCCCCCTCCCCCACTCTGTAGAAGCGATCCTCCCTCCTGTCGGGCAAATCCTGGCATCAACTGTAAATCACAGAGGTCAGAAATTACCCACAAATTTTTCTGGGAGGAGGTAGCCAAAATTGGAGGATAGGAACTGCCTCAGAATGCCCCCTCCCTTGTCGTATTGCAAACAGATTACCCTTCTCCACTACCTTTTTGTGGGAATCACCTGAACTTGAAAAATAACATCAAAAGTATTAACCAAAGAAAAATAACCAGAGATCATGACAGTGATGTGCTACAACAGGAACAATGAAGCTTAAAAAATGGAACACACACAAACAGACCAAAAAATGAATCTTTGTGGCATAATAATTGTTCACTGTACTTCCTGCTTTTTCTGCAAGTCTTTTGTGAACCAGGAAATGTAAACTTAGCTGGCATTTAGAGCTAAGGACAAAGATTGGTTATTCCCCCAATGTATCACATCACACATAGTGTTTGGACAGTTGATAGCATGCATGACTTTAACAAGGTGTTAAAGTTGACTCAATCAATATTTTTTTGTCTTTGTCTAGTTTTATCATCACTTGCTAACACTACTTACAAAAAATGATACAATTTTGCAAATATTTACACAGTCCATTTTTCCCCCTTTTTTATATTTTTTCATGCATTTGTTGTCACACATTTTATAATTCAAACTATCACCTTAATTTAACCTTCTTACAAAGACTGTAGCTAATTACTTGGCCATTCTATTTAAGTGAGCTTCAATACTAAGCAAACAGTAATGGATGTCATATTGTCTTACTCAAATGATTTATGGTTACTATATTTCAAAGTGTAATTACTTTTTTCTTAATTTTTTTTCAAGGACCAATAATTTACTAAATTCAAGTGGGAATAAACTTGAATGAAAAGTGATATCCTGTTCAGAAAATATTAGAAATGCAGGTTTAATTGAGAGGCGAGTTATACCGTAGGAGTTGGTAAAAAGTCTGTGTGGCAAATAATGTATACTAATACTGTGTATTGTGTAAATATAAACAGTCTGGGTGATTCTCCCATTTGGGGGAAAAACAAAATTCTCATGAATGGGAGAAAACTTATAATAATAGTAATAAATTAGGCTTATATAGCGCCAATCAGTTCCAACTGTTACTCCTAATGCGCTCTACAAGATAACAAAAAAGTTCATTAAGTATAAGCAGTATTGAACAAATGAGTCTTAAGTAAACTCTTAAAAACAGAGAGTTGGGATAAAGTTCGTAAGTCATCTAGTAACCTGTTCCATAAAGACAATGCACAGTACTGAAAACTTCTACAGCCATAGGTTTTCGGGAATAGTTTTGGTAGCTAATACGGTACATACGATTTGCAAGAGGATCAAAGTGGGCTACTTGGAATATATGGCAAGAGAAGTTGTGATAGGTATATGTAGGCTCTCCCAAGAAATGAGCCCGAAAGGCAAGCAGTAGCAATTTGTACTGAATTCTAAAGCTGACTGGGAGCCAGTGGAGTTCCTTGAGGATTGGAGTAATATGGCATTTTTTTCCCTTTCCTTTTTACAATATGAACAGCGCTTATGTAACACATTATGTAGGCTTGCTAGCCTAACAAAGACAAGGTTTAGCAGGAACAAAGGCCACTCAAGAACATCTGTTTTTTTCAAAAATGGTGTGGTGAACCACTAGTTAGGACACAGCTGTTTGGTAGCTTTGACAATAAACCTACCAAATATACATTTAATTCTATCATATTGGACCCTCAAATTTTGCAAGGAGGTTCCAAAACCTATTTGCCATTGATAATGTACACAAAAAACATGTGGAATTGTGGATAAGAAAGGCAATATGGAGGTGCCCATGAGCTACTTTTCACCAGATTGGGGAAAACTAGATTCTCCCAAAAAGGGGAATCTCCTATACTGATAAATGTCACTCTGCAGTGATGTGCGAAAGGACAAAAGCTCGGGGGTGGGGTGGGGGCACAGGACTGCCACAGTGGGGGAAACCAGGAGGGTTTAAGGGGGGGGGGGGACAAGGAGTGCTTAGCGCCATTCCCCCTTTGTCATCCCCCACTGCTATGTACCACTAGTCTAACTGCTGATATTTAGGTACAGTGTCAATGAAATGTAGATTTTGTAGCAAGAAAACTTTTAGTGGATTTCCTTAAGCAACAAAGACAAAGTCTTCGATAAAAAGGCCATTTGCAGTGTTATTTAATGACACAAGAGCAAAGTCTAATATGAGAATGACCAATCCACTTTGAACAAAACCCTATCACTAGACATTGTGAAATTTGAGCAAAATAGTGGGGTTAGACCTCCTTTCTCCCAAGGCATATACCATAGAGGCATGGTCCCTCTTTTTTCCATTTTTGTTAGGAGGCTTTAACACTAGAAGAAGGGCAGGGGGTGGGAGTGGAGCCATTAATTTTTAAAGCAATATTTACTTTCCTTGAGTCTCAATTTACCATCACTAACCAGTCCTGCAGAGCTCTTCCCATTTCAAATCTTTGCAGTAGGTTCTATTTTGGGCCTTAAATGACCCAACTAAAAACCCTTTCTAAAATAATTGTGTTTTGCAAGAAAATGTTCCATTCTTTATCTATACACATGGATGGCCACAAAAGTTTGATAAGTAAAACTGAATGTGGTATCAGGCAAAGTTTGTTGTTATTTACCTTTAATGGGAATTGCCTTCTTCAGACCTGGCTAACCAGCATGATATGTCAATGGAGTAGTATAATGTAAGAAATATCTTACACTTCTAACACATACACATGTGGAACAAAGTAATGCATCCAACTATCACTATATTCTTGGTTTGAATAATTCTTATAAAAGTGAAATCCTCCCTTTTAACCATAAACATCAATAAAATATGATACTCTACAGCCATTAATGGAAAGGCAGAGTTCTTTTTAGAGCTGATCATATTAGTCCATTGAAACTTAGACATGACCTTTAATAGTTTTGAGGAGATTTTGTAAAACGAAAGAGAAATTATTATGGGCAAGACTTAGCCATTTGACTTATCTGTATAAGTTTGCAATGAAACTAATCTCTAGAAGTGTGCAGTACATATATAACATAGAAAAAGAGTAATTGAAATTGACAATGAACATTTGCTGCACTGAACAAAGATTAAAAATAGCCTACACTATTAGTGCTCAGTGCAATGAGGCCAGCAATGAAGCCATACGCAAAGGAAGTGGGGAGGGGGAAGAGGGAGGGGGGTGCTAAAGCCCCCAGTTAAAAATCTGGTGGGGCAGAAGTATGCTTCCTCATAATTCAAATTTGAAAACCCTTATTTGTGTTATCTCTGTAAAAATGTCAAAAATTTGAAGTTATTTTCCTTAAAATTTGCCCAATATGTGATTCCTAATTGCATCTAAAGACCCTCCCCTGGGACCTCTCCCCCAGGATGATGATCCAAAACAACATTCCATCCCCCCAGCTAAGAACAGCTTCCTAATGCCTATGAATGAAGCACAACTAAGTGGTGCATATCTAACAAGAGTTAAAGGCTGCAGGCCTAGGAGGAATTTTCTTTTATGATGTTAGGCAAACACAATATGGAAGCAACCCCCAACAATTTGGTTGAGGGGAACAGAATACTCATAGGTATATGTGGGTCAATATTTCTGGGGGGTCAGGGATAATTTTGCCCAAATTCAGAACTTTGCCCGAATGTATATATCCACTATTTTTGCCCAAATTGCCACCCTGCCCCCACCTCGTACTCTTATGACAATACTATAATGGTCAACAAAGGTAATATTTTGCTGAAATTAAAAGAGTATTTATGAGACATTTTTGTCATATCACCTCACAGTAATGTCTTTTTCAAGTTCCATCATCTTTAAAATGCACCATTTACAGTATAGCAACAACACATGCATAATTTTACATATACACCTGTACACAACTACTTATCAAGGACGGTGATCCCTGGGGACAGGGGGAACATCATGTCCCCGCAATATTTGAGAAATCACCCACTGACTTTGATTTTTCACACAGTAAATTATTTGAAAACTGGGTCATGTCCCCCCCCCCCCAATATTGAGAACAAATCGCTTATACTCCATGTTATAATGTACGGTATGTTTTATAAATCTGCACCTGATTGTGAACAGTCTGTCCCTGATGCCCCAATTTTCAAGACAAATCACCCTTGGTTTAGATCATACCCCATCTAACTATCATTATACTTGATCCAACCCCTTCAACAAAATATCACTAAATCCATCATGTCACCCACATGATTGGGATTGACACATACCTTTTTAAGAGGTTGTTTCACAGATACCGTGGTATCATTTCACCACTATATTCATTATTCAAGTGTCCCTATCTATATGAGACCTTTTCATGGGACTTACAACTACATCCATGGATCTGTCTCATCTCTAAGGTTTACGCAATATGTTTACACAAGTTTAATATTCGACCGTGAGAGCAGTATACTTGATGACTCCGTAGTTTCTACTTTCTGTCATGAACACTACTCATATCACACCTTACAAATCCATTATAAATAGTACTGGAAGCAACTCCTACAAAGTATTAGCAAACAAGTGACAATGTCATGAATTTGGCATGTCGGACATCACCATACATCATACATATTATGCATGTATGGCTGTAGGTAGTATCATGTTCGAGAAAAGATGGCTATTTCTGTCTTGTAATAGACCTATCACAGAGGAGGATACCCTCACAAGGTAGAGTTGGGTTTCTTTCATTTTTAAATTTTTTTTTTTGCCACCGATGCAGTGATGACAGATGGATTTACCCAATGAGCACATTTAAATGACAAAATGAATAGAATGTATGTGATAAAATGTAAAACAAATAGCAACGGTTGTACAACTAAGGATTACTTAGCAAGCTTTGGTAAGTGGTAATTTGGATTCAAAGGAGAGACAGCTGTACTTGAAGAAAATACTACAGGTACTATAGACCTTATGCACTGACGTCACATGTCATTCTGGCGGCAAAACAGTGAGGCACATGGCACACACGGCGTAGACTTCACATGCACCCATAGAAGACTAAGTGTACTTGACAAATACATGAATCAACTGTCTGCATTTGAGGGAGTAAGTTGCAATGATACACGTTTTCCTCCATTGGAGGGTGCAATTTCTGTTATGTGACATCATATGCATATTATAGGTCTATTAGGTGCATAGATGCTTAGATGCATAGATGCTGTGAGAGCTGAAAGTTACTTTGGACCACCGTCCTTGGGGAGTGGTCTAAGAGAAGTGGTGTCCCCCTCCCCTTCTGGAAATTTTTGAATATTGAGGGGTCCTGAGATGTAATATGGTGCAACATATTAAGCAAATTTTAGCAAAATTACTGAAAACTTTTGACATCTTTTACAGGGAGAACAAATCGGGGGGACTGGAAGCATACTTCCACCCACCACATTTTTGACTAGGGAGAACTTTAGCCCCCCCCCTCGCTCCCACTTCCTATGCCTATGGTGTTTTCAAAAACATTCAGGCAGTTTACTTTGTGATCAATAATTTATCTTTTATCAGAAATATTATTACCTATGCTCTTAGGCCTGAGTTTAGGAAGAATTATGCAGGACAGTTTTGTGCAAGGTAAAATAGTTGAGAAGTGTGTAGGTACTTCAATGATTTATTCATAACGCCAACTTGTGATGTTCATAATGATGTACCGTGTTCTCCAATAAGTGCATATAAGTCAGTTGTGTTAACATCTTAAACCAATTCACATCAGCCATTACTGTTGAAAAGATATGCAGGGGTTTCTGTGCTTCTGTGCAGAGGGTAGGCTGCACACCATAAGGACACAGGGGGCAATCAACCCCCCCCCACCCCCACCCTGGAAAATTTACAAAGCATGGTCTCCATTGACATCAAAAAATAACCTGATATTATTATGGCATTGTAAGTAATATTCCTAAACTTGGACAACATTCAGCATTCCATCTCACAAATGGCAACTGTTTGGAATAAAACTGTGTGCGGCATGCTGACTTCAAGTCTTTTCCCCCACCCCCCAAACAAAATTTCTCACAGCTGATATTGGTATCTGTTTTATTCTGCACACTTGGCTCCTGTGTGATATAACATACCTGAGTGCTCGTTACGGCTTTTTGGGGACTGCTCTCTGTTCCGAAGTCTGTTCCAATGTTTCTATATTCTGACAAGTAGATGTACATGAAGGTCAGTGTTAGAATAAGTGCTAAGTTAGGGTTTGAGTTATATTTGTTGGAACATAGGGGTGTAATCACTTTTTGTACTTACAACAACTGTGAAGCTAGAAATGTCATGCAAAATATTTATGCAGGTTTTCTTTAATGAATACCAACTAAACAGGATTTGTTGGGTAATTATGACTTAAGCAACCTTTTTTTAAACTGTTCTGTGAAAATCCCACCCCTGCTCACTTTTGTAATATGATTCTTTAATTATATCATACTTGTCACTTGTAGTCATAGCGGCCGACAGCCGACCCGGGCTCTGGTACAAAATTTCAATGCGGGCCCCCTCTCATCAAGTAAGTGTGGTGTTCACGAAGAAATATTCGATATGATATAATATATTTTTTGACCAATTTTCCCAGGCCCACCAAATTGCCCCTGGCCCCGGGACATTTGTTCCCCCTGTCCCCCCTTGTCGGCGGCCCTGCTTATAGTATCCACTCTCTTCAGCAAGCCTGAAGTATAGCAATGCATGACAGACTAATAGAATGCTGAGGGCAGTGAAGTTTAGTCTGTTGCATGTCCTTCAGGGTTGTGGCTCCTTGAGAGCAGCTCAGGTTTTTGCATGAAGTGGGAAATAACCATTGTATCCTCTGCTGTATATGAAATCAATGTTCTGATGTCAGCAATATCATTCAGATCCAACTGACTTACATGAATTAAGACTAACAGCTTCAGTGGCGTAGCTAGAGGGGGGGAGGGGGGTCGCCCCCCACAAAGCCTCCGAATGCCTCTGTCGGAAATAAATTAAAAACAGTTAATATGAAAACAACACTTGTTATGTTTTTAATCAGAATTACACATCGAAATGTGAACGTGAAAATCAAAAGTCGGCCTCAAAAGGCAAAAAAAAAAAAAAAAAAGGTCCCCAGATAATAGTGTGTCAGAAATTTTTTGCTTTTGCCCCCCCCCCAAATATCTAGCTACGCCACTGAACAGCTTTGTTAGTAAAACACATAAGCATACAAGCTGGAGGTGGGGAGGAGGTAGGGGGGACTGCAGCCACCTTGGAGTTTGAAAAAAACCTCTTTCTCTGGCAGATTTTAGGGAAAAATGGGGCAAGTTTTCCAGGTAGTAATGGTTTTTCTAAGGCAAAAGCAGACCCCTCCCCCAACCTCCGGGATATACTGTTCCAATCGACTATGATCTAACTACATTTACAAATTGTTTACCAGTTTTCATTTTAAATTGACAAGAAACAAAAACACCCAAAGTGTTATCTCTTTTCATGTTTGTAAAGAAGGATGAACTATAACTGGATACTAGGTTTTATTTCAGGTGACTTGCTTACAGTCTTAAAGCCCATTGGTCCTACAACCTATTTGGTTTAACATCCTTCCAGAGTGAAAGATGGTCCATTTATAGTCCTATTGGGCTGTAGGACCAATGGGCTGTAACATTACTTCCGAGAGGACCATAGCCATTTGATCAGGATATGAGAGGCACTGTTTATGTTGGGTGAGAAAGTTGATTGAATCAATGACAGTGGTCTATAATTGAAACCATACTTGGAACTGGAATAGGGGTATTATAAAAATGGAGGGAACTGTTTGGGGGGTGAGGAAACTTGAGAATTCTACTAAATTCCTAGCATGGATTTAAGACCAAGTGGCTTAAAAACAGTCATCCAGAAAAAGAGACAGTACACTAAAGTAGATTTGATCAACAGCTTAGATAAACAATATTGTTAGGAAGAACAAATAAAACTTCACAGTCTAATTACAGTCTTCATATTATTTGTCTCTACTGTAAACATTTTCTCATTTTTTTAACACCAGGAAGGAAGTGATAAAATTATATATTGCATCGATGGTATAAAAAAGTGACATAATATCAATGAACCCTTCTTACAAAGATAAACATTTACTCCTTCATTAATGTTTAGAGAAACTAACTTTTAGACAAGTGCCATGTTTAACTATGTTTACGTACATCTTGTCATCAAAATCCTATTTCATAAAACCAACTCGTAAACTTGGGGCTAGGACACAGTGGAGCGGAACAAACATGAAGAAGGTACCAGCCTGCCATGAAGGTGTGAAGATGGCTACTGAAGATGAGAGACCTGTGCAGTCAAAGCCTCCAAAGTTGCTCAGTATAAGATGGAAGAAGCATTCTACCAGCATTATACCGCAGATACCAGAGAAGCGAACTTAATGAAAACAGCCATGAAAAGAAGAATTCAGCCGTGCAAGCCACTGCTTTTAATTTTTAACTGATCCTTGATCAGTTCAGCCAACCAGGGAATACATCACAGTTGCATGCTTCCGAAAGGAGTTTATATTTGGGGAGGAGGGGAAAGAGAAGAAAAAATGAAGAAAACGAAGGAAGTAAAAAAATTATGGAAGGAAACAGTGAAGAATGTTACGGATCAGTGATCACCTGGAAGACGTTGCAGACCGGTGTCATTTACTTCCCCAGTGAGACTGGTGTACAAAAGTGTGAAGATTTATTGAGGTTAACATCATCTCTCAAAGATACTGCGGGACCAGTCAACCAACTATTGCAAGAAATGCTCATTATAATGTCAAGCTCTTTGTACAAAAAAGCATTACCACTGTAGAAGGGTACAGAGGTAATTTTGTAGGTGAAGGTTTCTCGTGTTATGGCAATTCTGGCCATTAAGAGACTGTGTTAACAAGAAGGAGGCTGGGTACCTTGATAGGACAGAGGTGAAACATTAAGGCAGAAAACATTCATCAGTGCATCAGGTCATGCACTGTCTAATGTAACATAGGATAAACTGAGTTGCAGAGTTATATTGGGGCACTGTGCATAAAATACTTTGTTGTTGTAAAATTAAAGTAGACAAATGGTCATTTGATGTTTCCTATGGAATAAGCCTTAAGGAATGACCAATGATATTCTTTGATAAAATGAGTCATCAGTTGTAAAAGTCACTGAATTTAAATCTTGGTTATTTACCCACAAGTCAGACATTTCTCCAAACTTTGAGTACAAACTACGAAGTTTATATTACATCATGCCAACTACTTCTCAGGCTCTTGAATACAATGACAGTGACAATGAAACAATTTCCTCCAATTTTAAAGTCGAAATTAACATACATCTAAAATGGAGATAACTAACATTCTTCTTTTAAATACAATTTTAATTTATAATTCTTTTTTTCCTGCTGAAAAGAAAGTGTAACACTAATTACTTGTCTTCCATCCTCCCACTCACCCATTCCATTAATATCTGGGGTTCCTTAAACCATTAAGGTATGACAAGCCTCCTTTATTGAATAGATACTCACTAACACAAAACTGGTTGTCAGTTGCTAGGCTCATGGCCATACAAGGTGTTAAAGGGAAGAGGAGGGTGGTGACAATTCTCTCGGGAAGGGGGGGGGAGGGGACCACGTGACAAGGAAACAGTAATTTTTGTCCTCCACAGTTTTCTAAGAAGGGACATGGGCATCAATCCTGGGGGGGGACAGGGGGACAAGTCCCCCCACATTTCGATGGGTGGGGGGCACAATATCAAATGTCCCCCCCCACATTTGCGTGAAAGAGTAGTGTCATGGCTCTGTTTGACTGGCTTTTTGAGTGGCATATAGATTTGTTGGGCAATTGCTAAGTTTCTCGATGCAGATTCTGAACGCAGATTTCGTCAAGGAAATCTTATCTAATGACAAAATTTCGGGCGCACTTCGCACGCATCCGTCATGGTTTGCACTCCTTCTCATGAACATTAAAAAGGTAATTATACATGGGACTATTCTAATCACAACACTCTCCGAAAACAGACATACATCTCCAAACATCTGAAGGGTCCTCGCATCAATATGGGATTTTTCAATCAGTGGCGTACGCAGAGGGGACGGCCATTCAGCCATGCCCCCCTCACTTATTCCAATTTTTTTAAGTTCCTAAAAATACGTAAATTGTTTAACACAAATTTACTTCAAAAGATAGCATATTTGGCACCAGATTGCATGTAAGGACACCAAATTGTTCAAATTTTTTCAAAGGAGAGGGGGACACCCCATTGGGCCATGCCCCCTCACTGAAGCCTATTTTTTAGTTCCTAAAAACATGTAAATTTTTTACCACAAACTTTACTTCAAAAGGTAGCATATTTCGCACCAGATTGCATGTACGGACACCGAATTTTTCAAAATTTCTCAAAGGGAATGGGGACACCCCATTGGCTCATGCTCCCCTCACTGATGCCTATTTTTTAGTTCCTAAAAATACGTACATTTTTTAACACAAATTTACTTCCAAAGGTAGCATATTTGGTACCAGATTGCATGTAAGGACACCAAATTGTTCAAAATTTCTCAAAGGGTATGGGGACACCCCATTGGCCCATGTTCCCTTCACTGATGCTTATTTTTTAGTTCCTAAAAATACGTAAATTTTTTAACACAAACTTTACTTTAAAAGGTAGTATATTTGGCACCAGATTGCATGTAAGGACACCCCTCCCCTTAAATCCCTCCCCCAGTCCAGCAGTCACACAACATACTGTATTCCTCCCCCCCTTGAGAGAAATCCTGGGTGCACCACTGCATTCAGTCTAATTTGTAGCATGATGTGGAATGGTGAAATTATGTTGTTGCCATTAAACATTTTCAAAAATTTTTATCGAGCGCTTCGCCGAAGCCATTATCGTTAGAGATGGTGATTGTTAATACACTTACGACTAAAATGCATTCTGAAAACGCCCTTGCTAATCCTTCACAACTTTGCTATACTACGATCAGCTCCAAAAATATCCCAAAGATTGCACCATTTTGCATCTAAGCAACCTTAAATTAACAAAAATTTCTCAAAGGGGAGGGGGACGCCACCCCTCGCCCAGGATGACACCTTTATGTAGTGACAAAGGAAGGATCCCCACTGCTGTATACAAATGCAGGGGGCATAAAAAGGTGCAATTTACGCCACTGCAGTTAGTAAAAACATCCAGCCAGTCGGAAAAATTAGAATTCACCAAATTATGGACATTTCCCAGCCATATATGATCAGCTCCAAAAATATCCCAAAGATAGCACTGTTTTGCACGTAAGCAGCCTTACATTAACAAAAATTTCTCAAAGGGGAGGGGGATTCCCGCTCCCCTTAGATCCCTCCCCCAGGACGATCCATTTATGTAGTGACAAAGGAAGGATCACCACTGCTGTATACAAAATGCAGAACACATAAACAAAGTGCAATTTACATGCCTCCACTCAGTTGGAAAAAACATCCAGCCAGTCGGAATTTGGGACCTTCACACCCCCAAACATGCCACCCTAGCAACGGGCTGGGTCGGGTCCATGATCTCCGACAATGATCCACGCTGCGAAGCGTGGTTTCAGCTATTTTGGGACATGGTGGAAATAACATCTTGAAGTAATTCTGTGGACTCCATGTATTTCACCTGGCAGATCATCTATGATGGTCATGTTAACTTTGAAATGATAATTCTTATTAGAATAGGGCGTCAGTCATCATAAGGGGGGTGGAGGAGGAAAGGGCCTATAGGAAGACACCCCCTCTTCAAAATTAAGGGGATTGGTTTGTGCAAAGTCATGTGTCCCCCGTCCCCCCACATTTGAATACGGATTGACACCCCTGAGAAGGGAAATATGTTTTTTCACCTCCTCCCCCTTCCTTGAATATGCATTTGTCAGTTACCCTACCCTGCATAGCAAAGATGAGTTAACTCTTTCTTCTCATTCATAATTTCACAACCCAGCATTAAAGCTTTTACTGTACCTATTCAATGCAATGATAATAGCTAGCTGTGCAGGCTGTAAATTCTCAGTTTCAGTCCAACTGTGTGTTCTTGCAAATTTGTTACAACTATTAAATTATGCATGTCAGGACAACATCATACTTACTACTATAGACAATTCAAGTTGCTCCCACCACAGAAGAGATGGTACGGTACCTCCATACTTTTGTATTTACTTTGCCCTTTCTCTGGAGATACAGTGGGATAAGGAAACAATGTCCCTCTTTTTCTTCTTTGTCCCACAAGCAGCTATTCTATTTGCACAGTGTGCCTTACATCTCATAACACAATGCACTATGCAGACTGCACACTATTCTCCCTCAAACACCTGCTCACTCCCTCTCCCCCCCCCTTCACCCCACGGTCTCCAGTCCTTGCGCATCATGCCTTAAATGTGAAACATGAGATGCGATGGGCAAGTGTCACATATCTGCCAAGTAACTTCACCTTCAAACTGGCCCATAGCCAAGGAAGAGGAGGAAATTCTAGAGCGATGACCCCCAATTATTTTTTATTTCCCCTCTTAATATTTTCTTAGCAGAGGTCTCAGTAACATATGCTAATGAAAGCATTAGTAAGTACAGTACCATGTTTACCTGCACAAAAAAACTCCAGTTTTGAGCAGCTTTTTCTCATGGACCCACTGTCAAATGACACTGTTTACCTACCAAAACCAAAAACCAAATTTAAAATTTTTTTAGCTGATGTGCATGTAAATATAGCGATATGAGTATGAACACAAGTTCGTTGACTGAGTCTCTTATCCCACGTTCATTCGCACTCCACAAGTCATTTCCGTGAGTTGATAAAGGCGAGAAACCATGTCGTAAAGTACGTATCAAACCCCAGTTATCAATTTAGAGAAAGTAATTACTTTGTAATTAAACCAGGAAGTATATTCTGCCATCCCTGAGTTATTAATAATAAATACCACTGCAGTTGATAAGAATCATTCCGATAACAAAAGAATTCAGGCGAGATAAATATTTTATGTTAAACA
This sequence comes from Holothuria leucospilota, assembly GCA_029531755.1. NCBI lineage: Eukaryota > Metazoa > Echinodermata > Holothuroidea > Aspidochirotida > Holothuriidae > Holothuria > Holothuria leucospilota. The sequence continues at coordinate 41,172,335 of CM055966.1, forward strand.
GAAATAAAACCCCCAAAAGAAAATGCAACTATCATTTTAAAACATGCCATAATTTTACATATTTTCTCTGTTTTGCAGATATCAAACTTTTAATTACACATGTAGTAAATGCTGAATCAGCACCATGCTCTCTCACGAAAATTACATTTTCTACCATTAAAATCTACATCTTTGGCACCAGATATTTTCATGTCTAGACTAAAAGAAAATCACTGGAGATATTTGCGAGTTATTTTTTTCTTTTAGAGGGAGAAAAAGATAGGAGGGAGAGAGATCACTGGAGCTAGATTTTGGAATCGGAGATGATAAAATGAGATGAGACCTAAAGTAAAAGCAAAAGTTTCGGCGGGATGGTACGGCATTTGATACATCTTACTTTGGTAGAGGATTTCACCTTAGTCGGTGGTTGTTTCGAGCAATTCTCTATTTTTATACCAGCTTAGAGTTATACAAGAATGCAAGTAGAGAGTTACAAAGCATTGGGGAGACTTGGGATTGCTATCAGCAACATACTTAGTAATAAGATCTGACTATGCTCAAAGCCTTGTCTCGATACAACATGACTGCAGCCTGTTCTCTTCAGCCATAAGTTTGTTGGAATATGGTTACCAAATGGTTCGTCCTGAGATGTTTGATAATCAGATAATTTGAGACTATGGAGGACAGAAGGGTGAAAAAGAAAAATGGAGGGGTGAGAGGGGATGGTGCTGTAATAGTGAGGAATGAAGAGAGAATAACAGAAATAGACTAATGCAGACATAGGTGTTGAGAATACATTTTCTGAGGGCTAAGCCATTTCTGCTTGAGAAAAAACTGAATTACTCCCAAAAATTGACCAAGTTTTTTAAAAAAGAAAACCCATAAACTAAAGACCCATAAAAAACCCATCAGCTCCCCAGCTTGTATGTAAGCCTGTGAATATAGATTACATTTATATTTATTTCCACTGTAATTAATAACATAGCATAGAAGGATGAATGACACAGTTGAATTGCTGTAACATGAAAAACAGAGTAAATTAATAAATAGGTCATGCATGCATAAACAAAAAAAATGTTATAATGTTATAATGCAGGGGTTTTCAAGTGTTTCAGCTTGGTCAAGGGCCATGTTTACTTGAATTACTTTAAATTTACTCTTGTAGCCAGGACTTTACTAAACATCGTTTCTTATTACCATTTTGGGCTCCACGAATCTTTAACGGGAAATACTGCATTTGAAGAGATATCACAAAATGACATTAATATAATCCCATTGTGGTCTTTTCCCCTTTCCAAGCATGAATCACAAATAACTTGCAGCAGATCAACACTAATCTCATGAAATATGGACAAAAAGAAGCAACAATTTTCTGACCGAAACAGCTCATTATCCAACAATAAACCTCACCCGCATTGCAACGTTTTGTATTGCTGCATATTCAGAGCGGTCACGTGGGGTCATATTTACACCCGTCACGCAATATGTGTTGACCTCGCTAACCCTGTGCTTCATGCTCACAACAAACTATCACAGCAGTTTCCGGACGGCCTGTGCAGAACTGTGGGATATTGCAGCCCACCCAGGGAGATGCAGTGTCATCTCCCTGGTTCACCATACAGTTCACATCTCGCACAGTGAGCACTATTCACTGTTACAAAAATGGCATTTTATCCATGGAAGTACTACCTCGGAGCAGCAGCTCCATGATTTGTTGAACAGTTGAAGAATATTTCGTAATGTTTTTTGAGTGGCATCACAAGTTCATAGTTTTCGTTTTCTACTAATGCCTAAACTGATAGTACCAGTTAAGCACCAAAATCTCTTTTACATCCTACTCTTTCGAGAGTGAAGCAACCTGCTAAGTACCAAGGGCTTCAGTTCAAATTGCAGTAGCCTGCTTTGTGAATAGTATACAAGGGAGTTTGTAAAACCCCACAGTATACTTACTGTAGTTCAATACAAACAATGTAGCAATACAGTAATTCTCAGTAGTGCGTAATTTAGGCCTATGAACATTTTGCACATGCTGTAGAAGGCGTCTGTTATTGTCTGACGTACATGATAAAAAGGATTTGATTGGTGGATTTCAAATCAGGGGTGAAGGTGTGGTTTTTCATGCATAATCGTTTGGGTGAACAAATTTATCAGTTTTCACAAAAAGGTTAATTACTTGTTAATCAGTGCTCACTGGGTAGAATTTTTTTCCAAGTTACCTCTCTTTCATCGAACAGGACCTGACCGTATATAAAAGAGGATAGGTTAAATAAAAAGTTTTACAAACGCAATATTTCCCTTTAACAGCCAATTTAGCAGACATCGCTGGTCCCCACCTGAGAACCAAGGATACAATAAAAATTTTCTAAAGATAGCAGTGGCTTGGGAAAAGCATTCCTACAGGGAAATATGTTTTCTATACTTCCTTTCCTATCATGTTGTTGGTGTCATTTTGGTTTGCCTAAAGGGGAAGCTTGAGGCTATATATACACCCACATGATCTTTGCAAACACTTTGTAACTTCACAAACTGAAGTATTATCAGGGACTCTGATTAGCACCCTATCAATCTTACAGTGACATATTAGACATATTGCAGCATAGTGTATGAAGCCAGGGGCATCATACCCCAAAAATACATTTGGAGGAGGGGACCTCTAGTAGAGGTTACTCTACTATAATTTTGCTGTTTTGGTCTCCCGGTGTTTTGCCACCTTTCAGCTAGGCTTTAGTCGGTCATATCACATTTCTTTTTAAAATGAGGAATGGCAAATTCTAGATGTGTTCACAAACAGTTTAGAGCCAAGTTGTTTTTTGGGGAAACCTTTCATATCACAGCTTTGATTTCATCAATGCAGATTATAACACATATAGGCATTTGAGGCAAAAGGTGGTGGTGGTGGGACTGGGAACTTCAGCCTCTTCCCCTCCCATTGGGCAGAATATTTCCTATTTTGGGACAGAGGAAATGCAATTTTTCAGCAGAGATGGTAGATCTAGTCCTTGATCATGTTAAACTGTATGAAGTATGTTTTTTCTAGGAGAAGCCTAGTTGTCTGAACAGAGTCCTATACAAATTGGCTCAGTTTGGAATCACAAGAGCAGGGTGGAAAGTCACCTTGCTGTGTCTGCCATGGTGAAATGTTGTTAGGACTTGATGTGCTCTGTGGAAATCCTGAACAGCCTCTGCGCAGTAAGTAAAGTGCATGTTTTGGGCCCATGGGGGGAGTTCTCTGTCCTCATGCCGAGAACCAAGTCTCCATGGGATGGCAGCATGGTTAGAATACCCACCAGCAGGTTGTGGAGCTACTGGAACCATACCTGCCCCAGCCATACGGAAGCCAACAACAATACTCAGATCCTGAATGGTTGTGAAGGAAACAGTGGGATATGGTGAATGGAATCCCACAAGCATCCGTTTGGTCTCAGTGGAAGATACGGAACTGCTGATGCCCTGGCAACTGGATTGAAGGACCTGTTGCAAAAGATCGGTAGTACAAAATTCTCTGTCACTGCAAACAGGTCGAGGTTGAGGGATGCCAGTCCTCACTCTGGGAACACGACATCCCTCCCCGTTACCACTGCCACAATTTACTCTATGTGAGATTTTGTGCTGGTGACATTATTATAAGGAGGGACCTAACTCTCAGGCCAAGCTGGAGGAAAGAGTCCCATCCTTCATTTTGATGTCTGATATAGGCTGACAGCAGTAATTGTCGAGAATACCATCAGACTTGTGCCTTGTACATGATCCCTGGAGACTCAGCCAGCCCTCACAACTGCCTCCACCTCCAGTGTGTTACTGTGCAGCTGCTACTTCCTCTGCTGTCCATATCTCTACTAGCGTCTTACTTGCATCCCCTTGGCCGGCAATCGAAGCTTGTGTAGTGAAGCTTATCATGCCAGGCTCCCAGAGAATGAATGGATTTCTTCATAGAGATATGAATCTTTGAGCTACCACCACAGATAGGGCATGGGAACACATCTGCACCAGGATCTGGAGGTCTCTGGAAGCTGGGTAGGAGAATGTTAGCAGGTGGACACATATGCAGGTGGCACTGGAGGAGGTGGTCCACTAGAGTGCTTGGTATGCCTATGAATGGGAGCCAAGCTCCAGTGAGTGACCACAAATTCAGAGATGGCTTCTGTGAGGGTTGTAACAGTTTCCGTGAATGGAAAGCCTCACCCTGTATTCAGGTCCATTCTCCCAGTGTTGATATCAGATGCAGTTTTTCTCCATTGATCACTCATGTGACCTGTAAGAGGAGATCAGAGTGATCAGGTTTTGCTCTAAGACACAAACCCTGACCATCCATCCAAGCGAAGACAGGTAAAAATGAGCTTGGTGTCCTCAGTTACAGAGGACAGGGATTTATGAACTCTCAGAGTGCTTAAGTGGTATCTCAAGCAATATCTTAAGAGGGTTTGGACAGACCAGGATGGTTATGGGGATGGCTATGGGGAGGCTATGTCACGTAATGGCAAGCATCTTCCAAGTCCAAAAACTCTACCCAAATCCCCTTCTGAAGGCTAGGGATGGTAAGCACTACAGTTTACATGCTTAATGTTATGATTTGATGTCAGCAGGTGCTAGTGTTTAGTGGCTCGAAATCGAGAACCATCGTCGGTGAATTTACAGAAATTAGACCTACTAGGTGCAGACATTCATGAGTGACTATATTTACCCCCTGGCTACAGCCTGCCAACCCTTCCACTCCCTGACATCCAGGGGGTAATTAGTGAATGGACTACAAGAAATCATGTCCACCATGACAAGGTTACACAGACTAAAATCATTAAATGAGTGCCAGCTGGAAATTCAGTTTGACTGTCACAATTGGCTACTTAAGAAATTCATTCGTAAATTAGTTGTAGCAAAACAACATAGATGGCAATACCTGTTATGGCAAGACATTTAAAGCTATTTTCAGTGTGATTTTACCAAAAAATGGCCACCTGACCATCTTGGAATTCAACATGGCCAAAATTAATGCTTGGCAGTGATTTCCCCAATGGCTTAGTTGATATTGAAAACATATGAGGTGAGCCATCACAATTATGCTAGTCATAGCTTCTAGAATAAGGATGTTATAGTTAGTTTTCTGTGAAAATGTCACCATTTTGGAATTCAAAATGACCGCAATGATAACGTTGGAAAATATGGAAGCCTGCATTTTTGGATTTGGTATACCCTAATTTTTAAGAAAATGCAAAAAAAAAAAAAAGAAAAAAAAAGAGAATCTCACAAACCCCAATTTATGGACAACAAACTCCTCACTAATATGGGTGTATGATGGCCATCGTCAACTTGAAACAAGCTATATCACATGTTACTATAGTTGAAATGGATAATGCATCATGGGGGATGAGATATGCAGGCCAATCTGCAGTGTGTTTTCCATACAACTCAATCCAAATAAGCTTTCTATTTTGAGCATGGAAAATTTATTTATCATTATTATAACTTGATGCACTCCTAACATAGATCTGTCCAATCAACTACCATTATTCAAAAGCAGTACATCCCAACAGGAAGAAATATGACTTGATGTTACATACTGCAGTTCGACATTACTGTTCTGCTCTAATTTTTACTCTGTCCCCTTCCTGGTAAAACAATTTAAATATTTCAGTGGCTTTGATAATTACAGTAATAGATTAATACTAAATGATAGATTGCATCTGAGCTACCAAACATAAAGTCACATGAGACTAGATTTTTTAATCTTTTACCCTGTTCAACTTAGCCCCAATCTTCTGAGCCATTCTCCTGTAAATTTGTTGATAAATTTTCTCAGGTTGTCTGCTGCTGTATTTTATCTTTTTAAAGAAACATAGTTTACATTGGCATCTTGACATGCATGCTAAATCAATCAGTTTCAGGCAATCGGGAACATATTTTGGACTGATACAGCGGCAGTTTCTGATCTTATGGGAGGGGAGTTCCATTATTCCAGGGGTAAATTGTACATATTTTATTCTGTAGTCATATGCTCTCAGAGCTCTGAGAATTTTCTGAGTAAGGATTTAACCGGTTAAATAAAAAAAAAAAAAAAAAAAAAGAAAGAAATGGGAGACAAGCAATCGCAATCCAGTTTCATAATTAACACCTTTACCCCTATACAATCCAAGTTGCTGATTCCCCAAATGAAGTAAGTGGAATGACAAATTTAGTTTAACAGTTAAAGGGCAGATGTAGTTCCCCCTATGTCAATATGCATGCATGGAAACGGTACCTTCCTCCAAATGCTCTCTAATTCATTTATTCATAACGTGACTCTTTTCAATCACATGACCATGTTTTCCTACTGAATTTATAAGTTCTTGCAAGATATCTTTAGTTTACCTTCTTATATGCCAGTGCTGTAAGTCTCAAGACCAGCCTGGAGGCTGTTTTTTTGTTTTTTTTCAGTGGTCTTGGTCTCAACACTCTCTGATCTCAGTCTCGGGTCTTGGTCTTGAATCCTTGCGGTCTTGAAGACCATTCTGGTCTTGGTTCAAGACCAACAATTTAAAACAAAGTAACAAATATTAATTTCATATTTAATTCAGGTAATTTAAATTCCATTTTCAGATTAACAGTTACAGTTTAAAGACAGATAGCCATCACCCCAAACTACACTTTTACTTGGGTGAAAGCAAAACTCTCGATAGGTGACTGCTCTTTGACTGACACCAAATTCAAAAGATGCAGAGTAGCTCACATTAAAGAGCATGCTCTGAGAGTGTTCTGATGACACATGAGGGCCCCGCGTGCTCACCAGGACATGACCTTAAGCAAAAAGTATAGGTTTTATTCCTTCACAAAGAGGAGTTTTAGACAGTTACAGGAGGGGCTTATAAGAAGTAAGCTGGGAGAATTGGAACTGTGTGGGATGATGAAATTTGCCCTTTAAAAAACCAATTAAAGCCTACTGAAGAGTAGTGATTAGTGGCATTCAACTGCATGGAATAATGACTTGCTTTTGTCAGAAATGCATTCTCACTGCATTGTGTGATACTTGGTACTTGTGTGATTGTGATACACCCATAGATAGGCCTTGCCTATGTATAAAATTATTTAAACCCATGTCTATGGATAGTTAGTGTAGTCATATATTGTTTCCACAATTCCTGAATTCCACAAAATATTACTGTAGTGTAGGAATATTTTGGGAAATGCCTAGGTATTTTTATTATTGTAACATTAGCAACAAGTACATCAAATTTAAATTTTAGACAGTGGTCAGTATATTTCAGGAAATATGAGAGCTCCATACCAGGAAGTTTTATCATCAGGACGGTGTTTGAACTTATAACCGCTTAATACTATACAGCAAGCGATATTTATTATTCCAGTTTTTCAGATACAATACAAGTGCTCTCTTGTGTGAACTTTAATGTATTGAAAAAGTGGCTTTTCTTTTCAACAGCCTGTATCTTTTTAAAGTATCCGGGTATTGTATCTGAAACTGGCTAATAGAACAACAGGTGGGTACCAGGGTACCCCATGCAAACACTACAAAATATGTACATGAGGTCTCAGTCTTGGTCTCGGTCCCAGTCTCAGTCTTGGACCCATTTGGCCTCAGTCTCAGTCTTGAAATTCTGCCCCTGGTCTCAGTCTCGAAACAGGCGCGGATCCAGGATTTTGAGAAAGGGGGGCACATACCATTGGCTGAAGGCCAACAAGGGAGCGCCGAAGGCGTGAAGCCACGACATGGGATTTGGGGGTCCTCCTCTAAGAAAATTTGAATTCTAGATGTGCTTAGGTGCAATTTCCCAGCATCTGGGAAGCATATTTTCCATATGATATGAGGCAAAAAAAAAATCATTGGTCATTGAAGAAAGGGGGGGGGGCGTGGGTGTGCCCCCACCTGGATCCGCACCTACGAAACCCTCTGGTATTGATCTCGGCCTCAGTCTCGGATGTGCCGCCTCGACTAACAACTCTGTTACATTCATAGTTATATTTTCTGGAATATTACAAAGACAGTTTTGTGCGTGAAGTAAGGAGAGATGTAAAAGCTGATGCTTGGGCAGAGGAAACTGCTTCGTGCCTTGTGAGTCACTGCATCTTTTTTTTCCTTACTTGGGTGAAGTTTGTAAATATTACAAAAAATGTGCATACCATGTAATATTGAAGGAAAGGATATTCTTTTTTCATTGTGTATATGTACATGGAGTTGCCACTGACTTCCAGATGTGAAGTTTTATCTGTGAGTTATGAAATGTAAGATTTTAGACATAGGCAAGCTTTTCTCAGCTAGAGAGCTAAGCCTTAAGACTGCTTTCCTGGGGGAGGCATCTAAGGGGATGGAGTGACTCCTCCTCATGCCATCTGATGATATTTTTTGAAGTACATTTATTGAAAAGTTTGACATCCTATTGAAAATGTTAATTTCAAAAAGTGGACAATAAAAGGTCTCCAATAGTGCTTGAAATGAGGGGGGCAGAAGCATACTTAACCCCACACATTTTTGACTGGGAGGCTTTAGCCTTCCAAGCCCCCATTTCCTATGCTTATGGATTTAGGAATATTCTGCTCCACCTTATTTTCAAGTCCAAATTATTCAGACAATACAACTACCACAACTTAACCATAAATATTGTGTCAATATTCCCATAAATTTGCTCTATTTTTCATATACTACAACAGTTTTATGAATTTTCCATACATCTGGAGAGGTCTATTTTTATCAATTTTATCAATTCATTATTTATCTTCTGATGTTGAATGAAGGACGTACCATCACAGTCTATCCTAAAACAGATGATATCTGCCCATTCAAGGAGATGTCCATCTTTAAAACCACAATTGCAGCGTAACTTCTTCCCATAAATTTTTCATATTATGGATACTGCGACAATTGTTTTAAATTTTCCATATTAGAAAAATGATAGTTCATAAAAACTATTCTTATTGGTGCCTAATTTATTCGCCCTCCACCACTGAATGAAAAACTCATCACAATGTCATCTCAAACAGATGACATTTTTCGATACCAGTAAAAGTCCATTTTTCTTGTGGAATATAAAATGCTTACATTCAATTATTACTATTCATTATTCATGAAGGGGTACTGTGTTTATAACCTGCAGCATCTAATGCCTGTGATAGAATACTTAATTCAATTTCCAGGGCCTTCTGGGAAATACCGCAACAACCAGGACCAGAAGAATATGAACATTCATGCCACTTATCTGTAAAAAGCTAAAACAGCTGGAATTCAATGCATGTGCTTAGGAAAGTTCTATGAACTCTGTTGAAAATTTTGAAAAGAAAACCAATTTTGATGTGTTTTATGGGTTATAGGTTGGTTTTCATCTATGCATGATGGACTTGTGATTTATGCAGGATTCTTAAAATTCATTAATAGATGAGGATGGTGTTGAAAAGAAGAATACTAGGTGTGAGGAATCTAGTATGTTACTTAAGGGTATATGATAGGAATGCAAAATTGAAGAAAAAAAGGTGGGGTGACTGGAATAAAATGACTGAAGGGGAGAGAGCGTAAGAGACCATAAGCTATGCATCTTCGCATTAAAACTATGATGGCCCATGAACAGTCTGGGAGATACCCGCTTTTGGGTGAAAAGGAGAATTCACTCGATCGGGGGAAATTTTGCCTGGCTAAGTACATAAATATTTATATTTACTTAGTGTCTACCTCTTCACAGCCGTCGACCTGCATTTATTCAAGACTGAGATAATAGTCCATGCCCATAGAGCAAAATACAAGGAACCTTCCACTGCAGGTTAATGAACACAGGTACAGTACTGTCATGATCCACTTGCACACCCTTGTGTGGAAAATGGTGCACACAACTTGCAGCTGTGTGGAGTCTATAAATTAAGCTAAGGACAAACGGCTTTGCAAAATTGCTTATTATCTCAAAAACTGTGCTGTGAACTATCAAACACTGCTCGGCTTTTTTGTTCTCTAAGTTACAGAGTTTCTAAATATGCTGGTATTTCTTTTTCCTGGAAAGGATGAAATTTTCCAGGTTGTTCTAAACATTTAGGCTTGCAATGCATTATGGGAGATATTTGAAAATAGTCCTAACCATGGTAAGACTTTTCCCTGATTGGGTGAAAATTCATTTTCACCCGAAAACAGTTATCTCCCAGACTGATGAAAAGGTACTCGACAAGCAAACTTTGCTCTAAAATACAACACAAGTGCATATGCTAATATTCCTTCACTAGAAAATTCTATAGTATTCAACCAGACATTGGTATTCAGCATTTGTATCAGCCAAATTCCTCATTTTTGTTTTGTATCGACTGGTATCGGTAAATGTACCTCAAATGCCAGTGCTACCTCACAGATGTTTCTCAGCCTAAACTTCATTTACATCATTCGATTCAGTTCAATCTAGTAGGCCTATAAATATTAAAATATTCATAACAATGAGTAGCAAAATACAACACAAAAACATTACAGTACCACAAAGCAGTAGTACTTACAAAAATATAAAATTTATAACAAGTCATTTAAATTTTCCAGTTATGTTCTTTTGTGTGGCTGGAAGCATCAGCATATGGGACCATTTGAATAAGGGAGGGGGGCACAATTTTTTTTGCAGGAATCTCTGAGCCTTTTTAGACAAATTTTGCCTGAATTTCTACAGATTTTGCCCAAATTCTGGGGTTATCCAACAATTTGAAGAGCACAGTGCCCCCTGCCCCATCTCATATGCTAATAACTGTAGTTAGTTAGATGAGGTCTAACGTCCCAGTTTCCAACCAACTGGTTCAAGTTGAGACGACCAGGGCCTTTTTTCCAGTTGTGGCTCACTGGTTTGGCTAATGACTGTAAGACCGAATAGGTTTACTCATGGAAATGTTGAAACTATATACAGGGGCAGCACACAATAGAGAGATGGTGTTAGTGTATAGTATACTGATTTTTCAATATTGATATCCACTGGTATCAGCCTTTACTAAAGATTGAAATATTGTATATTAGAAATATCCATTACTGTTATAATGGTACAACACCAGCAACTTGATGAATGTACTCATTAAAACATCAAGCCATAGATCAAAACTGAAAATGAGTGATTCATTCTGGGTGAAGTTTCCTAAATGACTTCAGTTTTTACTGTACGGTTCCTGCACATCAATGAGTGTGGTTACCCCTGATAGGAACACAAACCACAAATGGTACACTCTATCAGCACTTAACTGAGGGAACTAAAAATTTAATTAGGTGGGAAGGATGCATGGTCAGGGTGGGCCCATTTCGATGGAAAGTGCAGTTACCAGAGCACGTACCTGTGATGATACCTTGCATGAGTCACTTCATTAAGGAGTGACTCCATAGGATATCCTATTAAAGGGATACCACAAATGATATACTATATCTGAAAAATTAATCGGGGGGAAGAGAGGGGGAGAGGGGGGAGAGGGGGGAGAGGGGGGGGACAGGCATATTGTAGTTGGGAAGTGTGTAAAATACTTCTGTCCATAACTATTGAACATAAGCAAGAGTGCACTGTTCATTTACTGACAATGAAGTGATCAATGGAAGGCTTTGTGAGTGAAAGAAAGATATATGGATGAATTCCAGTACTTAAAATAGAAACTGCTATTATCTCTTTGTATATATGATTAATGGTGTTAACAGAGCTTATATGATAACATGAGTCACTCTATTGATTGCTTTATTTTGTCTCTCAGTCCCCCCCCCCCCCACACTCTTTGACAAACAAAGTGTTTGTGAATAGGAAACATTTTAATTATGCACACCTTTCACTTAATTCATGGTAAGCTTTCAACATGACAAATATATACATGTACATGTTTATACACATTTATATTGACCTATGCATGTAAGTTTTGTTTTATTGACATTTTGTGGTATTTGAGACAACTTAACTTCTGCAAATTTATGATCATAGGTGTACGAGGCATGGGATGGTAGGCTGAAGCCAACAACCATTTGGGGCTTAGTGCTACTTTTGAGCAAAACACATAGTATTTTCCATGCACATGTATTTAAAATTTCAGGGGAAAACAGATTCCCCCCCAAATGAAAGCTGGTTCTGTGTGCTTGGGGCAAAGATCTGTTTTCTGGTACACTTCACACACCTTTTTGCCAACTTCATGGCCAGAAACATGCAAACAAAAAGACAACATGTTTGATAAGATACTTTTATGAGATGACTTCAGGCAAACTTGATTACTACAAATGAGCTATTTTGTGGTATGCTTCACACTTCCCTTCTTCCAAACTCATTCACAGTATTCATACCTCCAGACACAAACACACACTTCAATGTAGTATAGGAGTATATGCATATGTATAAATGTATATGTATGCATATGAGTGTACATAAACATATCAGTACAAATACCTATTTTTCTCCCTGTTCAAACTCTTTGACTACACAGTCCCCACCCCTCCCCAATGAATATTGAGGGCAAAAGGCAACACTCACATATACTGCTAGTGTGATTATGGTCAAAGATAGATCATATATTTGAACACAGTGCCCGGAAGAAATTGTGGGAATTAATACCACATAATTTCAAAGAAACTGAGTAATTGATGTGAAACTTAGACACCAAAATAATGCAAAATTTAAGTAGAAATGTGGAAAGCCAAGACAACACCAAATCCTTAAGTTCTGTTTTGTAAGGTGTCACATTTGTATCTCGAAATATGCATATGATGCCTGATATTGTGTCTCCAGGTTAGGTTATGGTTATAGACATGAAATAAGGTTAGGGTTAGAAGTCTCAAGAGTTATTATTATGCATTATGCATGATATCATGTTGAGGATTGGGTGAAGACAATTACAAAATACGCATATTTGGTAACTTGGGCAATGTCAAACAGGCATTTACCTAGTAGTGCCTATGTTAAGTCTTCTATGATATATAAAGTCAGGGTAAATACAATGACTGAGTTAGAGAATATTACTAGCATTTTCTTTTGTACCACCCTCCCACACCACTCTAGAGTGCCCCTTCCTTGAAAAATACTACTGTTAGATATTCTTGTGGAGAAATACACTTTTACTGCATGCAGACAAATTTACAATCAAGCATACATAAAGGCAGACATACTTCATGCAGTCAGACAGAAAGACAAAAAGAAAACTGGTTAAAGTTTGGGCTTAGTCATCTTCCATAGACACATTGATCTCAAACATTTGTTGAAATCATCTGAATCCCTCCAAGTTCATTCTGAAGGTCGACAAAAAGTATGAAGAGTCTTTCCACCAATGGAAAAACATTATCTATCAAATACACGAGAAGAGTAATCAAGCGTATGACTAACGATTCTAAAGACACAAAACCATGACATGTTCTCATATTCAGCAATTATCCATAAATTGGCACAAAAGAAATTTATGAATAATAAAGGTACCTCTCCTGCCAGAAGGAAACATTTTTTTGTTAATTTTCAAAAAAGATTTTTGATGAGGGATTTATTAAAAGCCATTACCCGCACCTCCATAATTGGACCACATGACTACATGTATTAGAGTTTATGGGTGTACATCATGATCACCTGGTTGATACTCAAATTATTAGCGACCATATCTGGGCTCATAACTAGAAAAGGGTGGAACTCTTTGCCACAGATACAGGCTAATTGACATTAGGAGTTCATACAGGAAACATTAAAGAAGCTAATATTCTTGCACCTTTCTCTAAAGTGTAATTTATCTGTTTCTAAACAAATTGTGTCATTTACGTCACTGTGACATGTACGGCTGGTAGTTTTCTTTAGGGCCAAAACTAATGATTTGAGATACTGCAGAAGTATTCTAAATGTCACAGCCCTTGTCTGGTTCAATGTAACCCACAGACGAGGGAATCTGCTGATATTCCGTGTTACGTGCAGAAAGTTTACAATCTACATGAATTGCCAAGTATTTACAGTATCACGATTTATAGATGAAAGATGTTATTTTCAGGAATTGTACGTTTCCATCTTCTCTAAAGGTTATGGCAGACAAAGAGGAAGAATTCATTAGAGGAGGGGCAACACAGGTAGTCGGAGTCTTAACTATCATGACAAAAAAAAAGAAAATCACCTCAGGCTTTTATGTTTATGAAGCAGTTGTTTTTTATAGGACTGCTTATCACAGAATAAAAAAAGTAAGAAATCTAAGTATTGTTGGCTTCTCAGCTTAACCACCTGCTAGACTAAAATAGCTGACCATGTGACACTTACTACAAAAACATCTCTTTCTTCAAATGTGTTTCAACCTCCATTGTCTATGGAGTGTAATTGTAGCAAATATATTTGTATAACTGTAGTATATGATCTCATAAAATTTCTATGAAGCAAGTATCTACTGCAAGTGTGTCAACTGCAAAAGTGTACTAGAAGTGCTTAGTCATGGAATCTTGAAAACAAGGACAGCACTTTTGGTCCTGTATTCAAGGCAGAATAATTCTCTAATGTTTTGCTGAAAATCACCATTTTTCAAAGTCTCAAAAAATGAGCATGTTTTTGTATGCTCTTCAAAATGATGAAATAAAAATGGTTGACCTTTAATAAAGGGGAATGTTGTGTTTGCTGTACAGACAATTTTCAGTCTTAAAACATATTTATAGATACAGAATGATAGATCATTCAAAATAAGACAGCACTATAGTTTTCTTTTCAAGAAATGAGGTTCCAGCAGGAAGAAATTCACTTATTTGCTGCTCAAGAATAATTTGTTGGCCCAAGCTCTCAAATTTCAAACGATCCAGGTCTCCTGGACTCCAGGCTGAAGCCATTGCAGTGGCAGCTACAAGGGGGGCCACACAAGCCATATCCCATTAGGCATAATAGATGATACCTGAAAAAGTAACATGACTTACAAACATTTCCAAATACCTTCTTTTCAAATGGCGAATCAATGTGTAAAGGACAAGTCGCTATCCTCACAAATTCATCTGTGCATTTTTTACATCTCCCTGCCCAAAGATTCACTTAGACTCCTCACTGAAATATCCTGGAAAGCCACTAACTGTCCAACCCCTGGCTCATACATGTGAGGGTCAAATTGACTTATCTTTGTAACTGCAATCCCTGCTTCGAGGAGCCGGAAGATGGATTCCTGGTCAATGAAAGCTTATTTCATTATGAGAACATTTTACAAAATTCTACATGGCACAGACACCACAGACTGAAAAAGGAAAGAAAAAACATACAAAACATACACCTGAAAACAAAAAACATAATGAAAACCTTTGCCCGGATTTGTGCAGAAATTCCTCACCGCCATGGCACACACAGCACAGCTGGTGTCGACTAGATCATTTTTACTTTGATAAGCATGAGTTGACACCCACACCATGTGTGTACAGGTACAGCTTCCCTATTATGTCAATGGGATCAGTACTCAAGAGAGCCAAATCTTTCAGAAAAAGTTCCCTGTTTGGGAGGGCACTTTTACGAGAATGCTCCCCTCCACCAATGATAACTTTGTCTTACATCATTGGAAAGAGAACACAGGGGCCTTTGTTTCACCATGCAAGACAATTACGAAGAGCACATTGACTGTTGATGACACTGACAAAAGTGAGATGACCCTTCCTCAGACTGCTCAATGCACTTGAAAAAGAGAGATAATTGGCAAAAACAGAGCTTAAATTTGCTTGATTTTTGAAACTTTTCAAAAAAGGATGGAGTTGAAGAAAGCTATATCACTGGAAAGTAGAAGAAATATTCAATCAAATGCTGGGCAACACTGTTGAATACAACCAATGATTGCTGAATGAGAGGCAACAGTATGTTAAAAGTACCAATTTCTGCAGGATTTCAAGTGAACAGGTAAACAACTGTGGTGAGGTGAGATGATGCACAAAAGTTTACGATATGAAAAAACCTGTTTTAAAAACAGAAGTTTCTTCAAATTATTTTTTACTTTTTCAT
Source organism: Holothuria leucospilota (assembly GCA_029531755.1). Taxonomy (NCBI): domain Eukaryota; kingdom Metazoa; phylum Echinodermata; class Holothuroidea; order Aspidochirotida; family Holothuriidae; genus Holothuria; species Holothuria leucospilota. Next base: position 41,188,180 of record CM055966.1, read on the forward strand.
CCAACAACTACATCAATAAAAGTTATTACAAAACTCTGAACTGATTTTAGATTAGCTATCAGTAACCAATTACTGTGATGTGTAATTTCTATTTATTAGCAGGGTAATTAGGTAAGATACTCTAGGGGACTGGGGCTTAAAGGTCAAGAGCAGTCGCCCCAAACTTATTTTGAAGCAACAGCTAAATCTCACAATTTTCTTCTTATTTCTCTTCAAAGTATCTTTCATAATATTTTAGGACTTCAATATTTCATATTCAAGGTAAACCAATCAGTTAATTCTAGTAAATTTCACATTTGAGGAGAAAAAATATTGTCACATGACTCTAAAGAGCCAATCATGAAACAGGACAGTCTACTACACTACTTCAAGTTGGGGTGACTGCATTTCCCCTTTAACATCACAAAACATATTCTGGGAGTTTGGACACTTACCCCACTGAAACTAGTAGGCATAAAAAAAAATTCAAAGAAAAGGAAGAAAGGGATTTGTTTCTGAAAAATTGTTTTATTCCCAAGGCAATCAGTTAAAGTCTACCTTATTATCTTCCACAAAAATTCTGCCTCAAATTGATCAAAAGAGATTCTCATTAATTTTCTCATCTACAAAGCCAACTGACATTAAGAAAACTTCTGGTGGTGCTGTCATTGTGTGAACTCTTTCATTAATTGTGCTATTCAACAAACACAAAGCATATCGTTCATCACAGCGCTTGAAACAAATAGCTCAATTAGTTTATATCTGACATATCAACTTAATTGGCTCCAAATATCTCATTTTTCTGAGGAGATTTAGCAAAATTCAATATCAGTTTGAAGGCTTAACTTTGGGAAATTGAGCAACATATTTGCTTTGGTGAAAATGAAATATGAAAACTTGTCGTATTACCGTCACTCTGCTTAATTAGATAGCTGACAGTCAGCCTAAATCGTTGCTCATATATCTCTTGACTCAACTCCAAGAAAATATGAGACGTAAAAAATGGCAAGCTGTAAGATTTAGATGTTTTGTGGCAATCTTGTCTCCTCATGCACATAAACTTGGATGGTTCCGGTGAAGTATGTTTATCGATGTGCCCATATTAACATGATGAGATGATCTATGTAGATAGATTAGGGAGACACTGGGTTGGTTTCAATTCAACTCAGGTAGAAATATGCCAAACAGTCTAAAGCCGAATTGGTGCTATATATTTCAATCAATCTGAGAGAGCAGTGGATAGGCTGTTCAAGGTATTGATGTTACCAATAGTATGGAGCTGTAGATTTCAGTAAGCTTACTATAGAGACAAAGAAAGTTTATATAATGAGCACTGAAGTAACTTTTATCCAAGTTATTTGATCACACAAAAAGAAAGTAAATTAAATGGTCCTATAATATTACAACGTTTCGGATCATAAATCTGAACATTCAGTACATATGAAAAAGTACCTTTGTCTATGATAAGGATGAAACAATTTTAATGCTTATGTTGAAAAACTACTGGTGAAAGAATAGGTGTAATTATAAGGATACTACCATACACAATATTTATAACAATGCTCATGCTTTGGGTTAATGATGCACCATCTTTTAAAAAACCTACCCTAAATAGCTTACAAAAGTTTGTCACAATTCTTTCTTATTTCTACATGTCCTGCCATGCATGTTACACAACCATACACATACAGTTGTCCTTCCTCTAAAGGCATATTTCCATGGCATGTCACAAGGGTCCTATGTGAAAAAGAAAAATATTCCAGTCCATGTCCTCCAAACCCTGTGTAAATACTCCTTTCCCAACTCCAGATATTTTACTTTAATGATTGGTCACTTTTGTCAAGAAATACCACCAGTTCTCACCAAAGTGACAGACTAATGTAAAGTGGGCACATTGCCTCAGACTTCTTTTGTTTTTTTATTATTTAATGTCCTGTTTACCCTTGAAATTTGATACTTTGGAATTTAGACTATCTTTCCATGTAGATCTAGTATAAAACTATGCCATATGTAGGGTTGCCCGCCCGGCGGATGTGTATTACTCCTGCACCCACACTGACTGCACTCGCAATACCAACGTCCTCGACCTTTTGCAAGAATTCTTTGTCAAACTGCGTAAAAACTGTACGCTATTAAATATTCATATATATGATCACAGCAAACAAAGTTATAAATATTCAATGAAAAAACGACTAAAGCAAGTCTTGATTATTATGCTGTTTCGAATGACAAATGTCAATGGGGTTTTAGTGTGTGATTTTGCCCACTTCAAGCTCGCACAATGAAGTCCCATTGACTTACTGTGTAAAAGTGAACCTTGCAGGTGAAGCCTTTTCGTGCAATATGAATATTCATATGTTGAAACCAATCAACAGTCGAGAGAGTAAAATCATACTGGGGGTCACGAATATAACGAAATTGGATGATCTCTGTCATTGTTTGCAGGCGTTAGAGTATGTATGCCGAAGAGGAGTACATATTCGACACCTGCTATGAAGGTTATATGTAGGGTAGCAACAAAGCTATCAAATCAGCAAATATTCCATATGGCAGTGTCAATATCATAATGAAAATACACTGCTATGTCTAATCAATGTGCCCTAATGACATCACAGATTTCCAATCATGCACTGTACCTACGTAAAAAAAATCCCCTTGCTTTGAAATGCAGTATCTTCCAAATGCTATATGCTATTGAGATGTGGTTTCACCTCCTAAAACAGAAAAATTTTTCTGCATTTTTGAAAATCATTGAATCTAGTCCTTGGCAAATCCCTTTTAAGACAATGTGTTCCTACAAAGATCAATACAGTTTTGTCTAATGGATGGAAAATTTACTACCCTACTTTGAATCACTTTGGTGGTCACCATATGGTGCTGAATGTGATGGTATGGCTTGATATGGTAAAGTATGACAAAATCTTTCCACAAAAAATAAATACATTTGCTAAAGGCTGTAACACTTCTAGGATCATTGTCATGCTTAAAGATTTGACTGTTTTCACCAGCTAAAACTGAAGCTAGATTTTTACGAATACCTAACAGATAGACAGAATGAAGAGAGAATAACTAGAATGCTCTATACGTCATTGAAAGATGTTTGTTTGTTTTTACTTCACAGGTTTGATAGCAGACACTGCATGTGGTATAGCACTGACCCCCTCTCCTCCCCTAGCCAACATCTCTTAAAGTGAATGTAGTTTACTCAAATTAAGGTTACCCTACTCCCTATTCATCTATGGTTCTTTTTAATCCTTCATGTTAACTCCTTGGTTTGCCTTTAATAGGTAAATATGTTCTGAATTATCATGAAAGATACTTACAAGAAAAAAATTAGACTATTGTAATACATAGCTGACATTTTGAAACAAGGCTGAGGTGACTTTTTATTGATAGTAGTAAATTTTAACACAATCCCCACCTTTGTAGAAATATGTGAGATCAGTATCAGACACACCTTTATGAGCACGCTGTTTAATTTACGACGACAGAAAGAAGATGGATATAAAAGCTTCTTAGTACCAATGAAAACCGAGATGAACCTTCATTTCTAAAGTACTTCAATTTTATTTCAGGATGGCATATTCTTGCTTTTTTTCTGTGATATTTCTACATTTTATAGGCCTACTGTTCATATGCTATTATGATGGAATGTTCCAATACCACAGGTTGAAATTTCTTGTATCAGTAGTACTGATAATGATAATGTTTTGCAGATGCAATCCTGTTTTTATACCCGTCTACCCGATTCCACAAAGTTCATTACCTTCCTCAATTACTGCCAGCTTATCACTGCCTTGGCTCAGGGGAGCACATTGCCATAGCCAAGGGCACCCAGGCGCACAAATCAAAACGACACTTGGACAATCCTTGGAGCAAACGGGCGATAAAACAGCAACCGTGCTGATCGGCAGAATACAAAGCACATAGGTGTTCAATGTGAAGACTGACGTTCAGTGAAAATGCTTCCACTTCATAGAAGAATTAAAAGTACGAAAATTTTGATTACATTGGAATGAGAAGTAGTGTTCTCTGAAAGGCTCGCAATTAATCAGGACTTAGATATGATACAGTTATTATGAGAGTACCGCTGTCTACTTTTTGCACCTGGGTCACTGACCATGTAATTTCCTGGTACGGGGTATTTATTATTGGACAAAGATCTGAGAGATGGGTAAAAGGATGATGGTTCGGATGCAAATGATCAACCATAATTCAATTTAATCAACGACACGGATCTCATTATTTATTCACTATCAGTCCTCTAGGCATTCAAACCCCAAATTGTTTTTCTTTGGGTACGTATAATTCAACCGCCGTGATGGGCCTTGACCTTGAGGTGTATGGAGCAAGCGTCAGTCTGGACTTCAGGGAAGAAATTTTCTGCTTCTACAAAACTTCTAAAGGAAATGCTGGGTACTGAGATATTATTTTTGGCAAGAGTATTAATGTTCCTGAAGCTGCATGAAATTGGTTACATTCCAGATGCAAATGGGCCTATAGTACTGTAACCTCTATGAGTACGTGCTAATCTACAACAGTGCCATAGCTGTAACATTAAGCAGGCATTAGTGAGATTTGGCCTGAGAGGTATCTGCACTTTAAAAACTTATGCAAGAAAGATGAATTAAACATTTGGACCATAAGTTCCTTGAATTTGGTAGTCATTACAAGCAAAGACAAGACACCATCAGATTTGGGTGCTACAACCTTGGACAAAAGGGGCTCAGTCAATTTGTGTACTGATGACCAAAATATACATGGTACAATTCCTCATACAGTTGCCCACTGAGAGAGGAAAGATGAAAGGTTTCATATCGAGCAAACCACTCAACTGCTTCCCCTTCATGTGCCTATAGACATTTGTCATGTGACTTCAATGCATTTGTGATTGTGTTCTTGAAGTTTATCCTGCCATGTTGGCCATTAATGATGGCACTTTCTTCATGACTGACATAGCATGGAGGTCACTTCACTTTGAAGTAATTTTAGCTTGACATGAAAAAGTGCAGACAATGCAACATTAAAGACAGACAGTCATCACCCCAAAGTATATATTTAGTGTGGGGGTATCAAAATTCTCAGCTGGTGACTACTCTTTGATTGACATCAAAGTTTGAAAATTCAAAAGATGCAGAGTAGCTCACATTCCACACAAGGCAGAGAAAGTGCTTGGATTACACATTATAGCCTTGTATGCTTAGCAGGACATGGCAATATAATACAATAGGTTTGTGTCTGCAGAAGGAGGATCTTTGTACAATTATGAGAGGAGCTACAAGTTGCATCTTTGGGAGAATTGGAACTGTCTGGGATGACGAGAATTTCCCTTTAACTAGCAGAGGCAGGGTTGAGGATATAAGAACAATGGACTTTATAGTGGTAGGAGATGGAGGTGAAGGAGGAGGACAGTGGAGTGCCTCAGAACTGTGGGACAAAGTGAAAAGGCTTAGGGACCTCAAAAGCCAGTTCACATACCTGTCACAAGTTTATTGTTGCTATGTAGAAAAGGCCCAAATTTGGTTACCATTCCTATTGTCTACATTGCTGGTTACTACATAATAAACATAAAGCTGTCAAATGCTTTGTGTAGCATGAAATAAGCTCCCTCTATAATTGCTTTCGGGGAGAATTACAAGAAAAACTGTTTCCCTCCCTGCCACTCTTTACCACTACTTCCTGTAGCTGAAGTAAACGTGTTGAGTTGGGGCAACTCGTTAAGTTTGGAATGGGACAATAATTCGTAGAGTTGTGGCCACTTAAAAGAGGGGCTCCTCTTGGAAAGACTTGGAGACTAAAGTGGGGAGCCCTTGGATCATCCTGTATTCCATCTCCTTGGCTGCTTTGCTAGTCAGGTACAGTAAGGTTTAGTTCAAGGAAGACTGACTTTGTGACCACAACCGTCAAAACAAAGGATGTGATCTGAAAATAAATATTTACTGAGTAACTATGGCAACAAATATGTCTGCTATGGTTGAAGGCAACTTAATAGGTTTTTGGCTTCTTTTGCCTGGGAAATGAAATAGCTTACTTAGATGGCTCTATGATGATAGGACAAAACTACATGTAATGTAATGGCTATTTACAAGTTGATGTAAAGTATTAAGCAGATTTCATTGTCCTGATATTAAAAAAGACAAACAAAATTTCATTGATCTCAATACTTTTTATAGTGGCTTTTACAACATTAGTATTTTCCAGATACAGCTGTTTGCATACCCTTTAATTTGTATGCCCCCCTCCCTCTTTCTACACAAGTGCAACACACAAACAGGTCCACGATTTAAAAGTATCCATTTCAGTAAAGTGGGGTCTGGTGACGAGAAAAAAAAAAAAGAAAGTAAGCCAGAATTAGTGATATATACTTGTCATTCTGTTTAAAAAATGAAGTAAGGGTGGCTTTGTGCAACCATTAAAGGAGGAAGAGCACCATCTATAGGAGGGATCAAAATCATTGCCAGATGTTGTTCTATGGTACAAGGGGCTGTCTGAGTGGTGAAACAGATGCATACATGTAATTACACTAGGGTCTGCTGACAAGAAAATGTCCCACCTGCATCCTTGCTGTGAAAAAGCACTTCAAATGTAGAAGATTGCCACAACTACCATCAAACATAGACCATTTCAATTTCTGTTTACACCCATACCATGAATAAACATGAACTAAATATGTCACTCTATACTATGGAAGGAGGGACTCAAAAGGTATTTCTTAAGTAATCCTTTATCTATTTGACCTTCGCTTCAAGGACAACTGTCATATATGTATGCCCTATGGGGGTTTGTTATGAAAGAAGCAGTTGACTCTTGTCACAAATGTCAACATCACACCTAGTAGGTTTCTATTGCTCGCAGGTATATACAATAGATTATCAAAAGCAGTACTGACAATGGCTAACACTCCTCATCATTAATTTTGCATAGCTTATGAGTAATTACAGAAGTGGTCAAACATTATAGAGGCATATGATAAGAATGGTATAAGATATTAAAATAATCCCAAGGGATCTGTTGAAAAAAAAACCTTTATTTTGAATGCATATTTTCAGCTGACCTGGAGGGGGGAGAAATCTGCAATATCATGATTTTTGAGTCTATACAACTACCAAAGGCAATGGGAGAACAGAGTTTTGGCCAGTAAAGACTAAAATATCAATGAACTTTATATGGTGTGAGTACACATAGGTAGTTAATATTTAATTACAGCCTTACAGAAGTAAGACCTGACTTCATCACACAATAGTTGCCTGGGCGAAGGAAGATTGGTTAAAAATTTGGGAAAATTTTTGTCCCTGATAAGACCTCAGGAACAAACGGACTGAGTTCTCACATATTACACGTAATGGAACCCAAGAGATGAGATGCAAGTTTTCATAGATAAAAACAGGGTGCTAAGATGAAAATAATGGGCATATACCAACTGATGATACATATTTTACCATATCAAATTAGTTATCTCTCACCCTCCAGCTTACCTCCCAGACATCCAACTCAACACAGACTATTTTCCAAAGTTTTGAGATTTAAAGAATTAGAATGATTTTGAAGATGGTGGTATTAACGTTTTTGTTTCACTTTTTCTGTAAAGGAAAAGTTTTATATGTGTTTCCACGAAACTGCGGGCGTGCATCTCACAAAATATTGTGACTGACATGATCTATGATAGGCATAAAACTGAGCCAGTAGGATGTGATATGTTATGTTTGTCGGGTGGTATGTATTTATTGATAACAAGGCAAACCTGAAGTCTACTGTGTTTGGATGAATCACAGGAGCTTTAGATAAAAAAGGTATCCAGACCATCAATTGGAATGGTAAGATTTTGAGGAGCCAAGTAGATTTAACTTCCATCCGATCATTCATAAAGGCTTTATTTGAAAAACTGTCAGGTGGAATTATTAACACACATGAAGTGTAAGCTTTTACTGTTATCATTTATTTTTGTCAGTGGGGAGTATTGTCGCAAGTGAGAGGGATGGGGAGGGGAGTCTAAATAATACATGATATATTCTTGGCATTCAAAGTATTCTTTCATGCCCCCTTCCCCCTCTTCCTGATTTTTAAGACCTTCAATTTTCACAAATGTGAACTGCCTCGTAAATATTCCAGGGTTGGGACATACAATAACTACAGCTTATGCTGTAACATCCTTGCTACAACCTTATATTTCCTCACCCCAGCAAATCAAAGTCCCAGTGGGGTAATATCATTCTTAGTCCAAAAATGATCGATTAATGGACCATTAAAGTCAACTGGAGCTGTACTGCACAGCAAAAGCTCCCTCAAAGTTGTTTAAGAGTTTCTCAGTTGGAAATGAGTCTAGTTCTAATTTGTTAATTTATCCCTCAGGAAGGTCTTTTAAGCAAAACTCTTTGTCTGAGGCATAGGATGACAGCCCTTCCAAATAAGATATTGGCTACGGCAAAAAAATTGCTGAAGTAACAAGGATTTACGCCGGCAAAAATACACTTTACCTCGGCATTAGATAACTGTCCGATGCTACTTGTTTACAAACTTCTACCACAGTAGGTTAACGTAATTTGTTTGTTTAAGCTCCGGAATTCCATTGATAAAACCAATACAGCAGCTTTGGGAATTTTTCCCACTTTATTACACATTAAAAAAGAGAAAAAGGCTGGTTCTGAAATCTAAAGGTCACACTCTGCCGTGTCATACTCATGTGTGTCCGTACAGTGATCACTTTCTTGACAGCAGACAGTGAGTTTTGTACATACAGAAAATACCCGTTAAAACTTGAAAAATTGCAACTATGTTTTGTATATAAAGCAATAATACTGAATATATTTGCTCATGTTACGATCGTGGTGGAAATTTTATCAGAAAACAATTTCTTTTCAAGTCGCTACTGGAAGCTGCATTTCGAGCCGTGTAGGCCTAACGTTAGTGTGCAGCTTTCGTAACCGGTAAGTCCCCATACGCGTGTCCTGCAATCTATCTCCTCAGCAAAATTTTTGCCGAAGTCAAGTCAATTTGTCTCGGCATTTACCTCGGCATTGCCGAATGCCGAGGCTATTTTCGAGGGCTGGGATGACTTTTTAAGTATAGTAATTAGCCATGAAGTGGCCTACTTTTGCTTTTTCACACAAAAATCACATCATATAAATGAGAAAAACATGCTTACTAAAGTGACACTAAATGAGATCTAACAGGAAACTTCCCAATCAATCTTGACTGAAACTCCATTCCCCTTGTAATAGTATCACTTCAAAGTCATTAATTAACTTTTGCAATTTCAATTATGTACAGCCTCAATCAATACATATAAACAACTCCTTAAACAAAGTGTAATTACAATGTAATAAAATAAAGTACTATTTAGGAACTTTTTCCACATTACAGCTTCCATACAGCTAATTAAAACTGTGATGTCACAGCCCTTCTTAAAAATTTCTAAGTATGTACTACAAGTCAAAGTTACGAACAATAAACACAGTGTATGAGATAGAAAGATTACAATCTTATGCATGTGCATGTTGCTGACACACACTGATAGCTTTCATTTATGGACTTACTAACTATTCCTTAATTAAATAACCCCCACAGCTAAGAGACATGTAACTTTCTAAAACTTTGAACAAAGTTTGCTTTTTATTGCACTCTAAAATGGGTCTGCTCAACTACGCACTGAACTTGAATCTGGTCAAATATATGAATAGTACTGGTTTAAAAACATACCAAATATGCATCATTTATTAACCCAATCTAGGCAAATAATTGACCAGATTCTGGGTCAGTGCCTGGTTGATCAAATTTGAGAACAGGAGGTTCTTGGAGAGTGGATCCTCAGCAAATTATATGCAGCCTTCCACCAACATCTCCCTCTACCCCATTGCCCCTGAACCCCCACTGCCCCCATAAACCTATTTCTTCATACGTATAAATATAGATGAGTCCACACACCCAGCTACTCACATATGGCGACCAAGGGTTTGTTTAAAGTGATATACAGAGTGTGAATCTTCCATATGCTTCTGTTAGAGCTGAAATTGTATTCATGACTGATACACTTTGACATGGGGGAGGAGGGATGGGGGTGGTACATAATCCAAAGTTTGGAATCCCTGCTCCAGAATCAGGTCAAATAGCATGATATAAAATGTGTAGCTAGGTGTTGAAAGCTCAAAAATGTGTTGAATGTTTCTACCAGTCTTCTACCAAAAAAATGTTTTCTCAAAAGTATTTTTATCATTTTGGAAAAAACTACAAAACAAATTCTTCTTTTTGTGCCCAATATCACTACTCTGATGCAAAGCTGACCTCAAATTTATGTCACAACTCCTTTTCTCTCTGACCTTATATTCTAGTAAACTGGATTTTTCTTTTTTTTTTCTTAATTTTGATCTTTCTACCTCAATATTTCAGTTCTCATTTAATTTTACCCTCCCAGAAAACTCTGTCTTATGAAGAAAGTTTGTAATTTATTTTCATTCTTTTTGTCTCCTGAGGATGACTACATCATCTTTTCAAGAACATCCTCCGTGGCAGTTATTGAATTTTTGTAAAAGTTAACGACCATGAGCAAGAATGGTAAAAAAGAGAAAAAAGCCACATTCGTGCTTCATTGTGCTTCCGTTGATTTTAAGTTAAGACTGAAAAAAGTACAGATTTTGCAACAGTTTAGACTCAATAGCCTTTGCAATAGATTGACAGTAATCAGTTATTGACAAGCACAGACAGATCAGTTCTCTCATGACTCACTGGTAATGATGTTTTGTAATCTGCACATTTTTTCTATCGACTGCAAACTTTACCTCGTCTCTGTGACCCACATAATCTGCCAGCAAAATAATTACATCTTAGTAACGTTTATGGGGAGAGTCATTAAGTCTGACCTATATCGGTGCTTTTGTGGTAATTATTCTTTCTTTCAAGCAGTTTTTTCTTTCCATATTTAGGTGAAAGTCTGCTTACTCCTTTATACCTGCAGCTAAGACTGATCTAGTTGCAAAACATTTTCTTTGTATACAATGAGGGCACACGTTACTGATAATTGGATTTGCAATATGTCACAAACGCTGTTTTAATGCTTAGGAAGAGTATTTTACATACATCTGTTGATGTACTGAAAAAAAACATTTGAATGCTTTACTGTGTTTTCTACATCATGTATTTCATCCCGAGTCAGGCAGACATTTTATGATCAAAACTACCGGTACATGTTTGCTAAGTTGCTATTTATTTAGCTCTTCATTTTTGGTGCAATTTAGGACAAATAAAGGCTAGCAATGAGAGATATTTAAAACATGAATTTGATGACAGGGTTAAAAGTGTACCAAAGGGTTGAGTTTTGGTCCATTTATTAACAGGAGAAGGCAGGTGTACTGACAGTCTGGGAGATTCCCCCTTTCGGGAGAAAACCATTTTAATTTGTATTTATAAGGCATCATGAATAAACAAAGCCTTGCTTTCATAACAGTCATTTCGCATGCACACATGTGGGGTGTCGAGTTGCAGTGTACGTAAAACGAACAAACATGGCTGCGTTTTCACAGACAGCGGCGTTGGTAGAGCCTGACAGTACGTGCTGAGTTAAGTATCCTTACATTACTTCTAGTAAGAAGGCTGTTGTTTCATTATTTGAGAAATGAATTGTGTATCTCTTAAGAACTGTAGGCCTGCAAAGCTTGTGCACTGACTGTTAAACCATGTAAAGCGAGCGTTCGTATAGCTAACGAGTCTGTGCATTGTACATTGTACGTGTACACCTGTTGCTATGCACACGAAATGTGTATGCAGCGAGAGACAACTGTACAACGTCTAGTAATGAGGCTGTCACAAGGTCACATTACCTTTTTTAAAGATTTTCGCAAAATGTGCACAGTGGACTACCTTTCACCGCGTGGAAAAGTTGTAGGAAATGTAACCAGCTACATGAATATGCAGGTTTCAAACTGTCCTTTGCACGTACAAATTTTCCAGAGGGGCTTCAAAAGATTAGTTCTTTGTTTTGTATTGTCCAGATGGTGTGGCATTATGGGTAAAATGCAACATGGCTGTCAGATTTTTCTCCCGTTTGGGGGAAAATGATTTCCCCCCAAAATGGAGAATCTCCTGGACTGACTGATGAGTTGTGTAGCTGACTCCTATCTCTGATGGCATCACCTTTTTGGTGAGATTACTGATGGCAAAGTATAACAGCTTCTAAATTTTTTGCCCCGTCTCAAGTAAAAGTCAGTTCACATTCAAAAATATATTGTTGCTGCAAAAATGAAACCAAGCATGGCATGCATGGCTCATTTATATTCAATAGTGGTAGGTGTAATCTTCTTGACTTTGCACTGGTCTTAAGGATGTGGCTATCACCACTTGTATGTTTATTTATATTATTGCCTCAGTTATTACACACTAAAACAAAACAATATATCTTCCACAACCTGTCTCAAAATATTATTTTGTTCAAACAAAAAAAAAGAGAAAAAAAAACCCTGACCCTTGGCTGGTGCACAGTGTTAATTAACGTAGTTTGTTGTTTACATCCAAGAGCATTAATCTACTATTTTCCAAAACTATCCTCTCACTGGGAAAAGAATCCAAATTTGACCTAAACTGTTTAGTTGGCCACCTAGTATGTTGTTGTAATTTCTAAGCTAAAGGCTCCTCCATAACATATGTGGTTGGTTGCTTAGGGTAGTAAAATAACTGTCTTTCAAAGCCTGGAAGTAGTACAGGTTTAATCTCGGGATGTAAATTTCAAACCTTTGCAATGTTGCATTTACAAGAAGCAAAAGTTGAGAACTACTGGCAGATATATTTACTTATGTATGAAACATTTCGTTTGGGATTTAAAGTACTCCAATGGAGAATCTGGGAAAGAGCGACCTACAGTTTTCATAATACGAAACTTTGCAAAGTGATATTAATATACACCACCAGGTGGGAATGGGGAGGGGAGGGGAATGGTGTGATGTGGGGTAGAAAAAGTTCCATTTTGATTCACATCAATATTTCTAAAGTTTGTTTTTAAGTTATCCTTATCAAACCCATAATTAATCTTCCACAGAAGTTGTGACGTGTCAACCACATGTTTTAACTTATGGCTAAATACTCTGCACAAAGGTTTTATGCCATGTTTTCTCTGGTTTCACTTATTTGCTTCCCACACAACCTATTAAAAGTATTTTACCATTATTCCAACATTGTGGGAAGTACTGTTAAAAACATTGAAAAAACAAATCAATTAAAAACAGATATAACGGTCCTCATTTACCTTATTTAGTCCTTTCTTTAAAACCCATTCCTACCCAACATTTATCCCTCCACACCAGTTCTTCATGCTCCCCTTAATACAAAATGCAACATTCCTCCAAATGCTACAAAATGCAACATCCCTCCCAATGCTACAAAATGCAACATCCCTCCCAATGCTACAAAATGCAACATCCCTCCCAATGCTACAAAATTCAACATTCCTCCCAATGCTACAAAATGCAACATCCCTCCCAATGCTACAAAATGCAACATCCCTCCCAATGCTACAAAATGCAACATCCCTCCCAATGCTACAAAATGCAACATCTCTCCCGATACTACAAAATGCAACATCCCTCTCAATTCTTTGCTTGCTCTGATGTATCTAAGTTGCTCAGTACCCAACAACAGTGTCACTAAAATAAACCAAGATAATAGAATCAAGACAGCCGGTTGTGTGAATACAGCATCACAATTCTGAGTGGAAGTGCTGTGTCTCTGGTCATGAGTATCAGCACACATATCAGCACATGAGGCAGGGGGTAAGTAGGCATTGTGCTTTGCCCCCAAATTTGACAATCCCATAATTCAGGCAGAAATCTGAAGAAATTTGAGGAAAATTCTTTCGAAAAAGCTCTAAGATTTGGGGAAAAAAACAATGGTGCCCACTCCCTCCAAATCCAAATGGTCCCATTCACTTATGAGTACACATGTTGTCCCTGAGTACAAATAAAGTTTGTATTGGCACCAATTTGTAACTTTCACAATCTGTAAGTACACTATGAGTTCAACACATTATCACAGGCATGAGCAAAAGCTACAAGCAAAGGTCAGTGTGAATCTGATGAAGTGCTCAGTACAAGGCTGCCATTGAAATTACAGTTATTTTTAGACTGCAGTTAATGTGTAAGAATGGTGAACCATATTTCTACTGTTTAATCACAAATGCCTGACTCAGACTAGAAGGCTCAAATGCAGGGGTGGTGCCTGGTGTGGGAGCCATGGACCACCCTCCCCTGTCAGAAAAGGCTAGCCTCCCTGTCAGGAAAATGCCCAATTTTGTCCAGGAGCCTTTGTTGGTACAGTAATGCATGAACAATTGTCCTGAAGGTTTACATGATTTTGCTCTTTAGGAAGTCAGATTCTTCAATCAAAACCTCAACTTTCCTTCAAAAGAACCCCATGACAAAACTGAAATGTTTGTCAATTTTCTTCAATGAAAACCCCAAATTTTCATCACCCTACACCTGACTGAAAAGGCTTGCTTCTGCAATTTCTCCTGGCAACCAGTCACTTTTGTTGGGATCTCAGGTTGCTGGTGGTCATCCCCCCCTCCCCCTTGGGGAAACTTGTCCCATTGTTGGACAAGCCCTGGCACTAGCCCTGTTCAAATTACAAAGGGTACACACTGACAAACATATCTACAAAGAGTAACAATGAGGGTAGCAGCAAACACCAACAGCATATCACAATTGATTTGTTCTATGCAAATTTCTACACTTACCTTTATCCAATCATTCTGTTACTGTTGTGTACATAGAACCCGAAAAATATCTGATGAAAAAAAGCAAATAAAAAGAGCTTTCATATCCTGCAAAGTTTATTAAAAATATAGTAAATGCATGCTTTCAAATGCTTTGAAAATAATTTCTGGTTCTATAATGAGCTTCCAACACTTATTGTTTATGTGAATGTAAACATTCTGTGCACGTATACTTGACGATCTAGAGAGTTTCCGTTAAAGCCATGATATTGATCCAAAAGAGTTTCTAAGAATTGCAGTGAATAATTCAACATGTCTCACAGGCTTGTAGAGAGAAGCATGACATAGGAAATTCTATGTGCAATAAAATCAAAAGATCACCAAACATCTTTGATAAAGATGAAAGAGGCACAGAAGGGGGATACCAATTCATCCAGTAATTTAAAGCAACACCCTTATCAACCTATGTTATGTTAAAAACAGGGTTTGTAAGCTTTTTAGAAGACAAAAGTTGAGGACTCTTCAAGCCCTTTTCAAAGAGCAAACATTTTTTCTCTACCATCAAACAATTTCCACAGCATTCTGAGCAATGATCACACATTTTAGGAGATAGTAAAGCCTTCCCAGTGAAAACTATGGTGGGGTGCAAGCATGCTTCCCCATCCTCAATTCAAGGATGAAAACCCCATATTTGTTCCCTCTGTAAAAATGTAACTTCTGCAGATATTACCCTTAACATTTGTCCAATGTTTCACCAACTTGCATATAAAGACCCTCAAATATTCAAAACATTTCACCCCTTCCCTTTAAACCCTTCCCCCAGGATGGCGGACTGAAAAAACATTCAGTCCCCAGTCAAGAACAGCTTCCTACACCTATGATCCTTGTGCCTTTCCATGCTCATTAGGCCTATATGCAATCATGAAATTAAAAAAAAAAAAACAGAAAATAAGCATGATATCACTCTTAACCAAAAAAAGGATCAATATTTGACTAGTTTTGATTCAAAACTAACCATATTTGATTCAAAATGAACCAAATCTAGTCAAATATTTGATCAGATTTCAGTTCAGTACCTATTTGATAGGAATCGGTTCAGATTTGAACCGGACGGTTTTAGAGTATATCACAGTGTGTGTCTATAAAGATCTGAGTGTATTGGGTAGGAGGGGGAAGTGTGGTATGTGGGGGAGGGGGGTTAAATACCTTGGAGAGAATATATTTGAAAGAACTTGAAGACGGATCAGCTCTAGAAATAATCCTCATATGATTAGAAACATGTCATAGCTATAGATGCAAGGATACGTTACTTAAATCACCCAATTTCTGACCAAGTTTTCATACTTCACTTTAAAACCAGTGCCCATTGATCCACATATCTGTGGTTTGTAGATAAGTAGGGAGGGGGGGGGGGGGTGTGGCACATGGAGGGTCCAATAATGGCCCACTATTATAAATGATATTTATTATTATATTACTCTTGATCATGATAAGTTTAAGTGGTTCATACTGTTGTTGAGTTTACAATATGACAGTATGCATTGTAATATACAACATGATGCTACAGATATGATAAGTTAGTATAATAGACTATTGTTAAGGGATATTCACAAATAACCTGCCTGCAACATTCTTTGTTAGTTTGTTGGCCTAGGATGGCACCCATCATGGGCTCAGAATGAAGAAAGGGTTTCAGAGGGAGACACTTTTGTTTCACAATTTCTATAAAGAAACATACATTTGGCTGTTTGCCAACTAATTATATACTACTATATGTCTATCCTCTTAGAATGCTACCAATGTGTTAGGTACCTGTCACATTCTTTCATTGTGGGGGTGGGGTGGGGGCTGTTATATTTTTTTATTATATGAGTAGGGTAGGGGAGCAATTTGCCAAGTCCACGTATGCTTAAAAGTTGCACTTCTATAGGCGAGAGTTGGACCCGGCCAACTTGATCTTGAAGTCAGTGACTCTGGCAGAAATTTAAGGTCAGACAAAAAATGAGGACATACCCAGTCCAATAGCTGCACCTCATCCTTATTTTAAGTTGGATAATAATCCTAAGAGCTGTCATAATTTTATTTATTACAATGTTTCATAACCAGTATTGTCACTGAACAGCAGAGACAACAAGACCATAGTGTAGGAACACGGAGAATGCACCGGATTTTTTTCTTTATTGCAAAAAGACCCACTTTACAGGCCATGAAAACATTCCTGATCTTTCAAGAAACATGACAAGTGAGGTTTGGCCAAGGGATTAAAGATGCATCATTGCCTCAATCCCTCTACAACTCTGAAAAAATAAAACTCTCTCATGACTGTATTTGGTAGTACTGTAATAAGATGACTATCTTATCAGGTCTACGTAATTCAAGTGTTATGTCTTGGCTTGATGGTACTTTGTGCTGTTTGATTTAAACTGAGCTGAGTCGTCAAGCAATCGTAAGTCTTACTGTACAGCTCTACTCATGAATATTGCAGAAATCATACACTTACACTCATTTATCAAGATTCTTGTTTTCCTCGTACCTTAGTGGTTATGTTCTGTGACGACAGAAAATCAAATATTTAGACCTACGAATGTAAGTGCAGAATGCTGTCACACCTCTCTGGTTGTAATTCCATTAATATCCTCCTTTTATTGCTGGACTACAGAACATTTTGGTAGCTATCAAGTTCTAGACCCAACTTAAGCAACAATGAATATGAACGCACATGCAACCGTGACTAATCACACAACATGCACGCACCGGAAAATTTCAATTTGAGGCTAATCCTGTCATAATACGGCCCAGGTGATGGTTCTTTTTCGCTGACTTTGCCGACATTTACTCAAGGATGTGTGGGTGGATTTTAAGACCATGAGACGGTCGTCAGACAGCTTCCAGTCTTCTTGCTCCTTGTCTTCGCAGCAGTCCTAAAAAAGTAAGAAAACAGAGAATGTTACTGAAGGATGATAAAGGAATTGAATCCTTTGAAATGTGCCGCGAGATTTGAAAAATGAGTGATTTATCACAATTTTTGTGACACCAAGAAGGCAAAAAATTAAAGAAAGAGACCAATAAATCCCTTGAAACTCAGCATTGCTGTTGGTTGGTTTTAGACAGTGGGGCTGGGAAGAAAGCAAGATGGTAGTGATATTTATTCTCTGCACTTTGTGTACAGAAACCATGCTAATGTTTCACAATTCATCATCCTGAGGTTTCATGGAGACCTTACCTATAAAGGTACAACCAATATAAAACTTAATGTGGTTTCAATTTATGTCACTAAGAACATGATTCCCATCAAATGGGAAAAGTAATTTCTCCGTCAGTTGTTTAAAGAATGGGGGAAAAAGATCATCCATAGAAGATGACCATTAATATATTTTAATGGTCTAACTATACCTAGAACTATTTCAAGAAAAACGTTTGCATGCTATCTTACTCGTATGTAAAAATCATATTTTCACATTCCATTAGTCAAAAATGTACTGAAATGGTATCACTCTTAACAAACTTATGTGTATCATTGCTGTTGAGAGTAATTAACTGTTCCAGTCAGGTTCATTATTGATGTTGCCTACAGAGTAACCAATTTCAGTGGAAACTAACGACATACAGAAAAACCCACACTTTGAGCAAAATTTGAATCCATTCATTTTTAAAGCTGTACTATCGGTGAGAAACAGAGCATGACAATGTTGTAAAGCTTAAAACATTACATCGCAAAGAACACACTACTGTAAAAAGGTAAACTTCATTAACACTCCCATACTTCTTTAATGCACCCACAGGTCCCTTCTAACAATGCCAACCCCATCCTTCCCCCTCTGCCTACCTTTTTTGGCTTTACAGGAACTAATAAATGCCATAGCAACCGAAAGTGGTATATGAGTTTGGCTTAACGTTGCTATGCAGGAGAGGACACCGTGGTCTTGTTAATAATGGGAAAATTAATTTTGTGTGGGTGCTCACACAGGAGTTTGATCTGAATAATTCATGCCACTGCAGAGAGGCAATCAAATCTCCATCATTACAATTCTCTCTCTCCGAGAACGACCTTTTCCAAACACTCCAGTGCACTCTTAGAGAAGCAAATGTTCTGAATTATGCAGTCACTGGCTCCTTTTATGTCCAGTCACGTGCCTGGCATATTTTGCCAACTGGGATCGGACTGAATTTACTTGTGTGCTTTTCCTGCAAAGTGTTTATGTCTCAGGTGAGTTGATTCAAGGTAATCAGAGAAAAACTTTGAGACGCTGTAACACAAGCTGCTGTATTAGCACATACATGTATACTACTGGTGAAAGCAACTTCTTTATGTTAATAACATACCAAATTAGGTTTTCATGATATAGAGCAGAATGTGAAGAAAATATAAGGAATTGCTTTGTAATTGTAATGTTTTACAGGTGTCGTTTGATTATCAAATGAGACATGGTTATGATAATAAAGGACAACTGAATTTCTATGTGTGACCTACTGTATTTTTTAATTATAGGTTTGAATGGGGCAATGCACAGCCTTCAAGCTTGTAAGGGGGGTCACACTATGTCAAGGGTGACTTTCCTGTGTGACATGTACAATGAAGTAACAACATGTAATATTATAAGTTGGCTAAATAGGACTTTTTTGTGTGACATGCTGCACTGTTTAATTTCAGGTTGTGAGGAGAAAATGCACTGCCTTCCAAGGGTGGCACCACGATTTGCTCTACGGGGAGGGGGGGAGGGGGAGCAACTGGAAGCCCAGACAAAGACAAGTTAGCAGAAGAAAATAGAAAGCAAAACTTCTGGGGCATTTTGAAGCCCCAAACCCTTGGGGGTTGTCGAGTAGCAAATTTGACCGCAATTTGACTGTTCTTTTGCGGTTGCAGGCCCTCGTCTTTGGAATGGTCTTCCAAGTGATATTCACAATCTGTACCAACACTTCAGGTTTTAAGGACTAAGCTTAAACCGTGGTTATTTTCCATGTATTGATTGTTTTGATGTTGCTTTTGTTGCTCGGTGTCTATGTCTTTACTTAAGGTATTTCCTTCTTAGTGTCTTTTCCTTACACTCTTGTCTATTTTCATGTTTTTTCATGTGTTTGTACAGCACATTAGATAACTTTTGGTTGATAGTACACTTTAATAAAAATAATAATAACAACAACAATAATAATAGTAGTAAATTTGAAAAAAAATTGAAAATTTGGGGTTCTGTTTGGGTTGGGGCGACTACTGGTTGCCATTAGGGATTACATTCTTTATCATACCTATTAAAGCTCCTCTATGCAATTGAAATATTTCCCTAACAGGGAGGTGTTTGAAAATATGCCCTACTGTGCATGTCACAGCTGTCATCTTTTAGTTTTTTTTTTTTTGAGAATAGAGTCACCTATCTTCCAAAGTAAAGGATTCATTATCCATTCTTAGAAAAATCTAGTCTCAAAATGAAAAAAAAAAGTAAAAAACTATGATTACAGCAAAACTTTCATAAAAAGTCCACTCTTTAGGTAAAAAATGACTATTAACTGTAACTTTACAAAAAGCTATTGAAATTTTGTGCCCTTTCTGCTAACTCTGATCTTTCATGGTTCCTTGGCTCAAATGTAAGGATGCCTATAGTTGCCAGGTTTTAGTATAGATATCAATATCATCATCACTCCCTGGTACTACTTATAGGGTATGGTACTTGGTAAAAGTATCATTCTCAGCAGAGGAACCCACAGAGATCAATTGACAATTATGAAGAACTTTTGAAACACATAAAAAGTATATAGATATAAATTGCAATTAATGGCTTCAAAGAAAATAACTTTTGACTTTTTAAACATATTATAAACTTTCACTTTTTGACAGTGAGCATTTAAAGATCCTGTTACAGATAATATTAAAAGAAAAACACAGGAATTAACCTCAAGCTTTCACAGGGCTGTCAACTTTTAGTGACTGGTGAGAGTGAGATTCCCTGAGTGGGAGACTACTGACATGGAGAGCAACCATCAGTCTGCGTGGATCAGTGTCCTGCCAGGGAGACTTTTTGCCAAAAATACCCCTAAAATGCAAGAAATGGCACTTCCTATGTGCCTCACTCCTGTATGCCCAGAATTGCCAGTTCTCAGATGTTTCATGTTTCTGGAAATTTTTAAGGAGACGTTTTGTTCACATTATAAAAGGGCCTACGAAAAATTGGAAATTCTGAGGCCCACTGTTATGTATTGCTGACAGCCTGAACTCGAATATATATCCGGTGGATGGGCTCAGACATAACTTTTTACGTTTGGGTTGAAAGGAGCTAGGTCAATGATGGTAAGATTAGTTATACTGTACAATGCACTACTGTCAGCTTACTGCAGACTATGATCAGTTTGAAAATAAACTCAGGTAGTGGATAGCTGGCGTTTTACCCACACCCAACACATCGTTTGCATTATGAGTGGAATTTTCTACACCATACTGAGACATTGCATGAGAAACTGAAACTGACTGTGAGATTGTGCCAAAATGCGTGACTCTTATGCTGAATGCATGAGAGTCAGCCATGCTATCATCATCCCTGAACTGTTCACTGCAAGAACTATTCACATCTGTATTATATCCAATAATCATATCTGTAATCGCTTTTCCTCAGTCTTCCCAAACCTTCTACCCCCACCCCTTTCACATCCTCAAAAGAATCTTGCAAACACTACCTGTGGACTCATATCTCTCTATAAAAATATTTCGGTCTTGCAAATTATAATTAAAGAGCAAATAGCAACATTTTCTAACAAATTGTTTTAAGCACATATTTCCATCTTGCTCACTACAGTTTGTAACATCCAACCCAAACCAGAAAATATCACTTAGTGCACAGATATTAATGTTTGGTAGTTTATCAAAAGACAATTAATTCTTCCTTTTCTTGTGCAAAGGTATTGACCAGAAAAGGTGATTATAATTCTCAACTCGTTCAAAGGCGGTTATTGTTGAACCACTTCATGAATTGTTTCTAATTTGATTGGTATTTATGACAAATTTGGATCTCTTTTAATAGATTTTGGATTTCTAAACTGTAACCTTGAAAATAACTCATAATTTATCTTTACAAAATGTGAATACCACCACAGTTTGAAGATTCATCAATGTTAATTCAAGCAAAATTTCCATAAAACAGGGATATCTTCACACAGTAAATCATGATGATACAGAACACCTACTGTACATCACTCATCTAGAGTTTTGATCTCTTCTAGGGCCACTGTGTCCCATACAGACCATCCTGCCTCCCATTTTGATAATTACTTGCCAAGGGCTCTCATGTAAATTCCTCCAAGTCAATATCACTGTTTGAAGTGACAGCGCCCCCATATCAGAATTCCTGGCTATGGGCCTGGTCTCTTCAATAGTGGTTTGTAAAACATATTAGGAAGCTTTATTGAACAAGACAAGATCATATGTATATACAATAGGTGAACATTTTCAACTGGGGAATATATATCTTCAATATAGCTGTAACAGCTTGAAGAAAGTGAGGTTGACTACCTTTGGGAAAAACTTTTGAAGCGCAGTTTTTTGTTCATAAAGTGATGAATCATACATAACCAATATTCCCAGCTCTGAATATACAAAGAATCACATAAGGGTACTTCCTAAGTGGTTGCATATGATATGTTGCTAATATCTTCTTCTCTACTACCTACAAATTTGTCCATTTTCCTCATAAATCGATTCAGCCATGTAGAAGCCCTGGGAATACTATTCCAAGATAAAAAGACCCCTCTTTTGCGACACCAAGTCAGGGAATAGACTTCACCTAGACAGCCAGACTACGTAAATGTTTGCAAACTGTTAGCGATGAGTAATATGTCTTGTTTTTGTTAGGACAAACACTTAAACCTTCACTGCTGCGAAGTAAATCTCACGAAATCATGAACAAGCTTTGTACTTTTGTTAACTGCTAGCCAAGAATACAAACTTTGTCACTTCTTTGGAGAAAGCGGAAAGTACTTTCACATTTCAATCAATTTTTAAGCAGATCTATTGTAAGCATTAGACGTGATAAGAAAAAGTGCTGAATTGAGGCAATAGAAATCATGAACAATGAATGAAACAGTTGCAATATAAGTACCGTAACTTAAAAGCCCAAGCTATATTAAGCTTCTAGCAACTTGGCTTTCCCTGTGAATGGCAAAATGCCAATATGATGACGAGTTGTATGTACACTACCCGTCTGATGTTTGAGCAAAGGTAAAGCCAACACTTAATGCAGTGGCAGGTTATTATACACTTACAGTGGGGAGACTGTGGCTATCACGTCACTAAATACGAATGAAAACCACACATTCATCAAAAATATCTAAAGTACTTACAAATTAAAAAATGGTACAGTACTAATGAAATAGAAATATTTTCCTTTTGTTTCTTAAATTTTGTGGGTTCTCTAATTATGTTGCTTTAGACTGTGATTAAACTTGATGAATTGTATTCTTTAAATGTGAAATGCAAGACTGTCATTAAAGGTATTTGTTCCTCGTGTCATTTTAATATTTATGTTGTAAGAAATTTCAAAATGACACATGTTGTAAGCTAAAACACACATGGTTGAAAATTTAATGCCATCCTATCCTACAGCTGGGTCTTTGTGTTTTATAGCCCTCCTTTTTGTTATATAGGCTTAACTTTTCTTTGGAAGGGAAGGGGGGGGGGGAGGTGGGATGGTCACAAGCTAATAAGCATTTTGTTTTCCTAATGCTCATCAGGTGTTTTTATGTTATACTCATTTGTAGGATGGAATTGTTTTATTCTGTTGAAATCATTTGTGAAATACCCTTAAAGTGAGTTGAATGAATGATATTTCATAACCGCACTATTGTGGATATGGTCTTGAGCTGGACTTAGTAAATACTGGCCTGTATTGACTGTGGAAGAAACAGAAGCAACCGTTCAGGATAGTGGTACAATCTAAGGCTATCACACTTTCATTCTTTCATAGAAATTACAAACTTCAATAACAATTTGTTCATGACATAGCAGAAATTCTCATCAAGAGCTGTGACAGCCATGACCACAATACAGGAACTCAACATTAATTGATGAAATTATTGATGAATACCATTTTTCTTGTTGACATGTCATACAGCATTTTTGTATGTCAATGAATCTTCTACCATCTTGTTAGGTACTGACCTATTTCACCGGAAGCCTGATTAAATGGATTCAACAACCATGCACATCACCCTCCCATCTCCCCCCCCCCCCACACACACACACATATAGGAATAAGGAGCTGTTCTCAGATGGGAGACTGAACATTTCCTAGGGGAAGCCTATAAGGGAAGGGGACATCTCTCTCCTCTGGAAATATTTCTGAATACTTGAGGGTCCTTAGACATAATTCGGTACTACACTTAGAGCATTGTTTAGGTACATTTTAGAAAAGTCCAATATGTTACTGAAAGAGTTTTTCTTTTAATTCAAGGGGTAGTAAAGTAAGGGGTTTTTGTCCTTAAAAAATGAGGAGGGAGGGGAGAAACATACTTTAACCCCTCAAACTGTCTGACCGGGGGCTTTAAACCCTTAGGACCCTTGCTTTCTACCCTTATGCCTCTACAGGTAAAAATGATTATATTTTTGTAATATGTAAGCGAAAAAAACCTTATTCTCTAAATTACCCTACAAGACGGATATTTATTAGCTTAAGTCTAACCCTGCAAATAAAAATGTCTCCATTACCTTTTTCTAATGGGAAAAAAATTCTTTTGGCTGTAACTTATCATAATGATGCTATTAGGGCTTCGGTCAAAATTCTAAAAACAATCCACAAATAATTCCCATAACAATTTCTTGCAAAGTAAATTCGAAGGTTTTTACCCCCAGGAAATCAAAACCCATCTAAGGAAATTATGGAGTGTAAATTTCGTGATGTGGAGACGATAATAATTTAACAAATTTCGAAAATCAATTTTTTTGGAAGGAAAGATGGATCTTGATGCCGTGATATTTGAGGGATAACAGCAACAGTTTCAATGAATATTATCCCTTGTGTATCTACCCATCACTGTTACTGGATACATTTAGCCTTCTAGCAAATACCTGAATCTAGAAAATTTAATGCCAGACTAAAAAGTTTGCACCTTTGCCTGGCAATAAATTGGAATTTGTGTTATTTAGATCAAATTTCGGGCCCTTTGGGTTCACATTCAGACTTGCAGTAGCAGTGGAGCTGTTTCTGACTGGATTTATTTTCCCCAGAATTTCTTTAACAGAATGTGAAATGATACCTTCGGCTGGACTTAATCCCGGAGACAAGGAGTAAAAAATTCATCGCCTGTCCCTCAGGTGCTTGCCAGGCTCATTTGCAAAAGCTGTCACAAAGGTGTTGAGGCGTTGCGGCTGTCGTCTACACCTGGGTCATCCGATCGGTAGTTCTGGTGGAATGACGAACGGGAAATGGAAATCGTCAAGGGATGGAAAATATAATTTGATGCAACGTGTGAGGTGCTCATCCAGGTAGTCAAGGCAGGAATTTCAGCCAAAATTCAGAAATAACGACTTGGAAATTATTTTGGCAATCTAGATATGATAGATGGATTTGGGCACTGTCAGGATGCAGAACGCATTCATGTGTGCTGATTTAGCTTTATCTGTGAGTAGTGAAGGAATAGCACTGGTGACAAAAAATATAGCCACTGCCAGTCTTTGAAAACCATCTTTATTTTAATGGACATATTCATGCAAGGATAATAAGAAGTGACAGGCGCATGACAAGGAGTTCTAGAGACTTGTTTCATTTTTGATTATGATGAAAGTCCAAGCCGTTTGCTGGTCTTGCTAAATGATGTTCCTAGAGGCTTGCTCCTGACAAAATTCCGAGATGTAAAGGCAATTCCATACATTTTCAGTAGATACTATTGGTGTGGCTTAGTTCCAGTGTAGGTGTATGCTAGGTACTATAGTGAATATTGTACGTTTAAATTCACTGGCGTAAAACAAGGCAACACAAAAATGTTCCTGAGTGATACTAGTCAGCATAGCAGATGTGTATTACTCCTGCACAGGAGTTTGCTGTATTTGTAACACCATGTTTGCAACCTTTTGCAGCCTAGGGATTCAAAGATGATTTATACTTTTATACTTTTAAAACTCACAAATATGAATATTAGCAAAGAAGAAACTTAAAGATCTCCAACTTAAGATCAACTACAGCAAGAGTGATTATGAAACGATTCCACGAAACCAAATCAAAGGGCTTTTAATGTGTCACAGTCCTCCAATGCAATTAAGGGTAAGTCCCTTTGACTTCCTGTGTAAAAGTGAAAGATAGTAGAACAAGACATTCCCACGGACCATTCAGGAACTAATTTTAGGTTTATCTAGTTTAATCTTGCAATATGTATAGTCATATACCAATCAACAGACTAGAAACAAGGCTCAGGAATATGGTGAAACAGTGGATCTTACGTTCATAAAATCTGTCATTTTTGCAAGTATAATTGTCCTGAGCCATGTATTTTGAGTCCAGAAATCAACCGTACAGATACTCCATAACCTGACCAAAGTTCCACAAAAACGGGTAGCCATTTTTGTATCAAATAACTCGCTGAATCATTTCATAAAATAAACTTGATAGCAATTTCAACTCTTTGATACAATTAACAATTCAAGTCCTACCAACAGCAGACTTTAATTTTCCATCTGGAAAAACAGTTTCCAAGTTTTTAAATCAAAATATCCCAACCAAATAGAAGGAACAAAGAAGAAACAACCAATCATGTTATGTTCAGAAGACTTAAACATAATACAAGAGGTCGTTCATCACAATCTATTAAAAATGGGACACTAGGTATTTTTAGAGAATTCCACAAAGAAACAAAACTTAACTTGCCTTACCTTTTCAAATAATAAATCAATTTCCTACAGCATTTGCACTTTTCAATAATTGTAAATTTCTCTTGTATGTTTTTGTCTATGCAATCAAAGAATCTTATAATTTTTGCAAACAGAGGCCCCCCTACCCCCCCCCCTCCAAATAAGAGACAGAAAGATGTGTCATTTTGTACCAGCAATCTCAACTTCCTCACATTTCCTAAAATGTCTGAGCATAAAGATTATTGCGAGTGTGTCAGCGTGAAATGCGATCCTGATGAAATTACTCGTACTCTTCTTCGTTTCCTCTCCTCAATCATGGCTGGTACAATCAAAGGCCAAAATTCAGCAGTGGGATTGGGTTACAAACAAATAATGAACAAAAAGCGGTCTGGAAGGGTTTACGAACGTCTGCACATAGATGTACAGGCTTTTAAGTATGTACTCGAAGCAAACACAATGTTACATTCCCAGACATGTCACGAACATACAGGATGGTTTGTGATAAATAGGTGGAAGGATAGATGAACGATGGCCCACAGACTGGGAGGGTCGAAAAGGGGGGTGTTGAAACATTATTCCAAAAGATCTGAAAAAAGGGAAAAATTTTGATAAATGGTATGACAGGTATATCCATTTAATGTGATGGAGACTGTATAAGTCTGTAACTATAGTCAATTAAGTGAGGATGCCAGAATGAAACTTCGGTTCATTTTGGTCACTCCGAGGTCATTCCTAGAACCCCTTAATAAAAATCCTGCAAAGTTTGGAAATGTCTGAGTAATTTATCAAGCGTCTTTAAGTTTGTAACCAATAGACCGCTACCATGAATGGGTTCTTTACATTGAGATCTAACTACCATTCTACAAGCAATGAGCTATTAACATAGCCACAGAAAGTACTACCAATGAGTGACTACTTTTAAATACTGTGTTAATGAAGTCCACCACAAACAGTAGCCAACCACTACTCAAAAGTGCACATCCTTTTTAGCTTTACACAGTTGTTGATAGGTTTTGCTTGCTTCCATGCAAACTTCATTTCCTGGTGAGAAAAGTTGGTTTTGATTATCAGCAATTTTCACTTTCATAAATCAAAAAAGTCAGTTAGCCACCTGTTCAATGTGAGGTGTGTTTTATAATATGAAAAGATTAGGTGCTAGTTAAGATGACACAGACTGTGCAGTCTGTAAGAAATGTTACTGACAAAGGCCCTTAGCCTGAGACAAGGTACTGAAGCGGGGTGAGATAACTGTTCCAGGGGGCAAAGCTATTTTAAGGGGGTGAGATATTCTAAAATGCACTGAGGCAATAGGAATTTCTAATTTTCTAGGGAGGTGAAACTTTTCTATGGCGCCCCATCCTCACTTGGCTCAAGCCTGAATTGACATTCTGTTGCCTTTAAATCAATCTTACAAAAGGTTCTATCCACAGGAGGTCATCTATGTAACTCTAAAGAATAAGGAACAAAATGCAACCTGAGTTTAGCATTGACCAATAATTTTCATAGAGTGTAATTGTGTTCAATTTGATTTGTAATCACAGTTCAAGAAGTGACTTTGAAACAAGGGGACAAATATAAACTCTTAACATTGGCATGTGTGCTTAACCACTCAGTAATCTGCAAGAACATAAAAGAGAGAAACATGCAATATATTAACTCCACACTGAAGAAAAACACATGCTCAGCCTACTAGTAATATAGTCAAGGGCATTATGATTTAGGTGGGCCACTCTGGGGAGGGGGTTCAGTTTATCAAAAGTTCACATAATGCATAATAACATATATGTATAATAATAATTAGGCTTTGAGGGGCAGTTGTTTTGCCATGCTCAGTGACCACAAATGTGCGAGAAGCCTATGGCCAATGCAAAAAATATGTGTGTGTGTGTGCGTTGGTCTTTCTGTGTTCGATGGTCCAATCACACAGCAGTGCAAGCATTTGTGTACAACATGTATGCAAACTGCACTGGAAATGAAGCATTTCCACAACTCAACGACTACTGCAAAGTGGTCTCATTACTCACAAAAATCAGCAAAGCATTGTAGTCCTTGACCAAATGTTGATGGGAAATGAATTGTATTCTGACCCTATGTCAACCAAATTATTGAGGGGCCATAGGGGTGATGGGATCAGCAGGTAGGGACACTCCTATAACTCAGAACAAGGGAAGATACTCTAAATAAGCCCCACTTAAATGAGGTGAAGAGATACCTTAAAGGGAATGTGTAGCCACCCCAAATTTCTTTGGAAATGTCAGCTAAATCTAACAAATTTCCTCTTATTTCCTTTACAAACATCATTCATGATTACACAAACAAAAACATTCCATGTTAGAGGAAAACTAGTACTTATTCTGCATAAACTGAATAATTCAGTAACAAAAATATTGCCACGACTTAAAAAGAGCCATTCATGAATTAGGATGCCAGGGTACGCTAATTCAAATTGGGGTGACTGCATTTTCCCTTAAATGCATAGCATGGTTAGCCTAAAGTGAATAGGATTAGTAGTTAACAATTATAACTTCAGTGTGAAGTTGCCTTACATGAAGTATATACCTAAAACATGAAACACAGTAAATTCTATCTATGGGACAGCAATTGCTACCAATTTACTTTGAGATGACATACTAAAATGTGCATGGTGCATATGTCTGAAAGATGTAGCATGGCCATGACATCAACCATGTAAATGGCACAGTGTTTGTAGTTATTAAAAGTCAATCAAATTTGAGAGTTTTCTTCATAGTCACATATTTAGGTCAATAAATACACAGGATAAAAACACTGTGATAGAATGTTTTCTTCAAAAAGAAAGGCAAGTGAATGTCAACGTACATTTTGTGCCACATTTTTGTTGATAAATTCAAACTTTTGGTCTGTACTGCATGGTTACAAGTCTTAATATGAGATAGACAGGAGTCATGAAGTCAGTGTTAACTAAACTGAATTGTCCAGCAAAGCTTTTGATATCACAGCCGTTTTTGTAAAAGCCATCTTAGCATCTAATATTTTCTGTATTTTCAGCTGGGGGTAGTAGTGTGGCCAATGAGGAAGGAGGTGAGGGCAGAGGGTGTCTCACACAGATATTGTTAGGAATTAATTGAGGAAAGTCTTAATACAAGTATTAAATAAACTTCCCTCTGTGCCTTTAAATTTGATTTGCATGTACTCTGTACAATACAAAGACTGCACGGCTGGGCACCTGGTTGGTAGCAATTTGTCATGATAGTATACCTTCTATCTTACAATGACTCTAGTGAAGTTTTAAAACTTCCCTAAAAATTATGAGCAAAATGAGTACTACAGAACTTCTTCTGACAACTAGCTATATTTTAGAATGATTCTTTTGAGAAGAAAGTCAAAAGTTTAAAAAGTATCATCAAGCCTGTTGAAATCCTTGCATAAGTTTTGAAGAAGTCTTCAAGCACAGCTGCAACCTGAGTGACTGAGAACAACTCTTATGAATTAACAATGAAGAAATCTTTCTCTTCCGTTGATATGCAAGATCTGAACGATGGCTCAGTGAACGACACTGTCGGTTTATCAGAGAATAACATCAAGCGAAATCAGGTCTGGCTATGGTAATGACATCATGGTAAATGCTTAGTGCCAGGAAAAGAGATTGCCTTTACCTGAAGCAACCAACAACCGTTGACTCTGTATTAGTTCCGCTACACAACTGACCGATTTTAAAGTCATGATGCTGAGGACATAGAACAAATCTTAATGTGCCTGAAGGCAGTTCCGTGTTTCTACCTGTACGATCAGGCACGAACCAGAACCCCTCAGATCAAATTCACGAGAAGTGGACTAGAACTAATCATTTTTGTTGATGGCATAGAGGTGTAACCAGGTAACATCTCTTGTAAGCATGTTTGTGCAAACAGTACGGTTCCTTTTAAACATGAGGAATCGTAAGCTTCATACGTAAGTATGGAAAACACATCAAGAGAGCACTGTTGTGGAGAGATGAGGAGTGATGAACTCTAATAGGTTTGAGCAAATATCAGTATAGTCAAGAACAATGGGGTAGGTATACATGACCAAACCGATATTTGGAGAAAAGTTGCAAAAAACCATTACAAATAGTACAAATTGATTTTAATTTTGAAAAGAATTGCCAACCAGTCCATGTAATAATGCTCTTCACATGCTGTAGAATGGCAATCATTTTAATGACCAGTAAGCATACCAATCATGTTTAAATGAGTGTCAACAAAAATAACTTTATTTTTATATATAAAAATAAAAAGAAAATACTGACAAACTCACAAATATATACATTAGCAAAGACTAGCTTCATGCAAGACTGGAAAGGATTGGGCAAGACACTATTTCACTTGCACTGTGTAACTTGCTGGTACAATAGTATGATCATGATAACACTAGCTATCAAAATCTTCATTCCTGACCAAAATCATGCCCAGCTCTCATAATCTCTAGACTCAATCAAGCCTGCAGCCAGGGGGGGGGGGATAAAGTTTTCCCCTGGACAATTCCCCCCCAGATCAAAATGAACATTGCCTTAATGCATTTTAGTATGTCTCCTCCCTAAAAAATTATTCACCCCCTGGAAGCTTTTTGCCCCTCTTCTGTACCTTGTGTGGCTATGGCCGCCCTAGATTCAACACATATTCTATACTGCCCTCTGTTTCCACAATCACCAGACAGCAGGGCAGTATCATCCCAATTTTGGACTTGAGTCAATTTTGTATGGGACTCAAAATCAGCCTGGAATGATAGGTTTTGGAATCACAATTGTCCCAAAATGGGATGTAACTGCAATCAGACTCTTGAGAAGAAATATGTATACAGAACTAAATCACGCTGGGGAGTATCGGTAAAAGAGCTCACTCTAAATCTGCCTAACAAAATTGCATGCTTTTATGTTTTTACTTTCAATATGTTGCCTTCCTGTTATAGATCAATAGCCTGTTGATTTTTCTGGTATCTCATCATTTTGTTTCTCTTTGCAATATTGATCTTGTACTCTCATCGAAGTTACACTAGATGTAGAAAATTTCAGAAAAATGCTTGATCTTGAAGATGCTTATAAAGAGACCACTTTTTAAAAGTTGTTTGTATCCTTCATTGTATGGTACCATTAAAGTGCATTAAATTATCACAACTATATGCAGTATATAATAGTGGCATATTAATGGTTTACATTACGGCCAGGGGAAAGATAAACCTGGTTTATACATGTGGGTTGATTTATTAGTACTGAGTTTGTACTTACAAGAAAAACATTGAATATGTATTTGAATCACTTATACAGACTGCAACAAGACAATACTTTTTACTAATTTTGATTGCACTGGGGAAGGAGGGGGGAGGGGGCCCAGGGCACAGAAAATTGCTACTGTTTGTAAATCTGATGGTGTTAGTATGTGTGATTATAAAAATACTCCTAATTTATCTATGATATAATACAAGATGTGTGAACTGAATTGAATTGAAATAAGACTTTCAAAGCAATAATATCAATAACATTTATGCAATATGATAAAAATAAATTAATAAAAATTAAAGATTAAAGAATAAAAGATTAAAGTAATAATAATACTAACATTTCCGCAATATGATAAAGATAAATTCACAAACAGATAAAAGAATAACTCTGAAAGATGTGACAATGTAACAACACTGGGCACTTAAACTTAGCCACTCAAGCAAAGAATGGGGGCAAATACTCACAAAACATTCCCAAAGTACCATACTTAAAATGAAAAAATGGTTAATACTTAAAGGTTTGGTTAAATGCCTCACATTTTCCTACATGTCATACAGTATTCCTACATGTCATACAGTATTTGCATTGGTAGGGCCAGAGGGCAGGGTTATCCTTGCATACCCTTATTGATGATCTTCTACGTACCCCTGCCTTTTCATACCTCCTAGCACCATCGGTTACTTTAATTTTTCACAGTCATGCACTTAAACAACAACAAGCCTATGCTGTCCATAAATGTCATCCAGCTCTGAATACCAGTTGCTTGTATCTTCAAGTGCTCTACCACCATCTCTTAAGATAAAACCTGGCTGCCTCTCTGGTTAAAACCAAATTAAATCTTCTCTTTTATAATAACAAGAGGACAATTGCTCTATAGAATGCATAGGAGGGGACTTTCTTTTCAAATTTGCTTTTCCGCATTGTGCAAGAAGTCAGATCGATGATCAATTGTGAGTGAAATCCAAGCTCAAGAGACGAGGCGCTTTCATGAAACGATACCAAACAACATCAATATTATTGCTGATGTGGGTTAAATATGTACATATGTTGTAATGCACCGACTAAACTTGAGTATCAGACTTCTAAAAATGAAAACCAGTGCAGACCGCTCACTTAAGAGTGCCACCATTTAGTCTATACTTCTCTGTTTGCATGTCTGCTTGTTCAATTATGAAGAGCTTTCCTTTTACGACGAAGGCATTTGACTTGGGATTTTGTGATGGTATTTGAAATTATTCAAGATCTTAAACTTGTAAAGATAGGAATCACAGAAAATATTCATGAGCAGCTTTGAAAATTCAATATCCAACTGATCCAGATGATGCATGGGCATGACTGCAGATTGCGAATTTTAAGAGAATCTAATGATGCGGTACAGCTAGTATATGCATTGGTGATACACTCAGACAACAGGCTTTTAATTTGTTGAGCTTGTGCGACATGTAATGGGCATGTATGTGTACTTACAATTTCACACATTTCCTGTTCTGACATTTGTGAGAATGTATTTATACTCATTCTTATACTCTCAGATTTTGGAAAGTTACACACTGGTGCTGTACATAGTATATTGTACTCACATATTCATGGTATAGGATGTGTACTGTTTACACTAACTAACAAATTATTAAGAAAAACTGCACTGCACTTAATAATCTCATGACTTTATACCCACATTACAAGTTTACATAATGAATATCTGTTTGTACTAATACTCACAGATAATGTAAGTTAAGCATTGAACTGTTAACCAACTTGCAGACTTCTAAAGTATAATTTCCTACATAACTTACATTGTCAGGTCATTGCCTGTACTTGTACAAATAAGTATGGTTTTGTACTCCAAGTTGCACTTATACAGATAACAAAAAAGTGGCACTGATGCTGATAAAATGTTTTACTCATATTTGTTACAAAAGGCCTTGGCTCATACCAAGCTTGTACTCAAAGCCAGAGATTTTACGTAATGTAAATGTACTCATCATTCTGAGGGGCGTAGATTGGAAATTAGAAGGGAGGGATTTCATAAAAGTTAGGAATATTCCTATCTTGGACTTAGGAAGAATTCATTCCTATCGTCATGCTGAAGTTTTTCCTAGGTTTAGGAATGATCTTTGTTAGATTTAGAAATGTTCTTAATTGATTTGGCAGTAAATTCACAGATAAAAACAATGTCACTTTTGATTTATCCGTAAATATTTGAAGAAAGGAATGATTTTGGACAAATCGTTCCTAAGCAGTTTAGGAACTTTAATTTTAGGAATATTCCTAACTTTTATGAAATAGAACCCAGGACCATACAAAAACCTGTCTGACTGCAATACTGGCTGTGTACAAGGATGACAGTTCATGTTAAGCATCGGGGAAGTGGAGGAGTTGAGGTATACTGACTGAGGAGAGATACTTCACAATGCTGTATATGTAAAATATACTTACAAGTATAAACATAATTACCATGTAAAGGTATATCTATGTATACTATAAAGAAGAGTGCAAATTCATTATTTGCAAAAACATATATTTCTAGTGCATAAACATTCTGGGAGAAATGGAAACGATGCAACATTGGCACTTTATTCCCCCCCCCCCCTTCTGAGAACCAGTATTATGCCTGTCAATCGTGAAACATGAAAGGCAATGGAAAAGATAAATGCAGTGTGTGAGATACCACCAGTAATGCAGTACAGGCTGCACTCAGCGTATCTTTTGTAATAGAAGTTAACTGTATGTATAATACGGTTTACTGTGAATCAGGTACATATCATGCAAAGAGGTATGTAAAACTCTCAAACCACTCATCTTTAAATACTTTGACATCCAGGTCTGTAGCTAGGCGGGGCATGGGGGATCTACTGTGCCCCTGTTTGGAAAATCGATCACAAAATATTCTTAGCTATGAACAACAGTGGCACCGGCACAGTTGTGTGCATGGGGAAACATGCCCTAAGCTGTTCTTGCATAAAATTTATAATGATCCCAAAAGTTACAAAAGAGGCTGTAGGGGAGTAAGGTAAGGTTATTTTAGAAACAAATGATGGACATTTTTTTAATTGTTAATGTTTTCTATCACAAATGTTTCATTAACCAAGCAAAAATGTGCAAGCTTTCACCTGTTCTTCCATATTTCTTTAACACCACTTTGAATGAACTGGCATTATTCAACAGTAAATGTCTCACATCTATTGCTTTTTCTATGCAGATGTGATTATGGAGGGACACAGAGCCACAGAGAAGATGGGGGGGGGGGGGGGGGGTGAAGAGGAGGGACTTCAAATACGGAATCATTTTATATGTATATGTGTGACAGTCGTACCTCCTATAGCCTATAGATCCAAACAAAATTCCGATTAAGATTAGCTCTCGAACCTAGCATACCGGCCTTTATTGTTTGACATCACTAATGAATGCATACTACAGCACAAGTAAAGCTTCATATAAAAGGGTAAAGCTAGGGCGTCTCCTCGCGCACTCCTCTACAAATCTCACTACAGAAGCACTGGGAATACTCATCCTGACCATATAAACTGCTGTCCAGTAGAATTTATAGAAATTAGGCCCACGGAGAACTAGGGAGGTACGTAGATGTTGTAAGTCGTACGGGATGTAAGGGCAATACTGCAATATACTGCTGTTTCTTTACAGGTTTGATGGAGGTATTTTTGTATGTCTGAATACATGTTTTGTATGTATTTTTCTTGTATAGATGTATATTGTGATAGTATTTTTGTATTCTATCTGAATGTCTTTTGATATATTTCTGTTGTCCTATAGTTATCACGAAGGTTGAAGGTTGAAGGTCGAAGGATTGAAAGTCGAAGTTTGAAGGCTGATGGCCAAACAAAAAAGGGAAAATCCATTAAATATATATTACCTTCTGTGAAACTGCAGAACTCTCTGGGTACTTTTTTCGTCAGTTAGTATGGTGCTAATTCCGGGCCGCCCCCTGCTACAATATGTATTTTTTTCACTGTTGGACTTTCCAGTAGGGGAATTTCTGGGGTAGGGCAAGAGACTTGTGGAGGAACTCACATCCCCAACCCCCTTCTTCCATACTCCTCCCCCTTAGCTATGCCACAACCCAGAATGATTCATGTTCTGCTAATTTATGTCATTTTTTTTCCTGTTTTTCTTTAGTAAGAAATTGTACTGGTATGTTGAGGCATGAGAAAAGAAGAGGGGGAGGGAATGACTGGGAGATGGAATTTTCACAATGCTGAATGTTAAAGTATAATTAAAAGCATAATGCATGCACCCACACAATTCTGCGGTAGATGGGATTGTTCACACTTGTAACAGATGATATTGGTAGGAGTGAAATAAATCTCACCCACACAGCTCCTTCAATAGTTTTGCCCCCAATTTTCACAATGCATTAGTACTCACGTAACAAGTCTGCCAGCTTGCAAAATTACCTAATACACAAAAATTTTATTGAATGACTGACACAGAGACCAAAGAAAAGAACAAAGAACTGGTGTAGTGCTGTCTAAATGGAGACATGACCTATTGAAAATGTCAAAAAACCTTTCACAATTCTTTATAAGTTGCTTTTAATTCCTGTTCCACATTATTAAAGACTGAAAGAATAATCTGTTAGTAATAAGCTTGGAATTTCTCTTTCGGGGTCAGAAGGGTCAGGAAGCCACTTTTACATGTCACAGTCCCTATACTAGGGTACAATTGTAAAGGAGAAATTTTAGATGCTACATTAATTATCATGGCATTGAGTCAAATTGACTGTGACGTTCCATTTGTCCCCATCCATTTACTTGTTTTTTTTATTTTTATTTTATTTCATTTCATTTTTAGGATATGAAATCTTTCTCATTTTGAATTCACCCGAATGAGAACGTGAAATGAGCCTGTCACACATCATTATGCCAAAAGTTGTGTTTTTATTAAATTTATTCCTCCATGCAATTAATTGTTGATCAACATTTCAAGTGGGCAATAATTAAATGTGATGCTGAGGCTAGATTTTAATACCAGGAAAGAAATATTACAATAAAACTAATTCCAATTTGAAACGTATTCCTTACTTGAACATGGCTTTTACAGTGTGCTGTTAATGTTAATACATGGGGAGTGACAGTACACTACACAATCATGGATATAGTAACCTAAAGAAATCAATGAAAATAATGCCCTGCAAAAAGTCAATCCTCCAAACTTTTTAGCACTTAGCACTTCAAACATTATTGTCAATGCTCAGCATGATTTAAAGTAAAGCCAACATTTTTCCTTGTTACTGAAAATGGACAGAATTCATGGAATCAGTAATAGAACACGGAAGTTATGATTTTGACCGGCAATGACAAAAAACAGAAATGTGAGCAGAAGTTGTTAACTTTCCGTTTTAGAACACTCAAAGCGGAAGAAAAATGGATACTGCTACTGTTTATCAAGGTCTACTAGACTCTACTACTAGTCTTCTACAGCTCAGCAGCGAGAAAAACGTACATACATACTCAGGACTACTGAGACCCTGTCCACAGAAAACCGTGCACAATTCACAGTAAAAATTCCTTATTTATTGCAAACTGGACAAAATACAGAAAACAGCAGGAAAACAGGAAGATCACAAAAAATGAAAAATTAGCAAAAGGGAATCCCAAATTTAGAAAACAGAAAAATTTTGGGTTTAATTTAAATGCTATGCTACATTTAAAACTCTTTCCTTCACAATGATCAGGAAGAAAGATAGATGACATTTGAACCTCACTTTCAATCTACTCCAAGTTCAACAGTTTCTAATGAAACGACACAGCATTTATTCATTTTGCCTAAATTCTCTGCTTTTGACAGGTTATTGAAATATCTCACATCAAGTACTTCATATGTGACAAAAAAGGTGTGAAGCCTGATGAGTATATCTACCTTCCCATAGGAAACTCTCTCAACTTTGTCTATTATTTCTGCAAACAGATCGAAGATTCGCTTGCATGATGTCAATCCCTCTAAGGATACCTTTATAAACCTTTCTGTAGTTTCTATCTGTGATCATCGTGGTAAAGCAGTAAACATTACGTCGGAAAAAAATCTCTATTTCAATGATGGAGAAGCTCGCACTCGCAAATCTACGCTTTGCAGCAGTGAAGGCATCAATCTTTTACTCTGTACAATTTAAGACAGGAAGTTCCAATTAATTTCAACTTGACACAAACAAAATTTTCACTCTTCCATGCGTAAACTCATCATGTGTTTAAAGTCTAATAAAAATAAACAATATGTAGCATAAACATTAGCACCTCATTAGATCATTTACTTTCATTATATGAGGCAAAGACTGAAATTCCGGATGAATTTACCAATAAATAAACAACTTTCGGAAGCCTTTATTAAAAACTTGAGCAGTGCACAGTCAGACTGGTTAGTCCCTTCTAATCGAAGGAGATAAAATCACGCTCAGTCAATCACAGACAAACATAAACCACACGACAGAACAGTCATTCAAGTGATCTTGTTTAGTCTCTGCAATATTTTTTATTTTTTTCACTGAGATACAGTTTCAAGCCTAAGCCATGACATATACCTTGCTGTGGTGTGGCTATATGTGGTCGCACAATTTGACGCCCGAACCTGTGGATGTGAGGACAAGCAAAGGGACATCAAGGAAATAGATCCACAATATTTTCAACCCTATCAAGATTCCATTTTGATGGCATACCAAATTACTTGAATTATAAAAGGGTTACGTATAATCCCTACACTACCCACTACGTAAGTCTGTCGGACACCTCTGTTTCATCTTTTATGTCATCAATAGGATTGCTTCAAATTGACCATGCTAAAATTTGCATTTGCCAAAAGTTATTTTTTGCAAAGAAGAAATGAAAGACACAGTGACCAAACTGGTAGTGTTTGAATGGTCCACAAAATCTGTGGGATTTTGTGTTGTAAGTGCCGTTGAAAAAGACTAAAATAGTGGAGTACAAGTTATGTATGTACATGAGCATACAGGATCACTTTACCTGAGAAAGGAGGGAGGGTGGAACTTGGTGCTCTTACCTAAAATTTAAATGTATGTTTGCCCAGAAATGGCATTTATTATGTCCAAAAATAACAAACATTCTGCCTAAATGAGGAGGCTGCTACACCCCACTCCCCTCCCATGCCTTCTACACATATATGTATGTATACTTGTCAGTTGTTTTCAATGGTTTTTCAACTGCATAACCTATGGAGTCACCTGGCCAATGACCTTTACAAAGCGTGTATGGCACGATGTCTGTATCTCCAGGGAGTGGGGTGTAGGCATACTTTTCACAATAGATGCAAAATAAAGCCATAACCACTCATCAACACTGTTAGTTTTAGAGTATTACTTGGTTACACTTCAGTAAGCCTTCCTTGAACCACACATGGTCATCATGCCTGAAGCTTGTGTTAATGAAATGCTATAAACTAAGATTATCTCTTGGGATACTTGTTATACCATATCATATCACAATTTTAATTTAATCACTCTCTTCCATCTACTGCAAAGGAAACATTATACCTACACGTGATAAAATTAATTTTTGATAATTCAAACAGAGGGTAAGGCAATATTTATTGCACAAATCACCAGTAGGGAGAATTTGAAAGCACTTTTTTTGAATCTACTTTGCTTTTCATTAATACAAGGTAGCACCATGAAAATGCATCATCATCTTACAACATGATGAGTGTCCTGGGTATGAAGTTAAACTGCATCCAGGTGGGGTGAGGAAGTCGTGTGTGGCGAGAAGTCTGTCCCCGACTGTCGCCCATAAAATGTGCACATAAGACCATTATTACTCATCCCACAACTGGCGGGTTGTCAGCGCCACAAAACCAAGCAAGCCCCTCCATGGTTGGGCCCCCTGTGGGCTGGGTGTTGTAGAATATGCGCATGGTATTTCCCGCCTGTCGTAAGAGGCAACTAAAGAGAAGGACTTGCACTGTATTTGAAACCAAACTTGAACTGTATTTAAACTTTACCTCTTTATCTAGTTGATAATATATAACAAATTGGTGTTGGTGTGTCGTTAAATCTCATCTAACTAACTACAACATGACGAGCCCTTAGCCAAAGGGGGTTCGCCGTCTCCTACAACCACAATCTTCCTGCACTGATGTGCTCCCCCTAGATTGCTATTCTGGCTATTGGCATGAAAAGGACTGTGACTACAAATTTTTCCATGATCTAGCAAGTTTCAAAATCCTGAAAAAAAGTCAGTGAGATTTATCCATTCCTTACTTACAATTGTAGGAGGGAGACTGACTATAAAGCAGGGTAAGCTTTCCCAGCTTTGGTATGGGGTGGGCGGGGGGAGGTCTGGACCATAAGGATGGGTAATGATTGATTTAAGACACTGATGCCTACTTGATACTATTACTCAATTTCAAATCACTGGGAAACAAAAGCACTACCTTCCACCTCTGGTGTTGAAGGTCTTGTAAAATGTGAAGTTTGCACTTTTCCTTTCATCATTTTAGTTTTACAGTTTTCAGTCTACTGTCACAGTGTACAGTCGCCTTACTCAAACAAGAGGAGTAGGCTGGATCCGTAGCTGGCGGCTAGTACAGTTTATGTTTGGAAGGGTGGGGTATTTGCATGAAGGGCTTTACCCAGGATTTCAAATCAGGGAGTCCACATCTAGAAGCCCTGAGAAGAGGTCAACTGGGAGTGGGAAATGAGGTGATGCCTTGCCATCTTTGACCCTTCTTACATGTAAAATAGTACAAAAATATGACTCATTTTGCACCCACACAAATGACCCTTAAAGTAAGATTACTGTACACAGATATAATGCCTTTCTGATGAGTTAAGAGTAAGAAACATTTTAGGGGTAGGTTCACGGGCGTGATTATCCAAAAGATGGCTTGATGGTACTCCTGCAGAGCCATGATTGCACTATTCATCATTAACCTGTGTACGTGAACTCACTGTTTTCTAAACTGGGTCAGAGCCTTGAGTATGTTTTCTTGTGGGAAAGTCAATCGACTGTTTTACATGCCTTTTGGGAAAGTAAGGCACCATTTTAGGGTCCAATTTAACAAGGTAAGCAAGAGAGTTGTCAGTTCATTCATAATGGTTTCACCTTCTTCTATTTTATGGGAGGATGGGGATACTCAGTAACCAGGGATGAGGGAAAGAGGTTACATTATCCACCACTTTCTTCTTTTTCATAGACATCAATCCTTAAGCAAAAATCCTGAAAACAGCTTTTGTTAATCTAAAAGACTGGATAATACCACCTCACAAATTCCTCCAAGTTCTATGTGTATTTACATGTCGCAACTGCTTAATGCTCATTTTACTTATTTGATCTCTTGCACGTGTCAGCGACAAGTATTTTTTCTCACCGCATTAAATTTCCATCTGGCATTGTCATCAAACCAGCATTTCAATGCACTATATCGCCGCCATCCCTGAAAAAAAAAAAACCGATCTAACTTAATAAATTATGACACTGAATGTTACAACCACGCCAAACTTGTAAAGTATATGTTCAGACTCTCTTGTCACCCCATCCTACTTCTCTCACATTTCTTACAGTCGCCTGGAGGATTAACTACTTAACAGATCTCGCAAATTGTCAAAAAAGTAGCATAGGCTACCTGAATGCGGCCCAGATAAGCAGGAAACAGCTAAATGTAAAATGACAAGCTACAGCCTTGAAAACTTAAACCACCATGATAGATTCTCTTCTACAAAAGCTTAAGAACACTAAATATGTAACAAACTGCAACTTTCAAAGTTAAGGGATATTTTGCGCAAATAGGTCGTTGATGTGCAATATCTTTACTTCCCGAATGCTTAGCTATGACGCTTTATCAGCTGATCAAGTTCAAAGTAAAAACTGTCAAGTAATATATCAATGACTCAGCTGTTAATCTTATACTTTGTTGTAACACAAATATGTCAAAGTTTACGTATATGTATTTAGATTGATACTATTGTCTTGCAGGTAACTTCCGCCTAGACTATAAAATACACACTCTTTGAAACTTCATTTTGAAGACTTTTACTCATCATACACTTATCACATTTGGGCTCATTTCAGTGGACTTACAATCATGGTATCTGATTGTAATCAAGTATCATCTACTCACAGATTTTGAAAGCTAAGCGCTCTATGCTAAACTAAAATTTTGTACTCCTCATGTGTGTACTCCTACTTGTACTCACAACTAAAGGTATTTTAACTACACTCATACTTACGACATTGAACTCACAAGAAAAGTCTGCAATTTCGAAATTTTAACAGCAACTAGGAAGTTTCTTTATTTTCAGGCAGAGGCATATGGGCCGGGGAAGGGGGAGCCAATTTCT
Organism: Holothuria leucospilota; assembly: GCA_029531755.1. Classification (NCBI taxonomy): domain Eukaryota; kingdom Metazoa; phylum Echinodermata; class Holothuroidea; order Aspidochirotida; family Holothuriidae; genus Holothuria; species Holothuria leucospilota. The sequence continues at coordinate 41,230,208 of CM055966.1, forward strand.
CTGGCAGATTACTGGAGAAAAAATAGCAACTCAGTACCATGGTGCAATTCATATCAGGTTTTTATAAGGCAAAACAGGTCAGGTTCCAGAAAAAACAATACCATGCATGCATGGTTCCATCTGCAATATTGTGTGGATTAAAATGAACCAATATAGAAGTTTTTTCCTGAAGGCATAAGGATGTAGCAACTTACATGAAGCTGTCTTACTCGAAAGTTATGATTCACCCCCTCCCCCCCACCCATGGAAGGTGCTTTGAAATTAGCTTAATTTTACCCTAATAAATGGAGTCGTGCTGTACAGGCTCTTTGTGTGCATACTATGTACCTACAAAATTCTTTGTTTTGTATGTAACTGAACATTGGAAACTGCTCTCTGTTCTGACATCTCTTTGTTCTGATGTTTGGATATTCCCAAAAGTTTACAGTGAGGTCAGTGTTAGGGTAAGTGTTAGGGTAAGTGTTAGGATAACAAAGGGTTAGGTTCGTATTAAGGTATTATGGTTACACCTCTATGTTGTGACATCTCTATGTTCCAACACACGTAATCGTAATAGTCTCATCTGTCATCATTACATCCAACGCAGACTTGTCGGAATATTAAGAGATTGTCGGAATGAGATGTCGGAACAGGGATGTAACCGAACATTTGATGAGTTAAATGACATTTACATTCATAGCACACACAAAGAAAACTTGAAATACTTGTGGCTTAATGTATTACCCTGTAACTCACTACACATTTTGACATTTGAAGCAACCGTAGTGCTGTCTTAAAGTAAAGTACTACCCTGCACAAGTAATGAGGCTTTTAAAACATGTATTACTTAATAGACTATAATTTCAACAAGACCTTCATGCTTGATGTTACTATTTTCAAACTGTCTTTTCCTTTTATTTCTTTGGTTATATGCCATAAAAAGTACAATGATGTGATACAGATAGGTTATATGGACTAAACATTTACAATGCACCTTGACCATTCTAATGTCAAGTCACCTCTTTTAGATATCAACTGAAATGCAAGGTTGCACTTTCCCAACGAAAGTTTTTGAGCATTTTTTTCAAACTAGACCGAATACTTTCCTCAAGCAAGTCCTATTTTGACAGCACTTTTTGATCCTAGTTTAAAGAACATATGCAGAAGACAATGAGAACAATGCTTGATTATTGTTTCAAGACCTTCGACGCGTACTCGATGAAATCATCTTACTAGTATGGATGCCCGTCGTGAAAGTCTTTCTACTTACAACTAGAACACTACAATCTTTCCAAATATGTATTTTTCAAGTGAAATTCAAGCACTTCTCCAGAATCATTTAAACAAAATTCAAGCACTCTCAAAGTCATAAAGTGACAAATTAACTTGGCAATGACTTAATTGTCCAGGTGTTTAACGCTGCATATAAACTTTTGATGATGGTAAGTGAGTACCATCTCCATGAAAATTTTGTCTCTCCTAACAGCTATCTTACAAAAAATTTTCATAGTATATTTTGACATGTAAGCACAATTGCCTTAGAACTGTGTAGTGTGTCCTCAGTGGCATAGCCAGATTTTTCATGGCATCTAGCTAGGTGAGGAAGGGGGGGACATAGGGGTTCCACCATTTCAAGGGGCTTCAAATATGGAAGTGGTATATGTACTTCACTCGTGGGTATTCCAGTAAGGGGGAGTTGAGGTTCCAAACTGTGGGGGAGCAAGACTCCAAGCCCCCCTTAACTTTGCCATGACATGTTTTACCACCTACCCCCTACAAAAAATCCCTGGTCCTGCACACAAGTGTACAACACTACCCCTAGTGTCTCTCACAAGAACTTTCTTCTCATCATAGCTTGAGCATTTGCACCTCACAGAGGAAATTAGTCAGATTCAAGGTAAAGAAAACAGAACGCTACATACGTCATCATGACAAATGAACTCTTAGTTTGCCGCACAACAGAATGTGTGCAGGAAAAAGCAGAGTCGCTAAGTGTCTGTCTATCAAATACAGTTTCGAGCCTCTCTCGATTTTTGTTGGAATAACTGTCAGCTGTGGCAATTACGGTACCTCTAGGAGCCTCAGACAGTTTACTAGCCAGCAGCGTTCTATATCAGCCAAAACACAAACCAAATTTGATGACAGTAACTCTTTCAAAAGCCGAAACTTATGCAGCCATACGTTTTGATGACCAGGGTGAAATGAGCCAGTGGGCACGAACAGGTAAATGGTCCTTTTAACATTTTGGTGTAAACAAAGAGAGGGCTTCGTATTACAGATTTATGCTTAACTCCACTAAAAGTTGCATAAAATTCTAAGAGCTGATTGATGGCCACAAATATCAATTAGTACAACTCGCACTTAAAAGGCTCACCCAATGGTGTGACATGTTGATGGGGGAAATTTCCGGAAAAAAAGAAGAGAATCAATGAAGGTGCTAGCTAGTCTTCATAGCAACAAAACGTAAGCTTCGCATTTTTCACCAGACTTATAAAGTGTTAAATGCAAATGTAAACATGTTTTTACATATCATAGCAGTTGGCCTCAAATTGTTTAAAATGGGTGAATTTACTAAACCAGGCCTTTCTTCATTCTGATGACGGGCTGTTTGGAGGCCTTTGATAGAAAAACAGATAAATCTGAATCTGTACAGAAACAACTAAGAATGCCTTAGTATGAGTTTATGGGCAAAAAACACTCAGGATAGGTTCTCACATCACTTCCAAAGATGCAAGAAAGAGAATTTGGTTAAGCTTTCCCCTCTCTGAAAACAGGAATATAATTTCCCTCCAACCCTGACTCAATATCTACAGCTAAGTCAGATGATGATGGTATGTGATATGATGGCTTGACTCATACTGTCACAAAAGACAGGGGCTTTTCACTGACATTAGAGGTGGTGTAAAGATGAAGAATCAAGGGTTCTCCACACTACCATAATCAATGTTGAAAGGTGTGTGGCTGGGGGAGGGGGTGTAGGGCAGAGAGAAGGGATTTCAAACTGAAGAGATGTGGGAGGAGGCACATATTCACAAGCCCCACAAGTTTCTATGCCCTTAGATTATTACATAATTAGACTAGGAGGCATGCAACAACAGATGTAGACACTGCAGATGCATCCTCCTTTGTTACTATGTGAGAAGTAATGTGACCTCCATCCACACACCCCCACCACCCCCTACCCCAAATCCTAATGATTCAAGTTCAATGTATCTTCCATATTTGGTGGTTTGCTATAAAGACACTGTGATATAGTTGACACTGTCAACTTTCATATGAGCTGTAAGGGCTTTCACATAACACTGATTTACTGAAATATTACCAGGTAACATCTGCTAAGCTCTACAGAAAATTTTTAAGTCTATTTTTGCTAGTAAAAATACCACCAATCACCTTTTTAAACTAGACTGTTTTTTTCTTTACTTTTCTTCTTCAATCACTCAGATGGTGTGAACAAAATTTGTGTCTAGAAAGTACCAATGGGTATATTTTATAGAAAATAAAGTAAGGATGAATGACGTCAGGTGATCTGGACTGAAGCCATTAATTTGGCTCTTTGTACGGCATCAAAGCAACGGCGCGTAGTACATACATCACGTCATTGCTTTTGCCCTAGCTATTGGCCGAAAAACTTACAAGTTTGCAATTTAGGAGTACATAACAAAACACTTGATCGAGGCACTATGATTTATCTCTGTCGTGAAAATTGCTCAAAATCGTTCAAAAAACGAACAAAATGGCATTTAACTTCTGAAGTTGAATGCACACTGTACGTACGGAGACACGCCAATCAACCAGTTTTTTGCCATACAACGGAAGCGTCCTCACAATTTTTGTGGCTTCACTGTTTAACACGTAGTGATACTCTGTGTCAGCATTCTCCCTTACTTTAATTTCTATGGTATATTTTCAGTAGTCAGATGGTGTGTATACCCAGATCTGTTGGTTGCTTTGCATAATGTCGGATGCTCATGAATTCTGAAGAATATTTCTACCATAAAATTTTGCAGATACGAATAAAACAGTAAGCCTAGTTGAAAGATGCACAGTACATAGCTATATTACTACAGTCGTTTAATTAAGTCTTCATTAATATTTCTTCAAGTTGTTGGATTCAATGGCCCCAAAGTTTTCCAGCAGACTGCATATCTTCATATACCTCCATTGTTATATACACATGGAAAGGTTTACAAGAGTATGTATGGAAAGCATCAAGGAATCTTATCAGATTTCATAAATGTGAGGTCCATCATTAATGATAAGGTTAGCACTAAACCTACACATTAATGCTATAACATACAGCAGAGAACACCAAAGCGTGCAATGCTAGCCCAGATAACTAAGCATACAGAAAATCTGTAATTCAAATATTCAGACAATGCTTTCATTAACCGTCCGACTTTTTCTATCGGCAATGTGACATTTTATCTTTGAAGTCCACCTTTGTCAGACTAAGTGGTTGATGGGACAGTCAGAATCAAGCTCATATAATTCCAATTAGAACACATCTAAAGTATGCTGAATCATGTCGACTTCTCCTCTTGTACTGATTGAGTCCTCATACCAAGCAGCGAGGATGAAGCATAATTAATCCTTGATCTAATTCTTCTGTCACAGTGTCGTTATAATTTGAATCATTTTCCAGCTCAGTGGCAGGTACTAATGCAAATGGTATTACCTTTATTGTTCCCCCGCCATCATGTACAGGTAGTTGTCATCATTTAATTGATACAACGTGTCTACATAGTTGAGTCGAGAAATTCATAGACTGGGCTGATTATTTGGTTAGAAATGGTTCCTCATGAAGGAATAACAAGAAAAGATTTTGCAAAGGAAAAAAATCAATAGGTGGAAAGTTGGTCTCGAAATAGGAAATTATGCTGACATTGTAAATAATTCAAATAATCACATTGAAAGGCTGAGGATTAAATCACACAACAAAAGTTTTTTTTTCTTAGTAAGGGCACAAAGCTTTCTAAAAGATGACACTGCATTTTTATGTTATGTTTTTGGTTACTTTTATGTCCAACTGTTCAGAGTTGCCAGTATACTCTATATGCATGCCTCATGAGTGCGGGCCAGTGCACCAACCCCCACTCCCAGCCCACTCACCAAAGAAAGTGAAGTGCTAGTAATGAATATGCAAAATCCTGTATCTTAAAGCCCTTGAGCAAAAGGGTGCACCACAGAGTTTCACAAGTGCACATGACAAGTGCACAGGGTTAGTGTCACTTAAAGTTTATAGGTTTTTCTCCAGGCACACAAAGAGCATTTTTCTCACTTAGCACATTGTCATAGCCAGATTAACCCAGTAATTGAGGTAACCTATAGGTTACGGGCCCCCAATATTTTGACTTTTAGGGAGCCCCCGGAAAATTTTCATATACGATGAACCTTTTCAGCTTAGCTTTCAAACTTGCTTCTGATTTACAGATAATCATCTTTCTCCCTACCAAAATACAGACCCTACATCACTAGTGTTGATTTTCTAATGTATAACGTTACCTGGTAGGAAATTTCGTCAAGTTGAAATCACTGATAGTATGTACCAACAAAGCTGATATGAGGCATGTCATGTGAGCTATAATGGCGCATGGTCGTAGGTTAACTACTGAAATGTGGTTATAGATGCATGTTCTAGAGGTCTGTTTGTACTAATGCATATTTGTATTACTGACATGATTTTTATGAACAGAATATAAGCACGTTATTTTTTAGGCCTCACAGATAAAATACTCAAAAGACAATCAAGGTACATTTCTGACAATGAAAGAGATAGTTTTAGCCCAAAGTATGCTAAGCACTTCGCACTAACCTATGGTGGCCCTTCAGTTATATCAGTACTTCTCAGGTAGGGCACAGAAACCTTGGGGTCAATGAGGAGGAATGGGGATGATTGTGTGAGGAGTTCTGGATTCCAATCGCTGAATTCAAATTAAAATGCCCAAGATCTTTGGTTCAATTGCTAGTCACTTGACACTTTAAAATAATTAACAGTGTGCCATAAACAGATGAAATGCATAGGAGGACCCATAATTTCCGTCTTTGCCATTTTGAACAGTATGTGAGTCTAATTAAACTCATGGCAGCACGCCGTGGAGCAGTGTCAGTGCCCTCTCCCTCGAAATGTTCAAAACTAATTTTTATCACAGCGATCGGTATTAGTATCCGAGATTCCAAAATAGAGAACGTAGATGAAGGCTAATTTGTAAGTCACAGAAAGTCCCATTTTTGACAAGAGACGCAGCTTGGGGAGGGCAACCCCTCCGTCCTTTATGGTATTTTTCTATTACCTATGTTTCTACAAATTTCTAAAAATGCCATTTTTCGGCGCCCTTCACGCGCTTTTATTCAGTGAGCACTATACTTCTCCCAGTCATACTTTCTGTAGGATTTAGCTCTGAGACTGAATCGTGAATGTTTTTGTGTATTGTTAATAGTTAAACATTTTTTGTATTGACATGACTACAGGTAATGGTTCTACGCGGGAAGGTTAGATTCTCGTTAACGATTTCTTGATAAGGATTCATCATGGTTTGGCTACCAACAGAATATCCAACTTGCTCAAGAGCACTTCTGTATGTGGTTATTGATGAAATGATTATTGTACTACCTGCAAATTGGCCCTCTTGATGCAACTAAAATGAACTGAGACTTTCGAAACCGAATTTATGGATTTCTACGCCAATGATATGTGCACATATTACCTTCGATTTCATGTTTAACTCATAGCAAAAATGAAAACGAAAAGCAGAAGTTATATGCCAAGTTCTACTTCTCCCTTCACAATTATTATACATTCTTTTAGTAACTACAGACCAATATCATTGTTACCTCAGTTTTCAAAGGTGCTAGAGAAGCTATTTGATAAGAGGATGAACACTTTTATTTGTAAATATAACTTACTTAATGATTTTCAGTATGGTTTCTGATCTGGTAGGTCCACAGCTATGGCATTGCTACAACTTACTGAGGAGCTCACTTGTGCATTGGATTCAAAACTGTCAACTGTAGGGGTATTTATTGACTTAACGAAAGCATTCGACACAATTGACCACCATTTATTATTAAAAAAGTTAGAGTACTATGGATTCAGAGGAATCATTCATAAGTGGCTAACGAGTTACCTTTCAAATAGGAAGCAATATGTGCAAGTTGGTAACATTAATTCTGATACTCGGGATATGGGGTGTGGTGTACTACAGGGGTCAATCTTAGGACCAAAACTACTCATCTTATATATTAATAATATTTTCTCAGTTTCAGAGATTATGAAATTTGTTCACTTCTCTGATGACACCAATATATTTTGTTCCCATCACGATTTAAGTACGCTTTGCACATTAGTTAGTACAGAGCTACAGAAGTTAAGTATCTGGTTCTGTGTAGATAAACTTTCATATAATGTTAACAAAACTCATTTTATGATCTTTTCTAACTCTGTAACAAATTTGAATGTACAGGTTCACATAAATGGTAGATGCATCGACAGGGTGACACATACTAAATTTTTAGGTATCTTCATAGATGATAAATTAAACTGGAAGCCCCATATTAGTCATTTGACAAAGAAATTATCAAAATGCAATGCTGTTTTATACAGCACTAATAAGGTGTTAGATAAACAGGCACTCTTAACATTATATTATTGGCTTTTCCATCCCTGTTTAAACTATTGTATTGAAGTATTTGGAAATTTGGAGGAATTTGGAGGGGGCAATTTGGCGTACCAGTTCCGGAAGTCCAAATTTCATCTCAAAGTAAGTACCACCCACCTTCTTCGCTAACTATTCTTTTACATCTCCCTGGTTCCAACCCGCCCATAAAGTCCCGCGGGACTAGGTGGGGTTAGGCAAAATTACGATACGATACAATATTGAAGTATGGGGAAACACATACAAATCCAATCTTAATCAATTATAAGTAATGCAAAAGAGGGCAGTTCGGATTTTGGCTAATGCTAATTATTTAGAACATACTTCACCTCTCTTTTATTATCTGAGTATACTTCCATTAGAACAACTAGTCAAATTCAACACTGGGATTTTCATGTAGAGAGCATATCATAAGTTTCTGCCACCAACCTTGCAAATTTATTTTACCACCTCACACTGTATTAATACGAGACACAAAAATTCCTTTCATCAAAGATTTGCCTGAACTAAGAAAAAGCAATTTTGTATGTCGGTTTCAGGGGTAAAGCCATGGAATTCCTTTTCTCAACACCTAATAGGCTGCAAAAATATGAAGAAATTTAAAAAGATGCTAAAAGAACAACTGTTAACATCCTATTCACAATGCAGATAAAAGGTTCGTTCACTTACTCTAGTGTAACTCATGAATTGTTCCCAACCATTTCCTTGTCACTGTGTTTCTATTGTGTTGTAATCTGTGAGTTGTACTGTGTGTTGTAATTGACTGTTTGTACGTATTATCTTTTTAAGTTAAGGGGAAAAATTAATTAATAAGTATTTATATTTCTTTTTTTCTCCTTTTCCATGCAATGATGTTAATCAACTGTTTTAAACTATTCAAATATTCATGTCATTATCTGTTCATTGCTGGAATAAATAAATTGAATTGAATTACTTGATGGAATAAAATGTCTGAGTTGCATCTCTTCTGGGAGGATAGAAATTTCTAAATATTGAAAGGCAGAATAGTCTTACACAAATCAACAGGCGCGGGAAGCGGCATTTCAGGCACTTGCCGGCATCGGGACTCTTGCCAAAACTTTCTGCGTAAGGGGATGCCAACATGGTGACGCTCCACTTAGATAGTGTCACTTAGTGTAACATTATCAAAATTAGACTCAAAGGGCCCTCCTCACTTGACTAGGTTACATGCCCCCCTTAAGGTAAATCCGGCTATGCACATTGTACCATTAAAATTGTTTGCTTGACTGATGAAATCAGTTCTGCATTCGACTGCAGTGCTTTTGGGTTGACCATACTCCCTTTTGTTTCAAAAGTGTGAAAATTAATCAACTTTCATTTAAAAGCAAAAAGAGTCACAGATGAGGTATTGTGTTGTACGTGCAAAGAAGGGACAGACCACTAGTTATCTATCCTAGTCTTTGGAATCTCTGTGCTATCAGTTTTGATAGAGGTATCTCCACCTGCAGAATTATTCCAACCTTTGGCAAATCACACCAGGACCCCTCATCATTTACTCACCCCCAGGTTTGTAACTAACCAAATACACTCGACCCTTTACAGCATCTATGATCATCTCATAAGCACAGAAAAATTTTTGAAAGTGGGGTGGGGCGGAAGTGAATGTTAGTGATCAGTGTCCTGGGGGTGGGGGAGGTGGGTGTCCCCCTCCCTTTAGAAATTTTTTACTATTAAAGCACCCTAGATGTAAAATGGTACAATGTTTGACAAACTTTGAAGGAATTTCATCCTATTCACTGCCATATTTTGGCAGCATTTCATCCAAAGTAGGGGAGTGAAACAAAGTTTTCACTCCCACCAGAGTGCAGGGGCAGTCGCCCCCACTTCCCCCCTTTTCCTAGGCATATGCATCTACTGATAAACTCCCTACCTCTCTGTACAGCCTTCAATGACTTCACTCTGAAGTAATCATGTACCGTGTACTGTTCAATGGGATTCTCTGTTGAGATGATTATAATTGGTCACTGCTCTCTTGTTTTACTATTTTTAAATTAATAAGGTTGTAACAGGTCAGATCAGGTTAATGATGATTAAAACAAGAAGGACAAGCAAACAAAGCAAACAAATTACATGGCTGAATGTTTTTTGTAATCTGTCACAAAGGTAACCTGTCCTCTGCATCTACTCTGAGAGCACATGTTATTGCCATTACATATTATCAGTAAAAAACAAACTACTTGCAGTGTGATCATGAATAACACGTGGTGCATAAACAAGATTGGTTTTAAATGGAGATTGATGAAATTAATTTGTGGCCCAGGAAAACATCCTCAAATAAAAAAATAGACTGAACTCTTGAAAATGCAGGGTGAAAACAGCTTTGTAAGAAGGACAATCCACCAGGCTTATCATGAAGGGCACAAAAGGGTGGGGTATAATGCTAGAGGGAGGCAGCAAATACGTCAGCTGGTATCAGCTTGCAATTAATACAAAAGTTGCAATACTAATCCCCAAATAATGTCATTGTCATCATCACCGCCACCGCTGCCACCGCCACCACACCACCACCACCACCACCATCATCATCATCGTTAGTTTTTCACAGCTACAATTGAAACTATACATATGCCCATCATGGGTGCAAGAATTAAGTCTTCCAAAATAGACCCAGTCCTCCCTAACCAGAGCAGATGCATACTGACCCCCAGTTCCCCATTGTTACAGAACTAATCCGCCACCTCATCTAAAGAAATCTTAAATAAACCACAATACTGTACTATGTTTTCCACTAACCTTTAACGTTATTGTTGATGCAAGTGAGTCAAATGAGTCAACAGCATTTTAAAAGGCAAATACAGTCAACAAGTTGAGTTAATGAGAGAACACCAATTCTGAAGTAATTAAGACTTTCTTATCCCCCCTCCTTAAACCCCACAAAATAAATGCCAAATCCATATATCTGATTCATATATATATATATATATATATATGAGGTAAGGAGGGGGTTACTGCAGAAGGAGAAGAAAAGTTATTTGTTTATTAACTGGTAACAAAATATATCCTGATATGACAAATTCGTTGGACCTTCTTGTCCACTATGACTGATTATTTGTCACCGTATGAAAACAAGTACTTAGGCCTAAAAGATAAGCAACTTACGGAAACTAAAATGTTTACGGCTCATTGCAAAATAATTGCATGATGACAGAATATTGTCTTAAATTAACCGAGAGCAGGGGGCCATGAGATGAATCTGCTGAATTTCTTGCTTCCAGACAGAAACAGTTAATGACAGAATGGGGTACCCACAAAATGCATGCAAACATTCCCTTATTCTTCCACACACTTGTGATTACCTTTTCACATCTGCTGTAAAATAACCCTCTTAAGCCTTGGGTACACTGTTCCTTCTTATTCTTAAAGCATTTCAAAAGATTAATCAACAAGCCACGAGGTTTATCAGTCTTTACAAAATTTTTTCTGGCAAGTAATTCATGACTAACAAAACTATGGCAATAGAGGCAGAGTTTACAAGTGGTTTAATAACATAACATAACAGGTTAAAGGGCAAAGGAGGGCTAAGGCCCCATAAGATGCCCTGAAGTCCATACAACCTTAACTGAAAACAAAGAACCAACCAACACCAAACAAGCCCAGCACAATTAGATTCTACCACACTTATGGAAGAACTTGTCAATGTTAACCTTAAAGCAGTGCACAGATGTGGAGTTAACTACCCACTCAGGCAGACTATTCCACTCGTTAACAACTCTATGAGAAAAGCTGAACTTCCTAATGTCGAGCCTTGCAAAATTCTTAACTAGCTTCTTACAATGGCCTCGAACCCGAGAATTACATTGAACCTTTAAATAATTGCAAGAGGACAAAGGATTCCTTTCAGAGAGAAATTTGTACACCTGAAGCATGTCCCCCCTATAAATCCTTCTCAACTCCAGGGTGGTAAGCCCAAGATGCTTAAGTCTAACATGATAAGGTAGGTGTCTCACCTCGGGTATAAGGCGAGTGGCTCTCCTCTGAACTTGCTCTAAAAGAAGCTTGTCCTTTTCATAGAAGGGACTCCAAGCCTGGGCTGCATAGTCGAGGTGGGGTCTTACCAACTGCTTATACAGATTTAGTACAATTTCTTTACTAAAACTACTGAAATTCCTCTTGATCAATCCAAGCACCCTATTAGCCCTAGCAGCAGCAGCTGCACACTGTCTAGATGGTTTTAAATCACCTGTAATAACCACACCCAGATCCTTCTCAAAAGTCACATCACTCAGAATACTACCATTCATGTTATAATCATAGTTAAAATTTTTAGGACCAAAGTGAAGGACTTTGCACTTATCTGCATTAAAAGACATTTGCCAAGTCTGAGACCATGAAAATAACCTATCCAAGTCTTTTTGCAGTAATGAGGCATCATCCTTATCACTAACCTTCCTATAGAGCTTAGTATCTTCAGCGAACTTACTAATACTAGATGTGAGAGAGCTATCAATATCATTGATGAAAATTAAGAAAAGAAGCGGGCCAAGAACAGAACCCTGTGGAACTCCACTTGTAACTTCTTTCCAAGACGTGAAATTACCATTAACAACAACTCTCTGAGATCTACCATTGAGCCATTAATGCAGTCACTTCTCGTTGAATAAGTGCTGTAAACCCTGTCACCAAATTCATGCATGGCTCTCTTAAATCATGTGACCATACCTTTGTTACTGAATTGCTAAATTTATAAAGATCTCCATACATTAAGCACTTCAGTAACAAAAGTATGGTAACATGATTTATTCAAGTAACTCCTTGGTTTACCTTATATGAAATATTTATGTTCTAAAACCTCTTCAAGGTACTCCTGAAGCAAACGATCTTGAGGAGGGTTCTAACATTCAGATGACGTTTCATAATAAGGTTGGGGTGACAACTTATACTCCTTAAAGCTAATAGTTGCTTCATCAAGAATGAAGTATGTACTACCCATCTATTCAGATGCTCAACTTGTGAACTTTTTAGTAGACATACAAGACTTGCTGTATAGTATAATCCCCCAACTTCCCCACCTCCCTGGTTTAATTGGGAGTCTATGAGCTCTGATACTTACCTCTTATTTAGGTAAAGGATCCCGGGGTGCTATAAGTTTTTTGCCAGATGATTACTGCAGGCAATAGTGATATAAATAGGAGGCAATTGGAGGAGCAAAATAGAGCAAAAATGAACACACATACTTCCTTCAATGCAGGAAGTTGTACTCAAAACTTTTAGAAACAGATGGTTGGGGAGTTACTTAACATCTTGGTTTTGGTTTGGTCACATTTTCCTCAAGGAAGGGGGGGGGGGGTGTAATCTCTTTGCAATGCATCGTACCAAATACCCGCGTTTCCCTCCCCCTTCTGCATCCCTGACATCCGTGGACCATGCAACTTGACCAAAGAACACTTTCTCAGGTTCATACATGACAAATTTTAAGACTTCCATAAATAGGAAAGCATGATATTACAGACAAAAGGTGAATGCACAGAGCCTGTGGGGGTGCGGGGGAGGGGAGGAATGTATCTGATGAAATTTGCAGTGATATCACAACTGTCCTGCAAATTTTCCTGGTGAAACCCATATACTCACCACTAACTTTGCATCATTCAAACTCCTGTAGAACAAAGCAGAGCTCATTCATTAGTCCAGGTGTATATATCAATTCTCCTGAGGTTACATCCTGTCTGTATATGGGTAAATTACTCCAGCAGCACACACTCCCTGATGATTTCATACCATGCTCATCATCAATATTAAGCTTTACCTGCCGACAGGAGACAAAAAAGAAGAATGCTTCATCAAAATAAAGTCTGGAGAGGCAGTTATCACCTTGGCAGACTTTATGAGGATTCCACTCTTCATCCACGTAGATTTATACATACACCTGAAGAAGCGCAACGTCTAACCTCCACACATCCAATTATATCAGTCGCAATCTGATCCCTCGTAAAACGCTCGCTACCAACACAATTTGAGATTGACCAATCAAAACCGACCGCAGTGTCCAGTGACGATATCATGGTGTAGTAGAAACAAGATTACTATCTGTCAAGCTCAGTCACCCTCGGGATCCTAGTAGACATGGTGAGAGTGATGTAGATGTGGATTGAGTCCCACGAGAGACAAGCGCGAAGGGAGAACAGGTTTATGGAGGGAAAGCTGCTCCAAGCATCCCCAAGAAGGTAATTGCTTCACCTTTCGTGTAAACAAATAAACCATAGGTGAAAATTGGAAGAAAAAGTCATGAGAGGACAAGTGCCTAAACTAGGAGGGGTCTACAGAGGGGGAAGAATAGAGTTTGAACGTAGTATACATACAGACTCATAGAAGCATCAATTTGTTATGTATAGGCCACCAATGGAGTATGAGAAAGTGTTAAACTACATCTGATACAGCAGTATCCTATACATTACGCACATCACTCTCTCAATTCATTCATTGGGGTGGCTGTATGTTCTCTAGTTTGGACTTTATAAGATGTGGGATGATGGTAGGAACTGTTCTGTTATTTCTGATCGCTTTTAGTTTTCACTTTTAAGTATTCTGTCCTTTTCTGTAATGATAGACTCTTGTGTTTACATTCTTTTTTGTATGAATTCCATCCTTCTTTTCTTACTTTACCATTGTCTTTTGTAACTGATCACTCACAAGCAAATGTATATTTTTTTGACTTACTTCATCAGATCAGTGGCATGGGTGCTATTGTGTCAAATATTTGTCGCCGTACTCAGTCAAAAGTACAGTAAAACAACAGCCTAGGGAAGAGGTATCATGAAAAGACAAACTTGAAGGTAATGATATTACTGTCACACAATTGACACAAAGATCTTAATAGGAAAGGAAAATGACTGGTGTATCTTAATGGACAGAAGTCAGCAGACTTACATAGATGGTGTGGTCTTAGTCAACATATAGTATTATTGTGATTTATGAAAGAATGCAGGAATGAATTAATGCACCAAACCATTTACGTTAAACCTTTATAGTACAAACTAAAGGCCTATTTACACGATGTGTCCATTACATGAATCAGACTCATGAGTCCAAAACACGTTGTGAAACTAGTTTACTTGCAACCAAAATTAGTAACCTTTGCAATTTTTGCAGAAAATCCACCATGACACAAGATCTAATTTGGTGTGACATGACATGCAGGATTAGTGAGAATAGGTCAAACAGCACTGAACATATTGACAGAACACATGATCTAAACTAATCCTTTAACTCATGCAACAGCGGATCATATCAATTCCTTAGCACTCCTAACCGTGTGCACGTGAAAACATCCTGCTCTCCACACAACCTTGCACAGGTCATTTACTGTAAATCCCTCACTTCCTTTCCACCAAACTCCTAAACCACACAACCGATTGTCTTGTATAAACCTGATTCTGAAAGCTGAAACTGTTATCTTTACTGTGATGTTTATCATTTTCTCCCTCGAGATTTCTTTCAACCGTCATTTTTAACATAAAGAGAATGCCTCAAGACTTTTTACTTTGCATAGGCCCCGTACGTTTTACACGGTAAGTTGCAAATTGAAAGTCTCAGCAAAACTCCTTTGCTGAATCCTTGACTTCTTCCCTTTAATAGCTTTTGTCCAACTTGTATAAAATGGATAATCCAAGAAGACACTTTTATCTCCATGGTAATGCCAAAATCGATACTATTTAGTTCATTTTAGCCCCATCAAAAGGCGAAAGAAGTTCATGGCCGTAGAAAGACTGGAGCACTTTGAGGTATCTGAAATTCACCCATACAGATAACGCGTGTTCATCACTACATTAAAGAGCGGCAAAGAAATTGACCAACATAGTTTCTTGGCTCGACTGGGATAACAAAAGCTGAAAAAATACTGATAAAGAGTAGAATATAAGGGTCATAATGTCAGTAAATGTTTTTCTGGCCAAATATATTTCTTTTCAGCTAAAAAAGTCAAGAAAAGTAGTGTGACTTTCGTCGAAGGCAAGTGCTTTAGCAACAGTCTTAACGAACGGGCACAGCTCATTCTCAACTAGGGGGTGTTAGTTTCACAGCAGGCAAGCAAGCCGAGCAAATGTATGGTGGAGTCTGTTAATATAGGTTATACTTTCAAATTGCTTTCCAATGATTTAAACATAATGCTCTTTGAATAAAATTGCATACAACATGTACATAAAGTTCATTTCAACGGACGGTACTTGCTGTAGTTTTCGCAACCCTATGTTCCATAGAAATCTCACCTATAAAGCAAATAGACTAGCCCGCACACAGGTTTTCGGGGAATCTCCGTGAGCCTGCGTAAGGTGCAGTGAGGTGTAAATGAGTCATCATCGACCGTGTATTTTAGCTGCTGAAACAGGTTGAAAATCGTTGGGAAGGAATTAATATGGAGGGCCAGACAAAAGTCTATAATCCATCATGTAAACAAGCCTTTAAGATCCACCCCCCCCCCACCTCCCTCTCCTCGCCCTTCCTCCCACTTGACATCACATTATGTCCATTTCTTGAAAGGTTAGTACATCCACTTCACAAAAGTTGAAATAAGTGCATTCCTGTCGGTTTAACTAGTGGGGGATACCCACTAGACCGAAGGTTCACCAGACTGAAGATCCCCTTGACAGTTAATCTACTTGAAGTTAGTTAGTTAGTTAAATGAAATTTAACGACACACCAACACAAATGTGTTATATAGGGTCAAGCAAAGTTTAAATACAGTTCAAGTCCTTCCCTTTTGTCGCCTCTTACGACAGGCGGGAAATACCTTGGGCATATTCTACAACCCCCAGCCCACAGGGGGCCTACTTGAAGTTAGAGGCAGGGTTAGGATCAGGGTTAGATACTGAATTGGGTTTGGGATCAGGATAGGAATTAGCCTCAGGTAGGATTCGGAGCTTTGGTCTAGTGAACCTTCTATCTAGTGAACCCTGCCCTAACCAGTGAAGCCATGAAAATAGTGAGGGCACTTAATTCCACTGTACAGTGAGCAAAAAGCCAGATGTTTTGCATGTCTCCATATGTATAGTGTGTGTTCAAAGGAAGAAGTTAAATGTAATTGTGCCTGTTTCGAAAGATTAGGAGAAATTTTCACAACAGAGATAAGTAACTGTGCCCTAAATTTTTGCTATTTACTCCCAACTTTGAAAATTTGTAGTTTCTGCCAATAACTGGGACAAAAGCAACGACTAATGTTTGTATTACCCATAGTTGCTTTTTAGCTAGATGAGTGGCTTTAGCACGTCCAGATCATAGGACATTGCAGGAACAAATAAAGGGTTTTCATCCTTGAATGAAGGGGGTTAGGAAGCATTCTTCTGACAGGACCCCCAGCCCTGCTCCCCGCTTCCTACGCCTATGGTCTAGCACTTGCTTTATATCTTTGAATTGATCCTTTCAACATTTGCTACATACATTTTTTGTCATTTTATATTTTGGTTCCCCTTTCACCTTCTAATAACATTGGACGGAAGAGATACAAGTATCAATTTTATCATGTCTGAACTGTACGGACAAATCTCTTCCTGGCTCGCACAGCATCACATGATATTAATTACATAGCTTCTAATGAAGTAATGATTTCTATGTATTGCCTTTGACCATTAATAAAACAACAGTATCATAGGATGTGTAGGAGGTCAAGAGACCTTTGCAGTAAAAATACATTCAAAGCTAAGACCTACTCAATTTTATTCTGGATTAAAATTATCACTTGTAACAGTGAGGGAGCCATGGCAGGGGGCTGGTGGGAGTGGGGGATGGGGAGTTATGGTGATTTTTTATACAAGCAATTGTGATGCTTACTTCTAATGCAGAAAGATATAAATGCTATTGTTATCTATGAAATATTTGTCCTGATGAAAGGTTAAAGTTCAGCACTATCTTTTAAAAATCTTTAGAGGCCTCAAGCCCTGCACCCCCTTCACATGCCCGTAGTCAGGGGTCATATGCAAGAACTCCTTGGTTTGCGTTCGTACAACTGTCACGTCTGAAGCACTATACAATAGCATTTGCAGAAGAAATTGCAGTATTTCTTGCCCTGTTTGTCAACACTTGCACCATATTTATAACAGTTTACTCCAGAGGCATTTGTAGTACTCACTTGTTCCAAGTGTTTCTCAGTACTGTATATGTTTAGTGCACTCACTTTGCTCCACTTGTGGAGAGCCTTGAGCAGTAACTTTTGGAACTGATTGGCACTACATATTATTACTATGTAAAATGAAGGGTTTTAGCCATAACGGGAAAATGCAGTGACCCCAATCAGAATTAGTATACCCTATCCTGATTCATGAGAGGCTTGTTCCGATCATGTGACAATATTTCTGTTACTGAATTGTTAAATTCATGAAGAATAACTCATTTCTTTACCTTCTCTTTGTAATTTAGTTATGGGGCTAATCTTACATTAATTCAGTAAGGGAAAACTGTGATGTACAAAATATAAAACCGGAAGAATCTGATTGTATTTTAAGGCAAGAAAATTCAATTTGAAAGCAAGAGGCCATGTTGGTTTTGGCCTGAGCATTTGAAAATTGGAAGGTGTCACTATTGTTTTAGGGTGGGTGTATATATTGTGCACAGTGCGAACATAGTCAATGGAGAAATTTCTATAGGAACAGCTAATAAAATGTAGGCTTATAGGTAGGGCCTACTAAAAAATATTCAGAAGCTCATGCTTTATTCCAAAGTCTTCTTAGTACATGCACAGCCTGTGGCTACTGATTTAAACCCGCACGAAAAATCGACTGATCTGTTACAGTCTGGGTCATGAGCCCGTAGCCAGAATAACCAATCAGGGGGCACATCGATGTTGGAGTTTTGATGGCCTGGGGGAGGGGTCTGTGGGGAGGGGGTGTCCCTCACCTTTGAAAATTTTTGGCTATTTCAAGTACTCTAAATGCAAAATGGTGAGAGATTTTCCTTTTTTTCTTCTTATATTTGTATTCCAAAAATGCTGGTCTCATAATAAATTTTTCCTCCTTCAGTGCCAGACCTTTTATTGAAAAATTTGGGAGGACACATTCCCCCCCCCGTGGCTATGTGCCTGATGGGTCATTCCACAGAGCTCTATGTTCACTGATGATGAATCATCACAGGCAGGACTTAGGTGTTCGTGAATCACAGTGCATTGCAGGAGAAAAGAGCATTTGCCTAGATATGTTCCAATAGCTAGGTGCTGTTGTGAGTAGTAAACATTAGTGTCGGACCGATCACTGGTATTCAGTATCGGTATCGGCCAATAGTCCCCATTTTCATCCAGTATGGGTATCGGTAAAATTTATATAAAATGTCGATACTATCTAACCGATATTTCTCATCCTCTACTTCATAAAAATGCTATCGTATTTTAGTATGTTTGACTGTAAGTCCAAATATTTTACCTCATAAAAATGTAAGTTTGTAGTAGTTCTCAGTATCTATAGGTTTGGTACAGAAACTCATTTCTCATACACTGGTATCGGACTGGTATCAGCCAATACTGGGAACTGAAGTATCGGTAATATATCAGCTACTTGTATAAATATCTGTGCAACATGCAGTTTACATTATAAAGATATAGGTATTGTTCCTGTTATACCAGTGGTTGGCCTATTGGGTGAAGCATTCTCAGCATCTTTTACTGTGCAGTAATGGTAATGATGCACAGTTTATTTGACACAGTACATCATGACACTACCTTATGCTATCCAGCTTTCTATATAGATCATTATTACTTACAATGCTACCCAGGTTTCTATATAAGTCATTACAAAGTTATAATGCTACCCAGGTTTACATATAAGTCATTGCTAACTTAGTGCTACCCAGGTTTATATATGTCACTGCTAACTTACAATGCTACCTAGATTTATATATTAGTAATTACTAACTTACTATGCTACCCAGGTTTCTATATAAGTCATTGCTAACTTAAAACTTTACCTAGGGTTATATATAAATCATTACTAACTTACAATGCTACCCAGCTTTCTATATAAGTCATTACTAACTTACAATGTTACCCAGATTTATACATAGGCCTAAGTCATTATTACTTACAATGCTAACCCAGGTTTATATAAAAGTCACTGCTAACATAAAATGCTACCCAGGATTATATATAAGTAATTACTAACTTGCAATTATACCAAGGTTTATATGCAAGTCATTACTAATTACTTACAATGCTACCCAGGTTTTTATATGTCATTACAATACAATGCTACCCAGGTTTATAAGGAAGTCATTACGAACTTACAATGCTACCCAGGTTTAAATATAAGTCATGTTACTTACAATGCTACCCAGGTTTATATATAAGTCATTGGGAATTGACTCTACGGTTGCACCAATTGTGAGATTAAATACCAAACAGTTTCAGAAAGAGAAAGAATCATCAAAAGTAAATTGAGAACCACAGGTAATTGCTCAAATTCTTCTGATGGTTGGATGTCATTTGCAAATTGCCTTGGCAAAGCAATGGTCACTTTGTATGTCCAGTCACACACACCCTCTACACTGTACATGAACATTACCACACACACATTACCAAACTTTCCTTTTTTTCTAAAGTCCCCTCGACTCTCTGAGTCAAGGGGCAAAACCAAATGTGACTCCCGAAGGAGTTCTGCACCCCAAGGGAGCTATGTCCCCAAAAGGACAACAAACTTTATTGACCCTGGGAGCTCTGCCTCCGTGGTCACGGACACTCCTGTGCCAGGTAGGTACCAAAGCTAAGGACGCATCATGCATGTTTCAGCAGTCACTCTTAGCTTCTAAGAATTTTATTCTCTTGTGTTATAGGTTATATTTCAGCCAGACTTCGTTAAAGCATGTTTACTCATTTGCAAGTACAAGTTCCATATCCCTTTGATAGTGGGGTAAGGGCTGGGGGGTTACCCTAGTAGCAGGTCTTGAATATGCATGTCTCTTTATCATGTACATAATCTAACACCTATGAACAATGACAAAGATCTTCCAATTTCACTACATTCATGAGCCAACTTTGAAGTTGTCTCTCAAATGCTGATTGGTCAAAATATATAAATATTCATCCTGCAAGACAAAGTTCAAAATGTAACATTGTTCTTTGACCTTCCCCAAGGGCAAAGGAAGCAGGGGGACTGGGTACTAATGTCCCCCAGTCAAAAATGTGGGGGGGAAGAAGTATAGTTCTGTCCCCCCCAATTCAAAATTGAAAACCCCTTATTTGTGCCCTCTGTAAAAAGTATCAAAAATTTGCTGGAATTTTCCTAAACAATATGCTTAAATATTGCACCAATTTGCATCTAAGAACCATCAAATATTCAAAATATTTTTGGAGGGGAGGGATCCACCCACTCCCCTTAGACCCCTCCCCCAGGATGGTGATCTGAAACAACATTCAAACCCCCCAGTCGAGAACAGCTTCCTACACCTATTAACTTCCCACTTTTACACAGTAAGTCAATGTGACTCTTCATTAGGTGACTTTTAAGTGAGAGAACTCACACACTTAAACCCTGCACTGGATTTGGTTGAATAAAATGCATTGTAATCAATGCATGGTAATCTGACTAATTTTACTTGATTTTTGCTGGATATTTATGACTTGTGCTTCTTGTTACCATATATGAGTATAGTTAGTAGCATACAGTTTTTATGCAGATCGACAAAGAATTCTTGTGAAACTTTGCAGACACTGGTATTATGAGTGCAGCTAATACAGGAGTAAGACACATCGCCGTGTGCACAGGAGGGGTAAAAGAGCCGATCCTTTGCAGCAAATGTTCACTTGCGTTGGAGAATAGCTAAAAGAACTTTCTTCAAAAAAGCTTACTAACCTTTCAATGAATGAATAAATGGCATTGCACTGATACTGCTTTTTTCTTCCAGAAAACCTTTTCACATGCAGTGTTGATTCTCTAAACCAATGCCTTCTTTCAACATCACTTTACGACAAAAATATCAATTATGCATGAATTTATGCCCATGCGGACATAAGAAACTGTCTAGATACATGTGTGATTGGGGTCCACTACTTGGTTATGCTACTCACTAACTCTTACGACCAACCTACCTCCTTACTCATCCGGAGTAAAAAGAGAACAACTTCACACTTTGATATGGCAACACATGCTATATCAATTGATCTCACAATCGTAGGTATAGACAGCATTTACTTTGACACTAGGGAACAAACAAAAAAAGGATCCAGAGAGGGATTCTGATATGCTGGCACTTTACATTATCAGGTTTTATGAAAGAATGTTGGAAGAAATTACTCTGGTTTCGCCAAACTGATCAGACAGAAATAAGGAAATACATGAATAATTATGAAATGAATAATAAATGTTACACTTTGCTGGTAATTCATCTTCTCTGCAAAAGAAACTATTCAGCGTATAGTCAGCTGTCTTGTGAGATAGATTATCCCAGTGTGAATGACTGATCACTTGTGGAGTATGTGCGATAGCAAGAGATAACAAAAATTTCACAACTGGTTTCTGAGTTCAGTTAATTCTGTTTTGACTACAGATGAGTTACTGCTAACATAATGTCCTTCATAAATGAATGTATGATGATCATAAACTAAACATTGAAGCAAAATACATAGAATTATACATGAGAATAAAAACCTGAAACTAAAAAAAAAATTGCAGTATTAAAGATATGTAGAATAATGTATGGCTTTGATTAGATGACAAAGAAATACAGGGACATTGCTCCCAGAGAAAGTCAGAGGAAAATGAATGCGGAGGTGGCAGCATTGTGAGAACAGATCCTCAAGTGTAAAAGCTTTAATGAGCATGTTAATACTTTGTTCAAAAGATGTACCGTGGGATATACAAGTGTACTACAACAGTAATACAATTCTGTCTATCACTGCCAGATCTAGACCACGAAAGCCTAAAGCAAAAGCGAGTCTGAATTCTGCTGCAGTGAGGGTAGCCAGGCAGAGAAGGTAGGGGAGAGATGTTGGAAGGGGCAGGATGTGTCCTGTATCCAGATTGATACTGATATAGCTTCAGTCTTTCTACTTTGGCTTGGCGGACTAAACATTATAGTACTTTGGGGATCAAGCTCCTCTTATAGAAATCTTGCCCTCACTTCTAAAAGATGCTACGACACCCCCAGTCTGGTATGGCACAATCTCAAAAGATCTTAACCTAAAAAAAAAAAAAAAAATTGTGCACAATCTAATCAATCAATTTCAGACAAACCAAACACAAAACATTTTTAGATGCATAAAATACATATGGTGCATCACAGGTATCCCAACCTGGCATCTAAAACAAATTTAGCAACTTTAACAAACAATGGGTCATGTGGTTTAAAACAACCACCAAAATCCAATCATTGGCAATTAAAACATTTTGATTCTTAGCTGACATATTCCTATAAAGCCTCCAGCATTGTACACTACTGATATTATACCCTACAAAAAGCACATCTTTCATTTAAAATTTTGGTTAACAAATATGAAAGTTAAAATTTGTTCACTGTTTTATAAATAGTCAATTCATTGATGATACAGTCCTTAAACTACTTGTAGAGCTTTCTGCAATTTTGTATATGAAACTATTGGACCTGTTTTAACAAGCATGTACATTACTTTTTTGTGCGGATTGTTAGCAGTTAGAACTTTCAATTAGAATCCTGGAGACGTAGGTGGATAGCGTTTCCAGAAACATGTTGGTTAGCCAGTAGAGTTTGTGGATTTTTATAGTAGATCAACAGACCTAATGCATAAGATGCCATAGAACAGAAAGTGCCCCCCCTCGTGGAGGTAAGCGCATATCACTGTAACTTACACCAACAAATGCAGACAGCCGATTTGTGTACTGGTCAGTTGCGTCACCAGACTGAGCTTCAGTGGAGGTGACGTATAGGCACACAGCTCTCCCCTGTAGGCGTTGGCCCCAGGGGCCCACTATAGGGCCCCTAGTGGGGTCTAGGGACAATGCTTCATTGAGGGTCCTGGGGAAGAAGTCCCCTGAAGCTCTGGGGTATAAATGAATTATTTGACCATCTCCAAAATGGCATTAGATGCACACCAAACAAGCCACAAAAATAGAAACCACATTTGACCATTTTTTGGTAGCCTTACTAGCACTCTCGATCTAATGATGGTAAGGGGGTGGCGGGTGAATGGGGATGACAGATCATGTTAAGATTTGAACTGAGCTTTAAAAATAATTGCACTCATGCTGCCCACTAGAAATTAATGATGAGATAACTACCTTCCAGGTATGCCACTGAGGGGAAGCCTTCATATAAGAGCATGAAAGGTGCATCTACTGCTACAGATTTGGGGCTAGCAAGGAAAATTTAGAAAAAGAAGCCCTTCAATGCAGTTCAATGGGTTAATTTTGGTCGCCTTAAAATTATAATTATGACCGATATTCCTGCATTTCTTCAGCAATAAATGATATTGAGGGTGGCTATCGCCAGCTAAAACCATCCCTGGTGCAGAGTCAAAGTGGGCAGAAAATTTTGAAGTATCGGTATCGCCACTTTATGATCCCTGGTGTACGTGGTGCTGGGCTGAGGCTTGCAAGGGATTCAGGAGAGCAAACTGAGTTCCTCCTTGCAAATTTGAAGGCACTGCTATCTAAAATAAACAGACACTAGCCTATGGGAGTAAAGCTAATAATAATCCTCACATTTATTGAAAAGGGCAATGAAAATCACATTTTTTTACAGTTTTTGAACATAAAATCTGACTACAAGATAACAGCTGTGGAAACTGTATTGATGGGAGGGGAAGCCCATGGTCCAAGTAGACCCATAGCTGTAAAAAAATAAATGTTGAAACAATAGCTGTGGATAACACCCCCTAAAAAGTAGTCCGAACACATAGTTCAACAAATAGTTGCATGTGAAGTGTGCCACAAAATTGTGGTTTTAAGAACATTTTGTGCAATTTCAACTGCATGCTTGACTGATAAAGTGACAGTGGATCCTCGTGTGCACGAAAGTGTGTTTGTGCATAATTTTTTCATACCCAAAATCTCATTTGGGGGGGGGGGCACAATGGGGCACAGCAAACCTTTGGGGGGATGTGCCCGCTTGGTGATGCCACTGGTACCAGTTGGACATGTGCGGAAGACTACTATGTGCACATCTGAAGTCTACATCTCTCATACTGTGCACCCTCCAAACTGACTTCACATGACATCACTGCATAAGGTCTATAGTGTAACTGCAGTTATAATTTAAGAGGACAGGTCAAAGGTCCCCCTGCCCCCCAAAAGAAAAATAAATAATAGTGTTTGTCCTTTCATGCTGGTCAATACTTTGTTTTCCTTAAAGGTTATTTTTTCAACCTTAAATATTGCACTAAATGCACTAATATTAACAAAATGAAACATCAGTGACAAACTGTGCCCAAGACATCACTTATGTCTTATGCATATGAAGTTACAGAACAGAAGGTGGGGGTAAGTGCGTATCATTGCAACCTACATCATCAAATGCAGACAGCTGATTTTTGTATCAGTCAGATATGCATGCAACTTTAGGCTAGTTTGTACATGCAAATTCTATGTTATTCTTGCGGTGCACTTCACTGTTTACCCTCCAAAATAATCTTGCGATATATCAATGCATACAGCCTATTAGCTGGAAAACATTTTTATTTCCTTCTAAAATGGAGAGGGTACATGTGACTTATTTTTGGATAATAAAAAATAATAAAAAAGCAACAGTGCCAGGACTACTAGTCAGTCAGCACAAGACAAGTATATTCTGGAGAGCAGGAGGGGTGTCAACTCAGTCCATCTTGGCTTCCAAGTCACAATGATACATACTGGTGTAACACACGCATTTCATTGTAGTGTTCACAATCATTGTTTAAGTATGTGGTAAATACAACTCTTCAGTAGTTTCCTATTTTACTGTGCTGATATTCAGCAAACTAACAACAGCTAGAAAAAGAAAAAAATATGCAGCTAATCTACTGAGATTTTCAAAAATGATAGTTACTATGGATACACTGCAAAAAAGACTGATGATCAAGTTGAATGATGACAAAAGATGGAAGAAAGAATTTATCCTCTTATGCAGATGAAGATAGCAGAGTACAAACAACACTCTCTCAAGAGTATGACGTAAGCTGTGACATTAAAAACATTGCAGCTTTATGCCAAGGGGGTCCTCATCATTTATTTTACAAGACCTAAACACTTGAAAACACGGGGTACAAACTTCTTGTACGGTCTGATGTTCTAATAAAAATATGTTATGCAAGGATGGGACCGAAGCCTTCAATACTTTTACCTCTGGGCTTGAAAGATGTGAGGAGTGGAGGGTCCTTTCTAAAAGTTGTCCCAAGATAAATGTAAACTTGACTAGATGGCAAGTTGAGGGTATGTCTACACTGTAAGACCGAGAGTCAGTTTGATGTAAACAGTATATTACATCAACCCTGGGAAAATGCAACTCTGCACTTTTTGGCAGGAAGATTAGACGGAAAGTTTAAATTATCAACCAAAACAAAGCTGTTGAAGGTATTCTATTCATTGGAGAAAGTGTTTCTATCTTTTCTACATTCAATTTCATTTACTGATCAAATGTAATGCATCGACGGGATATCATGTTGCTAAACGACAACATTAGAAAATAACACATGTAATAGGAAACAGGAAATACGCAGATGACACAAAGTAGAAGATCTATGAAGGTGAAACTGATTTCCTTGTACGTGGATATTAAGCTTTTATGTTATTGTAGAAACAACCTATTTCTTTTGGCTTCAAACAGTATATGTAATGAAGATAAATTTCCAAGCAAGTTGAAAAGGAAAATTGACCAGTGTATGATAACAGTGTTGCAAAGGAAGGGAAAGGGAAAATAATGAAAATATGTGCTCCCTTTGACCCCCCCCCCCCCCCAACAAACCCTATTAATCACATCACTAAATCACTGATTATTATAGTTTTTCTGATATATGAAGTGCATCATTCAGGCATTATACTTTATTACTCTTATTAAATGACAGATTGAGAGTAAAATCTTCAGGTTCTATATTCCACATTATGAAAATGCAAATCATCGTTTGCTCTTATTAAAGGAGGGGGGCAACAGAAAGCATCAACGGCAGAAACACCTTAAGGATTTTTGAAAGTAGCATTGTACCGATACCAAACCGATATAGATATATGAGAAATAAGCATACTGTATACCATACCATTGACTATGGGAATTAGTACCACCAAGTGCTGTGTCATTTTTGTGAAGTAAAATATTGGGTTTTATAGTCAAACATATTAAAAAAGGAAATATTTTTTTGAAATATAGGATGAGAAATTTTGGTTAGGTAGTATCGTAGTATCTGCACTTTAGACAAATTTCACTGATACCAATACAGAGCAAAAATGGATAATATCACCAGATACCAATACTGATTACCAATAATGGATCTAACACAAGTTGAAAGTACCTAGTTCAAATACCTGTTAATTTCACCTTCTTCCCCCCCCCCCCCCACTTTCTCCCTCTTCCTCCCCTTCTGTTACAGCAGACTTGAGTTAGGAATACCAGTGCTAGTCTTATCTTACAATTGCACAATTTATCTTTTTACACTAGCACCACAATCTTAAAATCCATTGAGAACAAAAACAAATAAAAGAATGAACTCACCAGTATTTGTTTTATTTATTTATTTATTTTTTTTTTTTGCTAAGTTCCTGCCAACTGTTCTGAGTCTAAGCCTCAGCCACCTCAGTTTGAGTCACTCATCAGTATCAAGCCTTCTTTGAAATGTCTGGTATTACAGAGAATTTGAATGCCCATGATGAAATTAGTTTCATGTTTAGACCCAGAGAATAAGAGTTGTAATCAGGAGATGCTACAAAAGCAAGCAAGGTCAAATATACCACCAAATGGAATTAGACTGATAAAAAATTGAAAATTAGTTGAAATACTACACCCTATGAATGTAGAAATATTAGTGTAAAAATAAAGCATGTTGATGAGTGAGCTGATTAACATGAAAACTTTCTCAATAGAAGGCTGTCACAAATTTCATTTCCTTGCAAAGATGAAGACGTTGCTTCAAGTAATAATGTTTTATTCAACTTTTTAGTTTTAGTTTCTTGTATTCCTCAAAATTCTATGGTTTGTTACTGTGCTATTTACTTTGTTGGGTCTTAATTGAAGGCTATCAATGGTTACATCAGTAATTAGGAGACAAGAAGGAGGGAAGTAGATTAATGTCTACAATAAAGGGAGAAAGCAGTCGCCCTGCTAAACTTTCTTACAAATCTCCTCTTATTTCGCTCACAAGTATATTTCATTATGATTCTGCATAAAAATATTAAATACTGAAGATAAACCAAGGAGTTATACTGCATGAATTAAACAAATAAATTACAAAAATATTGTCATATTATGTTTAGGAGCCATTCCTGAATTAGGATGATGGCATACACTAATTCAAATGGGGGGGGGGGGGGAGGCGGGGGAAGGCTGGAGACTGCATTTTTCCTTTAAGTCTACACTTTCCATACACTTGGTTTGTCTCCATTAAATTCCTTAATACTGTATCTTCACTTCTAATTTAATTGCTGCACTGATCTGTAACCACATTACCCTTCTCTCGACCCCCCTGAAATGATCTAATCTTAAAAAAAAACTCTCAACCCCCAAACCTAACCCCCAACCCAACCCCCAAATCTTCAAGAAAGTGAATTTAGAAGTAAGCCAAATAAACAGGACTGAGGTGAAAATTATGGGAAGTATTATTACAAAACCTCCACAATAATCCACCATATTAGATGGTTTACCTATTAATCCTTCTTCACAGTTTAAAACTTTAAAAAGTCAATCATCACTGAAGTTAGTACTGCCCCCCTCCCCCCCCAAAAAATGATTCATCCCGGAAGCATTTTTTTTTCTAATTTAAAACCACACACATAGAATTTATAAACTCATGTGGAGTAAAATGAACTATGTTCCCTTGACAAGTGAGGGCAGGATGTAAAAACATGTATCAGCAAGGTATGTACATAGCTTGAGTGGAAGATTAATGTACACTACCATGAATGCACACCTTTAAGAGACCCCTCAAGATGCAAGACAATGCTCATCACACAGACAAAGTATTCCTTCTCTGCTAAGGGTCTAATCTCCTTTAGACATTGCAGAAAAAGCAATTACATACAGCAATCACTTTTAAGAAGGGATTTCCTCACTGCTGTTACTTCAAAGTGCATCTTAAAACCACAAAGTTCTAAGTCCAGAGTCTGAAGGTAGTCAAAGAGGCCACTCTTTTCTTCAAGAAATAATGGGTATTCTCAGTGCCCTGCTAGAAGTGATCGCTGTTACAGTCAGTGTGCATATTCAGGTGGCCACACAAAACTTTCAGAATGTTAAGGAGGGTGGGGGGGGTGGTGGTAGTTAGGACTTAGGAACTGGGGAGGATGGCTAAAAGCAAAGCTTTGGAGGATACAAGAAATCTTCAAGTACTTTATGTCACACCAAAATTCCACTTTAGGGGGTCCTTTTTTTTTGTCTTTTGTCTTCACTTTTCCTGACGAGGAAAATGATGTTCAAATGTCTGCCATATATGTTATACCCCAAAAAGTCCCCCTTAAAATAACACTGTAACTTCTCCATGCATTTAACTTTAAAAGCATATATTAAAGTATCTACTGATTAGGAAAACATAATAAAAGTGTACCATATGAATGCCAAATCTTCTAAGTCAAGTTACATCTTCCTAGGTTAGTGAACATTTATGATTATTAAAGGCTCTATAATCTCACTCAAAATGTAAATATTTTCCCTCCTAAATTGCTTCAAGCCACTCCACCAATTCAAGCAAGAACACATGACATAGTACACCTCACAGACAGAGTGGTTACACCTCCATGTTCGGACATCTCTATGTCCCGAAACCCGTACTTGTAACATTCTCAATCTAACCTAACCCTAACCTTTATCCTAACACTGACCTTCATTTAGACTTTTGGAATATAGAGACGTCGGAACAAAGAGACGTTGGAACAGAGAGCTGTCCCCAGATAGAGCCACGCGAGTAGATTACACTGAGTTTTACTTCCTCATTTGCATACTGATACACAACTGTAAGTAAACGTAACTGGGAACACAACTGACTATACAAATCATCTTTGACCAACCAGAGGGCTGCTATTTTTTTGAATTCATGTTAATCAAAGTACAGTTACCAATTGTATTTAAAGCTATAGGGCTATTCCTAAATAAATTTTGAAGGATGTCACAGCCCCTTTAAGAGAGTTCCTACATTAGCTCTGGAAGTGAAAGCAAAATTGTTAGGAAAACTTGAAAACAGCTTTTTAGAAAGTGCAGTTTTACTCTCAAAATAGCTAGGGCATCATTTTCTTTCCTTTACTTTTTAGTTTGAAAATAAACTAACCTTGGTTTCATATATACCAAGTCTTGCCAGGCAACATTTTTTCAAACAGGTGTCCCTTGAAATTGCTGCTTGAAGGCCTAGGATATAGAAAATACCTAGACGTGCACAAAAATACTTTGCCCCCAAAAATTAAAAATTATTTTCAGAGGATGATATTTTGCTTACAATGATGCCATTGCTACAAATTCATAATGACTGTGGTATTCAAGGTTACAGCTAGCTTTCCTACAGGAAAGTACACATACCATATATGTACAAACCTATTATGTGAAAACAACATTGACCATGCAAATGCCCCTGCAAAGATAAAACTGTTCCCTTCCAAACCAGAGAGCAGTTGGCTATGCACCAGTGCTGTGCAATGCACTACATCAGTAGCAAACGCACTCAAAATTTTACAATGTGACATATTTATTATATTAAGGATCCAAATGCTACTAAAAAGGGCTGATTCTACTAGACTGAAGGTTCACTATATCCCACTAGTTTGAATATATTTTAGTAGGCCCTACCTACAAGCCTACCTGACTCTATAGAATTGTCTCTTTTGATTCAATGCTGAGCACGCCCTTACACTGTGCACATTTTATGTGCCTACCCTGAAACAATAGTGAATGTTCCAATTTTTAAACACGCTGGCCATAATGGACACAGCTGTAGCTTCCACATTGCATTTTGTTGCCTTATAATGCAATCAAATTTCTTCCAGTTTCAGAATTTTGGTCATTACATTCCCTTTCCTGAATAAATATAAGATCTAGAATCCAAATTACCAAAAAGAGGCAAAATTATGAAAAAATGATAGCAATGTAACATCATTCTAAAACACAGAAAACAAAAGAGTGAACAACTGCCTACTGTTCTGCTCAGTTAATCATAGTGTTTTCTATGCCAAACAAAAGTTTACCCTTTATCTTTCTCGATCAGTTTACCCCGTAAAATTCTGACCTAGGTAATGAAAATTACAGAAGCTTTCATGCAGAAAAGCATGGTGAATTTGCCATTTTCTTGGAATTTTTTACCAAGCAATTTCAATTCAATTCAAGCGGTTACTTAACACAGTTAAGGAACCTGACCTAGTGGCTGTGAAAATGAAGAGCAGAATATTCCGATATATGCTGATTTTCATTTTTTCTTCTGCACAGCACTGCTTGGGATGTACATATTTTTAGCACTTGCCTGCATGCCTGCATGGCTACTCTGTTGGATGCATGCAGCCATCCTTTGCTGTAGATTTCTAAGTCTGTTGCTTCTTAACAAAAATTATTGCTATCTTTGAAGATTACTTTGTCCAAAACAACTGGAATTTATCTTTGTACAATCCCCATACATCCGACTGGTGTGTTGTATTTTCCATTCTTCTCATAACTCAATGACACTGGTCACACATCACTACAACACCAATTACAACTTAAATTTGGTATTATACATGGTATATCTCAAGTGCCAAAACTGTGAGAAAAAAGTTACACAAAATATGATTTTAAAAACAACAGCTCATGAATTTTTTAATCTTATATACAACGATTCTTTAACAAACTGACAGGTTAGATAAGATGAGACAATGGACATGTTGAACAAATATTCTGGCCATAGATATAATACAAGAATGAAATATTGAAGTAATTGAGAAACTGTGATGAAGTTTGTTCCTGAAATTAAGTTTTGTTATCAATGAAAAGAACCACAGATGAATGAAACGGTTAACTGTAAAAAGATAAAGCATCATTCTTTACTCCGCTATCTTGCATCTAATAAAACAATACCATTCCTTTTTAAACAAAAAACTGGCTCTGGGAAGTATTATACACTCACAAAAAAAGAAAAGAAAAATGAACAAACAAGAAAAAGAACAAAAAAAAAGAAAAAAAACTATCCTTGGTATACAGGGATTTCATGTGACGTCACACGCAATGAATTCCCAGGCTCTGAAGGGCAAAACACACACGCAGTAAGCTTATTTACACCACATGCGCATGGCATTACCATATATACTACTATGACGCAATGGACACGTGCCCGTCAAAACAAAAAAGACACGCGATCTTGCCCTTCAAAACTGCATCTAGTTGGTTAAAGTCACATGACTGAAATCCCTCTATTGTGACCTTAAAAACTTCATCAAACATTAGTGCATTGTATAAATTAAAGTATTCTCTCACACGTGCTGACATTCAGAATGCACCAATCTTTCACTTCCAAATTCATAACAGTAAAACTGTTATCACGAATTACACCAAAACACTGCAACCTGTCAACATTCACGGCAGGAAAATTGCTGCCACTTGATACCAGGAAATTCTACCTCGATTTCTTTTATATGACAAGACAGAGAAAAGTGGAAACATTTCTTCTCCAACTAGTTGCGAAAGGTGCAAAGCTATTAAAATGGCTGGCCTCAATCTGCATTGTTGTGATGCAACAAAAATGAGGCAGCTGTGTGGTTTATAAAAAGTCAACACCTTTGTGTGAAAATATTCAAAAAATAACTTTCAACTTTTAAGGCGAGGACGAACACTGAAAACTTGTGAATTATCACACAAATGTAGACTCTCTGCCAAGAGAAGTGACTACTTTGTTTAACTGACTGTTAGGGTATATATTTTTGAGCGAGACAGTTTCTTTAAAGTTTAAAGGGAAAATGCAGTCCCCCCTCCCATTTTGAATTAGTGTACCCAGTCATTCTAATTCTGGAATGGGTTATATCAATCATGTGACAATATTTTTGTTAGTTTGTTAAATTCACGTAGAATAACTCCTCTGGCTTACCTTCAGTGTTCAATGATTTTATACAGAAACATAATGAAAGATACATGTAAGCAAAATAAGAGGAGATCTGTAAGATTTAGCAGATTTTTGAAAATAGTTTTGGGGCCACTGCTTTCTGCCTTTGATGAATTCCATGATGAGAGTTGAGCATTCTGTTGCAGCTCTCAGTCATTTCAAATGTTACAACCTGAAATTACATTTCAAAGTTCAAAATCAATGGTGAATTTAATGTAACTAGGCTGATGAAATTCTCTCCACTAAGTGAAACAAAAAGTCTTTTAACAAACAGAAACACAACCAACTGTAACATTGTAGTGTGCAGGTGAAGTTGGGATTTTGAGTAAAAACTACTTTTATGTAAAAGTAACTTAGTGTAGTAAGGCAAAATATTTCATGATAATTCCACTCAGTTAACAACTATAACAAATCTAATTTAAGGAAGTTTGGGTAACAGTTCAGTACACCTGTACATCCAGTGATACAGGTCTTCTGTAGTCAAGATGGGGGAAGGGAACCAGGGGGATACTTCCCCCTAGATCTTCTGCCTCTTAAAAGTTTTTGAAGAATGAAAACTATTGCTGCCGTAACATATCTTGAACACTGAAAAATATCTAGCCCTCCTCCTACCCTAAAAAAATATCTCACCTCCTTGAACCCCCCAAATATCTCACCTCCTTCAACACCATGTCTGACTTTGTTGCAGACCTCCTGATATCAAACAAGTTTGTGATGAAAATCTGAATTGAATTTTGAATTTGAAAAAATGAATTTAATCTTAAAACACAGCTGCAATCACTAATGTACTGCTACTTATCAAATAGCAAAACTTCATGATGACATACTTTGGAATTCCAGTCTTTTCCCTGCAGTTTTTCCCAATTTTTTTTTTCATTTATTAATGTTATACTTTCAGCACCATTTGGACAATCATTTTGATGTTTTTTTTTTTCTCTCAGACAAATTTATGTTAGACACATACTATCTGTCATCTTTCCGATTCTTCAAAGTTAATGCTTTAAAATGCAAACACTTCTCACAACAACTGGTGATTACTTTGCCGAGCAGAAGAGAATGCATTCGCAGGTATTCAGCTACATTAAAAAGCAATGAATTGTGGCTAATGCAGTCACTGGCAGTGCGATCATGCTTAAACAGTTTTTACTAGTCTATGAGTCAAACTGGAAACGTTAAAAGGTATAGTCTTCTAGTACAATATAGAATGACATCTGAAGTTAAGTACGTCAACAAATCACATTTACCTACATTAAATGTTTTCTAGTGTAGTACAGTGCAGAGATAAATGTGTCAGTGCAACAGGTTGCGAGAGAAAAAGGTCTTCTTCTCTCAAGGGAGTTGCGGGAAGCAAAAAAGGATAAAGGTCTGCTTATAGACCCTTTTCCAAATAGCAACTACAAAGGATTATGGGACAGACTTTAAGTACGTATTTTTTTTGTCCACAGTAAAATGCCATTGACGAAAACGACACACACCAAAACTTGATCCCACAATCCTTTGTAAATGCTATTTGGAAAAGTGTCTATTGGCACATACAAAGTGTCCATGAAAGTTGCTGTATCATGAGAACATGTACAGCAGAACTGGTTTGTGATTTATCTGTGGTCATGGGGGTATAAGTCACCCTCCTTCCTCTATCCCCCCAATCCCCAATCTTTCAATCATTGGTTTTTATATTAAAACTGAGTAATGGAATACAAATTTAGGTAAAAAGGATTTAGAATGTTGTACCATGTAGCATCTTTGACCCTTACATAAGCAAAAGTGCTTCAAACAGGAGGGAGACACCCCTTCTCCTTACACCCATCACCCATGACAGTAACTACCTGGTCTGGATTTACCCTCAGGGTAGCCCTTAACCTATTGTGAGGGGGGGGGGGGCTTTCATGGTCAGTTGCAGTGCCAATATTTGTGTGGTGGGACTAATTTGCATGACATGTTAATGGAGTGCCACCATCAGTTGGCATGAAGGCTACCAAGAAATTTTGGCAAAAATACCTGCCAGCAGAAATGGCACTTCCAAAACCTTTCAATGGCATGATTTAGAAATTTTATACCCCCCCCCACCTAAAATGGAGCAAATCAGACATATTTTATTAAGTAAAATTACTGTGTAGGGGAGAAACGGATGTGACATAAATGAGTAACCTCTGCTTTATTCGTTGTGACTGTGTAAAACAGGAAATTGAAGGTAATATATGCTCATGACATCGGTACAGAAATCCATGAAAGATGATTTTTGCAAGTCCCCATTCTTGTTAACTGCTACGGGGAGGGGGGGGGGTATACTCACAGGTAGTATAGTTATGACTACATCATGTTTATTGAAAACAATGTCAATAAATATGGCGAATAAGTAAAAGTATGTATAGGCCTTCAGGGCACTCATGTAACCTTGTGCTAGTATGTACACACTATAGAAAAATATATTACAAGTTTACCATATGCCTCAGTAACAGCTCACATCTTATAAGTTATTTTATATTTACAAAATTTCCTATCATGTAACATAACAGATTTGAGAATTAGAATTAAGACTCATGCTGCAGAGTCTATAGTTTGGTAGATAGAAATCAGGTCAGGATTTCTGTTTTAACTCAGAAGCAGATGTGAAAGCTAAGCCAAAAGGCTGCTTGTTTGTAGAAATTGTCAGGGGGAAGATAAAGTCAAAATATTGGAAATATTGGGGGGGGGGGGGAGGGGCAGACTTACAACTCGCCTCGATTATTGGGTAAATCCGGACCTATAAACTCCTGAACTATGTGATCCCAACATCAGTTTATTTGCTACTAGATGATGAGGACAGAAACTAGAACAGAAGAAGGAAAACTCATGTAAACTAAATAGTTTTGTAGAGCACAATCCTACACACTTTAGACATCTTCCATCTTTCTGTCCCCTACTCACCTGCCTTCCTAGTTCATATTCATTAGCTATCGTTATTGTCTATCAGTTGGCCATCAGAAAATGTAATATATGTTTCTACCCTTAACAGTGGTGTCCCCTAGGGAGGTGGGCAGGGGGTCCAGGCCTCCCATGTACCTCCCAAATGAGATTCTTTTTTTTTGGGGGGGGGGAGGGAGGGGGAACAAATTATGGAAGAAAACAATACAGCATTCATATATTGGACAGGAGGATCCACTGTCATTTTAACAGTCAATCAGGCGACTTAACTTGCACAAAATGTTCTCAAAACTAGTTTTTGAGGCACACTTTGCACACATCAATTTTTGTGAACTCAGTGAAGCACTGCCTACAAGGGGTTACATTTTCCAGAATTGTTTCAACATTTTTACTCAACAGCTATGCGACCTCTGCAGCAATGTGTCCTCTCCATTCAATACTATTCCCACACTGATCACTAGCTTAGATAACAGTCTTCTCTGTTTTTCTAGTGCCCATCATATGCTGTCTGTAAAACTGTATCATAATCTTAACCATATCGTGGAAATACCTGTGACAAAGCATATGAAAAGTAAATTTGAAATTGAAATTGAAATTAATTATCTTTTAGTATAATTTTATTTTCAAAAGCTGTTAAGACTGCGATTTTTGTTGCCTTTTTTTAACACGCATCCAATAACATATGAAGATATTTAAATAGCTTCATACCACAGGCTAATTTATTTCAAGTGCTGATGCCTTAAAATTTGCATGAGGAACTTTGCTCAATGTTCTCTTTTGTCCTTGCTGTGGCAATAAAAGCCAAGCACCACATCAGGGACTATAAAGTGATGAAACCTCCATAAGGAATAAAAGTAATTGCAACCAATTTTTTTTTAATTATACTAAGTACCAGAATATTCCATATGCTTCAGGTGAGCACTAGGGGTGGTCTCAGCAGGCACTAGCCACCCTTTTTCTCATTTATATTGCTGAAGAAAAAGTAGGAATATATTTGTCATAATTGTAATTTTAAGGCACCCAAAATTTACCAAATGATAAAAATGCATTGGACTTACATAGCTACTCTAGGTGCTTTTCACATACAAGGGCTTCTTATTTCCAAATTTTCCCAGTGAGGCTCTGGATCCACTGCATACATGCACCTTAGATGCTCTAATGTGTAGGCTTCTCCTCAGTGGTATACCTGGAAGGTAGTTGTATCAACTTTCCTATTGGGCAGTATAAGCGGAATTGTGACTCTGAAGCCCAATGCAAACCTTAATAAGATTCATCATCACCATTCACAAGCTTCCCCCCCCCCCTTGAATAATTAAATGGTTTATAGTGTTAGTAAGGCTAACAAAAGTGGTCAAACTGTGACTTTCAATTTTGTTGTCTACTTCCTGTGCATCCAGTGCTATTTGAAGATAGTTGAATGCTTCATTCTAATAGCCTGAATTTTTTAAATACCCCAGAGCCTCTGGAGGCTTCTCCTGTACGCCCACTGTGCTTTGTTCCTAGACCCTAACAGGGGCTCTGCAGCAGACCCCTTGGCCCCCAATGCCTACAAGGGAGCTCTTCAGGTCACCACAATGTCTCAACGCTGCTCATGTCCTTCATGTTAATGTGCCCCTCCAGCAGAATGTTGTTGCACCCCAGTGCTCCCTCACTTCGAAAAGTCTGGCAAAGCCAGTACTCCTTGAGAATTTCAGATTGTTCTCTGTGCATAGTGTTACCCATAAGGGAGGAAGAGTTCCTGTTTACAACATTTTGCCTTAGAAACCAGTTTACAGAGAAAAGTTTGATTATAACCTCAGAGGCAGAACTTTTAGCATTACATATAATCTGATATAAATCTAAGTTTTGATATCAATCAATATAATGTATGGATCGTGGAAAGAAAGCAACACCCTACCATCTCACTCAATTGATGATCACCTTCTTCATGAGTGATTTTATCTCAAATAGTAAAATTCATATCTTTTTCCTGAGTATGAGATCTTGTTTACTCTACAGAAAATTAATCATCATTAGAAATGAGAACCAAACTTGAAAATTTGCAATTATGCATGAAGCAAGACGATGTGGGAGTGAGGAAGTTCTTACACTGAAATATTCATCCAAAGATATTTACTACATGTCATAGAAATGAATACGGTGTCACATTCTAATTTCAAGGACAGTATTCCTACAGAGCACTTTTGCAAGAAAAATTGCTTAAATCAGACTTTCCCAACACATTCTTGCCTTAGTTTCAGTCACTCATGAAAAGTGAATCCATCTTGAGCATAAATTTACACAAGCACCAGAGAAAAAAGGAAGTGCAAAAAATTGCCATTGTTACATATTCATTATAGAAGTTGCAAGCACAGGTATAAGAGGAGGGGGCTGAGATGATTGCAAAGAAACCCCTTCCCACAGAATTTTTTGAATCAAAATTGGCAAACATGCAAAAGATTTTAAGCAAAAGCACCTAGCCCCTAATTTAATTCAAATTGAAAGTTGGCCTGTACACTTATGGGTACTCACAGCACTTGGCAAGCTGGAGCATGTACCTGTTGAGTTTGTTGCCCTAGCTGCTATCAGAATAAAACCTATATTTATGCACTGCAATAAGACCAGAAGTGCTTCCTTCTGAGAAAGTACCACTTGGGAACTGACAAAGCACTACTTGGAGCACAACTATTTTCTGGCCAAGAGCACCCTTGAATCAAAATACCAAATAAATTTTACCACTCGGCAGAATCAATTGCTTTGGACGAAAAAGGTGTAATTTTTTTCCAAGTTTTCTTCATGACACATTTATCAACTGAAATGAAATCTTCAGAAAAGATCAATAACAAGTTTTCAAAGCAACTGAGATCAGTTAATTTTTCATTTATTGTTTATATTAGGAGTAATTCTGTTCAATCCAACACAGTCAATTTAAATTTCAAAATTGCCCCCCCCCCCCAGAAAAAAACTTCATTTTTCATATCTATTATTCCATTATTTTTGAACACCCTGCACGCCTGTGGAAAACTTTCAACACAATATCAAAATCTCTTGGAGAAGAAGGCAATTTTGGCCTAAATTTGGAAAACATGCTCTAGCAACTCCAAACACAATCAATCAGAACAAAATTTTGCAGGCAAAATTTGCATGACATTCTCCATATTCCCACCAAATTTCAGATTTTTATCTTTTAAGTTGGCTGAAAAAACGCAACCAAAAGGCAAAACAATCTCAGAAAGCTTCGTTCAACCTGCTGTTACCCATCGCATTTCTTTGACTACTCGATCTAGTCGAAGTAAAAAAACTGGACAAGCCTGGGAGTGATTTTCTTTTACTTTCATTTTCTTTTCTTGCCAATGCAATTTTTTGGGGGGAATGGTTATTTTTTATTTTGAGCACTTTTATAAGTAGATCACTAAAACGTTTCACCAGTAGCGACCACTGTGATTGGCTTAAGATGAGGCCATGAATTGTGTACCACAAACATGATTGGCTGAAGTCATTTACTACAGTTACTATATGAATCTTACCAACCTGATGTCAGATTTATGAAAAACATTTATCATAATGTGTCCACATTTGATAAATTACCAAGCAAACACTCTCTAGAGGATAAATAAAGCCTACACTACAATTCTAATGATGAAGATTTTTAGACAAATAAGATCCTGTAAT
Organism: Holothuria leucospilota; assembly: GCA_029531755.1. Taxonomy (NCBI): domain Eukaryota; kingdom Metazoa; phylum Echinodermata; class Holothuroidea; order Aspidochirotida; family Holothuriidae; genus Holothuria; species Holothuria leucospilota. Next base: position 41,269,520 of record CM055966.1, read on the forward strand.
CAGCAAGTGAAAATGTCAGGAATCATCTTACTACAGTATTGACATTTAAAGATGTTAACCATTATATCATTTGTCATGTAAAAGGGCTACATTGTAATCTATTTCTTCATTTACTTTGATCAATTTAACTTTATACATGCTAGTACATGGATAATTGTCTAATTATTTCTAAAAATTCATTACTCTGAAAAGAAATTATGTGGAAAGAAACATCACAATGTTGACTGCTTTCATAGAAAATAACAGAGACAGATTTTAAAAAGAACTAGAATGAAAATGTCCAACCGAATTATAGTAGTTCAATTACATCGTACTGGACTTACTACGAGTCATCATTTTGCAAATTGTGATTCCCTGTGGTAGCAAACCAAAAATAATAACTCAAATAATAATTCAAATACACAATGACCTAAGATGTCACTGTTTGTTGTTGCTTGTTTTAAAATTTGTTGCTATTGCATTCACATGTAATTTAACTTTTGTGGCTCCTCTAATCCTTGGTTTATAAATCCAGCCACAGGTATCGACAATCTGTTCAAGTGAACTTGTCTGCCTTTACACGGCCAATTAAAAAAACACAAATAGAAGCAAAATGCGTACACCATGCATACCACATGCAGTTTAATGTGTGTGTTGGCATTTTAAAAATGCCACAGGATGCTAAAAACATCAAATATTTTGTCATCAAAATTCTGTTTTTATTTAAGATTTTTTTAACTTTTCTATGATGAGAGTTAGGATTAAACTGTCTTCTTTGTGTGAAATTATTCAAATCTGATTCATGATAACACAATAACTCAACAATGAAGATTTTTTATGAAATATCTGCAGTTTTAAAATTTTTATCATTTTGATGTAGATCACTAAAAAACAGCAAAAAACTGATGGATGATATAGCTGAAGGCAAACTCTCTCCCTCAAAACATTTATTATTTACAATGATCCAACCAAACTTACCAAAGTTGTTCTTACTTCCACAGAACTTAACTTCCTCATAGTGACCAAAACTAACTAACCTGACAGATTAGGCAATAATCTCCCCATTGTGTAACATAGCATAAAGGACCAGGAAATTTCTTTAGGTGAGGAATCAAGGAAAGTATTGCTATTTTCATGTTGTGGTTCTATAAAATGAATCTTCAAAAACTTATAATGTCCCTATAATAGATAAATTTGTTCTAATCTTGTCAAAATATAGCCTCAACTCTGGAATTTGCAATAATCAGCAGAAAAGCAGGTAACTAGCTTTCTTATACTGCAGTAACAATGTACACATATACTTGGTAGCTCTGAATGTAAGGTATTTAAGAGTTATTGAGGGATATGACTGTTCCTTTTTCAATGGATTACCACCTTTGTCCCCCCACCCTCCCCTGCCACACTCTCCTTTACAGGTTTTTACATTTGTTTTTCACTTGTTTTGTTCGAAGTAACCACAGTCAAGAGCTCAGAAGGAGACTTGTAACTCTAAGTCTTATCAATGAAATATTTTAATGTGTGTATATCCCTCTGTTAACAGCAGTTTTGAGAATGTGTACTGCTGCAGCGGATAGTGTTATATTCACGTTTTATGCTGGAGATTGTGAAGGTCTTATCAATAGGTGGGGCTAGACATATTATTTTTAGAAGATATATTTTTTCTGGAGGCAGACGTTTGCATTCCCAGTCTAGTCTCCATCCTCTCAGACAACAAGGTGGTCATTGAACCCACATGGTTATCGAACTAAAGGTTTCTGACTCAGTCATGAATATTCATGGCAACCATCAAGATGACAGTCTGAAATTCAATGACGGGGCCAGCCTTAAAGCAAAGAGGTGCAATGCAAGGTAATCTACCTTCCTTATCCTTCCAAATGGCAAGGATATAAGAGCTGAAAACTTGGCTGGATTTCACGATACTGGAGCTTGTTTCACCAAAAGCATCATTTTTTGGCAGTGGTAAGCCCCCTTAGATTTATTAAATATGAAAAGAACATTCATTTACATCAATCTCATATCATGGGGTAAGCACTTGAGGTTCTCTCAGGAAAAATGCTGGACAAAATACAAAACTTTTCAGCAATGGGGACTGCTCATACCTGACTAATTAGGGCTATTATGAGGAAAATAATATGCATTCCATCTGTTTTGATCAATGATATGTTTTATATGGTAATTATGACTGTATAGACAGCAATACAAATTGCAATACTGATAATGCAAATGAGATTCCATTTCTACATTATATACACATGAGCAATGATTATTCAACCGTAAGAAATCACCCCATCCAAATGTAAAAACTTCAGTTCCATTAATACAGTCCTTCATTATCAGGTGTGGTAATTTGCAATTTTTCATGAAAACTTTGTCTGAGAGGGACTGAGCGGAACTTTCTATTTGAGGGGTCATCCGTTCTCTTTGATTCCCCTCTGCCTTATAAAGCTGTAACTACAGTTTCAAGAAATGCTTGAAAGGTGATAAAAACAAAACAAGGAACTACTAAATGCAAAGATTACTCTCAATTTTAAATTGGCTTTAAAATGATTCCCAAATTTAACATCATTAAGTAATTAGAGCCTTCTAAAAAGAATGAAAAAAGTAAAAAATTTGATTAAGGGAAAATCATTTCAGAAAAAATTCAAGCATACTTATGATGTTATTCAAACCGATGGCTTAGGTTTTAAGAGGTTTTGTGGGTGGGTGATCTTTAGGCAATTGCTTTGCAGTGCCTTCAGTGCTTACAGTCACCTTGTTTTGTGTCATCTCCTATGGTAATTTACTCTATTTTTTTAAAGTACTTTACTCTATTTTTTCAAGGGAGTGTTCTGCTTTTGATGCCAAGCCCAACAGGGTTTTGTAGTTCACTTCTTTCCACAACTACTACGACGAATTGCCTCTGTAACTGTATAACTGTAATTTCGTCATAATGTACATTGTAGTGGAGAAACGAATGAAATGAAATTTTATGAAAGGGTCAGACATGACTGCTACTCACAATACAGGAATCTTTTACCTTGTTGTTACTTCATTGGAATCTGCAATACACATCCAGTAATATGTATCTGGCTAGCTTATATTTTAAGGCGGTGGAGAAGGGCGAAAGGACTATATGCATAGGAAGGGAAGTGTATGGTCTGTCCCATGCAATCAGAAAACTGAAGCATAGTATGACAGGCTTCCCAAAAGTCAAAGCCTTCAGCCAAAGACCCATTTCATATAATGTCCTGTTTTGTTGACCAGGCCATACGTTTAACAAAAAAAAGGGGCCTGGAGATCTTGAACATGTTCTTCATGCTACAACTAGGCTCACGTGGTAGCCAGCATATGTGGCATACATTGTACACATGCCAATGGTGCCACTGACTTCAACACTAATTAGTCACTTTGTGTATCCCTGTACCTCTACACCCATGCAGCTTATTCCCCCCCCCCCCTTCAAGTGGCAGGTGTTTTTGCTGTGCCATTAAAGAAATGACTTTGGTAAAACAGGTTGATAACGACTCTGAAATTTATAGCTATGGAGCGTGAAAACCATACCCACTGCATAAAGATTGTGCCAGGTTTGTGGAACTGTAACTAACAACCACACTATTAAAAGACAGGTTTGATACAATCACACATTTAGAGAGCATGATGAACTACTGGTTAAGTGGGTGCGCTACGAGAGCTGCTACCAAACTGGAGGTACTGTCTTCTGCGCTATTTATTGTTGAGAAGGGGTAAACATGTGCTGCATCTTTGATTAGAATGCACAATAAAATACAATTATTATCACTTGTCCATGATCATTGTCACACAAATACAGGGCATTCTTCCACAGATTTCTACATCAACTTTGCAGCACTGCAATCTACATGCAATGAGCATGCTTAATATAATTTATGGAGTTCTTGTTAAAGCTGCTCAGTTTTAAAATGACTGAAATTGTCAATTTTGTGTGGGATTTCCCTGCAGTCAAAAAATACACAATTTTAGGTAGTACTCTGTCTTACAGTGATCATAAAATATGAATAAATGATGCAAACAGACCAGAAAGTTGAGAATTTTGAGAAATGTTTGGAACATTTGTTGGAAAGATGAAACACACAGCTAAATATTGAAGAGCTTTACACATGTTGGATGTTACTCCACATCACTGCAAAAACAGTCTTAACCTGATGGTCTACATAAATTTGTCCATCGTCATACAACTGCCATTTTGAACAAATTTATGATCACATGGACAGCTCGAAAAGATCACTTTCGTGGGCAGTCATATTCCTGTCCAATGAGAAATTTGTCAGAGTCTATGGCAACAGTTTATATTTACAATCTTACCATAGGCATAGGAAGCAGGGGACTGGGGGGGGGGTAAAGCCCCCAGTAAAAAATGTGGTGGGGCAGAACTTTGCTTTTGCCCCCTCAGTCCAAAGGCAAAAAACCCTTACTTGTTTCGTATCTAAAAAATGTCAAAAATTTGCAGTAATTTACCTTGAAATTTAATCGTCCAATTTGTTGCACCAAATTGCATTTAAGGGCCCCCAAATTATTCTAAAATTTCCAAAGGGGAGGAGACACCTCCCCAAAGGACAGTGATTCGAAACAACGTTCAGCCCTCCGGTCTCGAACAGCTTCCTATGCCTATGAATCTTACCCATGCAAAGGCCATGGACTTGTGCAACTCCAATATTTTTTTTTAGTTGGATACCGAAGGCCTTCATAGTCATGACTCTGAATGGAATTGTGGCTCCTAAAATGATGTCATAACTGCCACAGGCCACATATATGAAATACCATAGCCCTACAGACTTTTGAATACCAGCCTGCACTTAAAGATTTTAAACAGCTAAGGGCCTTAACTGAACATTTGAAAAAAAAATTCAGAATCAACTGAAGTGGAAACTAGTGATCAGAAAAGGAATTTGACTGAAAGATCCAGTTTTTGTTACATTATTTCATTTAAATTTCAAAAAGCGCACAAAGGTAGATCCTTTAACACACAAAATTGATTTGAATTAAGCTCCTATTTTCCTTTGAATATGCTCACGGGCTGGTGCACGTACTCAAGATTTCAAAACCAGAATTACAGAACTTCTTTTAATCGCTCAATTAATTACAGCTGGTGACCAGATATTCTAGAGAAACATTATTAACAAGACGTATACTGACAATTAATACACAGTTCCAGTAAAAAGCGCAAGTTGGTTCGGTAGTTGCTCTCATCAGTGCAAGGAGACAGTTAATTGGTCGAACGATGAAGATCAATAGCTTAAACGAAGACACCCATGAAATCTAACCATCCCTTGGAGTCTCTGATGCGGATATTACTTCCGCTTGATAAATTGGACACATGTACTGATGACTTTATTGACAGATTAAGCTTTAAATAAACAACATGTCACAGTTGCAGCTTCACTGGCATGACGTGTTTTCGAGTCTGCTGAATTTGTGTCTTCCTTTTTGGAAAAAATACCACAAGTTGATAGACATCACAGTTGATCAATATACTGTAGTTTTTTACTGCAGTGATAATATGATGGATCAATCTTGAGGCCCTCAGCAGGCACCTGAACCCATCAACCATATCCATAATCCACCATATTTTGTAATCAAAGTTTCTTTTTCTTTAAATTGACTATTGAGAAAGTCATAATTTCTGACATATTTCCATGTAATTACACACCCACTATTTCCAAATAGTGGTGAGTTGAGTTGGCTGGTGTTTTGAGTGTTGAGGTCCCTGGATCAAATCCAGGTGGAACCACTTGGAAATTTTCTGGGGAACCACTTGGAAATTTTCTGGGGACTAAAATTAACTTGTTCAGCTGGCTGTTCACAGTGATGCTGAGGGGGTTTAAACTGGTGAATTTTAATTGGGTATCTCATTGTCTGAAAGTTGTCCACTTTGCTCAGTTTAGCTATCAAAGAGTGGTGAAGAGCAAGGAACCTCCGCCCCTCCCATCCTTTGGGAAAGTGGCTATAGAGACTGGGGATACACTCAGGTCCATCGGCTGGGTGCGTTAAATGGTGGTCCCAAGAGCATGACGGGAGCAGTTAGTACATGCCTGCCTTGTTAACCTCTGAGCACTAGTTGAAAAGAAAAGGCAGATCTCGTCAGTGTTCATCCATGCTCACTCTGCCAATTGGCTTCCTGACCCTCAAATTTTAAACCTAAAAAGTTTTGAACACCCCAAAAGTGAAAATCTTAGTTCAGTCTGAGTAAAAGTGAAGTCAACAAAATGTAATTAAGTGAAGTCAGAACTTTTCCTTACAAAAAAGGGTGCCCCCCTTGTTCCAAAACTTCTTAGTCCTTTACTGGTTGTGGCAAAATTGATGTCAGTTTCCATTGACAGAAGATTACATGTTGTCCTTGCATTGACTGATGCCTAATGACTTAAAACACTTTACAAATTACTAAAAGTAGCATTCAACTTGAAATTCGTAACTAAGGTAATATCCTGAAGTCAACAATGATGCAACAATGTCTGCGAGTCATGCAACATCATGACCTCATTTCAACTGCCGTATCAAGGCTACCTGCTGGGTTACCATCTGTCTTTACAGGGTACCAAAGAGGGGTGTAAGCTTGCATGACTGCAAGATCTTGTCTTTTATTAAAAGGAAGCTGTTAGGTGCTTTTATTAGTCCACAACTTTTTAATGTTGTTTTTGCAGAAATTTACCTTTTACAAGATATCTTAAAGCTTCTCAGTGATGAAAGAGATAGATTTAATCGAAGAAAATAACAGATTCATGAAAGTTGGTCCCGTTCGATGAAAGAGAGGTAACTAAGAAAAACATTCTACCCTCCGGGCACTAATTAATGAGTAATTAACCTTTCTGTAACAACTAATAGATTTGTTCACCCAAACAATTATGCATGCAAAACCACCCTTCATCACCCCTGATTTGAAACCCACCAATCAAATCATTTCTATCACGTACGTCAGACAATAACAAACGCCTTCTACAGCGTGTACAAATAGTTAGGAAAATACGAACAAGTACAGTACAGTACATTAGTGGGAATTGTAACTACATTATGTCTGGAGTGTATTACTGAACCAGGAGTTTCTATTTGACAACCTAACGGAACTACTGTTGTATTACAGTAGGTGGTCTTATCACCTCCATGGTATACTATACACAAAGTTACAGTTATTCCGTAATTCGAATTGCAGCCCTTGGGCTTTAGCAGGTTTGATTTACTTTCGAAACAGCCGGATGTAAAAGAGACTGTTGGTGCTTCGACAATGGTACAAAATGGAAGTTTTTACGAACCTGTGATGCAAGTGGTTGCCACGGGTCCAAAACCGAGAAATATGCAGGGCCTACAAGTCTTTCGCAGATAAATTAGCACGTTTGTAGTGACTCTCCTGTAACTAATAACGAACACTCACGGTGGACCAGGGAGATGACGCTGCGTCTCCATGTGTGAGTTTTGAATTCCAATATCCTGTACAGCACAGGGCAGTACAGAAACTGTGGTGGTAGTTTGTTGTGAGCAGGGTCATTGGAATTACGGTAAGCAAGGTCAACACGTATTGCGTAATGGGTGCATATATGACCTGACATGACCACTCTTTCTAAATGAATATGCAGCAGTACGAACGTTGCAGAGTGTGGGCGAGGCTTATTGTTCTATAATGAGCCTGTTAGATACAAAAAATGCTGCTTCTTTCTTTCCATATTTCGTGAGATTAGTGTTGATCTGCTGCAAGTTATTTGTGTTCCATGTTTGGAAAGGGTAAAAGACCACAATGGGATTAAATTAGAGTGACGTCGTGGTATTTTTTCAAATACAATATTTTCCTTGGTCATGTACCAAAGCAATGAGTTTGGTAGTGGTGCTTGGCACATTTGTGCTCCACAACAAGTAACGCCCCTGCTGAATGTGACCTTTTGACCTTTGGTGCAAGCTCTCTACAAGAGTCCCCTATGTGATGTGACTATATTTTCACAGCTGGCTGGATTGGCATCAGACTCAGATAGAGTACATGTACTCATATTCATGGTATAATGCTGTTTAATACGCTCACAGAAACCAAACAAATTGTGTCAATGCGTAACTGATATAACTGTCAGCATAGTGACACTGAAGGAGGCTAAACATGTACTGGTAAGTGCTGCTGCAATGTAGGTATTGTCCAGCATATTGATCATACGTGTAAGAGCCAAGGAAGTGGGGGCAACAGACCTCTCCCTTCCCTGGAGTTGGGCTAAATCAATTTCTCTGGTAGAAATGTTTGGACAATTGTTTTGGATAGTGTCAGGTTTTTCTCATGCAAAAGGCTCAGCTTAAACCCCCAGAGAAAATATTCCTAAAGGCTAAACCCCATGTGGTACTCTCATACTTCTATGAACCAAATCATAATTCTGTGTATCCCTGCACACGTTTTTGGAGCCTTCCATGAAACTACTACAAATATCACTTGCTAGTGCGATGAACTGTAGACAACAAGGTTACAATTTTTTGGAATTAGGAATAATCATGGCATTTATATAGCAATGAGTATCAAAGCCCCTAAAAACCATAAAAGGAAAATTAAAAAAGTTAAAAATAACAAAAAATAGCAAGCAAACACAAAAATTTAAAGAAGCACAAAATGAAAAAGCAGTAACAGAGTAGTAGCAAAGGACCCCAAAACAATTAAAAAATTTGTTTAAAAAGCTGGAAAAGAGACACAAATCAGAAACAACTGATAAAGTAAACAAAAGAAAGATAAAGACCAAATGGCAAGAAAAAAAGTTTCATGAAGTTGTAGAGCCTAAATGAGTATTTAAATGTTAGGAATTAAAACAAAGGAGATGGTTATTGATTTACAAAGTTCTGCCAGACCCTGCCGTAATTAAGGAATTGTGTGGTACAAAGAGTTTCTGATTACAACTTACAAGTATCTCAGTAGGGGTTGTTATGGATGATTATAAGTTAAACTTGAGTTAACACAGTATTTAGGAACACGGCTAAAGCCTAGACTATATTGGTAACATAAACTAACTCTTTCTAATGAAAGCCATGAAGTGCTTGCTGCTTTTTATAATTCTATTATCTGCAGTATATGGACCTTCTGTGTTTGGCAGGTTACACTGGTAAAACTCACATAAAAGTTCTGGATGACACCGTTACAAGGGTGGGTCAAGTCAAAGGGGAGAATCTACTTTTGGTTAACAAGGTTTATCTCAATCACATATAAAGATATAAATTACATTCTTTGTGGAAGGATACTACCTACCCTTTACACATTCAAATGAGCAGTGGTTTAATCTCTCATAGTGGTAGACTAAGCCAACAGTGGCTTATTCAAATACTATGGATCTTCTTTCATCGGTTTTGTGAAGATCACAATTCATCATTCATTGAGAACTCTAACATCCCCTTATCCTATCTGTCACGTGATGGTATTCATCTCAATAGATGGGGAATTAGGCAACTAGCCATGAACTTCATATCATACCTACGCTCCAGACCGTTACTTGAAAATCATGCTGGAAATTTTTGGTCAGAGAATCACCCCATGAGTGCACGAACTTATTAAGTTATCTTCCAATTCCTGTTCATGTGTCAGTTTCTAGAAGGAAGAGGGTGTTTTCTACATGTACTGTGAAGCCAGTTGATAGGTCGAACTTGATACAAATAACTCCTGTGTCTCCACAAAAAAAGGAACTGAAGTTATCTCTTTTAAATATACGTTCAGTACGCCAAAAGACCTCTGCAGTGATTGACATAATCAATGATCTCCAATTAGATATGTTCGCTATAACTGAAACATGGTTGCACCAAAATGGTGATGATGTTCTTTTAGCTGAGCTAACACCACGTGACTTCCAGTTTCTTCATATGCCTCGTGCCTCAAGAGGTGGTGGGGTTGGTTTTCTTTTTAGAGAGTCTCTGAATTTTGGGAAGATCTCAACATCTCCATATTCTTCCTTTGAATGTCTTGAAGTTTTTAGTAAACCTGCTAACTTGCGAGTGGTGGTTCTTTATCGTCCCCCTTCTTCATCTGTTAGTCTCTTCCTGGACGAGTTTGCTGATTATATCCAGTTTTTGAACACTACATGTGGAAACCTTATTATGGTTGGTGATTTTAACCTTCATATAGATTGTTCTGAGGCTGCACATATCAAAAAATTTTCCTCTCTTCTTCACTCTGGAAATCTGAGCCAGCATGTTCAATCATCTACACACAAAGAAGGCCATATTTTGGACCTGGTTATTTCTCGTTCTACTGAAAATGTTGTGAATGATATAATCATCTCTGAACCCTGTGTCTCTGATCATTTACTAGTCTCCTGTGTAATTACTAATGGTCTTCAAGCTGTATCTAAAGATCCTTCATTTACCTTTCGGAGGACTTGTGATATTAACCAGGATGACTTTAGGCATGACCTTCGTGATAGCCCAGTTTGCAATTCTACTCAGCTATCATCCTCCCTCTCAAACCTCCTAGAAATATACAACTCAACTGAATCCTTACTGAATAAATATGCCCCAGTTACTGTGAAGATGAAGAAGCCTCGGAAGAAGAGTGAGCCGTGGTTTGGCCCTGACATTGTGAGTGCCAAAAAAGTTAGAAGACAATGTGAACGCCGTTGGCATAAAAGTGGTCTGACTGTACATAAAGATTTATTCATTGAACATTGTAAGATTGTCCGTAATATGATTAGTTCAGCAAGGAAGAACTATTTTGCTGGAAGGATTGCTAATGCCGTAAACCCAAGAGAATTTTTCCAAACTGTTGACTTTATCTCAGGAAGGAGCAAACCAGCAATTCTGCCTGATCATTCTTGTGACACTGAACTTGCAGAAAGATTCTCTCATTACTTTTATAAAAAGATAGTTGATATCTGTACTACAATTAATGCTCACTGCCTTCACTTATCTTTACCTAATTATGCATCACTATCATTTGGTGCTACAATGAATTCTTTTTCTGAGAGCTCAGAGGAGGATATTTGCAAAATTGTAATGAACTCTCCATCTAAATCTTGTAAGTTAGATCCATTACCAACATGGTTGGTAAAGGTTTGTGTTCCCGAGCTGGTTCCAATTATTACAAAAATTGTTAATCTTTCCATGTCATTGGGAAGTTTTCCTGACACTTGTAAAGTTGCTCATGTTACTCCAGTTTTAAAGAAAAGTAATCTGCAAAAGGACTGCCTCCAAAATTACCGTCCTGTTTCAAATTTGAGTTTTATCGCAAAAGTTATTGAAAAAGTAGTTTTGTCACAGTTAATGGACCATCTATTGAGTGAAAATTTACTTGAACCTTACCAGTCTGCATACAAGCCTGGACACAGTACTGAGACTGCCCTACTTTCTATACACAATTTCATTGCATCTCAGCTGGATGAGGGTAAATTTGTTTTGCTTGTTCTTTTAGATTTGTCCTCAGCTTTTGATACTGTCAGTCACAGCAACTTGCTGAACACACTTCAGTCAAAGTACAGAATAGGTGGTACTGTTCTCACTTGGTTTAGATCTTATCTTACAGGCAGGCACCAGCAGGTGAAAATTGGTAATGTTCTTTCATCTGTGAAACCCTTAGATACTGGAGTGCCACAGGGCTCAGTTCTTGGTCCTGTTCTATTCTCAATGTATTTAGCAGGGTTAAGTGATGTTATACGTTACCATGGTATTCACTTTCACCATTATGCTGATGACACTCAATTATATGTTTCCTTTGACAAAAATGACATACAAGATGCCTTTCAGGCAATGGAAGCTTGCATACGGGATGTGAACAAATGGGTTACAATTAATCAGCTGAAGCTTAATTGTGATAAAACAGAGTGCATTGTCTTTCGTTCAAAATTTTTAGTTGAGACCCCTGATTTTCCACCTCTTACAGTTGGTGATGACCTCATTTATGCTTCAAAAAATGTGAAAAACTTGGGTGCATTTTTCGATCAAAATCTGAACATGGAAAACCATGTTGATACTTTCTGTCGATCTGCCAACTGGCAGTTGAGAAACATCAGCCTTCTGCGAAAGTATCTTGATGATAAAACTTGTGAAATTCTAGTTCATGCATTTGTTACTTCTAGGCTTGACTTCCACAACTCTTTGCTTTATGGTTTGTCTGATTTATCCATAAAGAAACTTCAAAAAATTCAAAACTCGGCAGCACGTATTGTCAAAAAGAAAAGTAGACGTTGCCACACATCCCCACTTTTGAAGGAACTTCACTGGCTTCCTATTAGTGATAGAATCAAATTTAAAATACTTTTGCTCACTTTTCGTGCTCAGTATTTAGAACAACCTGTTTATATCTCTCAGCTTCTATCTCCTTATGCTCCTCCTCGTGGTCTTCGTTCCTCTGGCAAGGCCCTCCTGTCTCTTCCTAATCCACGATTAAAATCTTATGGATATCGATGCTTTGCATATGCTGCACCCTATTTGTGGAACCAGTTACCTGACTATATCCGGTTCTGCACTGATCTCTCTGCATTTAAGCGTAACCTCAAGACTCATTTCTTTACTTGTTCCTTTGAATGTAACTAAAATGTCTGATTTTTTGTCAAGCGCCTAGTGCAGCTACGTTTTTGTTCCTGATTTGGCGCTATATAAGTCCAATGTATTATTATTATTATTATTATTATAGGTACAGCCACACATATTCACAAAAGGGATTTTACGTGATACTTTTTACTTGACTTTTAGTATGTGGTTTTTACCCTTCTCTTATGTTTAAAAAATTGTTTTTTCTTTCAGTGTTTACCAGCTTGTGGGGTTTATTAAATTATTTTTACACCTTTTTACCTTTTGTTTACCATTTTGTTGCCTTCTATTCTATTATTTCACACGTTTTGTCATTGCTGTTTTTGTACATTGTTACTTCATACTTTCACACTTTTTGCTGCAGAATTGCAATTTCTATCATGGAATTAATACAGTTCACGCTACTCTGAAAGTCTTTTCCACATTATGGTGTATACTCTCTATTCTGACATTTCTTGGTTTCACCGTCTCTGTATTCCGCCACCTTAGGATTTAAAGAGTAAGCCTTGTAAGGAGTTAGGA